>JAWZYV010018267.1:0-619767 GCA_038373885.1 Cheiracanthium punctorium | reverse complement strand
GTTATGGCGGTCAGTTAGGTTGACAGACGCGCGATAAGACCCGCTTCACGCTTCGCCTGCCTATTATTTCCAAGGACATAACCACTGTGCCATGTTGAAGCATACTTCATACCTGGAACTGACATATAAAATCTTGGTGGTTTCGTGTGTGTGAGAGAGAGTAAAAGCACACTCAAGTGCGTAAATAAAATCTGGAAGAATTTCAGATTTTTAAATATTTTGAATTAACTAATGCTAAAAAATTGTAGGAAATATGATTGATTTTTTTTTTTCACTTTATCGTTCTGCATAATCATTTATATCATTACCCGAGTATTCCATAGTTTCATCAAAGCATCTCAGTCTTAATTTCTATTTACCTAAATCCCAGTACACATGTGCTTGAATAAAGTAAAATAGCTTTTAAATAAATTATAGAAGAAATAATTTAAGCAGTTTGTAAAATAAGAATTTATGTAAGAATTAAGTAATTTTTTACTATTTTAGGGTCATACTTAAGGGGGAGACGAAGGGACCCGGCCCCCTCCAAAAATGTAAAGCAATAATTAATAACAGCTATTTTAAAACATCATATTAAGTGTAGTAACAATAAGGTAAAACAAAACGGATCCCTCCCCCCCCTCTCCGAAATGGAAACCTATATACGCTACTGAGAACAATCATGTGATAAATTTTACGTTAGTAAAGCCCCCTACAATAATGAAGAAAACTGATTCAGAGCCTGTCCTTGCGGCTGAGCAACGCACAAGGGCATAAGCACCAGTACTCAAGAAAAGGCTTTGTAATGTCTAAAATGTGCAAATATACTTATAGAAAAGAAAGAAAAAAAAAATTTAAATTGAAGCTAGAGAAATAAGTGTTGCCGAGTGATCGATTATAACACTTTCCATCATCTTTCCACACTTTCCACATCCACCCCTCCAATCTTGTTTGAGGGTATATGACTTAAGTTTCCGAAGGATGGATATAATAACTACACTCATGTCCATAAATTAAGGATAATGAAGTTCAGGCAAAGAAAGAGAAAGAAGCAAAACAAATTTGACTTATTTGTAAAGTCTATTTATTAAACAAAAAGTAAAGAGCAAAAAAGATGCTATATGTTTGACATAATTAATAAAAATTGCAAGTTTTACTCCCTTGACCAAATTTCAAAAAAAGAACCTATTTACAAAAAACAGCATAACATGGTTAGTAGGATGGTTAATACGGAGTATGTCTCCCGGACGATGCAATACAGGCCTGACAACGCCTAGGCATGCTGAGTATCAAATGATCAATCTGATCTTGGGGAATATTACACCACTCATCAAGCAATGCACTCCGAAGTTCCGGTAGACAGGTGGGAGGGGGTTGACGGGCTGCAATTCGTCGGCCAAGCATATCCCACACATTCTCTATTGGATTCAAGTCCGGTGAGTATGCTGGCTAATGCATACGGGTGATATCCTCCGATTGAAGGCATTCGTCTACAATGTTTGCACGGTGAGGACGGGCGTTGTCATCCATAAACACAAATTCAGCACCCATGGCGCCCCGAAACAAACGTACATGTTGTTCCAGAATGACATCCCGATAGATGTGGCCTGTCATCGTTACACTCTGAACATGCAGGTCAGTTCTGGAACCAAGAATAATTCCTCCCCAAACGAGCCATCCTGCACCACCGTAACGGTGTCTTTCAATGGTGTTCTCTTGGTGGTAACGGGTACCTGGCGCTCTCTAGATGAATGTCCGGCGAGAATCAGACTCCAAACTAAACCTAGACTCGTCGGAAAACATCACACAAGACCACTGTTGCGGTGTCCACAATCCATGCTCTCTACTCCAGGTTAATCACAGGCGACAGTGAGTTGCGGTAAGTGGAACACATCTGACAGGCCTACGAGCATATAGACCAATGTGCCCTAAGCGTCTGTACACGGTCTGCCTTGAAACTGTCGTACCGGTAGCTGAAGAGAGCTGACGAGACAGGTCTGATGCTGTACTCCGTCTGTTTCTTTTGGCAGTAACTGCCAAATAGCGGTCCTCATTCGGCGTTGTAACTCGGGGGCGACCTGTGCTGTAACGTCTACTCACATTACCATCATCTTGGAATCGTTGACAAAGCCTGGAGATGACACTGGGCGATTCCAAGTTCCTCGGATACTTCCAGCTGGGTACGTCCACATTCCAGTCGTCCGATAATTCTGCCACGTAAAACATCATCCAAATGCCTCCTTTGTGCCATAACTATGCGGTTTTTGCACTGAAAGGCTTTCACAGCGCTTGTGAACAATTTTACTTCTTTACCACCATTCCTTATATACCCCTCTCTTACACTCTCGTCATTGTGACGTACCATCCATGCCATCTGGTGGTTTCCTGTAATTTCCATATTCTTCTTCAAGATGTGTGTGATCATTCCACAGGTGAAATTTTTATTTTAGAGATCAATTTCTGTGCGATTCTGAATTATCCTTAATTTATGGACATGAGTGTAGAACAGCAAGGCAAGCAAGAGGCAACGTGATGCTCTCTTGCGATAACGTAGCTCTAACGCCTTTATATACTAGCGCGTCAGAGTGCGAAACATGAGAGAGACGTATTCCTATTTGCAAATAGTAATGCCTTTGATCTCGCAGAAAAAACCGTCTTGCCAGCGTACATTTCTGTGTATTCCAGGCACAGAGGAGTATCTCAAGAAAGGGACAGGGGCTATTGTTGTAAGGTCATTAGTTGCCTCGTTCGTCCATGCTGCGCTAGTGCTTACCCACCAAAACATGACCCAGTGACATGGTGCGAATTGACGGGGGGATGCCGGAGATCGTCCCCGGCTGAAGAATGTAATGTCCCTGCCAGAGGTACTATTTATCCCCTGCTGGTGAAATGTTAAATTAATCTCTGTCCCTACAAGCTCAACAGTACCTAACGATTTTAAGTAATGAGAATAGATATTCTTCTTCTGCTTACTAGAGAACGGAGCAAGTTACAACCATTCCTTTGAAATAAATATACTCATGCCTGATGTCCCTTCTCATTCTGTAACTAGGGTCAGGTTTCAACGGAAGACTGCGAAATGAAGGAACAAGCACTGCTCTGCCGCGAGCCGAATTTGAGGGTAGACGTAGAATCGACATAGGCAGGAGTATATGTGGATAGAAAATCGGGGATCGACTTTTGTTTAAATTTAATACCCCATTTATTTACATTCAGCCATTCCCACTTCTCTCGCTGCTGCTTTTTTTAAAGGAAATACTTTTGCGGCAGCTCTAAAAGAGCGTTTTACATTCAGCTGTACTCGCCTTCTCATGTAGCAGTTTACTACTATACTTCACTCCTCACTGCCTTCAAAATCCCTTCAAGGGGGGGGGCGCGCCGCAAGGAGGTCAGCAAAAAAGGTCAAGACATGAGCAGGACGAGTGAGGTGTTCACACTCCTGTTACTTACATGTGTCCTGTTCACTTCCGCGAAAGTGGGCTGAGTGTAAACGAGGCATAAGTCACTTCCCAAGCGTGTTGGCTACTGCATTTGTCATGTAATACCCAATATAATATGCGAGTGGAGCATTTACACTTTCCCTCCCTCTTTTCTTTCTTTCTTTTTCCTTTTTCAAATGTTTCCTCCTGGATTATGTTTTCTTTTAAATGCCCCCCCCCCCCCTGGAGAAAATGTTCAGTTCGCACCTTGCCCAGTGATAGCCAAAATTCTGAGAGAGAGGGCTATGATGGGAGGGGGCGCCAAAGAAAAAATTCTCCCAGACGCGCTTCTAGAAGCAGCCCTATCAACAGAATTTGTGTCCTTTGAGAAGGCCTAAAATTTTCTCATTCCCTCTTTTGATGATTGTAGTTTTTTCGGATTGCGGTGTGACGGCGATCACCAGTTGCAGAGAAATTGACTAGATCCCCCGCAATTTCAGATTCAGATTTTCGATTTCAGAAGCAAAATTTGTGTGTAAATTCGTTTGGCAGGAAGTTCACACACATACGGAAACTGGACCCTACACAACTCACTCACGTTCATTGGCGTAACGCCAATTCATTCGCAATATACGGGGAGAGGGGACGAAAACGTTCTTTTCCCATTTAACATATCTCGCGTGATCTCAAAGAAGAAAAGATATATACATCAAATTCTTCCTGTAAAATACGACACTCATGAACACCTAAAAATCCATTTCAGAACATTTCGAATATAATCCTCCAAGGAGGTTATAAGTGAGAAAGGATAAAGGGGGAAGGTGGCCAGTTTTCTTGAAAGGGAAAAAAAAAATCTATGAAACTCTCGCTTTGAAATTTAACATATGAGTCTTAGGCAGAGTTTGTTTGCAATTCAGTTCTTGTTTGAATTTTATGTAAAAAGAAGACATTACTTTCCCATACACCTAATAGTTATACACTCACTTGCAAAAGTTAAGCACGAAGAGAAAAATGCTAATTTCCGGAAGCCAATCAGTTTTGAAGACGATGCAATTCGCTGTAGAGGTAGATGGAAGTATGCAAATATGTTAGGTAACAGCCAATCGCGCTTTCATGTCAAGAAATATGCAAAAAGGGCAGTCTTATAAGATGCCAGCTTTATGAAGGGTTACAGAAGTTGATTGTAAGTGCTGATAGAAGGTGTTTAAAACTTTCGTACAGTTTGTTTTCAAGACATACGTGTTTCTATGACTTACAGAAGACGAAAGAAAGATTCTGAGCGCTGGCGTGCTGTGGGGCGCATTGAGGCAGGACAGTCTATCACAGATGTTGCTCTTTTCTTCGGCGTTCATCATTCTGTAATTTCACGCTTATAGAAACAATTCCAAACCACACAGACAGTTGTCCGAAGGCACGTAGCCGGTCGCCCAAGGGTTACAACCCCCGCGGAAGATCGATATATATCTATTTTAACCAAGCGGAATCGCAGAGCGACCTCCACACTTGTGACATCTATTGTTACAGCGTCCATTGGTAAGGCGATATCTGCAGCTACTGTACGCCGAAGATTACATATGAGTGGACTGTACGCCCGGGTACCTCGAGTTTGTGTTTTTCTATCCGTCCAATCAAGAGGGGCACGATTAAAGTGGTGCCGGGAACATGTCAATTGGACTGTGTCTGACTGGGGCAATGTCATGTTTACTGATGAGTCAAGATTTGCTCTGGAGCCAGATGACAAGCGTATAAGATATGGCGTGAACAAGGAACACGCAATCAGCCCCAAAACATCACCGAACATCGCGCATTCCGAGGCGGAAGCATTATGGTGTGGGCAGGGATTTCATTAGGATACCGCACCGACCTGCACATCTTTAAACGGGGTTCTGTGACGGCTGTCCGGTATCGAGATGAAGTCCTAGAACCCATTGTGAGATTGTACGCTGCAGCAGTTGGCCCTACTTTTGTTTTAATGGACGATAACGCACGTCCCCATAGAGCTGACATCGTCGATGACTACCTGGAGAGTGAAGGGATTGCGCGTATGGCGTGGCCAGCATATTCGCCCGACCTTAATCCCATTGAAAATCTTTGGGATGCTCTCGGCCGTGCTGTATCTTCACGTTTCCCACCTCCAGCCACTCTTATTGAGCTGGAAACTGCTCTACAAGAAGAATGGCGATTGCTTAATTCTGCGGTGGTTGACCACCTAATTGAAAGCATGGTCACAAGCTCTAAACTTTGTATACAGATGAGGGGGTATCACATACCCTATTAATGTCCTTATTTTCATTTTATGCTGTTTATTTTCACTTTATACATAATTCTGTTTAAGTCTCCAGTGTGTCATTATCTGATAACTTACAAAAATTTAATATTGTTTTCATTTCTGTATATAATTATTCATTTTGTTTTATGCATAAATATATATGCTACTTTCCTGCCGAATTTTGTGTCAATCAAAACAGTATTTGTTGATTTTTTATCATTTTACATCTTCGTGCTTAACTTTTGGAAGTGAGTGTATAATTAAATAAAGAACGAAATTCATCTAAAAATTTATAGTGGTGGTAAAAAGTCCTGAGCACACTCAATATTTTTACCTATTTTTTGTGGTGGACTGAATTTTTCATTATGAAATGATCATAATTTCTTAATTATTGTTAATGATTCTAATTTGTTTTAAGTACCTTCCAACAAGGATGAAAAGTTTTAGTGATTTAGGTTTTTCTGCCGTCCGTGGTCTAACTGCTGTAAAAACGGGGAGGGGGGGGGAAGGTTTACCCGTTTTTAGAATGATTTCAAGATCTTATAATTGATGTTTAAAATTTTAAATAACATATGTATAATGATATTTAAAATAACATCGACCATAAAGTAAGGTTCGATCTAGTAATTTTTTACAGTGTCCCATTTTTGTGAATTTCAATATCTGTTTTTGTGAATTTCAAAATCTGTTTTTCTGAATTTCAACGTCTATTTTTGGGAATTTTCATAGCAATTTTTGTGACAGTCACATCTTTCCTTAAATAATTTGCAAAACAAATAAAAATATAATGTAAAATGTCAATGAAGAGTTGTTTTAATAGATTGTATTTTTGCTAATGGGCATGGAACCCCCATAATTCTGCATGGTACCCTATACTATTTTTTAATGATTTGTCGGGTAGCCCTTTTTCTGCACAATATGTCTGCATCGCGATTTCCATGATAGAAATGGGTTTTTAAAAATTCCATAGGGTATTGACTTCCATTCCTTCTAGCATAGCCGTCCTAGGGGCACTATTCTGGCTACGGACTTTCTTGACACAAAAATCTGGAAATTTGATTTTTAAAGTGCTGTTTTTCCAGGCCCGTAGCTATGAGTGGGCCTACGAGGGCCGTGCCCACCCTGCTAAATTCTGTGCCTACACTGCTTCTGGGCCGGTGTTCAAAATCAGGTTTGTTTCAAATTGCATTACGATAACTGTTAATTGTCACGCAGAAGTTGGTTGCCAACTGGTTGCTAGGCTAGAGTGAAAACATATTGAAGACGAATGACGCGTGCAGCAGGTGAAGCATTGCTCAACTCCTACTATTATTTTTACTTTTGTTGACATTTCACCTCATGAATGTATTTATAATACACAGGAACAAAAATGCGAATGATCGCATTTTAAGCTTGCGGGCGGACGGATTAAAAATAATCTTTGAATTAAATAAGAAGATTTTAAAGCTTTTAACATCATGTAATTTAGCAGTTATTTAAAATATTTTCACCTCACAACTTTAACTGAATTATTAACGTTACGAAACTAGAAACAATATTCAAAATTGAGGTTTCAATCGGGATTTAAATAAGTAAAAGTATTTTAAATTATTTAGCTAATTTTTGTAGGGTGAATTCTAACTTTTTTTCCCCCGTATCAGTCCCGTCGTTCATTGAAACGCATAAAACACGTGCCTTATGAGTATCGGCCTTAACTTGATCGGTATAGGGCACACGATAGCTCTGCCCCCCCTTCTGAGTTTTCTTTCGACGGTTCTTGCAGCAGACAACATACTTATTTAGTTGTGATATATCGTGTCTAATTATACATTGGGAGAAAAAGTATTGGGAAATCAATGTATCATCCTAATGAAAAACGGAGCCCCCCCAGATGGTTTCCTTGGATCCGCCCAGATTACCTTATTATTTATAATTAGGTACTAAATAATAAGGTAAACTAAGGTATTTCACACCTGTTTCGTGTTCTGCTGCAGCTACTACGAGTGCAACGCACATCCTCAAGTATAACTGTTTCTAGTGCTTCTTCTCTTTAATCTGCTACTATGTATCCGCTTTCCTCATCAGTTTCAACTGTTACATCCTCTTCATTAGTTAGTGTTTGCCCTTCTAATTTTCCATTTAATTTGGGAGAGGAAGTGCCTTCTCAACCTAAAGGACCATTTCCCCAGTCTTTACACGGATCGAAACTCCGATCCTTCTCTGAAAAGTGGTACATCGGTCGTCCGTGGTTGGAATATTCGGTTCAAAGAGATACAGCGTTCTGCTTTTGTTGCAGAAAATTCTGCAACAGTGCCGTCACTGTTGAATACACGTATCGTAGAGGAGGATTCCGTAATTGGAAGTCTGTTTTGGAGAAAGGTCGTGGTTTTATTTTGCATGAAATGTCGGGTGGTCATATTGCTGCTGTGTGTGCCTGGAAAGATCTTCAAATACGGGAAAAACAGCATAAGGAGGTGAGCACTCTCGTCAATGATAGTCAGTTGCATAATAACCGTTATTACATCTCTTCACTGTTGGACATAGTGAATTTCATTATGACTAATGAAATGTCGCTGCGAGGGGATAAGGAATATGATGAATTTGATGACTCTTCTTCAGGTTTATTTAGGCAGCTTTTTGAATATACACTTAGAAAGGACAACAAACTAGCTGATATTGTAACCAGAATACCAAAGAATACTACATACAAATCTCCGGAAATGCAGAATGAAATTATCTATATTAGTGAAAATGGTTCAAGAAGAAATTGCGAGGAGAGTTCAGGGAGCAGATCTTCCATTCTTCCCTATCAAAGTGGATGGAACGAAAGATAGAAATGGGACTGAAAATGAGTCTATCGTCATCCGTGCCGTAAAAGAAGGAATTACATTTGAGAATTTAGTTAGCATTGTTACTACAGTTTATCTGGATGCAAATGCGGTCTGTACAACAATTCTGGATGAGCTCAATAAACCGGGACTGCACCCAAAGAACATCATCTCTCAATGTTACTATGGTGCTACCGTCATGGCTGGAGCGTACGGTGACGTGCAGGCTAAACTCAAGAGTCAACTCAAGAAAGAAATTCCTTGCATTCATTGCTAAAACCATAAATTGCACTTAGTGGTTATAAGTGCTATTTCAAGGGAACAAAGATTTGCGCAGTTTCTTCGATATCTGCTCTATAAATTCACTGGGAAGCATCACGTTGTAAATGCGTATGAGAGGGCAAGCACTGAATCGTCTATTGCCTCAACAATGGTCTGCACATTACCGCTGTACAGTAGCGATACTAAATAATTACTCAGAACTTATCAAGGTTCTTCAGAAGTGTGCTGACTCAAACTCTATTGACATTTTAATGGAAGCAACTGTTCTGCTTTCACGAAATAAAATTCCTCAGTTTGTATTTCTTAGAACTCTTTAGCATTCCCTTCTATCCTTGTTAGATCCAGCCAATAATGCTCAGCAGTCTAAAGCTATGGACCTGCTATAAGTGATGATTCAAGGTTGCCAGCGTTGTAGAAGAAATTAAAAAGCATCGAAATGTTGAACAATTTGATACCTTATACAAATCAGTTACGACAATGCTATCTTCTGGGCATGCTGAAGAGATTCCTGCTCCGAAACGTAGAAGTGTGCTTCCAATCCATTTCACAGATTTCATCATGACCGAGTTTGTAGGAGGACGCCTGTGTTCCCAGGAAACCAAAGAAATGTTGCAGCAAGAACTACTATCGAACAATAGCAGAGCAGAATTTACGTTTCAGCCCATAGAAGATAGAATTGTTAAAGAGTATGAAAGCTTTGATGTCCATGACCAGCAATTCATTCGACATGAAGCACCTCAGATGTCTGGCAAATTTATGCTATATCGATTTGGATGGCGCAACGGCTGAAATAGCAACGGCACGAACTTTCTTGCAAAAGAAAATATGAGTCGAAACTCTCAGCCACATTCAGGGGTGGATCCAGAGAAACCATCTGGGGGGGGGGGGGGGCTCCGTTTTTCATTAGGATGATACATTGATTTCCCAATACTTTTTCTCCCAATGTATAATTAGACACGATATATCACAACTAAATAAGTATGTTGTGTAATGGTGGGTAGGTCATGTGTGTAAAATTATAAGGAAAACAAAAAATATCTTCCGGTTCCAAAATGCCTGTGAAATTTGGCAGATTTTAATCAAATTGTAAAAAAATATTAATTTTCATTTTTTTCTATGCAGCTCTTCGCTTTTTTCTGAGTTAAAATTCGAAAAAACCTAGAACTCACACGGAGGAGGTGGCTGCATTGCGAGTTCCACCCGTGCCCACTCAACCACATGGGCATTTAAGTATCTTGTCTTGCAGTTATTTCGGTTTTACGCGATACTCACATTTGGTTTCAAGTGAGGGCATATCTTTTCTGGACTCTATCGCGTTCTAACTAACCCGTCTCCATATCTTCTCCACACACAGCCGCAGAAACTTCAGTTACGAGTTTCACAAAACGTTCCACATTTTGGGTGTGGCATGGAAATTCTAGACTTTCCAGGTGTTTATCTACAGACACTCCACTCAAAATCGCAACTTTCAAATCATCTTCTGTTAAATGTGTTGTTATTGGGGTTCCGTCAACAAACATTTCTGCCAATCAATGGGATCTATGTATGAAACTGCGTTGAAGTTAAGTGACGGAATGATGTAGGGTCGGATTCCTTCCATTTTTTCTCTTCTCGCCCGTAAAATCCTACATCGGCCACGTTCTCGAATGGCCTTTCTATTGTTTGTGATCATCGACAGTGTTATCGCTTCTGGATGGCCGAAATAGCCTTTTCTTTGGATAATAAGATTAACGACAAGTTTCTGGGACCATCGGTGCAAAATGGGTTTAGTTTGATCGTAAACCATGTAGGGGCTTAAACTTTCATTACGAATTCTGCCAGAGTTTGAAGTTGAAGTCGTTGAACAGGTAATGTACAAACGCATAATGCGATTTGTAGTTGTTAGCCAGCGTGCATGAGATAATTTTCCAGGATGCTTTTGTGACATACTTGATGAGCAGCTTCCATTTAAGACAGCTTGACAAATATTCCATATATATTGCTGCTCTGTGCTAAGATCCTTTATATCTATTTTCTTGAAATTCACTCGAAATGGCTACAAATCTTACAACTGGGCGTTTTTCACAACTTGCCAGAGCTTTCCCAATTGGACCAGAAAATGCATTAGGGCCATTATTTCCACCATCTAAATGCTGCATTAAATGACGGAGTGGCAACTCATTCCCTTGTAACTGGCAGATAAACCAGTGTACGGGTTTCCCAATAGCTTCCGCAAAACGGTGAATTATGCCTTTTTTGTAAACAGTATTAACAGCTGTTCCGTCGCACCCTATAGCTACACTGCTGGCCACCCAAATTGCAACACCAAGAAAAACAAGAGATATCACAACAAAATTTATTGTGTAGATAACATGTTGACCAAGTAACAAATGATTAAATTTACAGCATTCTATGAAGCGTGGTTCCTGCCAAAATCAGTACCCAGAGTAGCCGCCGTTGTTGGAGATCACAGCTGCCACACGCCTCGGCATTGATTCAAAGAGACTTTGAATGTGTTCTTGGGGTACAGCAGACCAAGCAGCTTCCACACGTTGCCAAAGTTGATCTGGTGTGACAGCTGGGGATGAACTCTGGGTCAGTCGTTGAGCAACCATGGACCACATGTTTTCTATCGGCGAAAGATCCGGAGAGCGCGCCGGCCAGGGAAGCAATTCAATCTGGTGATTGACGAAGAACCCTTGGACAATGCGTGCCACGTGTGGCCGTGCATTATCCTGCTGAAATATGGCTGTTGGCAAGCCCTGAAGGTAAGAAAGGACAACTGGCTCCAACACCTCGGAGATGTAGCGCTGGCTGGTTAAAGTACCGGCAATGCGTACTAGAGGAGTGCGAGAGAGATATCCGATACCGCCCCATACCATAATACCCGGTGCAGGACCAGTGTGACGGTGCATAATGCAGCTGTTCAGCATCCTCTCTCCACGGTGTCTCCAGACTCGAATCCGACCGTCGTGGTGTTGCATACAGAAGCGTGACTCGTCAGTAAAGAGAATTTCATTCCATTCTGTCGTCCACATCCTTCTTTCATCGCACCATTGGCGGCGGAGACGTCTGTGGTTCCGCGTCAGAGGTAGACAAAGCAACGGACGTCTTGCGGACAGACCATTCTGCTGTAAACGACGTCGAATGGTACGCGCAGACACTGGATGATGCGTTACAGACTGAATCTGCTGTGATGTGGTTCGTGATGTGACTGAGCGGTCCGTCACTGCCATGCGTACAATCTGCCTGTCATCACGTGACGTGGTGCACTGAGGTCGATGCGGTCGATCACGTCTGTCCGTCGTACCCTCCTGCACCCAACGATCACATATCCGCATCACAGTTGTTTGGTTTCGTCCAATACGACGACCGATTTCCCTGAAAGATAACCCACAATCTCGGTATGCCACTATCCTTCCTCTGTCAAACTCGGATACTTGATCAAAAGATGATCGTTGTTTCCTACGAGGCATAATTTATCGTTTTTTTTGAAAAAAAAGCAAGAAAAACACAATTGCTGTACTTGAAACCGTCGAAATCTCCAAGCCTTAAATAGCGCTTTGAGGTGGCGCCACAGGCGCGCTTGATGTGCGTCTGCGCTGAAATTCTAATCATTTGCATATCTCACCTCAGCTAATGCATGTTGTAAATTTCATATTATTTGCATGCTTCCTTCAGGGTGTTGCATTTACGATGGCCAGCAGTGTACAAACTGATGAATATCAATACTCTTACTCTCCAAGAACTGCAAGATCATTTGAAAAATAATTTAAAGCCGACGAGGACGTTGATACTGTGTGTCCAAGGTATTTGCTTCCTGGTTCCTTAATCAGTGTAATGTGCTCTTCCAGCACTGTCTTCTCATACATTTTTCCTCTTATGTTTTCTTGAATTAGAGTTTGGTTCTTCCGTCCGTCAAAATAAAGTCCCTTTAGTGTTTCCATATCTCTTTCATTTTCCTGTTGATAATCTGTCCGAATTCTTTTCCTTTCTCTCCTTATTTTATGTCGATCAACTACATTTGACGTGTCATTTTCAGTAATCATTCCCAAATCTTCTAAAACAGCACTTATAATAATAGCTCCAGCCCCATCTGAAACTCCAGTTCTATCACAAGCTATAGCTACTGCTGAGTATCGGTTTGATCGTGGCGTCTTTTTCCTTTCAGATTGTATCAAACTGGCTGTATGTGAGGAAGGCTTGAAATAATCCATGTCATTATCATCAGAATTACGATAATCTTCATCAGAATCTTGATCAGGAGTAGCGATCCTAGACTGAGTAGAAGATGAAGAAACGTTTCTTTTAAGAATCATTCGTTCTGTCTCTTTCTGCTTTCTATCGGCTCGCTTTCTCATTTTTAAAGTTTCTTTTAAATTAACTGCACCTGTGAACATTTGCCTAAGTGTTCTTTTGTCTGTAAGACCAGGTTTTTCAATTTCAGGAACTCTTTTAGAATTTGGGCAAGAACATTTATCAAATGAAACACATTTACAGGAAGAAATGTCGAACAGCTTCTCAGAGTCTTTCTGGAAGGTTATAAGCTTCGTTTCTAAAGTTGAGGTTGTCAGTTTTTTCACACCAAAATATTTCTTTATGTTCTTGTATTTTTCATTGTTTGATCGAATCATCTGTACTATACGTTGGCGTGAAATAAATGGCAGAGATGCTGTGCGCCAAATTACTTCAATTCTCTCTGCAACTTTATCTGCGATTTCTGAAGCACCTGGATTGGCTTTCTTCAACTTTTCTTTAAAATCAATTCGCACCAACAAATAATATTTCATTACATCCCTATATGTTGGCAAAATATGACAACTTAACTCTGTTGGAGCGCCAAACACTGGACAAAATACACTGCTTCTATTCTGCATTATTGTTTTCTTTCAAATAATTGCTAAATCATACAGTGTTATTAATATTTAACTAGTTTTAACTAATTTAGAATGCACGATTATAAAATAATCACTAGCTCGAGAACAAAAGCAAAGAGAAACGCTCTTGAATAAAAATACGAAATGGAATTCCCCTTCTAAATGAAGGAGACCTTGATTGTGACTGCACAGTGAAAACAGCAGAACATCAACGTTTGCGCACGCATTACACTAGCTACAATCTCTCTGTGGTAAATTTCTTTTGTTTTTCATTCTGAGTTTTATTTATAAACAAAATGACGAGCTGCGTACAAAACAATAGAAAAAAGCATTTATAATAAAAATCTGTTAAAAAACATGGTCATTTTGGAACCGGAAGATATTTTTTGTTTTCCTTAAAATTTTGCACATGTGACCTACCCACCAGTACACAACTTTTTAGCACTAGGGCAAAAACAAAATCAATTTTTTTTTTACGCTCCGCCCTAATATACAGTGTTCACAGCATACATTCTCGCGTTTTAGGATGGCATTAAGTTTTCCAGATTAAGTAATTCCCATTCTTTTCTCTGAGGACTGTAGTAAACCAACCCCAATTATTTACAACTATTATCACTATTACCTGCTATTTACAATTTGAGAAAGAACATTAACACCAGACTTTTTTAACACCAGTCCAGCTATACATTGCCAGGCACTCGCTTTGTCTGATATCTTAGAATATGTTTTACTTTTATGATGAGGATTTGTAACCCTTATGTCTGGGTGGTGTGGATAACTTATGAGAGCAGTTGAAAGAATGAAAGCTGTACAAATTGCGGGAGTTGGTATGTTCGCCTATGCTTCAGCATGACTTAAGGCCGATGCTGATTGCCGCTGCGTCTAATGTGACTGCAGTGGGTAAGAGGGCATTCTCGTCGCGAATCTTACGACTTTTTAATGGCAATTCGGGGTTTACCGATAAAAGATTTCTGCACTAAACCGCAAAATCCGTCCCCTATAAAATGGAGAGATGAACGGAAGATTTTTTCCCCGTATCAGTGTGCCGTCGTCCATTCAAATACGGTGGAGCCTGCTAAAGTGACCACCTTGGTAAAGAGATCGTCTGTCTATAGCAGTGGTTCCCAACCGAGGGGTCGCTACCCCCAAGTGGGTCGCCAAACCTTTTGTCGGGGGTCGCCGCAGACCGCTTTTGTAGGAAATTAATAGTAAACTATTTTCATGTTTCTTTGGCATGAGACACCATTTCTCCCTTTTCCTTTGGAAAGAAAAATTCCTTATTTTCGTCAGCGCTTTTGTATCAAAGCTACAAAAACTGACATCGTTGAATCTAGCAGTGTTAACTAATGCTTGAGAACCTATGCATTAAGACAGAAGAATCGGAAATAGGAATTGCAATTAATTTAAAGGGGGTAATGAGTAGCAACTTTGAAGCCTTTGAATCTGAAATTCAAAGATATTTCCCAGAGTTCGATGAACAAGAGGTTGCACTCGTGTAAAATCCATTTCACACATCTCCAGATTTCCCCGATCTTCCTGATGAAGTCCAGGGTGAATTTTTGAATTTGCAAAAGGACTCCTCCGCAAGTGATTTATAAAAAGAAGAACCGTTAACTCAATTCGGTGTGCTGTGCGTTGCTCATATCCGATAATTTCTGAGCTTTCCTGTCAAATGTTAACGCCATTTGCATCCACACTTACCTGCGTGAATTTGGATTTTCAACTCTTTTGCAGATTAAGACAAAAGCCAGTAATAAATTAGATGTCTAATATGATATGCGGTTGGATTCGACCAATATTCAGCCAAGAATAACCAAACTTGTCAGTCAAATTCAACCTCAATCATACTTTTAATAATCAGTACCTGTTAAAAAGACATCAATTCTAAATTTCATGACATATTTTTTCATTATTATTTTTTTTATTGGTCAAACATGGCAGATGGGGGGGTCGCGAAAATTTTTGAAAAATCTAAAAGGGGTCACGATTAAAAAAAGGTTGGGAACCACTGGTCTATAGTGACAACTTTAATGCAACTTAGCTTTACAACCATCACACTTTACCACCTTTGTAAGGTGACCATCTTTATAAAGTGATCAGTTTTGTTCTTCCCAAGGGTAGTCCCATTAGACAGGTTCCACTGTACAAATAAAACTGGGAACTGTGCTCCAGACACTGTGGCGCTAGCGAGTCAATAAACTTTACCACTCCTTCTGTTTAAAAATAAAAGCTCTATCATTTTTGTAAATAGAGAAATTATGTTTAGTCTACGTGTAAATATTCTTGGTATATGTGCATTATATACAGGGTGTTTCAAAAAAACGTGGACAAAATGACATGGCAGATCTGTCATACAACAAGGATCAAAAATCGAATAGGAACAGAGGGTCGCAAACGCCTATAGAGGGCGCTAGAGCCACGAGAGGACGTTGCGATACAAACACGAGCTGAGCAAACGAAGATTGGCTTCATTCTATCCGTGGATGCTTTGGGCGTAACATGGCTAGTTACACGCACCGCGAAATGGCTGGCATGCATTTAATTTATGGCATGGCCGACTGCAATGGACGAGAAGCCTTGCGAATGTATTGTGAGAAATATCCTGGTAGAAATGTGCCTAGCCGCTCATACTTTGCCACTCTGCATCGACGATTGTGTGAAACCGGCTCGTTCGACGTGCACAAGCCGGATGTTGGTCGCCAACGAATAACTCGGACAGTTGATGCTGAAGAAAGAGTTGTCCAAGAATTCCAACGTAATCCTTCAACAAGTACACGAGTTGTATCCCGAGAGACCCATATCCCCCACGCTACCGTCTGGCGCATTGTACACGACGAAGGACTACATCCTTATCATTTACAACGCGTCCAGGCACTGGAACCGAGAGATTACAATAATCGCATGGATTTTGCGCGGTGGTTTTTGCAAGAACATGCTGCAGACCGAAACTTCGCAGCAAGTGTTCTCTTCACGGATGAAGCTGCGTTCCCATTAGAGGGTGTGATGAACTTTCACAACCTGCATACGTGGGCGGATGAAAACCCGCATGCTACACGTGCGCACGGCGCACAACGAAAATGTTCCGTTAACGTGTGGGCTGGCATTGTAGGAGACTGTTTACTTGGTCCGTATATTCTCCCAGAAAGACTTAACGGTTCCATTTATTTAACATTCTTGCAAGAGGTTCTGCCAGAAATGCTGAATGATGTCCCGATGCCTATTCGTGGACACATTCGATTTCAACACGACGGAGCCCCTGCACATTTCAGCACAGACGTCAGAGCACATCTGCAGGCTACTTTTCCTGGTGGCTGGATTGGTCGCGGTGGACCAGTCGCATGGCCACCACGATCACCAGACCTGTCTCCCTTGGATTTTTTCTTAGGGGATTTTTAAAAGGAGTAGTGTATGAAACACCTGTTGAAACACCGGAAGACTTGGTAGGAAGAATCGTTGTGACAGCCGGATGTGTTCGAGATACACCTGGTATCTTTTAGAAGGTGCGGCGTTCCATGCAACGTAGATGCCAGGCCTGGCAAAAACTTTGAGCATCTCCTGTAGGCCCAACAGTTTGCTTGCATTAGTCGCATGTGAGTGAGTAATTATCAATAAAACGATCTGCCATGGTTTTGTTTCTTCTTTTTGTGTTAAGTATTATTTTATACGCCCTGTAACGGCTCAGGATCGCAGTTGCGACCCTCTGTTCCTATGCGATTTTTGATCCTTTTTGTATGACTGATCTGCCATGTCATTTTGTCAACGTTTTTTTGAAACACCCTGTATATATATATATATATATATGCATATATATATATATATATATATATATATATATATATATATATATATATAATATATATATATATAATATATATATATATAATATATATATATATAATATATATATATATATATAATATATAATATATATATATAACATATAATATATATATATATAACATATAAAATTAAGCATCCTCTCAAACTTCAAAATTTCTATTTTCTTGCTTCAAAATTCTTCACGGCGTTGTGACTTTCGTTTTCAACAAAGGATTTGCATCAGGATCTAAATTTAATTCAAACGCAAGTAATATATCTCTCCTGTTTCCCACGGTCTGCAGTCGCCATACCTCGCAAGAATTTCCTAAGGTTAGCAGGCCCGGGCAGTTTAACAACCAATAATTGCATCTCTTTTAGCACATGTGATACTGTATAGAACACGTGATTCGAGGTTATATAAGTTGAAACTCAGCTCGGAGCATAGATTCTTCGTGACTTCACCTGCCATGTAAAACTATGTGAAACTAAAAAAAAATATGTCATCGTAATCTCGGAGTATTTTTCTGTACAACACAGCCCCAGCCCGAGTAAACCGTCCTGCATCTGCTACCGGTAGTCTTCTGACAGCGAGAACCCGGTGTTGAACTTAACCCGAAGATGAAATGAAACTATGCCGTCTCCCAGCCGAATATCGCCGGCCCGACCACTAAAAAGCATTACAACGTTCGTCTACCGTTATATATATATATATATATATATATATATATAGTTCATCCTTAAATAGAGATCTTCCATAAACAGAATTTGTAAAAGAATAACATTTCCCTTTACACTTTGGAAGGTGCCTGGTTCAAAACCAGTTCGCGTCCGCCGACCTAACTGTTCGGAGTTTTCCGTGCTTTCCTCCGAAAATTAGAGTAAATAAGGGTTAGGACCCCTTAGAAAGGCCCCCACGAAGTGCACCCCACCCATCGGCTTAGATTTCATGTGCAGATAATTGGCCGTAATCCTGCAGCACTAACACCAACCCTTTACACTTTACATTATTAGGACTGTAAATATTTTTCTTGATATATTGCGTGTTTAAAGTCGTTACTTTTATTATCATTATATTATTTTACTATCCACAAAAAATTATTTTAAGTTACCTTAAAAAAAGGTAGTAAAAACAAGCAATACAATGAAATTAGGTTTCAAGAAAATCAAAATGTGTCAGTTGTTTCATTTCTCGCCTTCCCGTTATTCTTTCTTCCAGATTTTCTAAAATGTGAAATGCGTCAGCTTCCATTTTATGAATTTTTCTAGCTAACCTGCCGAAGCCAGAAAATTTTGCATTCCAAATTTTTCTACCAGAATAACAGACTGCAGTAATTGCTTGATTTTATTTTATTTTGGTAGTACGAACAATTACCTACATGAGGGATCTAGGCCGAGTACGGGGTGCCCTACGTGGGGTTTTTTCTAAGGGGTCTTAATCTGTATTTATGAAAAGTTTCGTAGAAAATCGAGTAAGACTCCGGTCGGCTAGATTGAAGGACGCGACCTGCGTTTGAAGCAGACACTTTTCTTCTCTCAGTTGCGAGCGCTATGAGCTCAGCCACACGTCGGACCCCAGAAATTGGAGTTATGTCTTATGTGATGTTATGTGGCCAGGGTTTACTAGAGGCATCTGTATTCTGGGGTGATTGTCTTGGTCGGAGGATTTTTTCAGAGGTTCTAACGCGTATTTACGTTAAATCTAGAGAAAAACATCTGGAAAAACTCCAGATATTTAGATCGACAGCCGCGCGGTAGGCCCAAACGCGGGACCTTCAAACTTCATCCGCCTATCAAGTCGAGTGTCTTATCCACTCGGCCATGGTGGGGCTCAGAGATTAGAATGTTGGATGCTCTTGCTTCATGCAACAATTTGCATGCAGAAGTGCCTTGGCAAACTCTTCCAATCGGCCACATTCACTTTTCGCCCGTTTGGATTTGGATCCCGAACTAAATTTTTGTGCTGCTTCAAGAATTTTCTCTTTGCTTGTAAAATGCCTTCGAGAATACACTCTAGTAGTTGAGATCGCCTTGGGAATTGCACTTTTGACATTCCCTGAAACTTTTTTCCCCACTCTTAAAATAATTTTCCCCTGTTCCTCTAGCGTAAGAGGAAAAAAAAATCGTTGTTAAACAGAAACGACGTCGTCTTTGAATAGAATTTTTTTATGTTGGAATTGCTGGGACTGTGAAATATCGTCTTTGGAAAGAGATCGTCGTTAAACACAGAGCCAACTGTATATACAGTGCTACTTTTTAAAATTTCAGTTCATGTGAAAATTTACAATTTTTTTTTAACTTCCCTAATACATAGTGTATTTCTAACTCTGGGGGGGGGGCTCGAGCACCCAGAGCTCCCCCCGTGAATCCACCACTGGCCACATTGCATGAATATACAGCATTTATGTTCAATTACAGAGATGCATTTCCTTCTATTGATTGCCTTCTTGCTTCTGCCTTGTCAATAGGAGCATCTACAGCAACCTGCAAGGAATCATTTAGCACTCTTCCAAGAATCTTAACTCCATTTCGCTCATCCAACTCATGAACAGCATTCCAGTGGAGCTTGTTTTAAAGTGGTTCCATGGTGCAAAGAATCGACGGTACTTACATATTATCCCGGCAGTCATTCCCGCCAAACTATTTTTTCGTCAAACGAGTCGTGAAACTGTTGCCAATAGCATTCAAAACCATCAATAATTTCATGTACCCGGCATTTATCTTGGCAAAAAATCGCTCGTCTTGGCGGACTAACGAGATAATACGTAAGTACCGAATCGACGTCTACAGCTTTATTGAGACGTCGATTGAGTCTATTGAAGAAAAAACACTCTAAAATACAATGATAAATTCAACAAATAAACTTTATTACTCACAGAACCTTAAAGGTATACGCGTTTCGAAAGCAGCAAAAGAGTACTTTCTTCCTTAGTACTTAAATTTGTACCATCCAACGGTCAGCAAAGCATGAAAATGCAAATAAATAAATAAATAAAATAAAATATTTTGTGTTTTTATGCTTTGTTGTTTGCTGGGGTCCGTATTAGGTACTCACCCAGACAGCACAGCAAATTTGCATCAAACTTGCAGTAAGCTTGATTTATCAAGTCAATAAACTTGAAGCTTGAAAATTTCAAGCGTGTAAGCTTAATGCAAGCTTGAATCAAGTGTTCAAGTTTACACTTGCCCAACTTGCATTAAGCTTGACATAGCAAGCTTGAATCAAGCATGACATAGCAAGCTTAATTTCAAGCTTAAAATAAAATTCCTAAAAAAGAATTTTCCTAAATACACGGGGCGCCCGTCGGCGAACTCTCCCCATATATTTTATTTTTCTACGCATTTTCCCCTCTACGCTGAAATTGCAAGTTATTTTAATCTGTTTCCGTCTTGCGTCCGCGATCGATCTTGGGACCTAAGGTGTGCGAAGCCAGCGTCCTAACCACTCAGCCAATCTGACTCGTGGTGATTTGACTAAAGTTTGAAGTGACTGTTATGGTTGTCACGCCGTTTTCTGGCGAGATTGATCAGTTGACGAGATTGATCAGTATGCCGATCTGTTTCTTTTATTTTTCCATGGGATGAATCAAAATTAAAATAATGTTACGTGTGATTTATAGACTCTACTAATAGGGAAATAAGCATAATATAAACTTAAAAGCAGCACACGTTTTAAAACGTTCAATATCGTGACATTCATGCTTGGCAATATTGGCCAAAATCGAGACAAACGACTGATTTTGAAACCAATTTCGTAGTATATTTATATTTTATTTTGAAGAATTTCAATATTTGGAAATATAGGATATTTTTTTTTAATTCTATGGTCAAGTACATTCATGACTGATGATAAATTATTTGTTATGTGGATGTGGCTTTCCAAATCAAGCAGTAATAAAGTTGTATTCAAGCTTGACAGTTCAAATGACTTAAATTCGGCGGGAAATTATTTGCTGACTCATTTTTTTGTAATCTCCAAGCTTGCTGCAAGCTTAAAATGAATTGAACTCTCAAGCTTCTATTAGTACGTCAAATTCATAGAAATGTCAAGCTTTATTTAAGCTTATGTGATGTCTGGGCATGAAGGAAGCCCCTTTTGTTGCTTCCGAAACGCTTATATCCTTTTTAAAAGGTCCTGTGAGTAATTACAAAGTTTGTTTATTTTCAAGACACTATTCTTAATTCCCACATTTAATCTGTTCCCCCCTTTTTTTAATATTTGCTGTTTATTTTCCATAGAGCGTATTTCCTTAGGCTGCATTGATAATTAAATATAAAGATTTTTGGCAATATTGTTTTAGCCGTTAAACAGTTTTGTTTTGTTTAAGTTTGCAGATTCAAACATCGGGCCCACCCATTAAACTTACCATAGCTACGGGCCTGTGTTTTTCTGAGAATAATGTGGAAGGTTTATTTATTTTTACCAACTAAAGTCAGCTATTTTTAACAGTTTTTTAGGACCAAGCCTGCACATTTTCTTAATGTTTAAATGGTAATGGAAGTTGTTCGATTACCTTACAATAAAATTAAAACCAGTAACTTTTTTCTTTAACCAGTTAATTTGGTTAAAAAATTTGATCATACAGGGAGAAAAATCATAAGTTGTTTAACTTTTATCACATAAAAATATTTTGAAGCATCACTCTGCTGGAGTTAAGCAGTAGAATTTTTTTTCTTATAGCATTTATAAATTCTTAGAAAAAAGAGTCTGAAAATAGCAGGACATTCGCTCGCTTTTCTATAGATTGCAGTTTACCGGATGTTGGGGTTGAGGGCGATCACTCCCAGACAGCACATAAGCTTAAATCAAGCTTGATATTTCTTTGAATTTGACGTATTAATATAAGCTTGACAGTTCAACTGAATTTAAGCTTGCTGCAAGCTATCAAAAGTCATTTGCCTTTCGAAAGGGTGCAGTGATGGCGTCATCTGTGAAAGAGAATGGACATTAATTGTCTAGCGTTTCTCAAATTGCTCATATTAAATAAAGAAAAGTTCGTAAAAGTTGTGTTTTATTTTATTTTCGCACAAAACCTGGACATTAGAAAACGCAAGGGGAAGGAATGAATGGGATAAGCCCCTCTGAATTATAACACGAGGGGAGTTTTAGTTTTATTTACATCTAATTAACATTAGTAATTCCATTAACTAATTAATTAACCCTAAAAATAAATTTTAATATAATTAACACAATTTAGTTAGTTAATATTTTTTATGGGTGGTTCACCATAGAATTAAAAAAAAAAAAAGATTCTATATTTCCAAATATGGAAATTCTTCAAAATAAAATACAATTATACTACGAAATTGATTTCAAAATCAGTCGTTTGTCTCGATTTTGGCCAGCAGTATTGCTCAACATGAGTATTGCGATATTGAAAGTTTTAAAACGTGTCCTGCTTTTAAGTTTACATTATGCTTGTTTCCCTATTAGTAGAGTCTATAAATCACACATAACATTATTTAAATTTTGATTCATCCCATGGAAAAATAAAAGAAACTTATCAGCATCGCCCATACTTATCGATCTGGCAAGAAAACGTACCAGTCACTTCAAACTTTAGTCATAGAGCGCGAGGCTTATTGGCGAAACGGATAACACGCTGGCCTCCCAGCCCATAGTTCCCGAGATCGAACCCAGCCGCAGGCGTTTGATGGAAACAAAGTAATATAACTTAAATTTTCAGCATAGGGGAGGAAAATGCGTGGAAAAATAAAGTATGTGTGGCGCGTTCACCGACGGGCTCCCCGTGTATTTAGAAATTTCTTTTTTTAGGAAAATTTTTTAAGCTTGAAATTAAGTTTGCTAAGTCAGGCTTAATGCAAGCTGGGCAAGTGTAAACTAGAACTTGATTCAAGCTTGCATTAAGCTTACACGCTTGAAATTTTCAAGCTTAATTCAAGTTTATTGACTTGATAAATGAAGCTTGCTGCAAGTTTGCTGTGCTGTCTGGGCTAACTGCAAGGATATCGACTATGTATCATGCCAGGTTTGTAAAGAAATAGTATCCGCGACTGGTTCGCAGGAAGTTCACGGCATACTTAAACTTGACACTGGGCTGGATCCCCCGTTCACCCTCTTTCTGAGAAATTGGTTTTCCCGCATCGTGTTTATGGGCGTGCGGTGGTGCATACTCCCCTGGAACAAGCCCCTTGGTTTGCGAATCCGCACTGTAACGGCAACTGGTTGATGCACAACTCAACTGGTTTTCCCCGGACTGGACTCCCAACGTGGTTCGCACTCAGTACGCCTGTAGACCTCGCACTCGCCTGTATGTTGTGATTTTCCCCTGTTTCGCTGCCGCATGTTCGGCATATTTGGCATACCTATTTTCTTTGTGCATTTGTAGCGTAATTCTAAAGTCTAATTAAATATTGTTTTTGTTTACAAAGTGTAATTATTTGTGATGAGAATCGGGAATGAGATCCCGAATTGGTGACCTTTATCTATAGGACTTGATTAGCACGTGTCTTTCTTAATCACGTGGATTTTTTTTTTTTCTCGCCTTCACCGTAGATGTCTTTTGCTTTATTGGAAGGAAGTTGATCTTCGAATAATCGAGTAGCGTGTGTTCATCTAACGTGATGTTTATGTGTGTGTTAAAGTGTGTTCATCTATCGACAGTCTAATCGGCCGTAACTTCTCGTGCTTGTGAATTGTGCATTGTTATGGTGTTAATTTTTTCCTCTCCCTCCCACGTGCAAGCCAGCATAACTGGGGTAAGTCGCCAAGTTACAATTTTCTGAGTATGATATTTGCATAAGAGTGTTTATTTCGTTCAGACAGCCTTAATTTTTTCAATTATGCCATTATTTAGCATCATAATTCCATGAATTCATATCTTATTTTTGCCTGATTATCATAATCGTTAATCATTTTGCTAATCATAATAATAATTGTTAACTCTTATTTAAATTTTTTTCAAATTATTTTTGTTTTAAAATGATTAAGTGGTTTTGATAGATTAGTGATATAAATTTAGTGATTACATTTTTCCTTGGTCCGCATTTTAAGATGCTAAATTTTAAATGTTTTTTTATGTTCTCTGTTAAAGATTTTTGCTTAATTTTCTGTGTGTCATTTTAGTATTTGCGATATTTTAAATTGTTTGTTGGTATTCCGAAGAGTGTATTTCCCTCACTAATTAGCAATACTGAGTTACATTCAACATGACGGGCGATAATAGCGGGCAAGCAAATAATATCCCTGCAGCGGAGGTCAGCCGTGTGGCTTTGAAATTACCGCCGTTTTGGGAAAAATCCCCCGACCTCTGGTTCGTAAACATCGAGGCGCAATTCCGCATTAGTGGAATCACGGAAGATAGCACGCAGTACTATTCGGTAATTGCGGCTCTGAATGCCGATGTATTAGTTCATGTTAGCGACATCGTACTTGAACCCCCTGCCACGGATAAGTCCAAAAGAATTGAAGAGCGTCTCATTGAGGAATTTTCGGATTCTGAGCAAAAAAGGCTCAAATCCCTCATTTCAGAACTAACACTAGGGGACGACCAACCATCGCTTTTACTACGCAAAATGAGACAGTTAGCGGGCACTCGTCTCAGCGAGGACTTACTAAAAACTCTCTAGCTTCAGAGACTCCCCAGTCAAGCCCAAGCTATTTTATCAGTTTCCGATGATAAATTAGAAAAATTAGCCTTGATGGCTGACAAAGTGCTTGAAGCAACAGATAGTGGTTCGCAGAGCTGTTTTGCGGTTTCGAAAGAGCAATCGGAGGATAAAATTACTGTATTGCAAAGGCAAGTGGAGGAACTAACGAATCAAGTAAAAAAATTGGCACGCCGGCACACGACTTCCAGATGTCGATTGCCGGAGGGACCGCTCACCGGGACCAGCTGGAAGTACCAATAAAAAATGTTGGTATCATCGCAAATTTGGCCAGCAGGCAAACAAATGTATCCAACCCTGCATTTTTAAATCTCAGGAAAACTAGCGGAGAAATCGCACAGCGCGGCAAGCTGCGACTGCACTCCAACTAAACTTAGCCGCCTTTTTGTAAAAGATCGCAAATCTCAAGTCAGTTATCTTATAGATAGTGGTAGTGATGTTTGTGTCCTTCCGTATACTCCAAAAATGAGAAGAAAAACAGAGTCTACGATAAAATTATTCTCTGCAAACGGCTCAGAAATACATACGTACGGCACTCGTATTGTCAATTTAGATTTAAATTTGCGACGGCAATTTACTTGGCCTTTTATTTTAGCCAGCGTAAGTAAACCGATCATAGGAGCGGATTTTCTTAACCATTACGGTCTCCTCATTGATATTAAAACAAATGCTTACGTGATCCTAAGACGTCATTAACGACGAGAGGACAACAGGCTACCGATCGCCAATCTCAAATTACCGTAGTGGCGGAAAACTGTAAATATAAACAAATCTTAGCGGCGTTCCCGGAAGTTGTAAAACCGTATCCCTCTGTGCAGCAAGTTAAACATAGTACTGTTCACCGCATCGAAACTACGGGGCAACCTGTATACGCTAAACCGAGAAGATTACACCCTGCGCAGTTAGCAATTGCCAAACAAAAATTTCAGTACACGTTGGACCATGGCATATGCCGACCAAGTAAGTCGAATTGGTCCAATCCATTGCACTTAGTACCCAAACCTAATAGCACAGACTATCGTCCGACAGGTGATTACCGCGCTCTGAATAAAATAACGGTCCCAGATCGATATCCCTTACCTCATATACTAGACTTCGCGAGTGAGCTCTATGGCAAAGTCATTTTTTCAAAAATTGATTTGATTCGAACATATAATCAGATCCCAGTACATCCCGACGATGTACATAAAACTGCCATAACGACCCCATTTGGTCTCTTTGAATTTATGTTCTTACCTTTTGGATTATCTAATGCGGCCCAAACCTTTCAAAGGTTTATTAATGAAGTATTGCGCGGCCTAAATTTCGTTTTTGCGTACCTAGACGATATTCTCATCGCTAGTAAGTCAGAAAAAGAGCATTTGCAACACCTGGAAACTGTGCTGCGTAGACTCGCCGAGTATGGCATGCGAATTAATACGTCAAAGTGTATTTTTGGAGTTAAGGAATTACCATTTTTAGGCTATACTATTAGTGAACATGGCATCAGGCCGATGAAAGACAAAGTCGAGCCTATTTTCAATTTTCCATTACCCGAAACGGTAAATGAGCTTAGACGTTTTCTGGGCTTGTTAAATTACTATCGGCGTACTATTCCCCACGCGGCGCAGATACAAAGTCCTCTCACAAATTTACTCAAGGGCACGAGTTCTAAGAAACACAAAAAAGCCCCAATTGAGTGGTCAGAGGACACCAAAAACGCATTCGAGCACTGTAAAACACAGCTCGCGCAAGCTACTCTATTGGCACATCCAAATCCTCAAGCAACCTTAGTATTATTCACAGATACCAGTAACAATGCCGTTGGAGCTTCGTTAAACCAGTTAGTCAAGGAGGGTAAACAAAAAGAAATCGTACAGCCCCTAGCATTATTCTCGAAAAAGTTAAACGCGACTCAACAGAAGTGGTCCACATTTGATAGGGAATTGTATGCTATTTATGCGGCCATTAGACATTTCAGACACATGTTAGAGGGTCAAAATTTCACTTTGTTTACCGACCACAAACCTTTGATATTATCGTTTCAGCATATTAATTATACATGCATGAAAGGTAGCCTAAGATACAAAGCAAGTGCACAACTCTCTATCAGTGAAAAAAAAGTAAAGAATCGGTTCAGTAGTTACAAAGATTCCATAGAGAGTAATGTATAAGAATTATTTTAAGTGACCCTGAAAAATGCAGTAGTGTTCAGGTGGAAGCTCTGCTGATCTAGACTGGAAATATTCTTATAGACGTAATGACACAGAAGTGAAACACTATGACATTATTTTGAGTGTTCCTGTAAAAGCACTGTTTATGCTTCGTGCATAATGTTAGCCTAAACAAGGAAATGTACACTCTTCCATGACTGAAAAAAGTTTAAGAATGGGTTGAGTAGTTACAAACATGTCCGTAGAGCGTAATGCATCAGAATTCTTTTGAGTGTCCCTGTAAAAGGAAGCTGTGTATACATTCTGACGTGTTCAGATGTACTTCTTGCACCTCAAGTATGGCAAATATCCTTACAATTGTAATGATATTGATGTTAAACATGCAATGGCATTATTTTGAGTGTCCCTGTAAAAGAACTATTAATTATACATGCATGAAAGGTAGCCTAAGATACCAAGGAAGTATTCAACTCTCTATCAGAGAAAAAAAGATTTTGAATCAGTTCACTAGTTACACAGATGCCCATAGACAGAAATCTATAAGAATTATTTTATGTGACCCTGTAAAAGACAGAAGTGTTGATGTGGCATTTCTGGAGATCTAGAACTGGAAATAATGTTATCGATGGAATGAGATACAATTTAAACACTATGACATTCTTTTGAGTGTTCCTGTAAAAGAATTCTTCCCGCATAAAAGTTAGCCTGCAATACTCAGGAATTGTACACTCTTCTATCACTGAAAAAAGTTTTAGAATGGGTTGAGTAGTTACAGATATGTACGTAGAGCGTAATGCATAAGAATTCTTTAGAGTGTCCCTGTAAAAGGAAGCGGTGTATACATTCTGACGTGTTCAGGTGTACTTTTTGCAGCTCAAGAATTTCAAATATCCTGACAATGGTCATGATATTGGAGTTAATCCAGCGCTAAAAAAAAAATCCAGCGCTAAGCCCAGTTGGCAAGAAATATCATCTTACAGTCCGGCAACAAAACAGTACTGGGCTTTATGGGATTCGCTTCGCCTGAGAAATGGAGTCCTGTGTCGTAAATGGAGTCGGACGACGGCAAGATGCTCCGATGGCAGTTAGTACTCCTTCGTTCGAGGATTCCGAAGGTTCTAGAAGAACTTCATAATGGCTTAACTGGAGGCAATTTTGGCGTAATGAAGACACTGCAGAAAGTTCGCGAGCGCTTCTAATGGGCTAGGGCTCGAGGCGACGTCGAAAAGTGGTGTCAAGCTTGTGACGCCTGTGCTGGCCGTAAAGGCTCGAAGAAACGAAGCTGTGTAAGACTACATCGTTAGAATGTAGGAGCGCTTTTTGAGAGGATTGCCCACGACATCCTGGGACCTCTTCCGCGAACCTCGGGTGGCAACAAATACATCCTAGTTGTCATTGACTACTTTTCTAAATGGCCCGAAGCGTTTCCTATTCCCGATCAAGAAGCTACGACCGTAGCAGAGGTATTGGTGCAAGAATGGATTTCCAGAAATGGAACCCCTCTGCAACTTCATTCCGACCAAGGAACGAACTTTACCTCTGCTGTTTTTAAAGGACTATGTCAATTTCTCGGAATAGACAAAACCCAGACTACGCCTTTACACCAACAATCGACGGCATGATGGAGAGGTTCAATCGCACAATTTTGAACAACCTCTCGCTCCTGGTATCTAGGAATCAAGAGGACTGGGACAAGAAACTCCCCCTCTTCCTGCTGGCCTATAGGAGTGCCGTCCACGAGACAACCGGCTTCACACCTTCCCAGATGCTGCTCGGAAGAGATCTTCGTCTTCCCGCCGATCTAGTGTTCGGCCGCCCTCCAGATGCGCCTTCATCGCCAGAAGAGTACGTGGAAAATATTCGGGCACGGTTTGAAGACGTGCATCATTTTGCTCGGGAGCGGATCAACCTGAACACGGAGAGGATGAAGAATCGCTACGACACGAAAGCTACAGGACTTGACTTTGTTGAGTGACAGACTTCGTAGGTGACAGAGTTTGGTTATGGAATCCTACTCGACGGAAAGGCCTATCTCCCAAGCTGCAATCGCCTTGGGACGGTCCTTACACAGTCCTAAACCGGCTGAATGACGTCATCGTACGGATTCGTAAGTCACGAAACTCGAAGTCAAGAGTTGTACATTACGATCGGCTAGCCATCTAGCGCGGATGTAATTAGTTATTTGACTATCAGACCATGGTCACTATGGCGTAATTCCTCCTTTCTTTACACTCTCATTTCTTTCCTGTCTTTCTCTTCTCTTCCTCTTTCGTCAACTCTCTTTCACTCACTACTTACGCCATGTTTAGTGTACATATCTGTAATATATTGGTTTTTATTAATGTGTATTTGTTTATTACATTTATTACTTATTAGTGTAATTGATTATTATGTCTATTATTTATTTATTAGAGTGTATTTGCTTACTGTGTTTATTGATTATTTGCTTAAATTATGTTGTTAAGATTTGGTTAACGGTTGGACGCTGTATATACACTCTATAACAAAAAAATCGACGCACCAAGAAACAATCATCCGATTGCTTTGAAATTTCGTATGCATGAATGTTTTGAACAGATATGCAAATGATTCAAATTTGGTGTCCAATGAATGAATAGTTTGATCTCTAGCACATCGGAACTGCGCATCCAGCAGACGTATATAAGGAGCAGTTCTTCAACGGCTGTTAAAACTTTCGGTTTGATTGCAATTCAGATGACCTTTCAACAACTTAAAAAATGCCTCGCTGCAGGATTCGTGCTCATTACGAACAACTGTCAGAGTTTGACAGAGGTCATATCATTGGATTGAAAGAGGCCGGTTGGACTAATCTGAGAATCGCTCGTCATTTGAGTCGAAGCGATGCGACGATTCGAAGATGCTGGCAAGGATGGGTGGAAAATGGCAGAGTGCAGCGTCAGGATGGTAGCGGTCGACCTAGGGCTACAACAGATCGTGATGACAGAGTGATGGTCCGATCAGCTGTCACAGCGCCTTCTTCATCTCTATCAACCATTAGACGTTCAACACAAACACCAGTGTCCATCATGACCATTCACAGACGGTTGAGAGAGTGAAATCTACGCTCGCGTCGACCTTTGCGCCACCTGCCACTCACGCCTGCACACTGCCGAGCCAGATTACAGTGGTGCAGGGCTCGATCAGGTTGGAATGATGCCGACTGGGGACGTATAGTCTTTAGTGACGAGTCCCGCTTCCAACTCTGTCCTGACGATCATCGAAGACGTGTTTGGAGACGTACAGGGCAGAAGGGGGATCCTGCTTTCACTATTGCACGCCACACCGGCCCTCAACAAGGCATTATGGCCTGGGGTTCCATTTCCTTTGACAGCCGGACCCCCTTTGGTCGTCATTAGAGGTACACTTACTGCACAGCAGTACGTGGACGACATCCTAAGACCTGTTTTGCTACCGTTCCTTTTGCAGTGCCCTGGGCTGGTTTTTCAGCAGGACAATGCCAGACCACATACGGCTCGTGTTTCTCTAAACTGTCTGCAAGCTTGTCAAACTCTTCCTTGGCCTGCCAGATCGCCAGATGTCTTTCCCATCGAGCATGTCTGGGATATGATGGGAAGGCGATTGCATCTGGCACGGACTGTTGATGACCTCGTTCGACAATTGGAGCGAATTTGGCAGGAAATACCGCAGACCATCCGGGAGCTTTATCGATCTATGCCACGCCGTGTGGCAGCTTGTATCCAGGCTAGCGGCGGGTCAACACCTTATAGAGCTTGTTACTCTAACTCTGAAATAAATTATTCAATTGTTCTGAAATTTTAATCATTTACTATTCTGTACATTGTCTTCCTATCCACCAATTTTCGTCACAATCGGACACCTCCTTCTTGGTGCGTCGATTTATTTGTTATAGAGTGTATTTGTGTGACCTCCTAACTGGGGATTGTACTGCCCGGGACGTGCAGTCCTTGGGAAGGGGGAAATGTTACTAATTTTCGGGGCAACCCGCTGCTCTGGGGCATAACATGGTTTAAAATTCGTATTCTACGCTTTAAATAGATAAATTTTGCTTTTTGTTGCATCAAAATCGGTCAATTGGAACCGGAGATATGGAGGTTTCGGTTTGCCATTGTTTTTCAATGGAGGTTCTAGAAATCGCGAGAAATATTAGTCCTAGGGCTTCGATCTCTTCACATTTGAGAACTTATTTTTGGCGCCAAATTTGGCGATATTTCGCCAAAAGTCGCCAAGCTTGGCGACTTTTTGGTGATTTGGCACGATTTTCCGAATGGGGCCTAGAAGTTATTTTTCCTGCATTAAAAACGCATAATAACCTAACATTTCTCTTCTATGGCGTAATCAGAAGTCCCGCTTTACCTGGAATCTTCGAGGAATATACTTTTCTAGAAAATGATCGCAGCTTCTGCCTCCTCTATAAATTCCACCAGCGCGCTGCCCCGACAGTTCAGTGCGAGTTGAACGCTCAATGTGTGAAGAGCTGTCAGTGAGAGTACGCTTGCTTTCTGAATTGATAGTGCTATAGAAGTCGTGTTTTAGCTTGCTTCACGAAGCTGTTTTCAAAGTGCTGTGTGTAAATTCTTCATTGCTGTGTCTTAAGGGATTGTGTACGATATCTCTTGAATATTTTCACTGAATTTTTGCCTGTGAAAGTGACTTATTTTGTGTGAGAAATACAGCATTTGTGAGAACTTCTGATCTAAGAGAACTGTTAAAAGCACATTACTGTTTAATTGTGCGTGTGAATTTTGTACAGCTGATTGTCCACGAAGTTCTAGAAGCAATAAAGTTATATTCCATCCTGACCAGTGGACTTTTTACCAGAACGTCTACACCAACTGGACTTTAGAACGACGAACCCCGGAAACAAGAAGAGTAGTTCCGCAACAATACTACAAACATGAAAGGTAGCCTAACATTCCAAGGAAGTGTACACCTCTCTATAAGAGAAAAAAAGTATCGAATCGGTTCAGTAGTTACAAAGATTCCATAGACCGTAATGTATAAGAATTATTTTAGTGACCCTGTAAAATGCAGTAGTGTTCAGGTGGAAGCTCTGGCGATCTAGACTGGAAATATTCTTATAGGCGTAATGACATAGAAGTTAAACACTATGACATTATTTTGAGTGTTCCTGTAAAAGCACTGTTTATGCTTCGTGCATCAATGTTAGCGTAAAATAACAAGGAATTGTACACTCTGCCATGACTGAAAAAAGTTTAAGAATGGGTTGAGTAGTTACAGAGATGTCCGTAGAGCGTAATGCATCATAATTCTTTTGAGCGTCCCTGTAAAAGGAAGCGGTGTATACACTCAGACGTGTTCAGGTGTACTTTGTGCAGCTCAAGAATGGCAAATATCCTTAGAATTGTAATGATATTGATGTTTAACATGCAATGGCATTATTTTGAGTGTCCCTGTAAAAGAACTATTAGTGCTACAAGCATGGAAGGTAGACTAACATTCCAAGGAAGTGTACACCTCTCAATCAGTGAAAAAAAATATAGAATCGGCTCAGTAGTTACAAAGATTCCATAGAGCGTAGTGTATAAGAATTATTTTAAGTGACCCTGTAAAAGGCAGCAATGTTCAGGTGGCAGGAGATCTAGAACTGGAAATATTCTTATAGACGTGATGACACTGAAGTTAAACACTATGACATTATTTTGAGTTTTCCTGTAAAAGAACTCTTTACGCTTCCCTCATAAAAGTTAACCTAAAATACCCAGGAATTGTACACTCTTCCATCGCTGAAAAATGTTTTAGAATGGGTTCAGGAGTTAGTTACTGATATGTCCGTAGAGCAGAATGCAGCAGAATTCTTTTGAGTGCCCCTGTAAAAGTAAGCGATGTATACGTAAGCGTTATTTATAGAAACATACCGATCCCCCCTCCCCCCTAAACTTATTCAACTGCTGCGCTTCTGCTTAAAACAGACCCACTTATTAAAAAATGTGTGTGTGCATATATATATGAATTATCTTGGGATTCGTTATCCTAAGTTAGCTATTCTATATTCTATATATATATATACACACACACATTTTTTTAAAATAAGTGGGTCTGTTGTAATTATATATATATATTTAATATATATATTATATATATATTTAATATATATATTATATATATATTAATATAATATATATATATATATATATATATTAATTTAAACAAAAAGATTTAAAATATTCATTTTTAAAGTGTTAATTCTGAAATTTTTGATACTCGCTGGTCTACTACGTTCTATGTTGTTGTGTTAAGCACGAGGACTATCTGATAAAGGAAGGACGCCTTTGGCGAACGACATTTTAAGGGGTTCTAACACTTATTCATGTTACATTTGGAGAAAACCGCCCAAAACTCCAGACCTTTAGTTCAGCAAATGCGTTGTAAGCCAAAACTCTGGACCTTCACACACCAACAATCTACCAATTTTCAGTGTCTTATCCTCTCGGTCATGGAGGTAAGTATGTGGTGGGCGGAGAAAAAGCGCACTCGAAAAAAAAAAAAAAAAAAAAAAACCACGCACAATAATGAAGGGGTTTATTTTTTTATATGAGTGGGTGGGGGAGGCGCTTGAAATAGAAAATCTAAGGAAGGAGTGGGCATGCGAAAGGGCGGCGCTTTTTGGTGAAGTGTATTTTTTTTTTAAAGTATTTGATTTTTTTTTTTTCATTTTTACACTAAAATGTTTCACACTCTGAATGCCCTTCCTCAACCCCCCAATAGAAACACTTGTATTTTCACTTAGCCTTCAGTTAAATACTCGGTTGAAATTTTAGAAGAGGGAGGTGAGAGCATTTAATTGACTCCTGGGCTCACCACCATACATTTTCAGACTGCGAGAGATACCGATATTTTCGTGAAAAAGGGGTGATGCAATAAATGACTGATCTGTGGTTAGAAAGAGGCGTATTTCGGTTGACGAACGATTAAATCGAAAATCATAGTACTAAATGATAAACCGCAAAATGGAGAATCTGCCTTTTTCGGACCGCAGGTCAGAGATTTATGGCGACAGCTGTCTGAAATTGGACGGTCTGTCAGACTTAAATTAGGTCTTTTCAGTGATGAATGTGAACAGGTTAATCATAGGTTCTTTACCCAGCAACTGTGTGAGCGCAAAACTTGTCCAGCTGAGATTTCAAATACCCGGGCTCGGAAGCAGCATTGGTCACAGTAGGGTGTATTCTACATTAAATCTTTTCAGTGATGGTGAGCAGATTAAAAACGGGTTCTTTAAATGATCAAACCCTCTCATAACTCGAGAGATTTTTATTTGTTATTATGCTCAGTTTTGAGTAATTTCTCAGCCTCCTTGTGGTTACATTGATTTGAATTGGAGATATTATATCTTTTCTAATGAAAGTGTACCTTCGTTAAGATGTAGTTTCTTTTGTATCTTAACTTTTATTTTAAATGTAAAGTTATTAAATGAAATTTTCCGAATTTTGGATGAAAAGAGACAATTCGTTTTACCAATTACTCAGATTTAGGCAGGTTTTATGAAATTTTTATAAGCGAATCCATTATATACGTCTATATGAATTTGTCGGAAAGTGTTCATAATTCACGCACTTCGCATGATTTATTATTTTATTCCCCACCATGGCCGAGTGGATAAGACACTGAATTTCGATAGGCGGCTGAAGTGTGAAGATTCAGAGTTCTGCCGTACAGTGTGAATGTCAGTCAGGCCCGGACTGGCTGGTTTGGGGGTCCTCGTCTAGGTATTGAAAAGGGAATTTGGATTGAATAGAATATTACGGTAAGCAATACAGTCCAACCACATTATAGCGAAACCGGTATATAATGAACTCACAGATATAACGAATGAGAATTTCGTTATAATGTTGATCGACTGTATTTGAAAAAAGCTTATGTACCTAAAAGCTCCTCCTAACTATTTTAAAGCTGTTGGGGCCACTTATTTTTCGGCGAGGCCCTCGCGCCTCGGGTTCCCTGTGGGCCCTCCGCTACGCCACTGTGTGGAAGCGTAAGATTACTAAAAAATAAATAATCATAATTACTCTGATATATATTACTCTGATGCATATCAAATTACTCTAATTATAAAGTAGTATATCTATTATTTAAGCCTCGTTGGGCCCCCCCTTAGGTCAGGGGCCCTCGGCAATAGCCGGCCAGCCGACCTGACCAGTCTGGGCCTGCTGTCAATCTAACAGTCTCAAGTGTTGGTCGGTTTTCTCCAAGTATAACCTGAATGAGCGTTTGAATCACTTAAAAAGTCCTCCATCAAAGGCACCCCACCCCGTAGGCAGATGCCCATCGTGTACGCTTTTCATAACACAAACAAACAAACGTATTATTTTCTTCTTTTGCGAAATTTTGAATTTCAAATTCCTCAGCAATGAAATTCATTCCTGAGATTTGTAAAAGATCCACAGGATATAGTATTTGCACCCAAGTAAAATGTATCTGAAAGTGTTAAGTAGCAAAGCTTTCCTCTGTATTGTTTAGTATAACTATCAGAAGTTTTATACATAGTTTAAAAAAATGTAAAATTATGAAACTTAAAAAGAAAGAAAACAAATTTTGGGAGTCAATTTACTTTGATTTGAATTAAGTGACGATCCGATATTTCTCTGATTTAGAAAATCTGCCAAGAAACTTTCAAAAATGGCAAAAGTGGAGATTTTAAAAATTTAAAAGGGTATTTATAAAATTACCGTGAATATTTAATAGAAATAGATAAATCAAATCACGAAAAAAATTATTTCGAAATGCATTCTATGTGTTTTACTAATATACCTTTAATTAATATTCTATCAAAAAATGAAAAATATTTTTTGATACTGAATAAATTATTTTAAATATGCATATATAAAAACAGTCCTGTGTACATGTATATATTAGTAAAATGCATACATTTTATTCTGCACTAAAAACGGTCTTTCTTCTAGGACAAGCAGAGAGAAAAAGTACAATATTCATGTTCATACATAGAAAAAAAAACTGGTCTTTCAAAGATTCAATAGTGTTGGAATTCTGTGGGTGGGAAGGGTGGTGGGGGGGGGGTCATCACCCCTAACCAGAAGAAAACCATTTCTCCTGACACACGATTCTAGCAGATAGCTTCAGCTCCTCACCAACGAAGCACCACGGGGTGTTGATCGTCAGAGGGGGAATGAAAAATGACGGTTTTTTTCGATGGAAAAATTTCTACGAAGTACGCTTTCTTGCCCGAAGTGTTCGAACCTGTAGTCAGTCGGGAGGTTAAACATGCAATGGAATTATTTTGAGTGTCCCTGTAAAAGAACTATTAATGCTACAAGCATGAAAGGTAGCCTAAAAGACCCAGGAATTGTACACTATTCCATCCAGGCGCGTAGCCAGGAAAATTTTTCGGGGGGGGGGGGGGGATATGAACTTATATCTGCATAAATAGACGGAATTTCATCACTAATCCAAAAATTTCGGGGGGGATATATCCCGATATACCCCCCTGGCTACGCCCCTGCTTCCATCACTGAAAAAAGTTTTATAATGGGTTCAGTAGTTACAGTCTGTTCACAGAGGGTAACGCGCAAGAGTTCTTTTGAGTGTTCCTGTAAAAGGAAGCGGTTTATACATTCTCACGTGTTCAGGTGTACATCTTGCAGCTCAAGAATGGCAAATATACTTACAATTGTAATGATATTGGAGTTATACATGCAATGGCATTATTTTGAGTGTCCCTGTAAAAGCACTGTTTATGCTTCGTGCATCAATGTTAGACTAAACTAACAAGGAATTGTACACTCTTCCATGACTGAAAAAAGTTTAAGAATGGGTTGAGTAGTTACAAAGATGTCCGTAGAGCGCAATGCATTAGAATTCTTATGAGTGTCCCTGTAAAAGGAAGCGGTGTATACATTCTCACGTGTTAAGGTGTACTTTCTGCAGCTCAAGAACTGCAAATATTCCTGCAATTGTAATTATATTGAAGTTAAACATGCAATGCCATTATTTTGAGTGTCCCTGTAAAAGAACAATTAATTATACATGCATGAAAGGTAGCTTAAGATACAAAGCAAGTGCACAACTCTCTATCAGAGAACAAAAGGTTTAGTATCAGTTCACTAGTTACACAGATACCCATAGACAGTAATGTATAAGAATTATTTTAGGTGACCCTGTAAAAGACAGCAGTGTTTATGTGGAAGCTCTGGACATCTAGAACTGGAAATATTCTTATCGATGGAATGACAAACAATTTAAAAACTATGACATTATTTTGAGTGTTCCTGTAAAAGAACTCTTTACGCTTCCCGCATAAAAGTTAACCTAAAATAGCCAGGAATTGTACACTCTTCCATCACTGACAAAATTTTAGAATGGGTTCAGTAGTTACAGATATGTCCGTAGAGCGTAATGCATAAGAATTCTTTTGAGTGTCCCTGTAAAAGGAAGCGGTGTATACATTCTGACGTGTTCAGGTGTACTTTTTGCAGCTCAAGAATTTCAAATATCCTTACAATTGTCATGATATTGGAGTTAAACATGCCATGGCATTATTTTGAGTGTCCCTGTAAAAGAACTATTAATGCTACAAGTATGAAAGGTAGCCTAACATTCCAAGCAAATGTAAACCTCTCTATCAGCGAAAAAAAGTAAAGAATCGGTTCATTAGTTACAAAGATTCCATAGAGCGTAATGTATAAGAATTATTTTAAGTGACCTTGTAAAATGCAGTAGTGTTCAGGTGGAAGCTCTGGCTAACTAGAACTGGATATATTCTTATAGACGCAATGACATAGAAGTTAAACACTATGACATTATTTTGAGTGTTCCTGTAAAAGCACTAATGTTTCGTGCATCAATGTTAGCCTAAAATAACAAGGAATTGTACACTCTTCCATGACTGAAAAAAGTTTAAGAATGGGTTGAGTAGTTACAGAGATGTCCGTAGAGCGTAATGCATCAGAATTCTTTTTAGTGTCCCTGTAAAAGGAAGCGGTGTATACATTCTGACGTGTTCAGGTGTACTTTGTGCAGCTGAAGTATGGCAAATATCCTTACAATTGTAATGATATTGATGTTAAACATCCAATGGCATTATTTTGAGTGTCCTTGTTAAAGAACTATTAATTATACATGCATGAACGGTAGCCTAAGATACAAAGCAAGTGACAACTCTCTATCAGAGAGCAAATGGTTTAGTATCAGTTCACTAGTTACACAGATGCCCATAGATAGTAATGTATAAGAATTATTTTAGGTGACCCATTAAAAGACAGCAGTGTTTCTGTGGAAGCTCTGGAGATCTAGAGCTGGAAATATTCTTATTGATGGAATGACAAACAATTTAAACACTATGACAATATTTTGAGTGTTCCTGTAAAAGAACTCTTTACGCTTCCCGCATAAAAGTTAACCTAAAATACCCAGGAATTGTACACTTTTCCAACACTGAAAAAAGTTTTAGAATGGGTTCAGTAGTTACAGATATGTCCGTAGAGCGTAATGCATAAGAATTCTTTACTTTTCCCTGTAAAAATAAGCGCATTAAACATTCTGCTGTGTTGAGGTGACGATTCATTTCCAGTGTCCCTGTAAAAGAACTATTTATGATACATGCATGAAAGGTAGCCTAGGATACCAAGGAAGTGTACAACTGTCTATTAGTGAAAAAAAAAATTAGAATCGGTTCCTTATTTACACAGATGCCCATAGAGCCAAATGTATAAGAATTATTTTAGTGACCCTGTAAAAGACGGCAGTGTTCATGTGGCAGCTCTGGAGATCTAGAACTGGAAATATTCTTATTAGCCCAAAATAACCAGGAACTGTAGACTCTTCCATGACTGAAAAAGTTTTGGAATGGGTTGAGTAATTACAGAGATGTCCGTAGAGCGTAATGCATCAGAATTCTTTTGAGTGTCCCTGTAAAAGGAAGCGGTGTATACATTCTGACGTGTTCAGGTGTACTTTTTGCAGCTCAAGAATGGCAAATATCCTTACAATTGTAATGATATTGGAGTTAAACATGCAATGGCATTATTTTGAGTGTCCCAGTAAAAGAACTGTTTGTGCTACAAGCATGGATGGTAGACTAACATTCCAAGGAAGTGTACACCTCTCAATCAGTGAAAAAAAGTTTAGAATCGGCTCAGTAGTTGCATATATTCCATAGAGCGTAGTGTATAAGAATTATTTTTAGTGACCCTGTAAAAGGCAGCAGTGTTCAGGTGGCAGCTCTGGAGATCTAGAACTAGAAATATTCTTATAGACGTAATGACACTGAAGTTAAACACTTTGACATTATTTTGAGTGTTCCTGTAAAAGAACTATTTATGCTTCCTGCATCAAAGTTAGCCTAAAATACCCAGGAATTGTACACTCTTCCATGACAGAAAAAAGTTTAAGAATGGGTTGAGTAGTTACAGAGATGTCCGTAGAGCGTAATGCATAAGAATTCTTTTGAGTCTCCCTGTAAAAGGAAGCGGTGTATACATTCTGACGTGTTCAGGTGTACTTTGTGCAACTCAAGAATGGCAAATATCCTTTCAATTGTAATGATATTGAAGTTAAACATGCAATTGCATTATTTTGAATGTCCCTCTAAAAGAACTATTAATTATACATGCATGAAAGGCAGCCTAAGATACCAAGGAAGTATTCAACTCTATCAGAGAAAAAAAGTTTTAGTATCCGTTCACTAGTTACACAGATGCCCATAGACAGAAATCTATAAGAATTATTTTAGGTGACCCTGTAAAAGACAGCAGTGTTCATGTGGCATTTCTGGAGATCTAGAAGTGGAAATATTGTTATCGATGGAATGACATACAATTGAAATTACTATGACATTCTTTTGAGTTTTCCTGTAAAAGAATTCTACCCGCGTAAAAGTTAGCCTAAAATACCCAGGAATTGTACACTCTTTCATCACTGAAAAAAGTTTTAGAATGGCTTCAGTAGTTACTGATATGTCCGTAGAGCGTAACGCATAAGAATTCTTTTGAGTGTCCCTGTAAAAGGAAGCGGTGTATACATTCTGATGTGTTCAGGTGTACTTCTTGCAGCTCAAGAATGGCAAATATACTTACAATTGTAATGATATTGGAGTTATACATGCTGTTCCGTAGCGCCAACTCAAGTTTAACGAGAACGTTTTCGGAAACATCTGGCAACCAACTGAACTTTTTTAGAAGTTTCGGTTCGATTTTGATTGTTGATGCGTAGAGAGATGTTCGTCGATTTATTTTTTTGGATGTCATATAATATGTGAGTACTTAATCTTAACTAAATAATATCAAATTTAACTAGACTCTGTCATTTTTAGAGATTTAGAGTGTTTTAGATTGTTTAAAATTAGAATACACTGAACCACGATGCATTTTTTGTTTCATCGGCACCGGAAGTTTGCTTTAGAATTCGAATAAGTTAGATAAACAGATTGTTAGATTTGATCGTGTCTTTTTTGAAGTGTTTTAAAAGCTAATAATAAAGGAATACCTTTAAGGAAGGTAAGAAGATTATTTAACTATGAAGTTTTAAATATTTAAATGTGTTATCCAATTAAACTTCGAAAATATTAGGTTGTAACGAAAGTTTCCCGTCACCGCAAACTTCGTCAGCACACAGTTCTCGTTGGCGTATTTGCTCATATTTTGTCAAACGATTTTTGGCATTTGAAAGAAAGAGGTTTATTTTATAACACTGTTTTGTGAAATCCTTAAAATATATAGTTATCATTAAGTATAAGGTGTCTCAAATGGAACTATCACTCTAGAGGATTAGAACCATCATTTACTTCCAGTTGTGTTGCAAAAATTCAGCTACATAATATCAACGAATTATGAGTACAGCTTTAAGTACTATTGTTGTATCATGTGACACTGTGCAGGTTTGGTACCGAAAGTTCAGAAACAGTTATCTGAGGAGTTAGAACTTAGTTTTTCATGCAGATATGGCGGAAAACTTTCGGTACAACCTGATACTAGACATTGATTACATTGTTGGCTTGATTCTGATTTCACGTTATTGGATATATTGAAGTTACTTGTTGTTTGAAGTTTATTTGATATTAGATGTTATAAATAAATAAAGCTGTCTCATTTAAAAATATTGGAGCATTATACAAATTATAAAATGGTATATTAGTTGTTTATAAGAATTTGTCAAACATGGATGAGTTAACGAAGCAATGAAAAGTTCGAGCTGCTCTGTTAGCGTGACAAAACATATTAATAAATTAGAACAAGAATATGATGAGCTTTATACCGAACCAAAATTAGAACAACACTTAGATTTTTTAACAAGCATGTTGAAACAAATTAATGATTTGATTCCCAAATACAAACACTAATTACAGATGAAAAAGATTTTGACAAAGAGATAGAGTCGGCTATCGAATATAGCCAGAAAATCATTATGTGGAATTCAAAACTTTCAGCACAAATTAAATCTTGTAATACGAGTGAGAAAAATCAAAGTTCTTTGATTCAGCAAAATGCTAATAGATCGTTTGAGAACATTAATACGCCGGAAAGTTATAATGTGAGGGCTAACTATAGCATAAAATTGCCTAAAGAAAAATATTTTGGCGATCCTTGTGTTTGGCTGGAATTTTGGAATCAATTTCAAAATTCTATAGATAAAAATGAATCTTGATCCAAGATTGACAAATTTTCGTATTTAAAATCGCTTTTGGGAGGTGCTGCTTTTAACGTTGTAAATGGGTTTTCTCTTTCGGAAGAAAATTATGAAAAGGCTCTTAAGTTGTTGAAACAGAGATTCGGTAAGGATGAGTTAGTGATAAATGCTCACATGAGTAAGCTTTTAAATCTGTACCCAATTAAAGACACTAACAATGTTGTGGGGTTAAGGAAGTTGTACGATACATGTGAAGTACAAATCAGAAGTTTAGAATCCTTAAATGTAACTTCCGTACTGTACGGACATTTATTATACCCTATATTAATTAAACTGATTCCAGAAGAATTATCTTTAGCTTTTAACCGTAAACGATTAAATAAAGACTCTTAAAATGGAAACGAAAAACAAATAGATAAAGACTCTCAAAACGAATCTAATGTTATAGAATTGTTAAATTTTCTTAAAATCGAAATAGAATGCAGGGAATCGGTTTTATTCCAAAACTCGAAAGTTGCAAAGAGAAAAGAGTTTAATAATTATAATTCCGTTCTGAAACCACAGCATGGTTTCATGAATGGCGGCAATTCGCGTGAGTCACCTCGATCTTACAATTCTTCTTAAAGTTAGCAAAACAGTTGAATATTTAGCACCCGTTGCTGAAAATATATGCATTTTTTGCAAATCGACGCATAATTCGGAACAATGCACTGGTGTTAGTGTTGATGACAAAAAAGATATCTTACTAAAACAAGCTCGTTGTTTTTAATGTCTCCAAAGAAATCACAGAATTAAGGACTGTAACAAAAAGGATAAATTTTGCGATATTTGCCATCGCAAGCACAATAGAGCCCTTTGTTACCAACTTGGCAAAACCAGTGACAAAGGTGAAACTAAAATTGTTACAGCCACTTTGCACTGTCAGGAAAATAACAAAAATGATCCACTGATAAAATCCCCTCATGGAATTTATTTGCAAACATGCACCGCGACAATTACACCATCCATCAATGAAGGAAATTCGCCTGTTAGAATATTGTTGGATAACGGATCTATGAGAACTTTCATTTTAAGGGAAGTATCTCAAAAATTAAAACTTCCCATCGTTAGAACTGAAACTCTCTCGGTTTATGCCTTTGGAGTCGATGAAGCTCAAGAGAAAATTTATGATGTCGTAAAAATACGACTAGAAAATAGGGACCAACCTTCATTAAACATTGACATAGAAGCTCTAGTCACTGATAAAATATCCGCTACTAACTTACCTCCACCCGAAACTAACATTCTTAAAATTTACAAACAGCTAAAAGGTTTGCAGTTAGCAGACTCATATGAATATGAAGGAAATGAAATTGCAATTTTAATCGGATCAGACTTTTATTTTGATGTAGTGACAGGTAGAAATCAAAGACTAAACAGTAAGCTTGTCGCTTCAGAAACTATATTTGGATGGTGCATTCAAGGTCAAGGAGACTTTCACGACCAACTATTGAGTATGAAGATCATTGCCGAAGAGAAATCTATCTCCGAACAGCTGAAACATTTTTGGGAATTCGAAAATCTAGGAATTAACGTAGACTCTGAAAATAAAGATAGTATGGAAGAAGAGGTTATGAAAAAATTTGAGGAAGGAATTTCATATAAAGACAAGCGTTATAAGGTGAAGCTGCCATGGAAACCTCAAATGAAGAATGCGTCGCATAACAACAAGGAGGTTGCAAGCAGAAGATTCCAAACTCTGAGAAAATCTTTTATAAATGATCCAGTATATTTTTCTGAATACAACAAAATTTTAGAAGACTATCGTAAAGAAAATATCATAGAACCTGTGACGGAAGAAGATGATGTTTTATTCGAAGACAACTGCTTCTACTTGCCTCATCGAGCTGTGATCAGAGAAGATAAAACTACCACACGACTGCGCGTCGTTTTTGACGCTTCTTCACATTCTAAAGGCCAGTTGGCCTTAAATGATTGCTTGTACCCTGGAATTAATCTTTTACCTGATCTTTTTCTTCTTTTAATTAGATTTAGAATTTATTCAGTAGTTGTAACAGCAGATATCAAGCAGGCATTTCTGCAAATTAAAATAGACGAAGAGGACAGAAATTACACACTATTTCTATGGTGTAAAGATCCGGAAAGCAGCTGTGCAGATGAGACATTTAGAATGACGCGGGTGTTATTTGGAGTCACATCTTCTCCCTTTCTACTTAACGCAAACCTTAAAACACCATTTGAAGAGGTATGTAGAAAATTTTCCTTTATACTTGTAAGTTGCTAGAAAATTGCTTATATGTAGACGATTTACATATTGGCGAGGATGATGTAAATAAAGCCTTAACTGCGTGTTTAGAAAGTTACGAAATCTTTGAAGATGCTAGTATGTAGTTGAGAAAATGGAGAACCAATTCTCCAGAATTGTGTCATGAATTAAAAGAACATAATTTAGAAGTAGATGACTCACCTGATTCTTACGATCAGACATTAGTTCTTTCAAAAGTACTGGGAGTTGCGTGGAATCCCAAAGAAGATTATTGTTACTTTGATACTCAAAGTCTTGAAAAATTTCTTTTGAAATGCAAAGGTACAAAAAGATATATCTTGCAAATTGCTGGTCGCATCTTCGATCCTATTGGATACATTGGACTTTATACTATTCGTATAAAATGCCTGATACAAAAGATTTGGTTGCTTAGGCTTAGACTGGGACGAAATTATACCAAACGAAATTGTTGAGACCTTTAATGATTGGTGCGATGACCTAAAGAAATTGAGTAATATTAGAATACCCCGACACTATTTTTCTCCTGTGTCTTAACTAAAGACATACATAGTATTCAGTTATATCTTTTCTCAGATGCATCCATCAAAGCTTATGGAACCGTAGCCTATTTACGTGTAAAGTTAAAAAATAGTAATATCATTACTAGTTTTGTTGCCTCTAAAGGAAGAGTCGCTCCTCTGAAGACGCTCTCATTACCGAGATTGGAGCTTATGGGCTCTCTCCTATCAGCTATATTAAGTGAAAAAATTATGAAAGGTTTAGAATTTCCAGTTGAGCGAGTATTTTGGACAGATTCATCCATTGTATTCTTTTGAATTAAGGGTTTCACAGATAGGTGTAAAGTTTTCGTAAAGAACAGAATTCAGGAAATACACAAGTACACAAACCCTTCAGAATGGTTTCACTGTCCTGGAAAGGAAAATCCAGCTGACCTTATATCGCGTGGACTTTCAGTTTCAGAATTAGAAAACAGCGATTTTTGGTGGAAAGGTCCAAGCTGGTTAAAAGAAGAGGAATCGTCATGGCCTAAAACTTTAGAAACGCATAAAGAACTTGTTACAGATCCAGAGACACTTGAAATTAGAAAAACTTTAGTTTTAAATACACACATAGAAGATAAGATCCAAGACAATAACAACTTCATTAAGAAATATTCCTCTTTCTCCAAGTTGATTAGAATTACTGCTTATTGTCTAAGATTTCTTAAAAACTGTAGAATCACACAATCCGATAGAAAAAGGGGTAGTCTAAGTGCATTCGAGCTACAAAATGCCACTCATTTGTTAGTAAAATGTGCACAATTATCGGAGTTTAGTTCTGAAATAAAATGCTTATACAACAAACAGCCTATTCCGCGAAACAGTAAAGTTTTATCATTAAATGTATTTATTAATGACAAAGAAATTTTGAGAGTTGGTGGACGTTTGAAAATTTCAGAGCTTGCAGAATCACAAAAACATCAAATGCTTTTACCAAAGTCGCATCACTTAACGCAATTAATCATTGAACATTTTCATAACAAATCTTTACACTCAGGAGTTCAAACAACATTTTATTTGATCAGGCAATTTTATTGGATACATTCTGGCCAAGATAGAGTGAGAAGATACATACACAAGTGTTTGACGTGTTTTAAGACGAAAACTCAAACTATTAATCAGATGATGGATGACTTGCCCAAAGATAGAATCAAACCATCAAGACCCTTTCAAACGGTAGGTTTAGATTTCGCCGGTCCCATATTAACGAGGCCTAATTTGAAGAGATCTAAAGTAATAATAAAGTCGTACATCGCTATATTTATCTGCTTCAGTACTAAAGCTACTCACTTTGAAGTTGTATCCGACCTCACGACAGAAGCTTTCTTAGCTTGTTTGAGAATATTTATTTCGAGAAGATCAAGACCATAGATTATTTGGAGTGATAATGCCTCTAATTTTAAAGAAGCTAGAAATGTCTTGAATTCAATGCTTGAACTTTGCCAGTCAGACCCTGTACAGAGCTTTACTGCAGAAGAGGGAATTCGTTGGCATTTCATACCACCTGCTTCCCCTCACTTTGGAGGCTTATGGGAAGCTAACATTAAATCCATGAAAACAATACTGTTAAAAGTCACCAAATCCAACATATTAAATTTCGAAGAACTAACTACAGTCTTGAAACAAATTGAAAGTATTCTAAATTCTCGACCACTTTCAACCATGTCATCTGATCCCAACGATTTGCAACCTTTGCCACCTGGACATTTCTTAATTGGAGCCCCAATTATGTCCTTTCCTGAACCTCATACTGCTACAGATTCTTTTTCTCTTTCTTCTAGGTGGAGTCTGATTCAACGTCTCAAAAACGTTTTTTGGACAAGATGAACTTAATACTTGGACGAACGGATATAAGGAATACTTGAACGAACTACAACGACGCACAAATTGGACCAGCCAATACCAGAACTTGAAGCCCGACCAACTAGTTCTTTTAAAGGCTGCTGGCAAAATACCGATGAAATGGAGACTGGCTCGAGTAGTCAAAACCCACCCTGGTGAGGATGGACTTGTCCGAGTCGTCGATGTCAGAACAGCCAACGGAACTGTCACTCGCGGCATCACCAACATACTGCCATTGCCTGAAGATTTTGGCCTATCGGCCAACAGGGGGCGGCATGTTCCGTAGCGCCAACTCCAGTTTAACGAGAACGTTTTCGGAACGCGCGCGAGCTGCGCATTTTCAAGGGAACAAGTTTTAACCTTGACATCTGGCAACCAACTGAACTTTTTTAAGGTTTCGGTTCGATTTTGATTGTTGATGCGTAGAGAGATGTTCTTCGATTTATTTTTTTAAATGTCATGGAATATGTGATTACTTAATTAAATAATATCAAAATTAACTATGCCATTTTTAGAGATTTAGAGTGTTTTAGATTGTTTAAAATTAGAATACACTGAACCACGATGAACATGCAATGGCATTATTTTGAGTGTCCCTGTAAAAGAACTGTTAATGCTTCAAGCATGAAAGGTAGCCTAATATTCCAAAGAAGTGTACACCTCTCTATCAGTGAAAAAATGTATAGAATCGGTTCAGTAGTTACAAAGATTCCATAGAGTGTAATGTATAAGAATTATTTTAAGTGACCCTGTAAAATGCAGTAGTGTTCAGGTGGAAGCTCTGGCGATCTAGAACTGGAAATATTCTTATAGACGTAATGACATAGAAGTTAAACACTATGACATTACTTTTGAGTGTTCCTGTAAAAGCACTGTTTATGCTTCGTGCATCAATGTTAGCCTAAAATAACAAAGAATTGTACACTCTTCAATGACTGAAAAAAGTTTAAGAATGGGTTGAGTAGTTAAAGAGATGTCCATAGAGCGTAATGCATCAGAATACTTTTGAGTGTCCCTCTAAAATGAAGAGGTGTATACATTCTGACGTGTTCAGGTGTACTTCGTGCAGCTCAAGTATGACAAACATCCTTACAATTGTAATGATATTGATGTTAGACATGTAATGGCATTATTTTGAGTGTCCCTGTAAAAGAAAAATTAATTATACATGCATGAAAGGTAGCCTAAGATACCAAGGAAGTATACAACTCTCTATCAGAGAAAAAAAGATTTAGTATCAGTTCAGTAGTTACACAGATGCCCATAGACAGTAATGTATAAGAATTATTTTAGGTGACCCTGTAAAAGACAGCAGTGTTTATGTGGAAGCTCTGGTGATCTAGAACTGGAAATATTCTTATCGATGGAATGACATACAATTTAAACACTATGACATTATTTTGAGTGTTCCTGTAAAAGAACGCTTTACGCTTCCTGCATCAAAGTTAGCCTAAAACACCCAGGAATTGTAGACATTTCCATCACTGAAAAAAGTTTTAGATAGGGTTCAGTAGTTACAGGTATGTCCGTAGAGTGTAACGCATAGGAATTCTTTTCTTTCCCCTGTAAAAATAAGCGCATTAAACTTTCTGCTGTGTTGAGGTGACGATTTATTTTGAGTGTCCCTGTAAAAGAACTATTAATAATACATGCATGAAAGGTAGCCTAGGATACAAAGGAAGTATACAACTCTCTATTGAAAAAAAAATTAGAATCGGTTCACTACTTAAACAGATGCCCATAGAGCCAAATGTATAAAAATTATTTTTGTGACCCTGTAAAAGACGGCAGTGTTCAGGTTGCAGCTCTGAGATCTAGAACTGGAAATATTCTTATTAGCCTAAAATAACCAGGAATTGTACACTCTTCCATGACTGAAAATAGTTTTAGAATGTGTTGAGTAGTTAGAGACATGTCAGTAGAGCGTAATACGTCAGAATTATTTTGAGTGTCCCTGTAAAAGGAAGCGGTGCATACATTCTGACGTGTTCAGGTGTACTTTGTGCAACTCAAGAATGGCAAATATCCTTAAAATTAACATGATATTGGAATTAAACATGCAATAGCATTATTTTGAGTGTCCCTGGAAAAGAACAATTAATTATACATGCATGAAAGGTAGCCTAAGATACAAAGCAAGTGCACAACTCTCTATCAGAGAACAAAAGGTTTAGTATCAGTTCACTAGTTACACAGATGCGCATAGACAGTAATGTATAAGAATTATTTTTGGTGACCCTGTAAAAGACAGCAGTGTTCGTGTGGCATTTCTGGAGATCTAGAACTGGAACTATTGTTATCGATGGAATGACATACAATTTAAACACTATGACATTATTTTGAGTGTTCCTGTAAAAGAACTATTTATGCTTCCTGTATCGAAGTTAGCCCAAAATAACCAGGAATTGTACACTCTTCCATCACTGAAAAAAGTTTAAGAATGGGTTGAGTAGTTACAGATATGTCCGTTGAGCGTAAAGCATAAGAATTCTTTTGAGTATCTCTGTAAAAGGAAGCGGTGTATACATTCTCACGTGTTCAGGTGTACTTCTTGAAGCTCAAGAATGGCAAATATACTTAAAATTGTAATGATATTGGAGTTATACATGCAATGGCATTATTTTGAGTGTCCCTGTAAAAGAACTATTAATGCTTCAAACATGAAAGGTAGCCTAACATTCCAAGGAAGTGTACACCTCTCTATCAGTGAAAAAAAGTATAGAATCAGTTCAGTAGTTACAAAGATTCCATAGAGCGTAATGTATAAGAATTATTTTAAGTGACCCTGTAAAATGCAGTAGTGTTCAGGTGGAACCTCTGGCGATCTAGAACTGGAAATATTCTTATAGACGTAATGACATAGAAGTTCAACACTATGACATTATTTTGAGTGTTCCTGTAAAAGCACTGTTTATGTTTCGTGCATCAATGTTAGCCTAAAATAACAAGGAATTGTACACTCTTCCATGACTGAAAAAAGTTTAAGAATGGGTTGAGTAGTTACAAAGATGTCCGTAGAGCGCAATGCAGCAGAATTCTTTTGAGTGTCCCTGTAAAGGAAGCGGTGTATACATTCTCACTTGTTGAGGTGTACTTTGTGCAGCTCAAGAACTGCAAATATTATTGCAATTGTAATTATATTAGTTAAACATGCAATAGCATTATTTTGAGTGTCCCTGGAAAAGAACAATTAATTATACATGCATGAAAGGTAGCCTAAGATACAAAGCAAGTGCACAACTCTCTATCAGAGAACAAAAGGTTTAGTATCAGTTCACTAGTTACACAGATGCGCATAGACAGTAATGTATAAGAATTATTTTTGGTGACCCTGTAAAAGACAGCAGTGTTCGTGTGGCATTTCTGGAGATCTAGAACTGGAACTATTGTTATCGATGGAATGACATACAATTTAAACACTATGACATTATTTTGAGTGTTCCTGTAAAAGAACTATTTATGCTTCCTGTATCGAAGTTAGCCCAAAATAACCAGGAATTGTACACTCTTCCATCACTGAAAAAAGTTTAAGAATGGGTTGAGTAGTTACAGATATGTCCGTTGAGCGTAAAGCATAAGAATTCTTTTGAGTATCTCTGTAAAAGGAAGCGGTGTATACATTCTCACGTGTTCAGGTGTACTTCTTGAAGCTCAAGAATGGCAAATATATTTAAAATTGTAATGATATTGGAGTTATACATGCAATGGCATTATTTTGAGTGTCCCTGTAAAAGAACTATTAATGCTTCAAACATGAAAGGTAGCCTAACATTCCAAGGAAGTGTACACCTCTCTATCAGTGAAAAAAAGTATAGAATCAGTTCAGTAGTTACAAAGATTCCATAGAGCGTAATGTATAAGAATTATTTTAAGTGACCCTGTAAAATGCAGCTAGTGTTCAGGTGGAACCTCTGGCGATCTAGAACTGGAAATATTCTTATAGACGTAATGACATAGAAGTTCAACACTATGACATTATTTTGAGTGTTCCTGTAAAAGCACTGTTTATGTTTCGTGCATCAATGTTAGCCTAAAATAACAAGGAATTGTACACTCTTCCATGACTGAAAAAAGTTTAAGAATGGGTTGAGTAGTTACAAAGATGTCCGTAGAGCGCAATGCAGCAGAATTCTTTTGAGTGTCCCTGTAAAGGAAGCGGTGTATACATTCTCACTTGTTGAGGTGTACTTTGTGCAGCTCAAGAACTGCAAATATTATTGCAATTGTAATTATATTAGTTAAACATGCAATAGCATTATTTTGAGTGTCCCTGGAAAAGAACAATTAATTATACATGCATGAAAGGTAGCCTAAGATACAAAGCAAGTGCACAACTCTCTATCAGAGAACAAAAGGTTTAGTATCAGTTCACTAGTTACACAGATGCCCATAGACAGTAATGTATAAGAATTATTTTAGGTGACCCTGTAAAAGACAACAGTGCTTATGTGGGAGCTCTGGAGATCTAGAACTGGAAATATTCTTATGGATGGAATGACAAACAAGTTAAACACTATGACATTATTTTGAGTGTTCCTGTAAAAGAACTCTTTACGCTTCCCGCATAAAAGTTAACCTAAAATACGCAGGAATTGTACACTCTTCCATCACTAAAAAAATTTTTAGAATGTGTTCAGTAGTTACAGATATGTCTGTAGAGCATAATGCACAAGAATGCTTTTCTTTTACCTGTAAAAATAAGGGCATTAAACATTCTGCTGTGTTGAGGTGACGATTTATTTTCAGTGTCCCTGTAAAAGAACTTTTAATGATACATGCATGAAAGGTAGCCTAGGAAAGCAAGGAAGTACACAACTCTCTATTGAAAAATAAAGAAATTAGAATCGGTTCACTACTTACATGCCCATAGAGCCAAATGTATAAGAATTATTTTTGAGATCCTGTAAACGACGGCAGTGTTCAAGTGGCAGCTCTGGAGATCTAGAACTGGAAATATTCTTATTAGCCCAAAATAACCAGGAACTGTACACTCTTCCATGACTGAAAATAGTTTTAGAATGGGTTGAGTAGTTACAGAGATGTCCGTAGAGCGTAATGCATCAGAATTCTTTTGAGTGTCCCTGTAAAAGGAAGCGGTGTATACATTCTGACGTGTTCAGGTGTACTTTTTGCAGCTCAAGAATGGCTAATATCCTTACAATTGTAATGATATTGGAGTTTAACATGCAATGGCATTATTTTGAGTGTCCCTGTTAAAGAACTATTAGTGCTACAAGCATGGAAGGTAGACTAATATTTTAAGGAAGTGTACACCTCACAATGAGTGAAAAAAAGTATGGACTCGGCTCAGTAGTTACAAAGATTCCATAGAGCGTAGTGTATTAGAATTATTTTAAGTGACCCTGTAAAAGGCGGCAGTGTTCAGGTGGCAGCTCTGGAGATCTAGAACTGGAAATATTCTTATAGACGTAATGACACTGAAGTTAACCCCTTGACCGGCTGCCCCGAATATATCCGTCATCGGAGATCCTACGATTTTCGGCTCTGACGATCTATTTCGTCAAGAAGCAACTGTACGTTTTTCGGCAGCCACGAGTCTCAATCGCAGGCGCATTCAATTCTGTCTCGTTCCTTCCCCCGTTTGTTTGGTCAAGTAAAATGAATGTTATTTATTACGTTCCATTCATAGCTATCCTGGGCTAGAAGAGGGAGATGGAGGGAGATAGTGAGCGTCCCCATTCCCCAATTAGAAACAAACCCCCCTCCCCCTGATGCTCCACTGCCGTGAGAGTTTTTCTGAGGAATTGATAAAAAGAGAAGCGCAAAGTGTCATTTACAAGACAAATACCTCTCTCTCTCTCTGGCCTTTTCTCATTTACAAATATATATTGGAAACTTATGTCCGGTAAATAAGCATTATCTTTGTGGGTTTTCTTTTGTTTTTTCATTTGTTCGAAGGCTAAACACAAATATTTTAATTAAAATTATGAATAAAAAAAGAAAACAAAATCTAAAATTTTCACTGTTAATTTTTAAAGTCTCGAAACCCGAATTTTAACATCACACTTTAATATTTTTACGAGTTTTTCAGCGTTTCAATGGGTAATCATTACTAGTACATTGTACATTACTACAAGTACATTATTAGTCTGTTTTAAGTCATTACATTAATATTTAGATTTTAGAATGAGGAAAAGAAGTAAAAGAAACTGCAAAAAATAAATAAACTGGTTCATAAGATAACATATTTCGTCAAAAAACTATTTTTTAATACATAAAACCCTTTAGTTATGTTTAATTTGAACTACTTTATATTCAAAATAAAAATATATACTACTGCACCTTGTTCGGGGTTGGCTTGGCTTGGGTTTGAATGTCTAAAGGCCAATATTAGACAAATATAATTTATTTTATAAAAGGCCAGAAATATTTTACTGATAGAAAATAGGACTAAGGATCTAACTAAAACAGATGAAACTCACACGTTAAATCTGTAGGTCCGATTCGGTATTATTAATTCTGGTTATTGTTAAAAAAACAATCAAATAAAATAATTAGCAACTTATGATGAATTTAATCCATTAAGTTATGTAAAGATTTTAATTATGTCTTTAATTGATCGTTTTCAAGAGGAATGCTTGCTTATGTAAAAATCATAAAGAAATTCTGTTAATGCTTAATCTACAACACAGATGACATATTATTCGTATCGATTATTTTGAAACTCTGTTGTATTTTGATACTAATAAAAATAATTATAACACAGAACTATAGTCCATTGGAATTTTTTTTTAATTTATTTATTTATTTATTCGGGGAGGGAAAGTAATGCGAAATCAGATAAAAAGTATAATGATTTATCTGGAAGCGTTTAAAATGTAGTCAAATATATAAAATGCATAAGGTATTACAAAATCATTTAAAATGATACACATAACTAAAAATAATTTTCAGATTTAATTTTACGGCTTAAATTGAATAATTAACGAATACATAAAGTTATTTCAGTCATTAAAAACTCTCTCTGATCGGGATAAAAACTAATCTATAAGAGCAATTTTATTATTTTTATTTACTTGTAAGTTCATATATACTTTAAAATCAAAACATTATTTAGAAAATAAAATTTATTTCCATTGTGATAAAACTGTATATCTAAGGATTCTTTTAAAAGCAAAAGGGGTGATCGCATTGCACAAAAAGAATATGTAGATACTCGCAATGGCGGATAAAAAAATAATAATAATAATAATAATTCTGGAGGAGGCACAAAACATTTTTTGTCGCATTTTCTTATAAAATCACTAGAATTTACAAAACAAGTCAATCATCTCTACAGTGTAAATTTAGTTCGTCTGGGGGTACGTGCCCCTATGCCCCCCACCCCCCCCCCCCTGGACACTAAATATACACTCCAGCTTTAATATTCACGAGAAACTATGAAGTTAAAAGTAGGGCGCAATTCAGATTTTTAGGAGCCTTGCGTTGTAATCAATGCATTTATCTTTGAGGTACTTTATTTGTTGATATTAATATTTTTTAAGTTGAGGATCATTGTTATCAAAAATAATAAAATGACCTTTATCAGCTGTAATTAGCGTTGGATCGATTCCTGGAAAATTGTGTGTTTTGTACTCTCTCTCTAATACAATATTTTATTTTCCTTCTCTAAATTGCTTAGAGCATCTCAAAAGGTGGTCTTTCCCGCAATCCCTAGTAATAATAGAACAAAAGTATACTTCCGTTGCATTTCCTCATTGGAAAACGAATCGTATGAACTGCACAAAGACCTCGAGTCTGGGTGTAATTTACACCATTTTTACGCTACAATCGCTATTTTACTTACTGTTTTACTTACAATGTTTAACTATAACTGTGGAGGCTTAACGGCAGATACTGTTCTATGCAGATCCATTCCAGTGTTATCACTCTATCTGTAAAGCCTGCTAACAATAGCTTAGACAAGGTGATTGTCACTAATAAAAAGAAATCTTGGGTTGGAGAGCTCCTTTACAGACTGTTTTTGTAAATTCTCGTGGAAAAACTCTTCGGAAAAATTTAAAAGTGTACGGGAGTGGGAAAATAATGGAGTTTCCTTTCCTTTTCAAATAGACAAGCAAGACATATATTGCATTTTCTTTTTGCTATTTGCTTCCCTCAAACATCAATTCCGATTTTCTCTTACGCGTGTAAATTTCAGATTATTTTCAAGAGTTCTCTGACAGCTGAATTTAATTATGATGTGCGTAGTGACAGCGTATCTGATTATTTTTTTGAGACTGATTCTAGTAGTGATAGTGATTCTGTGGATATCTCATCTGTTCGTAATTGGTGTAAATTAGATATTAATTCTCCGTTACCAGCCCCGCCTCGATTTCATTTCACAGAGTCACCCGGTATTTTATTTCAAATTGACAACCCAACCGATCCTCTACAGTTTTTCTCAAAATTATTTGATGATGCTGTTCTTGAACAAATCGTGGAACAAACGAATTTGTTTGCTTTGCAGTATTTCAATACTCACAATGTTACTCCAAAATCAAGATGCACAGAATGGGCAAACACTGATAAAAAGGAAATGCTGCTGTTTTTATCGTTGCTGATTCTAGAGGGATTTCAGGAAAAACCCCGAGAGTCCCTGTACTTGTCGAAAATTCCAGTTTTGGAAACGCCTTACTTTGTCAAAAATATGAGAGAAAAAAGGTTTAGCCTGATCATGAAATTTTTGCACTTTTGTGATAATGAGAGCTACGTGGATGAAGAAAACCAGAATAATCCACTTTAAAAAATCGAAACAGTAATGCATATTATTGTAAAAAATTTTCAGAAATGTTACACACCTGAGAGAGATTTATCAATTGATGAATCTCTTCTGATTTTCAAAGGAAGGCTCGGGTGGAAATTATACCGTCTAAACGAGCAGGATTCGGGATAAATTTTTTCGTGCTCTGTGAATAATCGTCTGGATACGTTTCGAATTTGATGATATACACCGGAAAAAAGACGAAATACTAGACAGGATACAAATAAAACGGAACTGGTGTAAAGGCCGTAATGACCTTACTGGACAGATATTTAGAAAAGGGCTACTGTAACAATAGACAATTTTTATAATTCTCCCTCTTTAGCAGAAATACTTAAAACCCGAAAAACTGACGTTTACGGAACATAGTGAATTAGTAGGAAGGACATTCCAGAAGAACTGAAAAATAAAAAAAATTATTATATTTTTTTTTCTGAAAATCCCCAAAATTACGAATCAATACAACTGAGAATGATCTACATGTGGCTATTACTTTTATTATCCAAATAAAACCATTTTCTAACTTAAAAATTCCAAACAAATTTTGAAATTCGGAGAATGGGCAATTTTCTGATTTTTATGTAGCGTCAGTAGCGGATTCAGGGGAGGGGTTAGGGGACTTCAGCCCCCCCCCCCAAAAGAGATTGCTAAAGGGTAACATTCTGCTTCATTATGCACATTGAGTATGTAAAGTGATCTTTTTTAATCATTTAGCCCCTCCCAAAAGTTTTTACATTGGTTTAGACTAAAATTTTGCTTTATTGTACATTTTGTTTCGGGTTAAATAAGCTTTTTTCAAAATTTAGTCCCTCCCAAAACAGACTTTCTGGATCCGCCACTGTGTAGCGTGTATTATTTTTTCTACATTTTTTTTTTACATAATTATGAAACATTTCCACTGAAAACAACAGGGTGGATTTTATTACGTTTTTTGAGCGCAACTTTTCTAAATTTTTGGAGTCGTGGCAATAAAAGTTTTGGTTTACATTAGTACAAACCATAATCATCACATCGCTTTGGGTGCACTTGAAATATTTTTATTCTTGGTTAAGATAATTATTTGCATTATATACAAATGGGAGTAACCTTTACTATTATAAGTGAAGTAATGTATATAGTAAATACACACAGGTTTTTGTGGGCTTCTGTATTTTTTTCTTTTTTTGTACTTGGGGGGGGGGGGGAGAGGATGTAGTGGTGATCGAAGGCAATTACTATTTGAATTAAAATGGAATGACTCATGGACTCAGTATTGCAAAAGTAAAAGCAGACTATAAACAAGTTAAGGAAAACTGCAGAAGATTACAGAAGAAACAAGTTAAGGCAGAGCCTGATTATGACCAACGGGGGCCCCGGGCATTGGAGAATTTGGGGGCCCCTATCTATGAAATTTGTTTTATTTTTCATAAAATTTTGATTGATATAAAAAATATATTTCAGAAAAATATTTGAAATTGAGGACCCCGGGCAAAGTCCCGATTTGCCCATGGGATAATAAGGCTCTGAGTTAAGGGGGGGGGTAATTATTTAAGAAAAAAATCTAAATTTCACTCTTAAAAATACAGAGGTGAAACTTTGGAGGTCCCGTTCAGCTTAGAGGCTCCCCCCCGCCATTGCGGGGAATGTTAGGGCTTACGGTAAGCCCTTGCCTCTGGTGCTAGGCCATATATAATGGGGCTGAACTATTAAGAAACTTCGCTCAACGGAGAATAATTTAATTTCAGCGAGCTATTTATACACAGCAACGAATTTGTTAATTTGACTACAACTTGATTTTCTCAGATTTACCACTATGGTTTGGGGATAATTATTGTTATTTTTAATTCATCACATACTTGTGTCCTTTTAACAACAAGAATCTTTTAAAAGGGAAAAGGTTCGTTTCTGCATATAAATTTCATAGAATATCTCTACAGTAAGAGTCATCGTAAGTAAAACGCTACTAATGCATTGACTAAATTTTAAATCCCCATGATTCCCCCGCTGGCTACAGCCTTGCTTATTAGCATATTATATATTTATATATATCGGACCTCGGTTTTCATAGGAAAAACTTGCACAATGAACAAGGGACTGTTTAAAAGCTTTGAATAAGCTGTTCTAAGATATTAAGTGCTCTTCTTTGACGTACAGCCGAAACTAAAAGTAAAGAGCGCATTGCTCTTTTAATTATTTAATTACGGCTAAGATTCCTAATATTCTCCTGGAAAGGAGAATCTGTAATTTTTATTTCATTGAAGAATATTACTTTAAAATAGTCTCTTAACTTTTAACCAGAGTAAAAAATAAACACCGTCAGATACTTCCAGGCAGTCAGAATGTTCGCACCTAAGGTGCATTACGTACTAAATTAGTAAAATTTATTGAACTACTAGGAAGAAAGGATTTTAAAAATATTATTTCACCGAATAACCTCTGAGCCGTGATATACTTAAGAGTATTAAAAATTTATTGCTTTTCCAGGTTTATAGTTTTTACAAATGTACACTTGTAAGTAAACATTTTCGATTTTTTTTTTTTTTTTCTTTTTCTTTTGCATCTCGCGTGATTTTCATCACGGCCAACACATTTATCAAAAAACTTTGGTTAAACGGCGTTAATATTTAAATCACACAATAAAAATTCACTTAATTGCAATAAAGCCTTACAAAATTTATCAGCGAATGCTTGACACTTCATAAGCTTTTCCCCAGTGAAAGTTGCTCCTCCTATGATCCCCCCCCCTCCCTCGCCCTCTCTGGGGGTGAATCTCCCCGCTCACTCTGTGCACAGTGGGTGGGTTGTGCCGTGTAATTTCTTGACATTTGAATAGGGGGGATGACATTAGCTGAGCAGGGAAACCAACATTTGTATGGCTGAGTACCAAGCCGTTTTCTGTTAGTTTTCCCAGTGGAAGCTTTAGCGAAAAAGGGAAGAAAAGTTTTTCTTTTCAAGGCGGTGAAGAGGTTAAACACTATGACATTATTTTGAGTGTTCCTGTAAAAGTACTATTTATGCTTCCTGCATCAAAGTTAGCATAAAATACCCAGGAATTGTACACTATTCCATGACAGAAAAAAGTTTAAGAATCGGTTGAGTAGTTACAGAGATGTCCGTTGAGCGTAATGCATAAGAATTCTTTTGAGTGTCCCTGTAAAAGGAAGCGGTGTATACATTCTGACGTGTTCAGGTGTACTTTGTGCAACTCAAGAATATCAAATATCCTCACAATTGTAATGATATTGAAGTTACACATGCAATGGCATTATTTTGAGTGTCGCTGTCAAAGAAAAATTAATTATACATGCATGAAAGTTAGCCTAAGATACCAAGGAAGTGCACAACTCTCTATTAGAGAACAAAAGGTTTAGTATCAGTTCAGTAGTTACACAGATGCCCATAGACAGAAATGTATCAAAAGCTCGATAAGAGTTCTCCTAGACAGCTGAGGCACCTCGATTTTATAGGGCAGTTTAGTACCGATATAAGATTTTTTAAAGGACTACAAAACATACCCGCGGACTTACTATCACGAATTGGACAATTAGTTTACCTGATTCCCTAGACTATAAAGCGGTTGCGCAGGCTCAACAAAACGATGCAGAACTTCAGAGGCTCCTTAAGAAGCCAAATCTGCAATTAAAGCTTTTGGATATCCCAGAGACCGAGGCCACGCTGTATTGTGATACTTCCACTGCGAAAATTAGACCTTATTTACCTGCAGAATTTAGAAAACTGGCATTTGACCTAGTGCACAACCTCTCACACCCAGGTATTAGAGCTACTACAAAGATCATGACCAATAGGTTTATCTGGACGTCGATAAATAAAGATTTTCGGCTTTGGGCTAAAACATGCATCCCATGTCAATTGTGCATGTTTTAGCCCATTTGCACCTGCAAATTTTGGACCATGCCAAAGGTCCAAAATTTATAGGCATACGGTTAGTCCAGTCACCAACATACAGGTTCCTGACGGCCGATTTGAGCATATCCATATTGACCTAGTAGGGCCCTTGCCAACCTCCGAAAATTATCAGTATTTGTTAACGAATATAGACAGGTTTACTCGTTGGGTCGAGGCTTTTCCTTTGCGCGACATTACCGCGGACACTGTTGCAAAAGTTTTTTTCTCACAATGGATTGCACGATTCGGAATACCGAGGGTCGTTACGACGAACCAAGGTCGTCAGTTTGAGTCCAATTTAGTTCAATCTTTGCCTAAATTACTAGGTATTAAACATATTCACACAACTGCGTTCCACCCACAGAGTAATGGGCTTATAGAGAACACCCGTAGGCCATTAAAGGCTGCGTTAAAGGCTTGTCTGAACGAAAATTGGACAGTAAATCTTCCAACTGTCCTTCTCGGGTTAAGATCAGTTGTCAAAGAAGAACTTGGCGCGTCCACAGCTGAGCTTGTTTATGGAACAACACTGCGGCTGCCGGGAGAATTTTCTGCCGTCAGCAAAGAGGACAGAAATCTTGCTGGACTGTTGCAGCAGCTGCGTAAAGCTATGAGCACCCTAGGACCACGGGCCACCAGCAATCATGGAACAACCAAAACCTTTGTGCCCCAAGCACTATGTTCCTGTATACATGTGTTTGTCAGGCAGGACCACGTAAAACCACATTCTCGCACCGCCGTATGATGGACCATTCAAGGTCCTGGAACGAACGAACAAAGTCTACAGAGTGCTCGTAAGAGATAGAGAGCAAGCAGGTGATTTCTATCGACAGGCTGAAGCCAGCCTTCCTCCTAGAGACTGAGAACAGTTCAACGAAACCTGAAGTGGTACCGGAAGCAGTGAGAAATGACGCTACGCCAAAGGTAAAGGGCGACACATCATCACCTGAGGCAGGAAAAATGACGCGGTCGGGAAGAAAAGTGAAGTTCCCGGTCCGTTTCATGACTTAACGTTGCCACTGGAAGGGGGGTACTGCGGTGGTGCATACTCCCCTGGAACAAACCCCTTGGTTTGCGAATCCGCACTGTAACGGCAACTGGCTGATGGATAACTCAACCGGTTTTCCCCGGACTGGACTCCCAACCCTAGTAGCAATATCCCATTGGTCGATGAGAGGCGGGTGAGTTAAATCCGAGGAAAAGGAGCAATGGCCGATCACGGCCTTTCATCCAAAAAAGGGGAAATTTCATCGGCAACTGGTACAAAATGTCCGCTCGGGGGGCCATCATCGTTTCTCGATGACTCCGATGAAATAACGAAAAGAAACCGATAAACTGTGAAAAATATATTTGTTAATAAAAAATAAACGACTGACAGCAAAATTTTCAAAAAATGTCCGTTCTGTTTATTATGTTTTTGTTTTTCGTATGCTAAATTTCCGTTTTTCTGAAAAAAAAAAAAAAAATCCTTCCTCCACCGGGCCCGAACCCTGAGCTTACTTGTTATGAGGTAAGCGCGCTACCCCTAGACCATCGAATCTTGTCATATGCAAGGCAAAGTGTGAAGTAGGGGTTATTTTTGTCTGAGATTGGGACTTTGGGTGAAATTTTGACAAAGGGTTGTTCATCTATTATTAATAATACTCAATTTATTCGATTGGTAAGAAATTAATTTCACTTTTTACCAATGTATGTAAGTAGCAACACCATTCATAATTAATAATTAAAAACAATATTGCCAATTGTATAGGAATTTTAGTGTGATTTTAACATTCATATTTCTTGGATAACTTTTAAAAATTAATTGATTTCTCTTCTTGCTGTTTACATTAAAGAGGTTTCAAAAGAGTTGCTCATTATAATGAAGTTTCCGTTTTTCTTATAATGCAGCTGACGCTCAAATAGATTTTCTTTTCTTTTTTTTAAACACATTTTTTAAAAATTATTTAAATATTACAAACAATTTTTATATAATAAACACTTACATTTTTTGGTAAATATTTCTTTTTAAATTTTGTGGGAGGGGGCAAGGGGGGGATACCACCCCCCTGCCCCCTCCCAACCCCAATACAATAAATTTGAAGTAAATTATGCGATTAATTCAAGAATTGTTCAAAATTTCCCTTAGATTATACAAAGGCACATCTAAATTACGCAAATATTTATAGGAATTTGGGTAAAGTGTCAATCACTGGGGACACCTGCAAGGCCCGTTGACTATAGAGCTGCAGTTTCGGATAAGATATTGTTTTTCGGTTTCCCATCGGCGAAACTGCTCGTCTAGATCACTTCTATCCATGAATAAAAATTCATCTATTGCAAATAAATAAAAGTGCACTTGCCGATGACTGAATTCGACGAGTCGATGAGTTAACGATGAGTCGATGAACGACCGAGCAGAAAACAAGCAGTCATTGCTACTAGGGAACGTAGTTCTCACTCAGTACGCCTGTAGACCTCGCGCTCGCCTGTATGTCGTGATTTCCCCCTATTTCGCTGCCGCATGTTCGGAATATTTGGCATACCTATTTTTCCTTTGTGCGTTTGTAGCGTAATTCTAATGTCTAATTAAATATTTTTTTTTTTTTTTTTTTACAAAGTGTAATTATTTGTGATGAGAATCGGGAATGAGATCCCGAATTCGCAATAAAATCACCAAAAAAGCTTGCGATGTTTCAGGAGTTTCAATTTGTATAAATTAGTAAAATTCTATTTTTGAGAGCAGTAAATGTTCACTCAGGGGCATAAAATGTAAAATGTAAACCTCATAACCCTCCCCGAAAAAAACCTCTGTCCCTGGAGCTTGTTCTTTTTTGCTGGGGGAGCTTGGATTTTTCCAAAGGGGTGAGCCGTCCATAGCGCCCCTGATACACACACGCGCGCATGTGTGTGTGAGTGTGCGTAAATTTAACAGCCCTACCCCCCCCCCCCCCCCCTTGGGAAATTTCGAGCACCTCCCAGAAAAACTGTCTATATAGCTACGGTACGTGGGTCTGCTTCATAGGCAACCCAAAATCTCGCAACCTCTGTATGGTTCCAAACTACACACACACATTGCCTTTCTATAGCATTAATTTCTATGGCAGGAATAGGGGAAAATCCACACCTGCCCCTATGGATCCCGTCGTGTTACAGCCGCACGCACCTTCATATGACAACACTGATGATTCAAACAACGGGTGCATGTGAATGACTCACCACAAATCAATCCAGAGTGCATCGGGATTCTTTTGTTTATAATTTCTGCTCATGGACTCCATGTTTTTGCAATAACGGTAGCTTCTCTCTGTTAGTTAATCCTTTGAACATATTCTGAGAAGTTAATTTGGATAATAATTATAAACGTTATTCATTTATTTCTATTAAGAAAAAGACATTAATAGTGAATTCCCTAATTTTATTTGTGATCTCCCACTTATGAGCGTCAAAATGTAATGAAGTTTTTTAATGAATTGCTCTACTTTTAATGAACACCAAGAAAATCGGACCGTGTTCAAGTTATTAGAGACTTGCTCAGTGACACTATTCATTTAGGCTAGACCCTTGCTTTTCAGTGGATACCTGGCCGTTGTGGCATTTATGGCAACGAAAAAGCAGATACTCATGCTAAGAAGGGTTGTGGTGTACCCAGGTGGGGTGCAAAGGGACATTTGCACCCACAAAGGGCAATTCCACAATAAGGTCAACCAGGTGATCGAAATTTCAAAATACAGATTTTTAAGCAAATTAGGTGTCATTTTAAAGATTAATATTTAAAGATTTTGAAATTCTTAATTAAAATTTGATATATTTAGTTTTAGGTGAGCTACAAGATAGAAAACATAAGTCAACATCACCATCATTTTAAATCAGTTTTTACGAACAGGAAAATTTGTAGTAATGATTGTGAACAATATATTTTTTGATTTTTACAAGAATTTTCTTGAGGCACTTTAGGTATTTTACGTCCGACACCAAAATGTATGATTAATTATGCTCAGTCAATAAAATTAAAGGTAGAGAATTGCATTTTTGTATACAAAGCAAGACTCTAAATCTCAATGATATAACCTATTTCACTTTTTCCCATACTGAATAATTTTCATAAAAAAATAAGTGTTGGACATAATCATTAAATGACGTATTGAATTTTCACGATGTTGGATTCCGCCAATTCTGGTAGATACAAATTTTTCTTCTTATGGTAAAGTATCTTTACTACTTTTTCCCATGATCTTCAATTTTGTAACCTTTAATAACTTGATAAAATTACATTCATTCTTGAACAGGCTTAAACGGGAGAAAGAAGAAACTTATACATGGGCGGTAATTTGGGCTGTCCATGTATTTTGAGGAGCTCATCTTAAGTTTTCAAACACTCGAAAACTTAATTAATTTGAAAGATTTCAATAAGCTTTAAATTGTTTATTATACCGGTGGCTGCAATGGGAGGGAGGGGGGGGGAGTCAAACCTCTATGCCAACCCCTATATGGGCTCCCATAATAGCATATTCTTTAGATCTCACCAACTGGTACATTACTTCTTTCATGGGAATGACGATATGCATCCCCAAAATCAATTCCTGGGTACGCCTCTGGTGATCTCCATCAACAAACTCTTCCTCTGTCCTATTTCTCTGCCTGCAAATCTATTGCAAAACATATTAAGAACTCTGTCAGGCAGACTCATATTTGTAATGCCAGAGGAAAGAAGCGGAGTCAGCTATTAGACAACCCTGTGCCAATGGAGCTGCCTTGCCACATTTTTATAGCAAACTTAAGGTTAACGACTTCCCACGACTTTTTATACTCTCACCTAAATCATATCAGTTTGGTAAACTCACCTAACAGTCCCCTTTGTTTGTCTGGGGAAACAATGGATTTTAATCACCTCTTGACTTGTGGCTGTTTAAAGAACTACCATTTTAAAACCGACAACTGGATCAACAGAGCTGCTTTATATTGGGTTGCGCGTAGAGAGCTGTGATCTCTTGACGCAGGGGAGAAAAAAAAAGCCTTCGTGAGAGTGGAGGCGTTAAAGTAGTAATCAACCTAACACTGCAGCCCCTGAAGTGGGGAGTAAGGGAATTTGACATTAAAGGCAGATTATAGAGTTTTAAAAGCCCTATGGCAAAAATGATGCTCCCATCTTTACTGTTTCTACCTTACACAAACACTTTTGGAACAACTTTGATACTTGCCACCAGTGGTGATATTTAATTCTATGGTGATTTGTGCATGTGCATAATTGATAATCATTTCTTATTAAGTTTGTCATTAAAACAATATTGAAACAATATCATTTCTTATTAAGTTTGTCATTAAACAATTTTCCCTATACTCTTATCCATAATCCTTTTTCTTATTTAGCACCAACAATCTACCGTGGTGATGCAAGCAGTTCATCTCACTGAGGTGGTAAGCCCAGTCACAGAAACTGTGCGACGCCCGTCGCAGATTCTTGAGAAGGTCAGCAGACTAATTCAGAGTTTATATCGGCCGGTTCACAGACTATACTCCAGGGTTCACACTAGACCGCGGGATTGCGCGATTCCCGCAATGCCACATTAAATCCCACCCAAAAAAATAACTCTTGCGGGCTTTTCCCGCATATCAAATATCTCCTGGAAACGCCACGATCTCCCAACCCCATTTTTGCTTTTAGGCGAAAGAGTGAAGCGTGTGAAAACAAGAAGTGTTGTGGCTACCGAACCGAAGGTCACGACCCCATGTTCTCCCTCTTATACGTGCTTATACACGCACTGTACGGCATACGCACCTTCCAACCTCCTTTCCTGAAAATAAAAGCCGATTCTTATTGGCTTATTGAGAGTGACGAGTCTGATATTTAGGGATACAAAGCCACATTTTCGGCCAATGAGCATTGTCAAATGAAGGCATGTTTGACCAAAAGAAGTTGGTTGCTGCTTTGGTTGCTAAGGTGTGAAGTAGTGATAATGACGTAGGTGAAACAGCTATATGTAGTTGGCTCAGTAAGAACTCTCTGTTGAGTCATTCAAATACAAATTCCGGTTTTGTCTGCCGATTTTCTAACTTTATCCACGTGCATGATCTTTAGTCCCATGATGCAAAGCAACTGATGGTGGATGGTTTGATACATTCTTTAATGCCTGCGCTCCTGAACACATGAAATGGATAAATTTTTAATTAGGAAAAGAAAAGTTGAAGAGGAGTCATTGGGTGAACAAAATATTCCCGATGCGGCCATCATTTCAGAAAATAAGAAGAAAAAAACTGATGAATATCAAGTAAAATGGCAGAAATTATATGACTGGTTAGAAATAGAAAATAGAGATGACGGGATACACATGTTCTGCAAATTTTGTAAAAAATGCAAAAAGAAGAATCCTTTTGCAACAGGTAAGAATTAATATTAATATATATATATATATAATAGTATATCCATAAATAATATAAACTCTTTTTGAAATTTTTACTTTGGCAGTTTGCTTTTACATTTAAGCTTTCCTCCAAAGGATGTTGTATAGTTATTTCTGGCCATGTTTTTAGTCAGTATATTTATAGTTGTTTCTATCCTAATGATTTTTTCTGAAAAAATTCCACGGATCATCATATTTTCAGAAATGCTAATTGCTATAGATTCTTCGTAGTTTCTATTAATTTTTTTTATTTAATTTACTACGGACTACGGTGAAAGCTTACACTTTTACGGAAATTTAAACATAGACTGATTCGCTTTATAGCATTTTTAAACTATTCTTTTAATGATCTCAAAAAAAAAAAAAAAAAAACACCCAATGCGTAAAATTAACAATTATCGTATGCGATCGGCGACGAATTTGTAATCCGGTCGCTGAAGAGAAAATATGTTGAGTCTGGACAAGCATTTCTCCCTTCTGTTTTAGTTTCCAGGCCTTGTTAAGTGCGAGGTGGCAGATTCCATTCTAACTTAACAAATAAATGCTAAGTGTTTCGGTCGGAGTGCATTTTTTTTGTTCTCTATGTATTGTCATAGGTGTCAATTCTCCAGAGTTTTACGGGAGACTCCCGAAAAATTTATAAATCTCGAATTTTTCAAAAAATATTCCTTGATTTAACTAATAATCCGTTTTTTTAATGAAATCTTACGATACTGAAATAGCAGTCAGCTGCGTCATACTTTGATATTTTACAGTATTTACATGTTTTTCCCTAATTTGCGCAATTTTTCAGGAAATTGCCGACAACGGTCATTGTGGCGTCGATTTGCCGGGCCGTTTAGGCATTCGCCGATAATATTTTTTTTTTTTTCAATTTGCGAACACGTGTCATTTTGCTTATTTTGCAGTTCAGTAGATTTCTTTATATTTTGTAGAATGGCGAATTGCGCTATTTTTTTAATCCAACTTTTCCAGAAGGAAAAAATGTGAAAGTATTAAGCTGTGCCGTCGTCCTAATTTCCATCTTTTTCCATCCACGTTGATGATACATCTTTTCCTTTAACATTCCTTTAGCCTAATCTGTAATGCTGCAATATTAAAGAGTGACCCTCTATTTCCAATTTATTTATTTTTTAAAACTTAATAACATCTTTTAAAACATAACATGACCAGGGCGGGGGATCCCCCTACACTTTTTTAGCACAAGAGCCCTGATTATAAAATAAAATGTAGATGTAATAAAACTATCTATAGAATACTATATTTTTCATAAATATATAAGAATTAATTTAAATCACTTCTTATTTTAGGGGGTTGCACATCTTATAAAACGTCATCATTGCAACGTCACAGTGCTTGCCGTGAGCATTTGCAGTCAGTCGAAGCTGCAAGATGTGAAAAAGATATGCAAGATGCAGTGTCAAAATTTAAAGATAAAAATAATGCTTTCTTAATTACATGCTTAAAATCAGCATTATTTATTGCTTCCAATGAACTTCCTACTTCTTTGTTTGGGAACTTACAGAAATTTATTAAAAGCCAAGGATGTGAGAGCACTACCTGCAGCAACAAAAATATCAGATATGAGCATAACACTTCTGTTACTGAGCTCTAAGCTTGTATCGCTCAGGTAATTGAAAATAAATTGTTATGCGATTTAGAACAGGCAAAGGTATGTGCTCTCATTTGTGATGAAACCTGTGACCAAAGCAATGAAAAACATCTTGGTGTCAATGTTAGATTTGTCAAGAATGGAACTGTCGTAACAAAGTTTTTAGAGAATATTGCAGTTGCAGATGGTACTGCAGAGACATTAACAAATTCAATCACAGAAATGTTAAAAGAAAAGCAGATTGATATTTCTAAGATAATTGGTTTAGGGTGTGATGGAGCCAATGTAATGTTGGGAAAACATTCTGGTGTGGCTGCACGGTTAAAAGTATTTAATCCTTCAATCATTTCTGTACACTGTGCTGCTCACAGACTAGCTTTGGTTTTACAGAGCCCAGCTAAAACTATCCAGAGTATTAAAACTTATAACGAAACGATAAAATCAGTTTTCTTTTTTTTTCATGCTTCAGCTGTTCGATCGTCCAAATTAGAAGCAGTTCAAAAAATTGTTCAGGGGTACAGTTTAAAGTATATAGAATTGCACACGGTTAGGTGGTTATCTATGCATAAAGCTGTTCAAGTTCTGTATGCTACTTTGGATTCATTGATAATATTCTTAGAATCTCAAGTAGCACAGGGTAAAGATGCAACTGCATCGGGTTTACTTCGAGCAGTTAGGAATGCCAGATTCATTTACATCACGCACATATTAATTGACATATTACCAATATTAACAAAACTAAGCAAAGTCTTCCAGAGTGATACTGCTGATTTGTCAATCATGAAACCATGCATTGACACTGCCATCATACAGCTAGATGCTCTGAAGTGTAACATTGGGGAGGCAGAAAAATACTTCTTGGAAAATTTAATAAACTGCGACAAAATAAATGAAACGTCTTCAAACAGTAGTAGTGCATGTACCATTGAAGGCAATGATGATGAATTAATCGATATGACAATACGTAGACCTTTATCTTATTATTCTGTTCTGAAAGAAAGAATGATAGATATTGGGTCTAATGAAAATCTACCCAAAATTAAGCAATCATTAATTCAAGCTATAATAGATGGCTTAAACAGTAGATTTCCAGAAGATTTATTAAACATAATTAGCTGTTTTGAAGCATACGATCCTTTATGTTTAAGATCTTTAGATATTTCAGAATGTAAAAAACGTGTGCAAAATTTAGGAATGCATTTTAATACTTACTTAAAATCTGATGAATTATTAAAAGAGTATGATGATGTTTATGTTTTATTAACAAATAGCTATAAATCTCAAAAATTTAATAATGTTGCCAATGTGTTTCTAAATTCTTATTTAGAATTGTATCCCAATACTGTTACAATTTATGAGATCTATTTAGTTATTCCAATAATCTCTGCTTCTGTTGAAAGGTCGTTCAGCACTCAGAACAGGATAAAAAATAAGTTTCGTAATAGGTTGAATGCTAAAAATTTGAGTAATCTTATACGCATCTCTGATGAAAATATAGATGCTGAGCTGTTCGATTTTGATGAAGCAGCAAAAATATTCAATGGGGTGAAGAATCGCAGATATTAAATTGTATTGTTATCCAAAATCATTTGTATATTAAATTAGTAATTTTGATATGTATAATCTTAGTTGCATTGTATTTTTGTATGTTAATTTTGTTGATAAAATGTGGTTCTCACTCACACTTTAGAAATCGAGTTCTCACTCAGATTTCTAAAATCCCACTTAGTTTTGAAGCTAGAGTGGGAGAATCTCACCCACTTTTTTTTCCTAGTGTGAACCCTGATACTCGCAAGTAAAATTTTCTTTCAGTACACCGCTGCTGAAGCATGTTCGTGCATGTGAGCTGCGCCAGAATTGCAAATTCGTAATTCAGATTTGCACAAAGCCAAATCTTTCGTCTTTTGCATGGAATTTTCAAATTTTACATGCATCGATATCGCTCATCAAGACTGTGTCAGTGATTTCATATGGTATTTTTTTCCAGTCCGTTTTTTAAATGACCGTATTTTCATTCGTTGCATGCTACTGTATTAGCTTTTATATTAACAATTAAAATTACTATATATTTCCAACAAGTTAAGATTATTTCTCCAAACTATTTTTATGAGCTTTTAGTTTTTTTTAACAAAGGTTACTTTGCAGACTATTTTTGTATTTTTAAATCTGCGTTGCAGACTGACGCAGAAAATTCTGCGACTGGGGTGGTAAGTATCCAAATTGTGCCACTCTTTCATACTATTTTTCATTTTTTCCATTATCCTTCCCCTCAGGGTGTCCAATGATAGTTGTGGCCCTGGGTACACAACTTTAAAATGGCATTATATAAAGGGCCTTTCAAGAAGTTACTGCTTCAGGCCCTCAAACTTTTTCTCTAAGTTTCTTTTGGGTATGCCATTGACTCCAGGTGCATTTGCGACATATAGTATAGTAGTATGTCAAATTTTATTAATTTTAAAGATGATCTCATCAGGTATTTAACAGTATTTCAAATTAATCATAAGCTTCAGCCCAATCAAATTAACTAACATTGTGCTTATAGCCTGTTTTGATAAATGAAATGGGCATCCTTATTATTGGTCTATTAACTGTTATGTAAATTCTGCATTTTTTGAAAGTTTGAAAGTTAAAACATCAGAATATAAATAATGTTTTAAAAAAGGAGGTGTGTGTGTGTGTGTTAAAGGGGGGGTGGGAGGGATTTGATAAGTGGGGTAGGCCTAGTTAGCAAATTTTTTTGTCACCAACGGCAATTTTTCTTTTTCGCCAAACATGACATACACAACTTAATAATAAATAAGCCCAAACCTAAAGTGCACATATCTAAAACAAGGTATACCAAAATTTGGGCACATATTTAAACTATAATTAACACAAACAACTGGTTCTGGAATAGGGATATGTACACAATTTTTTAAAAATATATTTCTATATAAAAACTTAAATACATCAAAACTTCCAGCAAAATATTAATAAAATTAATTAAAAGTTCCTACTTTTCCCCAAAGCAATGATTTCACAGACAAGATTTCTGCTATTTCAGCAACTCAAAAATACACAATTACACTTACAAAAACAGAATTAAATCAAAACTCACCACACAATAACTCAAAAATCACCATTCATTGATGTGTTTTTAACCTAAAATAAACTTCTATAATTTCCAGAATTTGCTACATAGCATTTTAATATATTGGAAACCAGTGGTTCATTTTTAATCTAAAAATACTTAATTTTACTTAGTAACTTTCAGTGTAGCTACTTGAAAATGTTCAAGCATTCTTTACACAAAATACAACTAGAAAAAACAGACAAATAAATAAAAGCACCTACACAAGTAAGATACTCCATCTTTCTTATACGCTTGATGGTTTCCAATTTCCCAGCACAACACAATCTAGCGACAATTCACAGAAAATAATAAAATATATGATAAGATTTACTTAAGGTATACTAGGCAGTATATTTAAACACACAGGCAAAGTTGACAATCCAAAAACAAAAGAGAACTTCATTTTCATGTGCAGGCATGAAAATCTTCCGCTTTTTGGCGGATTTCCGCTTTTTTTTTTTTCTCGGCAGACCTCCGCTTTTCGAAAATGTTTTAAAATCTTTCCGCTTTTTCAAAAAAAAAAAAAAAAAAAAAAATGATTACGAACCTAAAGCAAAAGATGTCCTAAATCGACGACGTACTTAGCGGGACAAACATTGCAGAGTAATTTTGGTTGAGGAAAAAGGTGGGTGGGGGGGGGGGGGTGCGAACAGGAAACCAATACTAGCCGAAATTTGGATTTGTTTAGCGGCCTCTCCACAGAAATTAATTCAAGAGATAGCTATCTTTCGCCGCCAGCAAGAGGACGATAATGCGCGCCTGGGATGTACGTTTTCACTGCATCTCGCACCGTACCTAGCCGCCTAGCCTACAGTCAGCTTGAGTGCAATGTATACTGATTTCCTCAGTTCGTAAATTCAAAACTTAGTTCAGAGGGGCAAATACTTATTTTAGATTCACGAAGTTTCGAAAGGCATATGCTACATAGTTATTTACTTGGCGAACTACTAAACAACAATAATTCTCTATCAAGACCTTTCGGCACTGGAAAACCGTTGTCGGTGAGCTATTGTTGCTGGCGACGTGTTTTTATTGCTTGATGAATCTATATATTTTTTTTTTTCCATGGACACATACCAGCTTAACTGACACTTCTATTGTGGATTATTGAGAAAAAGGCAGATGTTAACGAATATATCAGAAAAATGTGGAGTGAAAACGAAATGTTTGTGGCCATTTTCGGATCCAAAAATTTTCTTGGTTTTGGAAAAATCGTCAGCGGAACTAGAACTTCTAGACATTTTATGAATGCAAAACTGGGATTTTTGTTTAAATAAAGCAAACTGACGGTCTGCACGACAAATAAAACTTGTTATAAACTTATATAAAAGTGCAGCTTTTAGTAATGGTATTTAAAATATAAGTCTTATATTCTTTTAGGTCTTAAACATGCAAAGGAAGTAAAATAATTTATGATAGTTTAAATATACGGTACTCGGCGTGCGAATTGACGGGGGGGGGGGATGCCAGGGATTGTCCCCGGCTGACGAATGTAATATCCCTGTCTAGAAAAATATAAAATGATCCCTGCCAGGGATACTATTTATCCCCTGCTGAAGAAATGTTAAACTGGCAATTGAAGATTTGGGATTTAAGTCAAGAAGTCAAAATGAAGGTAGTATGTTATCGTTTTTCGTCCCTTTTCTAAGCTCAAAACCTTCAAGAGTGGCTTCCAATACAGGTACAGTAACAGATGTATCTGTGACTCCATAGAACAAACAATTTATGTCTTGTTTTAATATAGGTCAGTTCCCAGACGTGTCGGCGAATGCATTTTCATGTAATATCATGTGAGTGATGCTTTTACACCTTCCCTCCTTTTTCTTTTCAAGTGTCCCCCCCTGGAGAATGTTTTCTTTCTAATGTCCCCCGCTGGGGAAAATGATCAGTTCGCACCCTGACGGTACTTACGTATTATCCCGGCGGTCCGCCAAGACGAGCGATTTTTTGCCCAGATAAATGTTGGGCACGTGAAATTATTAATGGTTTTGAATTCGTTTGGCAACTCATTTGACGAAAAATAGTTTGACGGGAATGACCGCCGGGATAATAAGTAAGTACTTATACTTAACATACCTATACGTAAATATACTTATTTCTTAAATAAATAAATAATCATTAGTAATAATTAAACAGAATAGTGTATTAGTTCCAATAAATAAATATTTCGATATTTATAGCTATTAAAACGTACACGTCTTTATTTTCTGCTGAATAAAAGAATAATGCTTTTTTAAAAATGTGAGTTATTGTTCAGAAATCCAAAAGAAAACGAAAAATTTCCGAGTTTTGGTTATTTCAAGGGCGGATTAAATGGGGGGGGGAGGGAGTAAAAAGAAATTAATGTAAAAGATCCTATTTTACTTCCATAAAATGGATGTATTTGTCAATCTTCTAACTAACCCCCCCCCCCTTCCCCGACAAACTTTCAATAATCCGCCGCTGGGTTATTTTTTGCATTTTCTTTTTTAAACAGTTACGCGGATTTTACTTAAAAATATGTACCGTAACTTCGTGAAAAGTTAACTAATGGTAAGACCACGGACGGATTAAAGGGGTTGGTGGGGAGCGATTACTCCTCCGCTAGAGAAAAAAAAAAAATTCTATTTTACTTCCATAAAATAGACAAATTTCAACTAGCCGCCCATAAAATTGCATTAATCTGTCTCTGGGCAAGGCGTATCGCCCTCTTAAATAAATTAAAAGATTACTTTTACTAATCATTTATGAAAATGTACATAACCAAAGAAAAAAAAAAGAAAAGAAAAAATCATTACTAATTATTATGGGTCAAGCCTCATAATACTTAATTTTAAACAACATTCAATTGATACTCTCTGTGGGTTAAAAGTAACGAAATATAAAATTAAAAAATGCTCTTTATTAAAGATTCGAGCGCGCGCAAAAAAAAAAAAAGAAGAAGAAGAAGAAAGAAAGAAAAGAAATTGAGGCGACACAAGTCTGGTTTTAACGTCTCAGCAGAATTCGCTCTCGCTTAAATAGCCAGCTTCCCGAGTGAAGACAAAACAATAACAAGCTTCTCGATGACTAGGCGCGGCGTCGGCTCACGGTACCTCGGTTTGTGAAGGTTTGCTTTCCCCCATATTACATAAATTATTTTTTTTTTTAAAGCACATTCAAAATTTGGTTCTTCTGTATATCGGACTGAAATATTTCTAAAGTGGTTTCACGAAGTTTGTCCGCACCTGTAACTACGTCGATGTTTTAAACGACATAATGGGGAAAAAATTTTAAATGCTCCCTGCATGTCGACGTGCCGTCACTTGAAGTGCATCTATGTGCTGTATTTTCTACGGAAATAAATTTGTTAGTATCGGCTTCATTGGATCTTGCGCGCTAACTAACGATCAAAAAGCAAGATCAGTACACTAATTTTTTTTGAATAAGAAACAAGGGCGGATTAAAGGGGGGGGGCGACCGCACCCCCCGAGAAAAAAGAAATTAATGTAAAAGATCCTAGTTTACTTCCATAAAATGGAGGTTATTCTATTGTTAAATTAAAATGTAAGGCATTTTAGTAACTCAACTAGTTCAGTTAGTTTAGTAACTCAACTCAGAAAAGTATTAGTTTTCCCATAATATGTTTTTTGATTTCTATATCATTTTCCCTTCAATTTTAAAATCAGGAGAATCGATATTTCGTTTTATTCTCATGTGCAGGTTTTTCTTTTGTAATTATTTTTACAGTTAATTTTAAAAAGCATAATCTTGTGAGTTGGTATTTTGCAGCTAGATATAGGAAGGAGCAGCACATATGTCCCCTGTCATAAGTTACACTTCTGTGTGCTGATGTGCTACAAGACTGCAAAGATTCTAAAATTTTACCTGAGAAAATATTTATACATTTATTAAAGAATTATTCTTTTTCCAAGAAAACTTCACTTTTATTCTATTATTTGAATGCTTATTTTAGAAAATGCCAATGCCATATGTATACTTTTACATTCCATTTCTGATCAAAAATTTAAAAAAAAAAAAAAAAAAAAGGTAGGTCTTAAAATAATTATTTTTTTTCCAGAATATTTTTTTTTATATCTAAAGAATAGTCTGAAATTTGGATGTGAGACTTATGATTTGTTTTGATCTTGGATGTAGAAATTGTTTAGTACACCATGTAATTTAGCAGTGGTTGAATTTAAGCTCACACAGTATTTCCCTGTTCCATAGTTTTGCATTATCAACCTTGTTATGTATGCCTGAAAATACGTGCACGTAAATTTTTCAATTTTTGCCGCAAAATACGTCCACGTGTATTTCCTCTTTTTTGCTCTTCAGCTGTTTTCATGCCTGCATGTGCACATGTCTCAAATCACATCAATACAAACCCTTGGGCTGAAGCAAAGTGGGGAAGTGCTAATTTGTAGTTGCAGAAATTTATGTACTGGTCTGCAGTGTAAGGATTGCAAACCAAAATTTATCTGCAAATTAATAAAAATTTGGCTAGATTTAGGGTGATGGCTTAACTATAAATAACCTGCTGTGACTGCTGCCATGCTGCATAGTTTTTGCTACCGTGGTTAATTTTGTATACTTGAATTGTTGATAGAGTGCTGAATTTTTCTTCTAGAAGTATACAAACCCTGAAATTGTAGCACACTGTTCTTCTATGGTCTTTCAGTTAAATTTGAGTGTTTTGTGTGTATGGAAGGGGGAGAGGAAACAAAAAGTAGTCATAGTCAATAAGAATTTTTACCTTAGTCACTAAAAGTCATTTATTTTCCACCAAATTCTTTTTTTAAAAGAACTGTAATGTAAATAATGAGATTAAAAGATTTCTCTCTCTCAAAATAGGTAAGTGGTACCTTCAGTAGTACTACTGAAGGTTCTAGAACTGATGGTAGTAAACCTGAAGGAAAAGAAAATGGAGAAGCATGTTGTGCAGAAGTGCCAGAAAGAAATGAATGGACTTACTACTTATAAACCAGAAGAAATGACTTCAAAAGATCACTATTTTGATTCATATGCACACTATGGAATACACAACGTATAATTATTTGCTATTCTATATTTTAGAGAAGTACTTTTTAATCTTACTAAGATGTTTTTTTTTTTTTTTTTTTTTTAAATCACCTGTCAGTGGTAGGCATTATATGTGGCATTGTTCTGAACAAAATTTCACATGTAAAAAACAAAACAAAAAATTACTTATTTTATATTGGCAACATTACATTAATTTATTTATTTTAAAAGCAGGTTGTATCTGTAAAAATAAAAAAAAAGACTAATACACACAAAATTGTACATATCAACAATATGACCATTTCAAGTGGTACAAGAGGTTTGCCCTCTTTCAGTTATTAAAAAGTTCAAGCATCCACACTACAGAAAGCTTAGAACTTTTACACAACTGAAAAAGGGTAGACCTTTTCTACAGCCCAGAATGATCATCTCGTTGACGAGTACCATTTAATTTGTATTATTATCGAAAGATTTTATTATTTTTACATTCTGCCACTAGTCATTGTTGAGTGTTCTTGTTAGGTTGTGCCTGTGTCAGTTTATTCTTATTGAAGATAGTCAGTATTTAATAAAATTAAGAATGACAAACTTTGTAGAATGTATCCTAAAGTGAATTTGCTCCCCTGTCTAATTATAGGCTATAATACTAATATGTGAGTTCAATGTACGAATCCAAGACTTTTCTTCTTATAATGAGGTTTTTAAGGCCAGTGTTTTCACTACAGCGTGAGAATCTTGCATTTTTTTTTGTTTTGTTTTTCTCACATTAAAATATTACTACTACGAGAAATTCGTGCATCCTACAAATCAGTTTCATTCTGCTCAAAATTCTCGCTTTTCGAATGATTCGGACACTTTTTCAAAAGTCATGCATGCTTCCATTTTCATAAAGTGGTTATTTGCTCAAAATTGGGGGTTTACCTGAGGCAATACCCATTTGTAAATACAGCAAAACCTCGATACAATGATATTTAGGCAGAGGCGTAGCCAGAAATTTTTCATGGGGGGGGTTACGACTACTACAACTATATTTGTATATGTTTGTGTGATAATATAGTGAGGAATATACATTTTGTATGGCAAAAAATTTCTCATGGGGGGGGTTATGACCCCCATAACCCCCCCCTTGGCTACGCCTCTGTATTTAGGGGACTACATAAAATTATTGTTCTAGAGGGATGTGTCATTATATTAAGGAGAGGCAGGGGCATAGACAAGGGAGGGGGGTTAGGCGGGTCATAACCCCCCCCCCCCACCCCATGAGGAATTTTTTGCCATACAAAATGTGTATTCTTCACTCCCTTATCACAAACACCTATACATATATGAGTTGAAGTAGTCATGACCCCCCCCCCCCCATGAAAAATTTCTGGCTACGCCACTGAGGAGAGGTTATGGTGTACGGAAATTCCGAGGGACTGTAAAATTTAATTGTTATAGAGGAATTTATCATTGCATTGAATATTGTTATAGTGAGGCTTTACTACCTCATACACTGAGTATTTACCCAACCCAAATCTATAGTGAGAAATTCTCACCCTCTTTTTTGAAAATCTCACTCAGTTCTGGGGAAAAGGTGAGAAATTCTTACCCATTTTCTTCCCATAATGAAAACCCTGTTTTTAAATGAGAACATCACTTTAGTGATGTGCATAAATATGAGCATTGACAAAATTTTTCCCACAAAGGGTAAAAATTACTTCAACATATGATTATCATGTTGAAAAGAACAAAAAAAAAAAAAAAAAATAGCACAAAAACATCTAAAGGGGGAGACAAATCAGGGTTTCGGACCCGCCCACAAACCCAAAAAAATCCAATAAAACCCACACAGAAGTGGGTTTTTTTGGGTTTTATTAAAAATTATCAAAATTTTTCCTTTCTTTCATTTAAATCATTTGTTATTTGGCATTAAATACATATAATATTACCTACATAACTTAGTGCATTTTATTAGATAAATATAAATATGCCAGTTTAATTTTTTTATAATTATTTTTCCAACTTCAACATAAAGAATAATAATCTTTTTAAAAATAATACCTTGAGCCAATTCTATCTTCAATATTTGTTTTGAAATGAACAGGTGTAGAATGTAGGCAGGGATAACTTAGTAATTTATCTCTTTAATGAATAAGTTTTTAACCCTCCAAGCGGCTGAGACGTAAAATCCCGTTCACTTCATTCCAGTTTTCACTGCAATGCATCTATAATTTAAATTATTTATAACACCAAGGCATCATAAAATATATTTCGATATTAAAGCTTATGGGTATTTTAGGAGTTAACTTTTTAATAATTACAAATCTTCCTATCAAATTTTTATTTTTAAAATAATTTTAAAGCTGCATGAAAATTTTGAAGTGAAAACAACTTTACATTATTTGGCCATTCCCAAGACGCTCAGAGGGTTAAATACGAATAAAATATGTAATTATCAGTATAGTGACCAAAAAAAATCCTTTCCCAGATAAGAGAAAAATGGGACATGTCTCTCTCTTACAGCTTACAAGCATGCATCTCAAGAATGAATTCAGGTTCAGGAAATCATCCTGTATTCTATTAGTTGCTGCATTACTTTAGTACTGAGAAATATAAATCTGATTCATTACACATTGCTTATGTGGGATTTAATATCAGACATATTAATTCTAGATTTTTTTAAGTAAAAATATTCAAAGCAAAAATGTATTCAAGCAAAATGTATTCAAAATATATTCAAAGCAAAAATGAATAACTATAAAGAAAATTATTAAATAAATAGTAGTTATGCAGTAAGTTGGCCTGCAAAAGCTTTACTGACTTATATTCTAACTAGAAAATATAGCTATGACTTATAAAACATAAAGGTAAAAAAATTAAAAAGTAATAGAAAATAGCCAATCAAAAACAACATATTTTTCTATGTGAACAATAATAATATACTTTTATCTATGGTCATAAAACCAATTAGGAACCCTTTATAAACATCAGCAGAAAAAGATGGTACTGCATTAAAGTTGAAGTTATTTTTACATTTTAATTAATTAATTAATTATTATTTTGTAATGAAAGTTTTCTTTTACACTAAAACTATTCTGTTTTGAAATAAAACCATAAAATTTAAAACCAAAAAGTGTTATACTATAAAAAAAATCTTAATAAAACCCCAAAACCCCCCCAAAATACCCAAAAAAACCCCACCCGGGTTGGGTTAAAAAAAAAAAACGGGTTTTTTAAAACCCTGAGACAAATGCACCCCTTTGCCTTTTGCTGCGAACACCCATGTGCATAAGTGAGACGTGCTTTCTTAGTGCAATGCATGAATGAATGAGAATTCTCATTGTTCTTCTATGTCCTCAGCTGTGACTGCAGAAAAAGTTCACACAAATGAAAAATGTGAATAAAAGGGAGCATGATTAATTTTCCATAGTATATTTGATGAACAGATGCATTTGCAATGACTGCAATTACAACAGTTCAGTTTGTTTATTTACTTCTGTAGGTTTTCCAGGCCTTGATTATCACATGATCACTTGGGACACATGCCCCGAGCACGCATGCAGAAACAGGCCAAAAAAATTTGAGTTTAGAGTGATATATATAGTGGCACAAAAATTGAAAAGTACCCTGAACACAAAAGTGTTATTGTCAGGCCCTAGGTTTTTCAATTAGTCAGTTAGTCTGTCACGTGGTTAGTGACCTATACAGACTTTTTTATGGGAAATGTTAACATAAATGTAATGCTTATGTTAAAAGACTAAAAATGAAAAATGTTTTATTTGGGAGGGCGGTTAAATCCCCTACTCCTACCTGGTGTATTTTATTGTTTACTATATTGAATAGTGAAGATTGTTGAATGCTTGCTGGTCTGCAATTATTTAGGGGCTTTGCTGGTTCCAATGTCATGATGTGGTTGCATGAACAATGGAGATAAGATCCGAGTCTGATAATGATGTGATGCATGAGGCTTGAAGAGCCAGAAAGCAAATAAGGAAACAAAACCAATCCCACAATCCTGCTATTTTGTTTGAGGGAATTTTCCTAAGCTATTATATATACCAAGACAAATGGGTGTCGGCAGCATAGGGCGAAGGAGAACCTCCCCCCCCCTAAATTCTTATATGCTGTTTTTCTCTGCTTTTATGTTCTTTTCAGCATGATAGCCATATGTTGAAGTAATCTTTCCCCTGCTTTCAAAATATTCTGCCCACACTCATGTCAACACAAATATTCAAAAGTTTTCAGAAAGAATTATAACATCTCATTTATGGATCTGTGAGTCTTAGAGACCATTATCATTGAGTTCAAAGAACTGAAAATAAGTCTTCAAATCAATTTATTGTTAGACAATTAAGTAATAAGTAATGCAATTGAGTTTAAATTTAAAAATAATTGTTATTTCTGCATAAATGAGTTTTTGACAGATCAAGCCAGCATTTTTGGAGAGTCTATTTTTAAGAGCCCCAAACTATTTTCTCACTTGCCCTTGTGATAATTGGGCTCTGGGAATGTTGTTGATGGAGCATAAGGTATTAGAGGTAAAACATTTGTATGTTCCAAAAATGGAACATTGGCATTAAAGCTTTTATAGATATGTATACAGTGAAACTTGATTAAAGAACCTTGAGTGAATCTTCAGTGAAGCCATGAAGATTAAAGAAACATGTCTAAGAAACAAGTGATTTTACTGTTGGAGCAGTGCACTGATAGTCATACAAAAAGGAAATTTAGAGCACAAATTGGCAATATTTTTAATTCTGAGAAAATGCAAAAAGCAAATTTTAAAGCAAATATATTTTATTTATGGCAAATTCATAATGCATGAAAAATATTAGTATAAATGCTCTTTTGTCGCATGTAAAAAATAAGGTAGAGAGAAGAAATAAGAATGAAACAATCTAAAATTTCTAAATATTTTATTAAAATTTAAATTTCAAAAATATGTTTGTACAATTGTTTATGTATTAGTATGCAATTTCTTTAATAAGAAAAAAAATATTTTGTTGCATTTTTTTTTTTCTTGTCTAACAAATGTTCATATTTCTTAGTGACCCCCTTTCTTAATGACCTACTTTTTACAGTACAGAGGGTAGTCCCTCCCGAGAAGTTTCACTGTACATTTATATTTATAATGTGTTACAGTTGAACCTTGTTAGCATAAAACTGCTTAAGATGAAATGCTACTTTACAAAAAACATGTGCTTGATCCTTCACAAACATATTTGCTTATTTTGTGTAACCAATTTATCAAATAACATGAAATTTAATTAATGTGAAAAAATTTCTGTGATCTCTTTGATTTCACATTAATGAGGTTTGTCTGTGTCTCTTTTCATTACAGTTCAAAGAAACTAATTCTATAAAGGATATTATCTTATTGAAAGCTCTATTGATTCATATTAATTTTTAATGTGTCCATCTGAAGAACAGTGATATTATTGGAAATTTTTTAAGAAGTGGAGATGTTAGAAACATTGATTAAAATCTTCAGAGACGGGTCTATTCCTATTGACTGCCATGTCTGTGTTTATGCTTTCGAGATTTTGGTTTCCTTTTTGGTGAAATCCACAAGCAATGAATTTTCGAATATGTAGGCACTTGTTCATCAAGCATTTTGCCACTACTAAGGCTTGAATTACTGGCCATTTTATTATGAGAGCACCAAGTGGACAGCCAGCGTTACCCCTATGAAAGGACGGACAAGTTAACATTTATGCCCATGCCGGGATTTGAACCTGGGACCTGAGGCGTGATAAAATGGTTCTTAAGTCACCAAACCACCGAGGAAATAATGCATTATGAATGCATTATTTCAGTTCCACATTGACTAATTTCACTGGCATGAAATTAGTCAATGTGGAATTGAATTAATCAGTGTGGTGTACGAAAGATACGAAGTACTTTGAAAGTGTGGTGTAATATGTTTCTACAGTAGACTGTTAAATTTTTGAGTATCTTTCTTAACCCTTTCTGGCGCAAGAACTTTTATTGTATTTTTTCACTTATACTGATGCCTGGAGTAATAGTTAAATTTCTGATGTCAATTTAAGGAAGCATGGATAATTTTTCTGCAAAATATCTATAACATTTTTATAAATATGCATGACACTTTACCTCCTAATATCATTTTGTGCAAATTTCATTATTATCTGGTAAATAGACATGGGAAAATTGATTAATGCTTCTGAAATTTGTGATGTGCACCATAAGTGGGTAGCTAGAATGTCTAGCCAACGCTCGCGAAAGGGTTAAGGGAAACAAGTTTAAAGTATTAGAATCACAACAAAGTGATTCAGTTTTTCATTTTATAAGTTGAATTTTCTCATGCGTATTTAATTTTGTTCTGTTTATAAAAGTGTAACATTGTGAGTTTTGTCATTATCAAATAATCTTTTTTAGCATGGAAATAGCAGCAAATTTGGAGGTTTGAATAAAGATGGAGTTGAGCATGTTGATGACAATAGTTCACCAAGTGGAACATATTGATAAGTAAAACTATCAGGCTCTTCCTAGAAAAGGAAGTGAGAAAGTTGAGGTAAGTGCTTTTGCTTAAATATTGCTGGATCCACTGAAGATTTATCAAAAACAGAGTACTGATTCATAGTTCTTGAGTTGTTTTAAGTTTGACATTTTGTCTGTTTTTATTAGTATAACTTATGTGCTTCTATTTTAATGAGTGAGCTCTGTTTGTTAAAGTTACAACAAATGTTTTTGTTGATTATGCAAAATAGTTGGCAAAGGTTACTGGGTGCTTAGCAACCATCATATTGAAAAAAAAAAAACCCACCATTTTTCAGTAGAATGTACAATACTATAAAGGATATTATCTTACTGATAACTATATTGGCTCATATTAACTTTCAATGTGTCCTTTCTGAAGAACAGGGATATTACTCAGAAATTTTTTAAGGAGTGGAAAATCCTTGGATATGTCCACCTGTTTGTCCGTCGAGCGCTGAACTTCTCGATGGCGTATTACCCGCGAGGGGTGACCGTGAGAGATAACAATCTCGCTTAACTACGGCATAAGAATGGAAAAGGGTGATCGCCAGGAAGAGAAAATCCCCGATATTGCTCGAACACTCGTCGCTATAACGGCAAAGGGAGACAGATTCTCGGAATCCGTTTATAAAATTCAGCTCATAGTGGTTGATTTTACGTTATACCTTGTCGAATCGCTCCAACAGGACAGAGAAAACTGGCTTATATTCGTCTAATAGAAGTCGTTCTTTAAAGACTTCGCAGAATTTGTCGAATTCTGCCCATTTATAAACGTAGTAATTATGCCGCAATTCCAGACATTCAGAGAATAGACAAATACCATTTACATACGTCGTGAAGGAATGGAAATTCAAACAGTTCTGATCTTGTGAACTTTTGCCGTTTAAAAAGGAAACATTTTATATTTCTATATAATACATTTTAATATTAGTTTGTTAGCTAATAAAAAGTAATTTTTAATTAAATGTGCAGAAATTAAAAGTTTTAAATTAACTTCTAGTCGTTTAGATGAAGTTGTAAAATATACATTCATAAAAATTTGAACACAGAGAAAATACATTAAAGAAAAATATAATCTTGATTTTTTGAATTTAATTGATCAGTAACTTGCATAAATAGCTTATGTCTCTATTTTACATTTTAAAGGGTTTACTTTTTCCCCCGGTACATTTTATGAATTGTTTTTACTGTAGGTATATTTAATAAAAGGGGGGGTGGGTACGCTGTTTAATTCAATGTTATAAACAATCTAAATATCTTCATATATTGATGAAAGATGGTGAAAAAGTAACTTAGAAATTAAATAAAATATTAGTAAATTTAGTTAAGTAAGGAATACAGTTTAAAATGCAATTTTACTAACAGTAAATATAATTTACTTATTTTATATAAAAAAGGTTACTTTTTAACCAATATATGAAAATATTTAGATAGTTTATAAGAGTAGATTAAATAATTTTTTTCACCCTTTTATTAAAAATACCTAATACAGCCAAAACGATTAATAAAATGTACCGGGGGAAAAAATGGAAACCCTTTAAATTGTAAATTAGTGACATAAGTTGTTCGTGCGAGTTACTTATCTGTTAAATTAAAAATCAATATTTTAACTTTAATATATTTTTGTATATGTTCAAATTTTTATGAATATAAATTTTATAACTTTATCTAAACGATTAGAAGTTAATTTAAAACTTGTTATTTCTAATCCTTTAATTCAAAATTGCTTTTCATTAGCTAACAACTAGTAGTATAATGTATTATATTTAGAAATATAAAGTGTTTCTTTTAAACGGCATGTGCACCCAACAAGAAGTTTGAATTTCCATGCTTTCACGACGTATGTAAACAGTGTGTGACTGACATATTCTCTAGATGTCTGGAATTCTGGCATAATTACTACATTTATAAACTGTCAGGGTTCGACGAAATCGTCAAGGAACCACTTCTATTAGACGAATAAGCCTGCTTTTTTATCTCCATAGTTTATTATAGTTTTCCTGTAATAAAATATGAAGAAGTTCTCTATCTACAAATCCCCCCCCTTCTCACCCTCCCACGAGAAAAATTTTGTCTACTTCATTACACAAACAGTTTTTTATTTATCTCTCTTAATTCTTTGATTTTTTCAATTTTACTACTCCAAATAGGTTTAAATTACATACTAAATGCACACATATTAGTATACAATTTAAAAAGAAAAAAAACTTTGCATAAAGTGCTTTAATCTGTTTCATTGTAAGTTATGCCATAATGCAATAATAAGTTGACTTTTGTTATAGTAAGTTTACATTAAGTAAATTTGTGCTTATAATGAGAAAAAATATTTCATATGCTTAAGGTAAACAGTTGATTTGATGCCAATTGTACCTTTATATTTCACTCTATAATACAAATAAGAAGACTTATAATTAGCAATTAAAAAGAAAATGAATAAAAGAAACAAAGCACATAATTATTAGTTAAATAATTACTTAACTCACCTCTAAAATTTTGATGGCTGGAATTAAAATTTGTAGTTACCCGGATAAAATTTAATAACATCACCGGCCAACACAATTTAAAGAGAGCCAGACAAACTTATTAATATGCCAAGCTAACGATAAATCGTGTTAGCATTGAACTTGAAAAATATTCCAAGAGATACTTGAAAAATATCCACTTTTATAGTTAAAACTATGGAAATTTTACTGTTCTGTGTAGTGCAGCTGAGCTCAGCCATTGACTACACGCTGGAGCAAGTTCTGCCCTTGCATAAAAAACTGTGAAGTACGAGCCACGCGAACCATGAACGAATACACACACAAAAAAGAAAAAAAAAAGCATCTGTTTTCTGAGAAAACGGTTGGGGTGGACATGTCAAAGGTCGTGAGAAAGGACCCCGTAAATTCTGTCTCCCCTACATGTTGTTTATTCGACGTTCAACTGACTATTAACTAAGCTGAAAAAATTTCTCGATGCTCCATCGCGTGTTTCTTCTTGGCTGGCTGGGGGGGGGGAGTGTCTCTCAGACCGCCGAAGCCATGAGCGGAAAATCGGCGATGTATTGACGGATCATAGACCTCCTGAGGGCGACCAACATTAACAGTCGAAGATAGCCGCCTCCCTGACCAAAATCGAACGGCTCTTTATAACGTCGACAACACAATGTATGTTTGATCTCTTTTAAACGCTATTTTTTGCTGTAATTTTTCATCGACCTATTTTCGACATCCGGAATACGTAATTTAAATGTGTGTGCGCTTGCTGGGATAGATTATACAATTTAAAGCATTTTCGCAACTGGAACTATGTGTCTCTGACTAACGGTTTAGGAAATAGCCATTGGGCACCGTTAGCACTGGCTACCCTGCATATCATAAATACATATAGAGGTATATGAGCCGGAGCAGCAAATCCATGAAATATTGGAGAGCCATCTGAAGTTGAAAATATTAATGTACAACAAAGAACGCTCAAAAGAACTGGTGTTTAAAAGATAAAATATTTTGTTGATTAAATTTTAAATTCTCATATCTAGAGTAGAACAATTCTGTATCCAGATTTCTTGTTCTAGATGAGTGGCCAAAAGCAAGTGCGACACTCTTTTTGCGGTTGCCAAAAGTAACTATTGATTTATAGTTTTTAATACCTCTTTTTCTTTAGTTGCCTCTTGGTGACTTGCTGATTTTTCCCTTTTCTAAATAACTTTTAAGTAATTTTTTTTTTGTAGATAATTATTTGTTTTCTTATAATAATTTCCATTTATACATACTAGTGATCGCCCAGTGGTCGAAATTCGACTGAAATATATTTAACCTCTATATAAGCATTGTGTATACCTCTGTAATCTTTGCTTACAACGTTTTTTTATTTTGTTCTATTAGTCAGCTGCGAGCGTATACAAGTATGTCATTATGCCTTAATTTTCCAGTTATTTGAAAAATGTGAACGATAGGAAAATTGAGGTATAACTTGGCTAAGCCATATTTAAAAAGCAGAATACGTTTTTTGGCATTTCCCGGTTTATTTTACTTATTTTATTATTTATTTATTTATTTTATTTGCTATACTGCCCAGGTTTCGCCAAGGCTACACAGTTATTTCGTCTATCTTTTTAAAAGTACATAAAATTTAAGTAAAAAATTAATATAACATCTCAAACCATGGAATGATCGAACACTACTTTTCTGCGGCGTACAATTGAAAACTGGCGGCTTCAATAATATTCAATTTTTTTTTTTTTTCAAATGTTTATCCTTGAAACTTACTTTTTGTCATCGCAAATGCAGGTATAATTGGAAATTGGTTTCTTTTGAGAGATAAGTGAATGATAAAATAGCTCCAGAATATGTTGTACATGGGAAACTTCGAATTATCCGTTTATTTGGAATCCAAATTTTACTACTGCATGGGATTCTAGTTAAAACTTCACAATTGATAGCATAACGGTGCAAACACTTGATGCGCATTCGTGCTCCATTGATTAATGCTTCCTTTGTACGGGAATGGGTTAGTTGCAACAGTTGAAAAGAGAAAAGGGCGAGTTGCACTGTTGATGATGATGAATTTAATCCGCAGCTGTGAAATGGAAGGGAGACATAAAAGGGACAATCATAGAGGAACACTGTGGTCTCGCAAAGGGCCAGCAGTAGCATTTTTTTGAAGAGGCCCTACAGCAACGGCCGGACACAGTGAGGTTTTTGGGGGTCTTGCAAACCGCCAGCAGTAACATATTTTCGAGGTACCCCTTACAGCGGTAGCCGGACCAAGAGATGTTTTTTTAAGTGTCGCAAAGACCAGCGGTAGCATATTTTCGAGCGGGAGCAAGATATGGATTTCGGTGCAACTCGCTTTGATTGATAGCTGTTGGCGCAGGTACAATTGACCCCCGCCCCTTTGTATTACTTAAGTTTCTAATCAGTAAAACTATGCAATTAAGTTTCAACACTAAGATATGTGGTAGCAAACTGTGGTACTTTTCGATTAGCCGGCGTAAATCCCACCAACAATTTTTTCTTGGCGACATTAAAAGACTACTTCTAAAACATCGTTGTTTCCCAAAACAAAGCCAAAAGTATCAATGGTACATACGTATTATCCCGGTGGTCATTCCCGCCAAGCAATTTTTTCATCAAATGTGCTGGTAAACTGTTGCCAATCGTATTCCAAACCATCAATAATTTCTTGTGTCCGGCATTTATCTTGGCAAAAAAACGCTCGTCTTGGCAGACCGCCGGGATAATGCGCAAGTACCGTATTAATCAATATACAAAAAGAAGTACTTATATACAAATTACAATGTTTAAACGTATCAATATACTAAAAGGAAATTTGTATGTTTATTGGATTAATCATTCGTTAAAATTATGGAAATGGGAAAAGCATATGGAATTAAATTAAAATTCCAAAATATAGAAATGCGGATGGAAGAACTTTGTTCTGGAAATGATGCTCAGTGAATCTTGTTAGGTTTCTTTGCAATTGGCGCAGGTTTCAATTATTTGGCTTTTTATCAGCTGAATGAAAGTTATCCAAACTCTTAACAGTGAAATAACTCAAAAAATCTAATTAATAATTTTACTGTCATCATAGCAAATTATTTTATCGTAGCTATGATATGTTCTCAGTTCACCGTGCATTTGATTAAGTATATCAGTATTAACAAAAGTACAATCATCATTTTTAAGGGCTAAAATAACAGACTTCTATATATCTGTTACCCGAGAATATGTTTTGTCGGAAATATTCATATGCACCTCATGAACAATGTAATATTATTTTCATCCCCTATTGATTGCTGATGTATTTTGATAATATTTTCACTAAACTGGCGATTAATTTCATTTTTTGCGAATTTTGTTGGAATATTATAACCCTTTGTACTGTTGTAAGTTAATGCTGTTATTTAAAAATGGACACAACAATGGAACCATTATCCGACTTGGCGCACAATATTACTCGCCAATTTACTTCTCTAATTTTTTTACAGTGCATTAGCATATTACACAAAAATTTTAACATTCACACAAACAACTCCATACGAACTTTAACTATACCAAATTTCACCCTTCTAAGTTCATGCAGTGTGCTGCAACAGGGACACAAAGATTTTCCTTAGCGTATTTATATGTACATAGATAAGGGAAGTGGACAGTTTTTTGTAGCTAGGTTTGAACTTCTGAGGTATAACTACTTTTTATTATTGTGCCTCAAAGGTAAAATCTTGCTGGTTTGTTTAGAATTACCACGGCATTAACAGTGTAATAAAGAATTTGAATAAAGTAAAAAGATAACATTATTAATGAAAATGTTCAATTAGTATAATTATAAATGTAAAATTAATACATATAATTTTTTAGAAGATTTAAGAAAGATAATTAAGCATTGATTCTTTGTTGCGTGCTAAGTTTTATTTAAGAAATTTATTTCTGTATTAAATTGGAATATTTTTTCTACTGAAATGGACATTTGATAAATTCCCATTCCTCACAAGAGTAACTATAGACAGTTATGTAATTAAATTATTGTAAGATTCAAGCTTCTATGTATTTTTTTTTAAATCAGAAATGCTATTATTCAAATGCTAACCATACTGTTCAGTTGGTATTTTTATAGAATTTTTTTCCCCTACAATTTATAATTACAAAGAAAGATTTCATTAGTTTATATAGAACACCTACAAATGCACAAAGAACAGCTCACTAAAACTTTCATGTTCTACTTCCCAGAGTTTATTTTAACATTATGAAATTTTTCATGTTTTGCAATCATAATTACTGTAATTAATTTCATAAGCATGAGTGAGGAGTGACAGTTATTGCTCCTATCAGTTCTTACTTTGGGTTGTACCTCAATTTTTGCTTACTTGAAAACAGAATAACTGAAAATCTTCTGATTATACAAGGTGTCCCAAAAAGGTGGCAACACAATTTAATTCTTTATCTTTAGAGATAAATGAGCAGTGTATATTGAAAAATATGTTCAGAAATAAGGTAGGAAAAAGACCGTTAATAAAAAATTCCTCTCCTTAGTTTTCAAAAAATGACACTTTAAAAGTTACTATACAACCCCCCATGCAAAAAAATTCTCAATTTTTAAAGTTTGCCGCATATACCAATTAAGTGATGTACAAAATTTCTTCCTGTTACAATAAAATGTATCACATACCTTATAATAAAAATTGTCAGGGGCTGTATGGGAATTTGAATGTAAACACTCCTTCCTAGAGAGCAAAAAGTATTTTCTTTTGTAATTTTTGTATGTGTCCTGAAACATAATCATTTAGCATTATTTTTATTGAATAGTGGTTTAAGTCATCATATATTTTATCTTCATATTTCTGACAAGTTTTAGAATTTAATTCTCAATCTTTTTCCATTACCTCATTAGTGGATAGAGGGTGCATTTTAGTAATTGAGATTTTTTTTTTTTTTTACCAGGGATCATATACAATTTAAAAAGTGTAACTTCTTGAAAGTTAACAAAAAGAATTTTTCCATAATGCAGTCCTTTTACCCACCTTATTTTGAACGTTTTTTCAATTTATATTGCCGACTTATCTTTAGATAAAGATTTAATGCATGTTACTACCATTTTGGGACATCCTGTATTTTATCAAAACAGTGACGTAGCAAGCAGAACTGGCATCCGGGGCTTGATACCGTTTTGGCGCCCCTCTGTCCTATTCTTTATCAAATTACCTCATTGGTAGATACAACACAATTTAGTAATTGGGAATTTTTTTTCTGGGGGTCGTATACAATTTAAAAAGTGTTACTTCTTGAAAGTTAACAAAAAGAATTTTTTCTTAACACAATTCTTTTATCTACCTTATTTTGAACATTTTATAAATTTACACTGCTCACTGTGATGGAGATCACATATTTAATAATAATTTTCAATTATGTTTACTTTCTTAAATTTAGTACATTTTAAATCAAGCATTTATCTTTAAATTCTCTTCTCATTTTTAACTACACCTTTCAAAATTTTGTACTACGCTTTTTTTTCCACATGCTTAATTTCAATTAACTGCTTATTTATCTGGATTTCATGCTTAAATTATTTTATCGTCCTTTCTTCCATGTCAATAATAAGTCCGTTACATTTCTTTAGCTTTCTTAGCTGTTAAGAAACATCTGTTTCTCATGCAGAACATTTACTTTTTATTAATATGCATCTATCAGGGTTCCCATTAGAAAAAAAAATTGGGGGAGATCTCTCACCCATCCAAAAATTTAGAGTGAGATTTCTGAAAGTTAAGTGAGAACATAAATATTGTTTACCATCATTTTATTTATTTATAGTACAATTTCAATAACACCGATTTTTCCGTTCATTAAAAAATTTTACAGCTTGATCATATGAAAAACTTTCAAAATTGATATTTCCATCAGCTATTCTAATAAGATTGCTTAAATTTGCACTTGAATTGTTAATGGATATTCAAAGTTAATGAATATTCAAATTTATTCAAAGAATCACATCCAGTTTAACTAAGCAAAAGAATTATTAACTATAATATTTTATCTAGTATAATAAAATTATATAAAATAACAATATTTATATAATATATTTATATAAATATTAAATTATATTATACTACAAAGTTGGTAAGATACAAATATGTGTGACAAAGTTAAAACAGATATAGTTAAGTTCAAATTCTTTCTACAGTAAAACCTAGATTATCCTGCATTCAACCAAAAGATTTCAGCTTCCCTCCTTTTTTTCTTTTTTTTTTCTCTTTTCTTAAAAGATTGATTAACTCTTACTGTGAACCGCAACTAAGAACGGAAAGGGGGAGGGGTGCAAATTTCAAACTGCCAGAGGTTATCAATAATTCCATGAATCGTGGTGGTATATAAAAAAACAAACATATGAAATGCTCTCAAAACTCATATATGATGGACACACATACAAAAACATAACATTTTACAGCTGGCAAGCAGAAGGAGAAAAATCAACACGCCAGCTCAGCGCCGATAGCATTAATTAATATTCCCCCTCTGCATTCCGATGATTTAACTGTGTTATCTCTGAACAAATACTCAAGAGAGGAGGGGGGGGAGAGGTTCATTGCGGCCGCGGCACACTCATTATCCGAAAGTAGTAGAGTAAAAACAAATTTTTGTATTTGTAAACTGGCGTTTTTAAACTTTCATACAGCGTGTGAGAATACCTCGCGCTGTAATATTTTTTGCGCGAGATTTAAGAAATTTATGCGAGATTCTCGCACTCTAGCGGGAACCCTGCATCTATGTTTAACATCTTTCTATACACGTACATACTTTATTTCCTTTCATTACCAAATATGGACATGGCCTTACATCAGTTAAAATACAGCTAAACTAATTTTCTATCACACAGATTTACTGTAATTTTGGCTGTCTTCATCATGAATAATTTGGTGCCCAGCACTTTGTTATGCCTTGCCATTCTCTCTGTTGACTAGGAATATTCTGCGGTTTTTCAACGTCTTTAATAATTAAAACATTATTGGCTCTTGTTTGGGTGTTCTTTTATTATGCCAAGTTTAACTTTCTCGCCAACCTCCTGATCATTCTTCGATTGAATTTGACTTCCGATTAATCAGACCTTTTTTAACCATCATTGCTAATGGTGTCCCAGCCACCACCATCATGTAATCTTTTCTAAGACATCAAATAAAAGTTTTGCTTTTCCACAATTGTCTCTCTTGTCATCGCTTCGCAAAGTGACGTTAACCTGGATTGGATTATTTATAAGACTTCACAATGCTGTCTGAATGTACCTTATTACTTCTAAAAGTAAACCTTCGACATAAATTAAATCCCCCCAACTAAAGTAAAGCAGCATGCTCACTTATCTGTAGATAAAGATTTAAAGCATGTTACCACCTTTTTGGTACATCCTATATTATATCAAAGTATTGAATTTGTCCATAAAAGTTTTCTCTTAAAATATCTGTGCTACGCATTTAATTGTTTTCATAGTGATTGTTTACTTACACTGATTTCATCATTTTTACAATAAATTTTAATTTTATACTTCTTCACAGAGTACTTTTAATTGCAATGTTTTGATATTAATCTTTTATCCTAATGTAATAGCATTTTTATGAAATCTGTAAGGTTTCTCAAAGCATCAACTCCTATTGTTTAAATAAATCATCAATAAAGCTATCCGGTTTGGCAATCTTTTGGAAGTGTGTATTCTCACAGGTGTCAGTCCAGGTTTCTTTCCCAAGGTCCTATTTTTGTGAATTTTTTCTATTTCTGTGAATCTTTCCTTATTTTGTGAACTTCTTCCAATTTTCTATTTCATTTTTGAGCAAGAAAGCAATAACAAAATAGAATTGAATATTTTTTTAAAAATTAAAAATAAAATGAGTATATTTTTAAGCAAAGTGACGGATAGTTAAAATCATTTAAAAACAGGTAAAAACACATTAAAATCCGTATGTAGCACTATCAGTGGCAGCCACCACCTTAACCACTACTGCCCTCGCAAAAATAGCCCAGGAACACCCCATAGAAATCAACTTTAACAATAGCCAAAAACTCGCCAATTACAAAAACAGTCATTATGCCCTAAATATGGAAGCCCCACAGATTATAACCACAGATGGCGCTGTGAATGATATGACGCATGCGCAGATCGATTCTGGGTGGAACGTCCTGCTGAGGAAGAGAGCTGGCCATTTGGAACCAAGACCTATGCTGAAGAAGGTGGTGGCTGCCACCGGTAGTGCTACACACGGATTTTAATGTGTTTTTACCTGTTTTTAAATAAAATGAGTATAGTTAGTTCCCTTAAAAAAAGTTGGCCAAAACTGAATAATTCCTGTTCACCGAACATCCGGGACAGTCATACCCTGGAACATTATTAAAAAAAAAAAAAAAAAAATCGATTAAAATTAAAAATATAAAGTTTTAAATCTTTATATTTTTAATTTTACTTTTAAATGATTAAAAAATACTTTTAAATGATTAAAAAATAGATTTTATAATAAACGTAGGCCATGGTAGTTTTGATTTTAAATTACAGGTACTAAACACTTTTATTTACACCCCAAATTCAAACTTTAGTAATATTTAAATATTACAATGTCTGTCAGTTTCGACTGGAATTACTCTAATACTAACTATGTGAAAAATGCAATTTTTAAATCTAGTTAAATTTCAACAATTGAAGGGAAATCAAAAATAAGTTGCAGGTAATTACCGATAGGAGAAATTAGCTAACATTTTACTTTTAAAAATTAATTTCAACTTGTACCATTAAAAAAAAAATACTTGTCAGTGTACACAGAATATCCCAAAAACACTGACCTGGGGTTTTATTCCTTTAAATATTTTTCACAAATACTTTACAGTAAATCACAAATTTATGTAAAAAAAGGTACAGAATTTTACAGTAAGGATTATAATTTTTGGAAGATTAAATCTAAATAAATACAAACGTACATTTTTATAGGGTCTCCAAACAGAAAATTCCCAGTCTGTAAGTAGGGAATGCAATCCCGCACTGTTTTTCGTCTTGCGGGATTTCGGGATTGAGATTTACCGATCCCGCAGGATCCAGCAATCACGCGGGATTGACATTTCATTTAGCTAGAACTTCATTTCAACAGAGAAAAATAAAAAAAAGTATGATTTTAAGCACTATGAAGTTTAACTTAATAATAATAATTAATCTTAGAGATAATTTATACAATGGGCCCGATTCAAACGAAACAGAGTTCTATCGTTTTCTGTTGCGATTGCGGAAATTTTCGACTGATTCCTATGTTTCCTATTCAAGTGAAACCTGTCTATCGCTTTTGGATCACGTGACACTGCGATCGGTGTTTTGCTATCGTTTTTCCAAAAGCGATCGTTTTCTCGAACATGGCAGACGTACTATTGATAAGAAGATAGACGTCGTGTTCCTCGGTATTTAAAATTAAGAGGCAATCCCTTGGAATTATCAGACAGGGAATTCTGCAAAAGATTTAGGCCTGCGGAAAGCTGAATTTTCTCGCAGAACAGAATTTCTGTAGGGTTTATTTTCTGTCGGCCCTTGAGTTCCAAGTCCATGGTTCCACTCTAGCGGAAACTATAATGCAGGCACCATCTATAGTCCTTATTTTAAATCATTTATTGCTCGGTAAAATGATTGAAACAGTGCGAAAAAATACATGAATAACAAATAATTTTTCGCTAAAATAAGCATCCTAGCAACCCTCCTAAACAAATACAAATATTCATACCATTATATTAAGGATGTCTTTGATTGTTAATTATATATCAGAACATAAAATCTATAGTAATTCTACCCCGCCATTACAATTATAAACAGCTTCTCTGCTACAGAAAAATAAAATGTAGTAGGCAAATTAGAGAACAATTATCTACTCCTATACTATTATTAATAATTTTCTAAAAAAAATCTTCATAAATTAAAAATGTATTTTCATGATTATAAACATACAAAAAATATTAACCTAAACCAGTTAAAATTTTAAAACATTAACCTACAATACTGTTGGGGAAAAAAATTAAGACACAGCCTGTTGTCCGTTGCAGCTCAAACATAAATAAATAAACAGTTAGCCGTCGCCATTAAGTTAAAAGTTTTTTCCAGAGAAAGATGCGATTTTTTTATTGGTTAACAGCGACTTTCTACGTCATCGGAAGTTGCATTTTCACTCTGTGGCGATAAAGTTTCGATCTAGCAAATCTGTAAGTTCCATCGCCTATTTTGTTTCACTTTGAATACACTTTTGCGATCGCTTGTAAAAGCGATCGAACTTCCAGAGAGTAAACAATCGTTTTGGAGACGACTGATCGCGTTTCGTTTGAATCGGGCCCAATAACTTACAGAAATATGAAAATTATAATTATGATTTTCATTATGTTATACTAAGCTATGTCTCAGTATATTAGTATTAGTTATGTTAGTTGCTAAATATCGGGAATTTACAGAAAAATACAATTTATAACTACTACATTCACACACTTAGGTTATTTTCTTAGTTGCTGAAAAAAGAACGTACAAAATCGAACAAATCCAATGCATCATTTCCTGGTCTAGATTTAATTTTAGTAAAATAATTAAGTGTGTGAATTAAAAAAAAATTAAAACTTTTTATAATTAATTTGTGACTGTTCGCTAAGACATAAATTAGTATAAAATATTTCAGTTCATTTGGGATTGGAAGTTTTCGAAAAATTTAGATTTAGATGTTTGATCCAGACTCCCATTGGAAGCAATTGCTAGGATATATATAAAAATATAACTTTAAATTAAAATTTGTAATTATTGATTCGTTTATTGTTAGATAAAAGACAAATATTCAAAATTTTCCATTCTATTTATTGAGAAAGTGTCGTGAAATTGTAATAAAATATAATTTATTTCTCAGTATCGATCCCATGGGATTAGGATCGTAATCCCGCGGGACTAGTCCTGCAAATATTTGTGTGGGATCCTGCAGGATCCCGTTCCCACGGGATCGGGATTGCATTCCCTATCTGTAAGATGTGCTCATACATTAAGTTTTAAAAATTTAATTAAGTTATAAATTTTCAGTCTTTTATCATTTTTTGCTCACTACGACCCTGCCTATGCTGATAGCATTTTTCTGTAGTGTACCCCTATGACCGCTCTTTAAAAAGACATTAAATCCCAATAAAATCACTCCTATGCTTTGTTGTTCACTCCCAAGAATGAAAAAATACAGTATTACACTATTTCTACCCCCCCCCCTTTTTCCAGACTTGAGCAATGATTGACCTATATTTATCCCATTTCACATTCCACAGTGTGGATTCTCGACTGATTATACAGGGCGCGGCACCCTGCAACCCTTTAACGTCTGGCAGTCCTTTTTCTCCCCCTGTTTACCCCCCCACTGCCTTGGTATGTCGGTCCGTTTTCCACTCTTATTTGCCAAAACTTTTTCTCCTTCCTTACCATACAGTTTTCCTTATACAGGAGACAATACAATGAAGTCAAAATCGATGTTTAAATGACCCTTTACAAAACAGGAGGTATAACTGTTCCTTCACAAAATTCCAATCAGCCTTTTTTTAAAAAAATGCAACCAGATAAAATGTCCTTTTATAAATTATTTTTTCTGTTTTCTTTCATTTGCGTGATCTGAAAGATGCCCCTAGAATGTTTGTTTTTTCAGCAATGTAAAAAGGCCATCTGGCACATTACGCTTTCAGTTGGAAAGGAGGTTTAAAGAAGGGAGTTCAAAATGATTTCACCCATATGGATGTTATGTTTGATAAGTATGAAGTTGTGAATTAGTAAACAATAAGCTTAGACTTTGCCACATAAATGACGCAGATCTCGTTGTTTTGAATTGGATGTTATGCACTCTTGCAAGTTGTTCTTAATGATTGCTTTTAGTGTAATCATTACATGGCCTTTCTACTTCAGATTATTTATAGTTATTACAGATATTTACTAAACATTAGACAGGGTTTGCACAGTCATTAAGTCATTAAAGACTCATTAATTTTGATCAGTCATCAAAATAGGGCCCTTACAGTCATTAATTTTAACTTTACAGTCATACATTTTAAAAATTTTTGTACAAAATTTTGTAAAAATCGCCAAAAGCGGAATAAGTTGCCAAATGTGGCAGGCTACTCTAAAAACCTGTCACGGCAAGCTTTTCACTTATGAGGAAAGAGCGAACACATGTCACCCTTCCTCCGTAGGCGGGGCTACACGAGGTGTGTCTGCTCCTTTTGCCGGTGGCCTCTCCTACCCTTCCGTTTTCTATGAGTACCGTTCCCGTTCCAGCTACCGGACTGTCTTTGTTCGGCTTTATATAAGGGTTATCAGAAAGAGTAGATCGTTTTTTGCCAAATATTTCTCAACAGAATTGCATTGCATCTGAATTCTCAGAAGTCATTAGGAGTTTAGTGTGTATTGTAGTATCAGTCAGAACAAGTGAGCACATGCTTTTCTACTTGCGGCTAGCCCGTGAGGTATTCCCCCGAAGATTAAACAGAGCGAAAGCATTGCATATTCAGTTCTGCACATCTTACTCCTCTCCCACGTGGAGGAGGAATGTGCAAGATTCTCTGCCCGTGTCTTTCTCTTATATTTATTTTGTACAGTAGAGCGCCGAAAATCCGGACGCCTAAAAACCGGAAAGACCAAAAAACCGGACATTTTTTGGATTTCAGTTTTTTCCCTTCCCTCAAAAAAAAAAAAAAATATATATATAGATAAATAAATAAATAAACTACAGGATGCTCAAGCATTAGACTAGTTTGTTATCATAACAATAGCGTCAATATATATATATATATATATATATATATATATATATATATACACGCACACACATATATATATCCAAAACCTCAGGGTAAAATCTGACTCGTGACCTAACTTTCCTTCTTTGCATTCCAAAGATTTAACTGTTATTTCTAAACAGAAACGCAAAAAGAGGGGTGGAGACACTTCCTGTTAGTGTAAAGCAATTAAGCTTTAATAATCGGTAGAGATATTATTTTTATTTTAATGTTATTCTTTCTAAGGAGGCAAAGAAATTAATTAAACTCTTTATAACATCATTCAAGTCTGCAGTAAAAACATACATTAGCGTAAATACCATTGGAAGCCTTGTTTAAAAAAACGCATAAATAAAAATATCAGTAAGCACGTGCAACAAAGACAAGAATGTAACAACTTGTTTGGAAAGCCAAAGCTCCAGTCACAGACAAACCGGCTCCAGTCACTCCGGTGAAGGGGGGAACGTCTGCGCACCCACAATCAGTGTTTTAGTGCATGGGATGGCGATAAAAATTGCTGTTGTATCTTTTTATCCTTTGATACTGGAAGATTTTTTTTTATTTTAAGTTGTGACTACGTTCACGTTATTGGGCAAGCAATATATACGCGGCAATTAGTAGGGAGCCTATTTTTTTCTTTTTTTTTAAGTGAATTCAATAGAACAATTTCTACAGTACAACCTACGGATCGCGGCGATTTCGAAAAACGTTATAAAAATACATAGTTCACGGCGAGACCCCGTAATCCATGACGTAGCCGCTACTTTTTTTTTTTTTTTTAATGACCAATATTCCGGAAAATCCGAGAATCCGGAATCGCCGTAGTCCCGTCCATTCCGGATTTTCGGCTTTGTACTGTATTTACTTTCGCTTTCGGGTGTGGAGGGAGGCTTTTCTTAATACGTTCGGTTTTAAATCAGTTTTTAACCATTAATTAGTAATTAAAAAATGCACATTTTTATTTGTGCCAGACGTTAAACCAATAACATATGCCGGCTTCTAAATACAAAAAAAGTTAGTTATAAAAACAAGTACGCAGCTTGAAGAAAATGTTTAGATTTTTTTTAGAGGAAACTCATTAGAGCAGCGGTTCTCAACCTTTTTAACGTCGTGCCCCCGACAAAGGCTAAATTACGGTGTCGCCACCCCCTCACATTTTTCAGCATACATTGTTTTTTAATCTTTAACAATGAACATTTAGTCAAATTTTCTACAAAATAATGTTATTAGTAAAGTTTGGATGAACATTTTAAGCGAAAATAGGTATATTTTAAAGTAAAAATGAGAATAAATAAGATGATTTTTTTAAAACAGGCATCACTACTTGCTCTATGATTTTTCTTGCCCCCCCCCCCACAAATGCACTGCGCCCCCCTTAGGGTTCGTGCCCCACAGGTTGAGAAATGCTGCATTAGAGCATTGTGGTATGAAACACATACCACTTATTCAAACTTTTTTTCTAAGCTATTACATGCTAGTATAATTTTACTATAAATTGCTATTCACCCACTTTACAAATGTATTTGTAATTAGTAAAATGAGAGTGTTTTCATTTTCAATTGCATTAGTTGCTTTGTAAATGTAAATAATTTTACGTTGGGGATAAAACAACGTTTTGTGCATCGAAGAGCTAGTAAGATCTCAATCAATTTAAAAATACTAATCTTTGAACTTTTTGCAAATTTAAGTTTAGAGAATTTTTGACTGCTATAATATTCGAATTATTATTTCTCTGTTAATACGTCTAAATCTTTTAGTCAATTCTGTACAATTGCAATCAAATACTACTCGTTGAAATCTTCAATTATATAAATCTTCTTTTCAAGTTAACCTTACGTGCACATGAATAATATGTTACATTTTAAATATTGATTTACAAATTAATAATTATCATTTGTGTTCCATTAAAAGTATTTTTTTTGTATAAAAATTTATTCATATTTAAAATGTTGTTTTGAACTCTGGCGTTGCATTTCAAAATTTTGGTTCCAAGACTATGCGTCTGGATAGTTTTCGTTATCAATATTTTTCAGAACAATATAAAAATGCGTGAAAGATCATACAAATCGTAATGTTGCTTTCCCATGGACAAGCCTCGGTAGAGAGAGGATTCTCCATCAATAAATGTAAGGAGGTAGAAAATTTAAATGAAATTTCATATGTATCAAAAAGGCTTGCATACAATTTTGTTAAAAAATTTAATAACATCCATTCAATACCTATCAATGATTAAATGAGGAAGGCAACGTTATCCTCTAGAATGAAATACCAACAATACTCAGATGATCAGAAAAAGAAGCACAATCTTCTGTATTAGTAAATAAAAGAAAACTAATTCTGATGATTTAGAATTTGTAAAAAAAAAAAAAAAAAAGAAGAAAAGTTTCTTAGAGCAGGAAATAGCTGACTTGGACAGATTTGCTGACGAACTTGCCAAAAAGGCTGAGATGTCCAGTGACATAGCACTCTTTGTAAAATCAAATAAATACAGAAAGCTTACTAAAGAAACAAGCAGCTAACTTGTCTCTTTGCAAAAGCTAACTGACGAGAAAAAAACACAAATGCTAAATCTATAATAGAAAAGCTTGTATACATAAATGTTGTTATTTCCTTATCATTTGTGTTCATGTCATTTATTTATTTTATCGCTTCTTTCTTTTTTTATGTTCTACCATTAAAAATTATAGCATATTTTTATGAAATAAACTCGTGATTTCGCAACTTACATTGAGAAGTAAGTAGTTATTCAGAATTCACAAGGTCATTAAAAAGTCATTAAAAGGTCATTAAAAAGTCATTAATTTCTATTTCCTACAAGCTGTATGAGCCCTGTTAGAGAATTACGGATTCATTTCAAAATGCAAAATGACTTATTGAGAGTTAGAAAGTTTGCGCGATTTCGAAACATGCATTGGTCTGAATATATGTCTGTCTTTAGGAATAAGATTTAGGACTAAGTTAATCACATTTTGAGATTGCATCAAACAATTTCTGAACATTTACTACATGGTGCATAAATGTGCCAGTTTGGAAAACAAAGTGCTTTCTTTTAATCCCCTCCCCAACCTGGCTGCCCTTTTTACATATGCCACTGGCTTTATTCATGAAGAACGTTACAATTTTCTGAGAATGACAGCTATCATCACCTTTTCTTCTGGCAATGAGCCTTATTAATATTATAGTGGAATGAGTCTTGATGTTTAATTTTTTGGCATAAACACAACTCACATGAAAAGAATTAATAAATGAGCGCTCGTTACTAGTATGATTTTTATTCCCACAAAGAGAGCTCCTACACAGCAGGTGGGGGGAACTTAGGAGGAAGAACAAACAAGTGCAGGCGTCTGCTTCAAACTGCAATCATAGGCAGTGTAATTTACCCCCCTGGCTTAGGGTCTCCAATCAACCTACCTCCTGTCATCATCATCAATGTTGTTTACATTTAGGTCAAGATATTATTGGGTGACGATCGGCGATCGCTAAATGATAATAATTCCTAAACTCAATTGAAAAGTGCAATAGTTATTTTGTGAAAGGGCCGTTTTGGTCAAACTGAATTTTGTGAAGGGTCCGTTTTTCCAATATTGAATTTTGTGAAGGGTCCGTTTTTAACTTGTTGAATTTTGTGAAGGGTCCGTTTTCGGACCCGATTTTGACCTGGACAGACCCCTGTCTCATGTGTTCCAAAATATTACCAAGCAAATTCACACTCTACTGTGGTAACATAATTTAATTTTTTATCCATTAGAGATAAGTAGGCAGTGTAAATTGAAAAAAAGGTTCAAAAATGATGAAGCTCTATGTTTCTGAAAGAAAATACTCAAATAACTTATAATTGTGTAAAAATATTAAATAAAAGTGCTTGGCAATCTGATTTGTAATGTTTTGCAGATTTAACAAGGAAAATACAAAAAAATGTGTGTACATGTATTGATAAACCTGTGTTCCTTTTAACTGACTGCTTTCGACAAGAAATTCTAAATCAAGCAAAAAGTTCAAAAATGGACCCATACTTTTCATCCTAAGTTTGTCTCTTCAAGCCTATAAATAAGATGCATGTTTTAAGTATCTTGATAATTGCTGCTCACACTAGATAAAAAGAAGAAAGTAAATTAAATTGCTCCGCTATGACTTTAAAATTTGAAAGTGTGTCTGTCAGTCCTTTATACAAATTCTTCCCATTTAAAATTGGCGTTAAATTTTGCATAGGTAGATGAAATGTTATATAATTCGACTCAGTAAACTTTTGGTGAAAAAGTTTTTTTAAAACTGTTTATAGTTTGCTGGAGCTTGAAGACTATTCGGGCGAAATTGAATCATGTGTAGGCCATACCTCTTTTCAGTTGCAACTAGTGATGAAAAATACATGGGCATTTATTTTTAATGGTAAATACCTGTGTATATACCCAAAACAGGTATTTACCTGGATATTTATTCATCTGTTAGCACTATTGTTTTAAAGTGTTTGTATTGATGTGTAATGATATTACCAGACATATGTATTGAGTATAAGGTAAAGAAAAATGAGAAACTTATGACCCCTTTACAACTTTTTAATTTCACAAAATTTTTTTAAATGTTATTAAGGAAAGAAGCCATGGAAAATGTTGCTAAATATAAAGAGAAATTCAAGTAAACTAAATATATACATATATGAAAATGCTGTTTTCAGAAAGAATATTAAAGCTAAGTATTTTACCAATAAATAAATATTAAAATTAAAAACTTATCATAAAAGTTTGAAAAGTGACAGCACAAAAGGTTTATAGCCAGGCCCTGAATGTCAGACTGTTTTGAAATTTTCACATGCTTAGCTCTTTTCAAATGCAAATATTTATGTGAAATTTTCTTAATCATTTGCAAGTAAACGAACATAAAAAAATAATATTTTCTGTTAATATCGGGGTCATTCCATGCCAAATCATCCAACCAAAGTGTACTTTGTCCACCCCACCTCCTCAGATTTGGATGAAACTTGGTACATGGCATCTTTAGACAAATATAAGAACCCATATTTTTTATATAAAAAAATATCAATTAGTAAAATGTGCCCCATACACTAATGAGATGACATACAAAATTTGATAATTATATCTTTAAAAGTGTCAGAGCTATGGCGATAAATATGACACTGACTTATACCACTTTTCAATGGCTCTCAAAGGTAAAAAATTATGCCGAATGATTGCATTTCAAGGGTCATACAGAAGTTACGAAAGAAAATCTCTTTTTCTACTCAATAATTAAATCTTTACATTTAAAATCATGTATAGTAGGGTGGAGTGAAAAAAATGAATTTTTGATTTTCGGAAACGGGTATCTTTCAATGACTGTGTATGAGGCTTAGTAACAATTCTGTAAAATATTTCCTTTTTATGACGTCATCTTGAGTTTGCACATTTGACATAAAGTTTTGAAATTTAAAAAAAAAATTTCGATTTTTCAAATTTTTTTTTAAGTATTGGATATGAAAAACTTGATGATGGGTAGTTATTAAATGGCGGAACAAGGCCTAAATATACAAATAATTTTTTAAAACCATTTTAGATTATAGTTTCAGCTTGCGTATTATGCCCAAAGTTCATCAAATTTCCCAAAATTTCCGATATTTTCAGCATTTTTATAACTCAATATATACTTAAAGTGTCATCATTTTTTTTCCTTATTCCTTTTGTTATTATTACGTCGAGGCAAATAAATAAAGAAAACTGAAGAAAAACTTGGTATACCTCTGCAGTGGGTCATTTGCCAATTGCATTCGAATGAACTTCTTTGCGGCATTTATTGGAAAAGTTAGATGGACTTACTTGGGGGCCAAAAGGATTCGGTGGGCCTGTTGGTTGAAGCTTAACAGCACGTCATACTTTGAAATCAGTTCAGTTTGAGCCCATAGAGTTTGTTATTGATCAGGTTGATCGTGGCAATTAAAATTATCTGAGTACTGACCAACAGTATCTTTATATGTGCAAGGTAGTTTCGACTGGGAAAATATCCCAAGAATTAGAAAACAGAAGTCCAGGAAAGCTTTTCACTCCAGATGGTTGACTACAGCAAACAAAATCTTAAGACTATATGTAGCTACTACTACTACTCCAACTCAAACTTTAAAACAGCTCGCAACTTTCATTGTAAAAGTGTATGCTCCTGGCTGGTTCAGGATCAAGTGCAATCCAAAAGTTACTAATGGAGCTACGAACTTGTGGGAGACTATAAAGAGTTGCACTTATCTCTCTGGGAAAAAATCAGAAAATGTATTCGAATCCATTCAAAACCAGTGGTGGGAAAAACTACTTTTTTTTTGTAGCGCGCTACAACTACCGCTACTTTTCGAAAAATGTAGTTAACTACAACTACAACTACTTTTTGACAAATGTAGTTAGCTACACTACTTTTGAAATGTAGTCGCTACTTCGCTACTTTTTCGCTACTTTTAGGAGACAAATTTTGCTAACAGATTCGATTTGCATTACATTCATATTTAAGGATATTTATATCCTAATTCGAGAAAACTATCGATATCTAAAGCCTTGGTTTTCTACTCGCGTCCAGCGTGATTAATGACCTCAGCGGGTGTCTCTCGCGTCCAAAGAACGCGTTTATTAAAAGGTGGTTTCCTTGTAGTGTTGAGCGCCGCAGATTTGGTGGACGCACGAAAGACCCCGGGCACCTTTTCGCCTTTAATTAGAAAAAACTATTGCTCTAATAAACAACTACCAGGCGAGTATTTGAGCAGGGGGAGGCGGGCCCCCTCCGAAAATGTAAAGCAATTATTAAAAAGGAGCTATTTTGAAACATTTCTTTTAACTTTAGAACAATAAAGTTTAAAATACCGAATCGTCCCCCTCCCCCCGAAATGGAAGCCTATATATACACTACTGGCAACTACTGCTAATTATTGAAGTATTGCTGAAACTAATTAAGTTTTAATACCTCTATGATAAAAATAAATTGGGAAAGTGAGCTCTGAAAGCATGAGAAAAATCATGAGAACTAAAAAAGTTTTTAAAAATATAATAATAAAATGGATGTCTGAACGGGAAAAAAAGGCCCGTTTTGAGACCCCTTTCATGTTGTACAAACATTCTAGTTTCTTGAGCACAAATCAAAATTAATGAGTATAAAGGCCTTTTTTCATGACTTACCAAATTAGTGATTTATGACGAATGACCCGTGTGAACCATGTAATATTGTATAATTGTTTTAATTGAAAACATCACATATGATATGCATATTATACAATAATGAAAACAATTACTAATTAAATTCATGATATATCTATTTAAAACATTGCATTAAAAAAACCTCTATATATGTTAAAGAAATTTTAAAAGTTATTATCATCAACACAACTTTTTCTTTGTGTTAGGTATAAAAGAATTTTATAGAATTATATTGTTATTTTAAGGCTAAGAGAGAGATAAGTCTCTAAGGATTTTACAAACTATTAATTATTAATAGAAATTCTCATATTTTCGTATTAAATTCTGAAAATTATTACACAAAAAACCTAATAATTTAAATATAATAGACACTTTAAATTTTTAACGAAAGAAAGCAGAATTTCAACATATTCATGGAAGACTGCCATGCCTCTAGTATAAAATAAAAACCACATAAATTTATTCAAAAACATGTTTATTAAATTTTAACAAGAGCTGGATCTCAAAATTGTTATCCGCCAAACATGATCGTCGAGGAGAAAATGCGTCCGATGCAATCGAAAACAATCTTTGTACAGATGCACTGGACTGCACGCCAGTGTTAGTTTTTTTGAAGGCTTCTTTCATATACGTGTACGCCGAAAGCGAAGATAGGGGTTTAATTGGCTCTGACAAGAACCTTGTAAGTTCTTCCTCGTAACTATTTCGAGTGCATGCGAAAGAGAAATTAGAAAAAAACAGAAAAGTCATCATCCATGGGCTGATCCTCGATACTGATATCTGAAGTTGTCGGAAACATATTCTGGAGGTATTCCTCCATCCATTTTTTTTGGCTTCGGTCTTCCTGTCCTCCTCAATCCAGAATAGTTTGAATCTGGGATGGAAACAAGCTGAGAGAACAGTTTCTCTGTGAAACAGCAAATGACTAAATTTCGTTTCCACCTAACAACTGAAGATTTTGCGCCCCCTCCTATTTTTTAAAAATGCAACTAGGTAGCTTTCATATACCATTTAGCGCCCCTTGGCCGATGCTGCGCCCGGGTACAGTTGACCTTCCTTGCTCCCCCGTAGCCAGAGACGGCCCGACACGGTAAGCAAGGCATCGGAGCGCCATATTCGAACTAAAAAACTAAGGAAAACTTAATCTGGAGCATAACACGGGGCTTCTTTACGTTTGCAGGGAGGCTCCACGTACCCTAGATCAGCTCTTGCACCTAGCTACGCCACACATTTAGCTATAAAAGCTTTCAGGGGTTAAAATGAGGCTTTCAACTTCAATAATATACGGACTGTCAAATATGCATGGTGCTCTGAAACTCATTGGCAAAGAGTTAAAGAGTGGTAAAGGTAAATAAGACGGTTATGAATCACGTAACAATGTAGGGTTTGATAAGTCGTCCTCGAGTACCTGTTAATAATTTATTTTTTCACAGAAAGTTCACTAAAATTCACTATTAACATGATTGATTACTACTGTACATTGACTAAAAGATTTATTATTAAACAATTATTAACAGGTAAATGAAACCATTTCCGACATCCACAGTGCTATATTATTCTGAACAGCCTTGGTAGAGATGGCGCCCGGTGCGGTCACACCGTTCGCTCTACCTTAGGACCGAATCTGAAAACTGTCACTACAAACGAAGAACACTGTAACCGAGGTCAGCAATATTTTTAGCCCCTGGAATAATATCTTGGATGCATATGCTTATACCTTTTGTCCCTTTTCAACAAACTCAAAAAAGATAAGGTTATCAACTCGTAAAAAAAAAAAAAAAAAAAAATGTGTACAATTTCTACATATTTACTTTCTTTTTTTCAGTTTCAGGTTCCACGAAAAATGTACTAATCAGTTTTTACACTTCTTTGAGACAAAAAACATTCCTAGTTGTAGAACATAATCATGTGATTAATTAATGTTTGAAAAGCTACAATACTACAGAAGTGTCATTACTCTTGTGGAAGTTGAACACACCACCAGGACACAAGGTTAATAAAGAGTGCCCAAACTCAAAAAAGTGCACTGTAACGTCGAAAAATGACCAAACCTTAATATAAATAAACTTAGTAAAACTAAGCATAAATAAAATTGTTGTTCAATGCATCGATCATAAGGAGGAGGCAAAGAGAAAATTAAAAATGTCGGTGACTCTTCCAGAAGCGGTCTCGATGCTTTCAAGAAAATTCCTGTGAGAAAACCGTAAGTTTTTCTCACGCTTCGTAGTTTTCCGTAGATGGTGAGTTAGAGGATGGGGAGAGGGGATCGCTAATTGCGAGGACTGACTATATATCATGTCAGATTTGAAAGGATATCGCCTAAAAGGAAGTTCACGGAATACTGGACACTGAATGATTGGCAATCATCCTGGCAAGTGGACACTACACTGTATTTATGGGTGCAATAAAAAAAAAAAAGATCAAAGAAAATTAATGATGTTACAAAAGCATACAATTTACAGATATGTAAAATTCCTTTTCGAAAGCAAAAAATACTCATTTTTATGTTGATTTATGTTGCAAACACGCAATAGCAGTCAAAAATATGCAGACCCTGATCAGACATAGAAGGGGCCCGGGGGCAAAAAAAAAGATTGTTTTGGGCCCCTATACTATTACAGACATTTTAACTTATTTGTGATTGTTTTCTATTTTCCCAGCATAAAAATAAAACATTTCAAAATAATTCTAAAATTAAATTAAAAATTACCCATGTATTTATACTCATTTAGAACAAGAATGTGCATTTAAAATTGATTTTAATATTTTTTTAATCCATTTGTATTATTAGCGTATGTGTGCGCTGAGTTCCACCTGCCAGAAAATTTTCTTTTCTTCATCATAATATTTAAAAAAATGCTAACTAATGGATATTTTGTGATAAATACATATGGCCATAAATTTTCAATAACGCCTTTAATTTCTATTTTATTGATCTAGTCTCAGAAACCATTATCATTGTGTTAGAAAGAAGAACAGAAAATAAGTCTAAGCCTTTTTATTGTTACACAATTATGATATAGATAAAGGAAATTTAGCTTAATAAAAATTATTATTGCAGCATAGATAAATTTAATATACAATAAATGGAGAGATTTGCGAGGCCTTTATTTTTCAGGGGCTCACGGGCCCACACGCCCGTGTGATAATGAGACTCTCGAGGCCCCATCAAAATAACCTCTGTTCAACTTTGGACCTCTCTTACCTTCCTTTTTTTTCCCTCTTTATGGCAGATTGGTGATTCTACAAATAATACTGAGAACGATAAAAAGAAAAAAGATGCACAATGTCAGGCTTCCGCTTCAGGCAAAGCAAACCCCCTCACCCCCCCTCGTGTGCGTGTGTCCCCTGGGAGGGGGGGGCGGGGGAGTGATTGGGTGTCTTTCAAGCATCAGTTTCAGTTATGCTTGGAGTCAGAAGAGAGAGAAATTGCACCACGGGATCATTCGCCGGAAATGATGACACGGCAAAAGTAGCTTCCAAAATTCGCTACAAACTACTGTTTTTTTGTAGCGTGCTACACGCTACACTACTTTTTAAAAAAAGTAGCGCGCTACACTACAAACTACAAAAAAAAGTAGCGGCTACTGTAGTTTCGCTACAAGTAGCGCGCTACTCCCCAGCCCTGTTCAAAACAATGCATACTTTGCTCACCCTCAAAACATGCTGTTATCCATTTTGGTTGGAAAGAGAGAGCATATAAAGAAACTGGCTTTAACACATATTATCAACACTCAATCTAGAAAACAAACCAGCAAACAAGTGAGAATGTTTCAGATCCCAAAAATAGATTTTGGAGTATCAGAATACGTCGATATGATTTCTTGGCATAATGTGGAAGTTACAGAGCCACCTCTTGCTCGTCATTTGACAACACAAGATTGTACAAAGATTACTGGAAGCTGAGAATTTAAATATGATTTCTGAATGCACTCTTTTTGAGCTTCCATCACACACTCAAGTGGTCGAAAGAGCTGTCAAAGAGGTCACTGCCTTGGTCTGTGATCACAATAAAAAAGAAAGCTTAGTAAAATTGAGGATGTTTGATAGAAATATCCAGCCAATCTATGACACAAAGAAACAATTTAATTGTTAAAGACTTATCTAAGAAATGTAAATGTGTGCTCTCATTGGTTGGGTGGAAGGGGGGCAGGGGTGGGACTCGAAGTGCAACCACCTCCTTGTGATGAGTCCTTGGTAGTTCCACATGAGCTAGCGAAGAGTTGCACAATGCAAGGTAATAACAAAAGGAATAAGAAAAAGTTTTGAAGACAAGTGAATATTGAGAGGAAATATTCAGTTAGAAAAATGTTGAAAATATTGGAAATTTTGGGAAATTTCATGAACTTCGGGCATAGTGTGCAGACTGAAACCATAATCTAAAATGGTTTTAAAACATTCTTTGTATATTTCAGGTCTTGTTCTGCCATTTAATAACCACCTGTCATCAAGCCATCAATTTTTTCATTTCCAATATTTGAAAATTTTTTTGAAAAATGTAAAAAAATTCAAAACTAAGTCAAATGCGCAGACTGAAGATGACGTTGCAAAAATGAAATATTTTACAGAATTGTTACTAAGCCTCACAAACAGTCATTGAAAGGTACCTGTTTCCGAAAATCAAAAATTCATTTTTTATACTCCACTCTAATGTTATAGTCCTCAATCATCTTTCTTTAAAGATATCTCTGAGCACTGGCATAACGGAGAGGGGGGGGGGCTTAGATAGGCTAAGCCCACCCTAGAAAAATTTTAATCTTTTTCCGATAAGAATTAATTAGTTACACTAAACAGTTCATTAATGTGAAAAGTTAGGAAAAAAAACTGCAAAAGATCATATTGTAAAGTTCTAAGTAGCTGTTCCACTTCTAACGATTTTTTCGATGAAGCCAGTTAATGTGATTCCCCTACCCATACTGAGACTGAGAACCAGAGGTCAAGAAAAATCCCTTCTGGGGCCCATCTTTTTACTTTTTTCCCCCTCTTGCTGACCGGGGTGGCTGAGAGAAGATAAGTGAATGGACTTTCATGGAAATGACGGAAGAGAGCGGTGAGGGTGAGGTATGGTTTCATCAATGAGAATTGAGAGATGCAGACATGTACATCTGCATCACTTTGCTAGAAGACTTAAGTGTGCTGTGTGCACATGCTTACTGTGCATAAGCTTTTACCAGGACTAAGAATTGGAGGGTTGTAAGCCGGGCCTTGACTATAGTATTTTTGTGCCCAGGGCACTTTTCAAATTTTAGGTATTTGTATAGGTTGGCTCAATTTTTGTGCTAATAATTGGCTAAATTTTTATGTCCTTGCATATAGCTTAAAACTCAATTTTTGGCCTATGTGTATGTGCTCAGGGCACTTGCCCCAAATGCTCATGTAATAATCAGGGCTTAGTTGTATGCATGGCTTTGTTGGTAACATTTAACCAATATAATTTGCTTTGGGAAGGGCTTATTGTAGCTTATTTGACACAAAGAAAATGTACAGCTGCGAAAAAAAAGAAGTCCCACTTGCTCTTTATTTTGCCGTCGTTCGTCGTACAGCAAAGTTATATATACCATTCGTTTTCAAATAACGTATACTTTAATTTACTATTCATTTAATTTGCATAAGGGGCCGTCTTCATATTTAATTCTGCACCAACTTGGTTTTTCTCAATGGCAACACTATTCTTTGACTTTATTAAACGAAAGAAAACCTTGAAATTACCCTAAATATTAATTTTCACTAATTTTCTGCGATAATTTCCGGAAATATTGAGTATTATTTTTTGCGTGTTTTTAAGGGACTTTCTACAAATTGAAAAGCGCTATTTGTACATTCCGAACTTTTCATTAATTTTGCTCGCAAGAGTTAGAAGAAAATATTGTTATTTATTATTGTACCATCTCTTTTAAAGATTTTTGTACTGAGAATATCAAGGGTAGAAAGTAGAATGTTTAATCAGAGGTCCAAATGATCCGTGAATTCTTAACTTCCTTGGCTCGTACTCATGACTTAAAGGAAAAATGTTCACGATTTTGAAAGTCTTTCTAATTTTGAAATTTTTATTGAGTATTCCCCTTTATGGTTCTCTTAGACAGGTGAAATGTTGGCAGGAGTTAGAGGCTGTTCTCTGCTGTTCTGACTGCAAACATGTATGTTACCCAGCTACAGTCGAACTAGAAGAATGGTTTCATGCTTGAAAATTTATTTGTTTGAATTTCATGTAAAAAACGCAATTCCATTTATCTGAGTCAATATTATCACTGTGTTTGTTATTTCACTTTCTTCATTTAATATTATCGTCTACAATGTGCAATATTCTTATAAGACTTTTGGCGGTATTTTAATTTATTGTCAGATGAAAATTTAGGCAGAAAAATATGATTTTGAATGTTATTTGAATGTTTGATAAAATATGGGGAAGTCCAAAGACCTAATGTTTCCAAAATTAAAAAAGGTCAAATTTATGCCTGGAATGTTGAGGATGTTAGTTTTTCAAAAATAGGATGTTGTGTTAGAAGACATATACATCTACTTCATCTAATTCTATACCTGGAAAATATTTTATTTGGGAGGATATGATAGCGGACGCAACAATAGACGCTTTATAGAATCACTATCAAATTGTAAAAACCTCTAATTTATTTGTTTCAAAATTTGAATTTTTTTTTAATACCGCTATCTTTTACTGTGTTTTTGTGCAAAAGAAATCTAATTTACGCTTATTTTAAGCAGTTTACAAAAAATTGTCACTTAATAAATTTATATATGGTCCCTTAACTCATGAAAATAACACATTTTATTTAATATAAATTAAACTACTGAACGTAAAAATTTGAAATTTTGCGCAGTCATGTAATATTACTGTCTGCATCTATTTCTATCAAAATTTGGCTAGGTCGCTATTCATAATTTTTCTGAATATTAATTTAATAATTCATAATTCATATTTTATTAAAAAATCATAATAATAGTGAATTATGTTTGGGTCGTTTAGTTCTAATAGTAGGAATAAGAACCAGCTTATTATCAATATTATATGAGATATGAATTAATGTATGAAAAAATATTTTAACACATGGGGAGGGGGATTTTGGAAGCTCATAACTCACCCATTTTCAGTTCAAATTTATTAAAAATTGGTATCTGGCGTTAAAATGAGCTAAATTTTTGAAATATGAAGTGAAATCTGGGGGTTGCTATTGAGAAAAAAAAAAGTTGGTGCTAATTTTAATATGTAGATGGCCCCATATGCAAGTTTTATGAATATCAAATTAAAGTGTACTTCAATCGTAAGCGATTGGTATCTGTAACTTGGCTGTACGACGAACGACGACCGAAAAAAGTACAAGTGAGACTTTTTTTTCCCGCAGCTGTACAATAAAGTAAAATGTTACACTGAAGATTTTTTTGGGTGGGGGATGAAGCCTCTGGCCCCTTCCCTGGACCTGACATTAGAAATTGGCTGTTCAAAACTTTTAGTTGTTTCGGATACTAGATTAGTTTTGCAGGAAAAGTAATGTGTGCAGGATTAGGACTAAATAATGCACTTAACTGTATATGAGTTACTCCTGTGATTCTGACCATATTAATATTGAAAGCTGAAAGGGTAAAATCCAACTGATAAAATTACTGATGCTTTTGCCAGTGTGTCACCAACCATATTAAACATCTTTCAGCAGGAATTGCAGACCAGCATCTAGATGTGTATTGTTGCTGACAGAAAACACTTTTAGTGAGAAGGATAAATGAGCTTAATGTCAGGCAAATGCAATTTTGGAAAATCCGATCAAGCAAATGTGCGTTTTATGCTTAGAATTATTGTGCAAACTAATGAGAATTATGTACAAATTAATATTAAGGTGTCTTTTCTTACTAAATCGATGATGTTGAACAACTTTGTAGCCGATTTTATCCCATATCTTGGATCATTTTTGTGATGAAAATGCTAATTCCAAATTTATCCAACAAGTGGCATTGTAAGCGGTTTAAATTGCGTAGCACAAGGCAATTTTACTATACATAGACTCTACTTTTATAGCTCTTTCCGTTCAGAAATTACTGCGGTAATAGTCAACTTTAGCGGGCATACTCTCTATATATGTATTTGCTTGGCTGCTTATCCGAAGTTTAAGAGATTTCTAAATGTTGGTGCCCCTTTAAAGCTGCTAAGAATTGGGCAGAGGACTTTTCGAACCATAGATTTAAGATGCACACATTTTCCACCTGTACACAGTTTTCTTTGGTGGTAGGTGGAAAATCAAATGCACAATCTGGCATTCAAATTACAAATGCCATGTATTTTTTGTGTTTTCTTTCCAACATCAGACAATAAGAGTAATCAGTAATTTTTGTATTTTAAATTTCAGTTTATTAATAAAAAAACTCTTCCATGAAATGCTTTCTTCCCTCTCATAAAAAAAGGTTTAAATTTTTTAGCCCAAACCATTAGAATTAAGAATTTAAGAAGTTTTGAAGGAACTGCAACTAGTTTATCATGCTATAATAAAATCTGTCAACTTCAGGCTCCTTTTTCTGAGAATTGATAAATTTTATAAGAAAATTTCTACTGCTTAGCAACAGTTGTGATGCTTCAAAATGTTTTTATTTAATAAAAAGTAAACAACTTATGATTTTTCTCCCTGTATGGTCAAATTTTTTAACTGAAATTTTACTGGGTTTAATTTTATTGCAAGAAAATCGAACAACATACCATCTAAACATTAACTCATTAAGCGCCAAAGCTCCCGTTACGGGAACATCTATTATATCTTTTTTTTCTTAAAATATTTTAACGCAATTTATGAAATACACATTTTATATAAACATTTACACTATAGGGTGTGTTATATAGTGTAAATGTTCATATAAAATGTGCATTTCGTAAATTGCGTTAAAATATTTTAAGAAAAAACATGTATAGTAGATGTTCCCGTAACGGGAGCTTTGGCGCTTAATGGGTTAAGCAAATGTACAGAAGTGGTGTTCAATATTAAAAACTGTTAAATATCGCTAACTTTATATGGTAAAAATAAATTAACATTCCAAATTATTCTGAGAAAATCAGCATTTTAAAACCAAATTAAATGTCCAGGTTTTTGTGTCAAAAAGAAGAAAGATTTTTTTTATCAACTTGAAACTTTAAGTATAATTAAGGATAATAAACTGTTGTTGTTTCAAATGCCTTTTAGCAATCACGGAGCGGTGCCAGATCCCCCGAATTGAATGGCGATGAGTGAAGAGGAGCATCTTCTATTTTAATGAGCCCCAGTGGGAAGAAGACTGATCTTAACTCAGGATCTCCTAATTTTGAGACAATTCCAGATAAGAGACCTAGCACCTGAAATTGGCACCCCCAGAGGGATCATTCTAGCATGAAGGTATTTGGACCCACTAACAGATTTTATGTGCACCAGCTCCCATTAGTCCAGCCAAGAGAGGAGTTCACCCTTCATCCCTACTCCAAGTACTGGTGAAGCCGGTGCTGCTTCACTTTCCCTATTCTAACGAGAACAGAGTTTAGTTAGGCCACTATACTCATAGAGAAGGGATATAGGTGGAGGGAGCCTCCTATTGTATTTTCCCGGGAAAGTTGAAGCTAAGATAAGAGCGTCGTAGGAGAAGAAGAATAAGCGGATTTGGCTGCTTATCGCCCTTTGGTTCGCAAACTCAAGCATTTTATTTTTCTAGAAAGGGAATGGGGGGAAATGGTTTTTGCAGCACTATTTATTTTCTCCCTCTCTAGTTATTTTGAAATTATTTAGTCTTTAATTTTGTTTTGCAGAATTACTTTGAAGTTTCGGCTTTTAAAACATTTTATTTTGTTGTATTTTTTGCATTATTTTGATTTTGTTATAAAACATTGTAGTAAAATCTAGTAAAGTACATTATCAAATGAGTTAATCTAGTAATGTACATTATCAAGCTTGATGAGAATATTGTTTCGTTGGAGATGATGAGGAAAATTGAAGATGGTTGGTATTGCATCCTTCTTTAACTACGTTCCTCCAAATTTTGCTTTCTCAAAGCAATCTTCTGTAAAATGCTTTGAACGCAGCTTCGAATAATCTACAGCTTTAAATCCTTCTCTTTTTAAGTGTTTCCTAAAGAAGTCTTCTCTGTAAATCTTTAGGAAAGCATAAAAAGAAAAGTAATTCTTGATGAAAAAAAATAATTTGTAGGATACAGCATCGCTTTGTATTTCGTATAACAAGACACTACTTTTTTCACAATTATTATAATTTATCAAAATAGCAATTTTTATTTTTTAAAAAAGGTCCGAAATTTCAATAAAACTTTTTTTTTTTTTTTGTTAATGCTGGTCACGCGAAAAGACTAGAAACTTATTTATGCAGAATAAAATAATGCATACATCGACAACCTTTTTTTTCAGAATTTTAAGAAGAATATTAAGCAATTTAAAATTCAAAGTTTGTATTCAGTAGTGCATATAGGTTTCCATTTCGGGAGGCGGGGTGCGATCTAGTATTTTAAGTCATATTGTTACTAGAGTTAATATGAACGTTTTAAACAGCTGATTTTTTAGCAATATCTTTACATTTATATACACATATATAGTGAATTCGTTAATTGAAATTTATGTTTCTGTTAACATAATGAAATGGTATTTCTCCCTGCCCCCATGATTTGTGATATTCTTTATCCAAAAACAGAGGAATATAGCTTCAGTGGATCAGCTTAAAAAGTTCAATGTGTTACTAATAGTCTGAAAAAATTACCTTAGCAATAAGGAAATTTTGAAGAAATAGAATGTTTAAGAAAGAAACATGAGTGAGGCACTACAGCGTCAATAGACATTCTAAAACAATAACCTGTTATTTTAACTGAGAAAATAAAGAGTAAATTTTAGTTTGATTTGATTTTCAATTTTAATTTAAAATTAAAAGTTAAATTACGTTACTTTCAGATCTGCAATACTTGGCAAGTTAATATAATCGCCAAATTGTCAGTCTAGTGTTTTAAAGAACATTCATACATTTTAAATGGCTAAAATTGCAAAACATAGCTTTCCTGTGAAATACCAGTTGTCCTCTTTTCAAGAATTTTTCATTGCATCCTAATGAGAGCAATAATGCACAATTTTTTTGGATTAGAACCATCGACCTCACACAAAGCTATGGAGAACAGCAAAGGAAATGGAGAAATTCCACCCCGCTTGACCACAAGTCACGTGACTCGTGTGCATGCTTCAGTTTAGGGTTACAATTGCTCCATCCACCTATATTCCTTCTCTATGACTATACTGGCCCATAGCCAGGTGATTCAACAAAGGCGGCAGTGCCCCCAGCATTGCTATACATGTTAAATTGTTTTCTTCTCCCCCCACCTCAGAGGTCTTATGTGTTATAAAAGCATGTTTTTGACTATTTTATTTATTTTATTGTTTTTACTAATTTAATTGCACTTGTTAATGAAATGTCAATAGTGGCAAAATGTCCTGAACATGCTCAATTTTTTGAGTAATATTTTTGGTTGACTTAATTTTTTGTTATGAAATTATCATATATCTTAACTAATGTTAGTGATTCTGGTGTTTTTTAACACTTTCAAAGAAGGCTGAAAAGTATTTATGATTTTGGTTTGTCTGTCCAACTGCCATAAATATGCTTCGATTGCTACAAATTTATATATGTTATATAATGTATGGTGTGTATAAGATTGATAGCTTTTTACAAGAGCACTGAAGAGAATTCAATACATTATATTCTGAGGGTAGTTTCCTTCTTCAAATCGTACTTCAGAGGTATTCAGCTGTTTTAAATGAAACAAAATTGGTTTATGTTATTAATAGGGATGTAACTGATATCCGGCAAATATCTGTTATCCGACTCATTTTTCAATATCTGAATCATAACTACTGGATATGCGGCTATATACTACTAAAGTTTTATCTATAATATGCATGGGACAGGATGAAAAATTATATATGAACATGCTTGATAAAGTGATACATAAAACAGAGGGATATATTGTTTAACTAGAACTTCCCCTATAAACAGGGTTCTACCACTAAAAGAGGTGGACAGATAGTAACGAAAGTTGTTTTACAGGCTATACATGAAAAGTGCTTAGGGAAGTTTGATTAAAAAGCTCGAGTTAAAATTGTTCAAGTTGCTACTAAACATGAAAAAACAGCATTAATACTGGTAACGCCTACTAAAACTGTTTTACAATCTTTGCCAAGCTTATTCCACCTATAGTTCACCATATTAAATACTGTTTGGAATAGGCATAATAATCCATGCTTGTGCCGTGTTCGCCTTTCTTGTTAAATAAAATGCATCTTTGGAACCAAAATCTATCTTAAAATCACCTACTAAACCTGTTTTGCAACCTTCGCCAAGCATAATCCAACTATCCTCTACCATTTTAAATACTGTTTGGAAAGTGTATCATAATCTATGCATGTACCATGTTTTCCTTCCTTGTTCCATAAAACACTTCTTTCGAATTAAAATTTATATTAAAATCGCCTACTAAAATTATTTTACAATCTTCGCCAGGCATTTTGTCTAACTATACTAGTAATATATTTATAATAAATTGTCGCTCTTTGGCACTAAGCTTAGCGATCTTTTATCAAAAATTGCAAACCTTGTGTGACTTTCAACATTTTATTAATCCTCCCCCCCCTCCATGTTATCTGGAAAACACATTTGAAAATATCTTCACCATGACAGTTCACATCTACAAAACCTGTCGACAAAATTGCCTAGACAAAATTCTGGGATTGAGTGAAATAGCACCCTAGTGCTAAAAAAAAACCTAAGCACATCTCGTGTAATGTCCATGTGCAAATTTGGAGGTGATCTTCTCATCCTTTTCAGCTGTAGACTGCTGTTTATAGGGAAGTTTAATTATAACAGGGTGTCTACCGGTCATGAAAATCATGAAAGTCATGAAAAAGTCACGATTTCAGAAAATGGTCATGAAAAGCTCATGAATTTTGTCTTTCAGTCATGAATTTTTCCGTTAAAAAAAAAAAATCCCCTTTCCAGGACATTTGATATCAAATGGATGCTTGAAACGGTATTAACATCACCGAAAATTTGTAAGTCTTTGTCATAACTGCAAGTTGGACGATCGTGAACGAAACAGAACTTGTGGTAGTTTCTTTTTCTTTTGTTTTTGGGTGCATTCAGACTGCCACCTTTGAGTAACTCAAGAAAAACCCAAGTTGTTCACGATGCCAGATTTGAGCTTTTTCGAGGAGATAAACAAAGCATTCACTCTGCCAAGCTGAGTAGCATTACTATATGTATTTGTTAATTATACGAAATTCTGAATTACAACGTCATATGCAAACAATAATTTTTACAGTTAATTAAGGTCATGAAATTTTTGCCCAAAGGTTATGAAATTCAGTTTATGAAACCTGGTAGACACCCTGTATAAGCACTGCATAGAGTATCATTTGAAAAATATGTGCATTAATTATATGTGCAAGAGTTTCATGGTAATCCAGAAATAATGTAATTTTACACCCTCTCCCCATGGAGTTTCTGCGATGTTCTTAATTTGCTACGGCAGTCTGATAATTAACAAAAAAACTCCAATTATTCTGTCTTAATTTATTTAGAGGCAGGGAGAAATTTTCAATCTTCATCCTTTTTCTAAATGACTATCTTTTACTGAGCATTCCTTTATTGATGTCTCCAATACCTAATGATTAAAAATTAACCTTTATTTTGCATATTTTTTAATTGAATTTAGTTATTGAAATTTATTTCTGCAAGTTTTAATTGATTTTTGAAGTTAAGTCTACTTAAAATATGTACATTTAAAATGTGCTTGTGAAATATTTATTAATGAAAATTATAACATGGCTGCTTCTGCAGACAGCCATGTTGCAATGTGGTATTTTACTAGTTTAAAATAGTTGTTTTAGTTACTACTACAGTATTGTGTATGATTATCACTCCATACATAAAGTACTTTCACTAAATTTTTTTTTGTGTGTGTGTGTGTCAGAATGTCGAAATCAAGAGTAAAAAAGTGAAATTGTCCTAAAATTTGGAAACTATTCTTTAAAATGATTGTTCTTATGAATTTGCACCCCCATTTCCCCCCCATATAAAATTTTGTACTGTGAAAGAATGCTCCTATATTTTAGAAGCGAAGCAATTAAACAGATCTATTTTTGTTTTTTAACTGGTAGTTAAAAAAAATATTATTTTTGATTAAAGTAATTTAATGGATAACCTGAAAAATTCTGTTTCATACTTAATTTTTTTTTTTTTTTTTTTTTTTTTTGTGTATGTGTGTGTCTTGCATGCATAAAACTACAAAAGAAAGCATGATAATTTCATTATAAATATTTAAGAGATTTACTTTTTATTTATCAATCTCTAAAAGTAATTTAACTTAAAATGAAACTAAAAATGACTTTAATTAATATCTGTACCTCAGAACCAGACTAACGTAAGTCACACTAGAATAGCTTTTCTGGAGGGCACTGAAACTGGAGAAATGAACTCTAGGTCTGTTTGCAGAGCTTATAATTGAATCAGTCAACAAAAAATTATTGACATTATTAAATTTGTATATACTTAGCCCATTCATAGGTATTTTATTTAGAATCAACGCTTTAAAGTGAAAATTGTAATATGTGGACTTAGGTCCTCTGGTTCTGGGGTACAGATATTAAATTATTAGAACAGAAGAAAGGCATGACACCTATGTTTGGAAACAATTAACTCATCTATCATAGGTATCTTATCAAAATAGATATCTTATTCTTTAATAAATAAAAAAAGTATGCATTTCTTTGTGAAAATAATCTGTAATTATAGATACATTAATAAATGTGTCATTTAAAATTTATCTGATCTGTAAGTAGTGCACACATAAAAACATATTTTAACTTTTTACATTTTAAGCAACATTTTTTATGTACATATATGTAAAGAGGTTTAGTTTTTGTAAATTATAAGTCAATTATTAAAAAAATACTTTAATGAGGTGTAAAACCAATTTGCAGTTTATTGTTCTGATGTCATTATATAAAAAAATGAAAAAACACACTTGATAACTAAATACATGTTTAGTGCTAGGTATCCAGCAGGAAAAGGAGCTTCAGATATCTGGTATCTCTATCTGGCAAAATCACTATCCGTTACATCCCTAGTTATTAAGTATTACAGAACAAACCTCTTCATTGAAAATAATGTCTCCGCCATTTGTAGTTTTTTTTACTATAGCACCCAAATGTACAGCTGCTTTGGAAATTTGTGAAAGGAAAATAGAAATCAATGTCCCCTGGAATTTAAAAAAAAGCCCTTTTTACCATGGAAATCGCGATGTAGACTTGTTATCTAGAAGAAGGGCTATCCGATTGATCATTAAAAATAATAGTCTTTACACAGTTCCATGAAGATGAAATTTGGGTCGATTTTACAGTCGCCTCATAGAATTACAATCGATTAAAATGGCTCCTAGGCAAAAATGCAATATTTAAAACAACTTTTTATTGGCATTTGATCTTTTAATTTGTTTTGTAAATTAATTTTAGAAAAGAGTGACTGACTTATACAAAAATTATGAAAATTCACAAAAACAGATAGATTCACAAAAATATATTGAAATTTACAAAAATGGGACCCTGTAAAAAATTCCTGAATCGACCCCAGCTTTATGGTCGATATTATTTTATGCATCATTACATAGTTTAAAAATTTTTAAACACAAATTATATGGCCTTGAAATAATTTTAAAAATGTGTGACACCCTTTGTTTTAACAGCAGTTAGAGCATGCATGTAGAGCATGCATAGACAGAACAGACGAACTTATATCATAAACACTTTTCAGCCTTGGAAAGTATTTAAAGCAAATTAGAATCTCTCTCTTTCTCTAACAATATTTAAGAAATTACTGTAATTTCATAATGAACAATTCAGTGAACCACAAAAATTTGAGTGCGTTCAGGACTTTTTGCTACCACCATATAGTTGAATTTCACTTTTCATTTAATTAATATTTCATTTTATAACTATTCGATTTTGTTGAAAAATAAAACTAACTTTTAGTTATCACTGCAATAAAAGTAATCTACAGCAATACGGCACATTATTTTTACTCAATTTTTTTTTTTTTTTTTTTTTTTTTTGGATAATGCAATTTTTTAAAGTATGTTCCTGAAAATACTCCCATTGTCCTAAAACCTAAATTTGATATTTTGCAAGTGAAAATGCATTAAACACTCAATTTATAGTAATTCTACATTTATTTAACTGTAGATACACAAATGTGATATACTGAAGCAACAATGTATGTAGGCCATTCACTTGCCCGTGTTGACAAATTGGTCGACAAAATCATATGGTCTTAGATTTTTAACAATATCTGGGTTCAATGCAAGTAAGACAATATCTCCTTTTCTGTCATGCAAAATCAATAATCATTGGGGTTTTAAAACTTGGTTTAATATTGAAAATGCACACCTTTCATGTATACTTCACTGGTTGTAACGCAGGATTTAAGAACTCTTAAAAAAATGTTTTAACTTTTTTATATTTTCAAATCACTTTTCTGTCTACTTTGCAAATTTGGGAGTAGGGAAAAATTTTTCCTAAGAGGTTTTGGTAGGGCGAAGGCAAAATTTTTTGGAGGGGCACTGCCAAAGGCACCCCCTTGAGTACTGACTTTCTACTGTGGTACGTATAATAAACTAATACTAATTAATAATAATAATATAGTAATATTAAGTGGCATATATTATACTACCGTGAAGATAAAGGGGGCTGTAGCCCACCCTAGAAAATCGGGCCATTTACGCCAGTCTCTGAGATGTTGTATGATGAAAAGTTGAAATTTGGTATATCACCTCATTAGTGTATGGCACACATTTTGCTAGCTGAGAATTTTTTTATACGGGTGTCGTATACAAATTTAAAAGTGCAACTTTTTGTAAATGAACAAGAGTAATTTTCTCTTAACAGAGTTTTGTTTCTGACCTCATCTTGAAAAAATTTTCAATTTACATTGCCCACTTATGTCTAATAAGTAAATAATTAAAGCCTCTTACCACCTTTTTGGGACACCCTGTATACAAGATGTCTAGGTGAGAAGCTTCACTGGCTCCTAACTTATTGTTCTTTATATGTTGGGCAAAATTTTTGGACTTGTTTCAGTGAAAATGGCATTTCTTTGTTTTAACAGAGTTTGTCCTTAACTTTATTTAGATTTATGTTGTTACAAATCTTGAGAGTCATTATGAAGGCTGAAGGTGCTCATGCCTAGTACTGAAATTGCAAACTGTATGAAAAAACATAATTGTTCTCATTTCCATGCATAAAATGATTGTAAAAATAATCTAATAGGAAAAATTGGAATTTTGCTTTCGGAAACTCTTTCATGAATGAAACTGTTACTACAACAAAAATATAATTTCTGAGTAGTGCAACATTTGGCTATTTATCTCCAAGAAAAACAAACATGGTTTTATTTCACACAGTAATTTTAATTTCACTTAATAATTTCAAATATTACTGTGATACAATCCCTTAAACAGTCCTCATCTCGAGGCACCCCTCATATTCAAATTTTTTATGTGTAGGTTTACCTTAACACACTAAACACAAAGTCATTATTTTGCATCACTGGTGTAGGATTGAAACAAAATCACCAATAAGATAATATCGCATTTCAAATTTAATTAATTTTTCTAAAAAATTTATGATTCCTGCCATTTTGCACCATTTGTTTAACTTACTAATTCTTTTCCCAGATTCAAAATCTTGGCCTCATATTGTTATATAAAAATAATGAAGACATTAGAATGTGGATTTGATGGATAGCAGCCCTGGCACTGGTGCCTCCGGAATACATCAGGGAAGTTTTTCATTGGTTGCAGGAAGAATGCCCAAATATTCCTGAAGCTATCCACATGCATGATTATATGATTGACATTTGGATAGATGAGCATGATGCCACTATCACAGTCTATGTATTATAGCTTATCAAGAGAATTTTTGTACATAAAATTTGTCTTTTTCCTATGTATCCTATGACCACATGCAGTAGTTAATAATAATAATAAAAAAACTTTTTGTATCACGAAAATGCATTTGTAACTGTATCATTCCACAATTTAGGCACCAACATTCTAAATTAGGTTTATTTAATTTTCTTAATTAAATCATTGTTTGTTTTCTGTAAATTGTATTTAATGTCATTTAACTTGAATATTAATTATTTCAACCATTCCTTTTAGGGATATATGGAATCATTATGGCACTACCCAAAGGCCAATAATAATGTTGAGGGATTTCAATCGAAACTAAATAAAAGGTGTTTTTCAGCTCTCCTAAACCTATTTAAGTTTCATAGACTGGTTAAGAAATATCCAAAATGAATCTGAAGCTGTTGTAAAAATGCTTCGAGCAGGGAGGATGAGGCCACTGCAGACTGCTGCAAGGTATCAATAATTAAATGAAAGGCTGGATGTCTTAAAACAGAAATTAATCAGCAATGAACTGAACATTTTTACATGTGCAGATGCTGTTAGCTATGCAGCACATTTAGAATAGTAACTATTTACAAAATAAAAAATATATTTTTTACAAATTTGTAGATACTATTTTCTCTCATTACACAGGCTTTCATAAATGTGAAATATTATATTTTTACTTTAGACCTACACATTTTTTCTTCTTTTTTGGTATATAGCTGACTTCAATGGTTTATCCTTAAAGGCTTCAAGCCTCAGTTTCTCTCCAAATATAGACAGCAGTTCCTAAACAGCATTCATTTATTGTTTTTCTTTGCTGTTTATTTTGTCCTGTTTTACATTCCACTGAAATTTTTTAATTTGCTTAATCAAAGGTATGGTATGCGAAAGAATGTTACAATATCCTCATTTTTCATGTACACAAACTCGATAATTCACACCAATCAACAGATAAAAATCATTAGATATTTATGATGAGGTTTGGATAAGAGGAATCGGGAATTTGTGGTAAATATGGTGTGTAAATAAATAGTAAGAGTTTTTATTATCGTTAACGAAATAAAAAATTAATACCACAAATTAATTGTTCTCTACATGTAGTATACTATTGTTATGGTTAGCGATAAATTTGTGTCATATACAATCCTAAATATATAAAATTTTATACTGTGTTAATTAGGTATTTTGAAAATAAGTAGCTTCCTGTGCAGATGTGATGTTCTTTGTTTTTACACTGTAAGTAAGACTAATGTAGTATCTTTATCTTAAGTTTACACTTGGCTTATTATTAGCAAATATCAGCTTGGTTTAATATTAGGAGCTATATGTGGCTGGAGCAACTGTGACATCACTTTTAAAGCAACTACTGCTTTTAGAATTTTTATTTTTCTAAAGAAAGACAATTATGATCATGTGTAAAAACATACTTGAAAATCTCATCCTGACCCAAAGCATGTCTGTTTATAAAATTTTAAGATTATTAAGGACAGATAATTTAAATTTTTTTCTTTATTTGTTCTATTTAACTGAGAAATAAATTATAAAATGGAAGTTTTTGCTATCCATCATTTTTTATAAATTTCAAACACTCAAAAATTATTACCATGGCTTGTGAACAGAGCCAGGATGTACATTCTGAAAAAGTATACCTAGTAAAAATTTGTATAGTGAATGTAATTAAAAAGGATATAAATCATGGACATGATTAAAAAAATAGTTACTTTCTCATAATTAAGTAATTGAACAGTTTCGAATAACGTGACAATTTATTCCTTGTGTACAGACGCCATATGAAAAAAGCACAAGGCAAATTTTGTTCAACTTTAATACTCTCAGAATCCACCTGCTCTCCAATTTTGAAGCTATTTTTCATAATTTTCACATCTGTCCCTTTATCCCAATTTGTAAGACATGTTACAAATTGTTAAGATTTGCAAGTCGTGTTAAAAATTATGTACATCTGAAATTTTGGTATCACTTATGTCATGAGATTAAATCTGCATGTCACAAGTATTATGTCTTCATGTCACAAGATTAAATCTGCATTAGAACTCAGTTAGGTTATGAGACTTTGAGATGAAAACTGCTAAACAAACTAAATTATAAGCTTACACAGAATCTGAAAATTTAGGAAACTAAGATAATGTGAAATTTCTTTTTTGTTTGCTTTGTAATTTAAGTTGAATATCACAACTGAGAATGATGTCATTTTGGGGTCATGAGTATGAAACTGCATTGGAACAATTCTTTATTGGTTTTAAATCATATAGTAAACCATAATATCATTTATAGTTCTTCTAGAGGAGCATTTCAAAATAATTACAATACATAACTGTCAGTGGCAGTTTTACAGACATTCACCCATTTCAAGCACAATACTATCCTACTATGTAGTTAGCTAATGATCAAACGACGATTGGGAGACCCCTCAAAAATTGCGCCAAATGTCATCAAGCTTCGTCACTTTTGAAGTGAATCGATAGATAGGGCATGAAAACATGTTCCAAAAAATGAACTCAGCTTGGTGATTATTTCAGTCTTTGGTGGGAAATCAAAAAGTTTCTAATATGACAACATTTAGATATGGTGATTTCAATAGAAATTTTGAAAATCTGTAACTTTTCAACTTGCATGTAACGAAATTGCAATTTCTTTTTTCCCCTCCTAAGTGCGAGGGAGATTTTAGACTGCTAAATCTTAAGAGCAAAATTCCCCACTCTTCTCATGTCCATTCTTACAGTTATGTTTTATAAGAGGGGCATTTATACTTTTGACACCCAGAAAACATTCTGTTTGTCTGTTCGTCCGTAGTCTAGATACCATAAATATGTACATAGATACTGCGAAATTTATGCAATTCCTATATACAGTACCATGTACCCAACTGAAAAAGATGTATGAAGCATTTATATCTCTTCTACAGGAGTACTGAAAAGAAATCTAATACACTATGCAGTATGGTTAATAATTCTTTAAATAATATTTTAGACCAGGTATGGGCTGAAAAAATACTAATTATATTATAAATTAAGCTATTCAACAGATAAGTTAAATTACAAATTGAAAGTCATTGGCTGAAATTTAATAGTTACTGGATTTTTGTCTGTAAGGTAAATTTTGTAAATTTTAGGCAGAGTTGAAACTCATTTAACTTGAGTTGCACAGTAGAAGTTTTTGGTTTGAATATGTATTTAAACAAGGAAGACAAAGTAGGTACCTTTTCTGTAGTTTATTGAAAACAAGATGACTATGGTAGGCTTACACAGTGTACATGATGAAGACACAATACATTAAGCAGCATCCACTTAGTAGCACAAATAAAAACAAGCTTTCTGGAAGACAAGTCGCCAGCGGCGATCTATTCAGATTCACAAACACATCACATTGAATCATCTGGATACAGCAGCACGGATCCCTGATCCGGTTCTATTTGAATCACATCGGTTGATTACACACACAACACTGTAGTAGTGGCTGAACTTTCGGAGAGACAGACCGAGGACTCTCTCTGAAAGGTTAACTTGTGATGCCCTTTTTATATCTGCCAGTTAGTGCGGGACTACGATGGATATTTGCATAGGGGAAAAAAGAGTTCTTATTTTATGCAAATTAGGAACAGCGCCATCTATCGGCGAGAAATGTAAACTTTTTATTACGGCGTTAAAGGGATGACGATGTTTACACCGCCATTTTCAAATGTTAGCGAACTTACGTTTTCACTTAGAAAACATTTAAAGGATTTTACAAAAGTTTCGTTTTTTCACTTTAGCAAATTTAGAGATAAAATGTCATGGAAATAAAAGGTAAGTAAAGAAATAGCGTTTTTTTCCTAACATGGGCAACCTTTGAAAAGTTGCGGACCAAATTTCAGGATGTTAGTGATGTCGAAGGCAGTATAATTGGGATTAATATGGGAGTTTGAATGGTTTAATTGGGTATTTTTATGTTCCCCAAGCCGGAAGTTGCCCATATATGTGTGTTAGACTTATTCATCTGTTTCAAACAAAACAAAGTTCAAATATGCTATTAAAGATCATAAAGTAATGGCCTCAATCAAAAATAGTGTATGTAGCACTTGTCTTCTGCAGGACCACTCAAGAGATATATCAATACATTACTGTAAGTTACAGTGTAGAGACACTCATCCTATTCTAGTACAATACAGTAAGTATATAAACGTTTATAACTGTTTACTCTTCAGTTCAAAGTTGAAAGAAATTTGATTGTTTTTGACCGTGTTTCGCAAAAATTAATTAATATCGATATACAGTATAAGATTATCTCCTCGAAAAGTTTAGGTCCTGGGTTTTGGCCTACCCCGTGGCTGCAGTTCTGTCTGGAATTTTGGACGATTTTCTCCAGATGTAGTATCAATATGCATCAGAAACCCTTAAGGCTGTAGTACGAAGGAAAAAAAAAAAAACTGTTTTTGGTCTTGGTGCACAAATCAAAATAAACGAATAGCACCAGGGTCTCGAAAAAATTCGAGATTTTTCTTCATAAGCTGCATTACACACTGTAATAAATGAAAAAAACTGTCTTTTTGGAAACTTCCAGAAAAAATTCTTAAACATAGGACTGCACTGCAAAATTTTTGTAAGAGTAACACACTTTGCAATATTTTTGATTTTTAAAAATTTTCCTAAAAGCTTTGTAACTCATACAGGTTTATCGTTTATTTCAGTATGTAGTACAGCTTGTAAAGAGACAGTCTGAAATTTTGACGTGCCAGACATAATTAGTTTATCTCTACTTATGTACTAAATTCGGATAATTTTTCAAAATACACCGCTAAAGGTATTCTGTGCCCAAGGAGTCCTCCCTAGGTAGTAGCCTTCCTATCGATTACCTTAACATCTAAACTAAAATCTTGTGAGATTTAAGTACACTACATTGCCAGATTTGGCTCAAACTTTGTTTCCCTTTGTGCATAAAGTCCGTGAGGAGGATTTCGTTTCTTCGAACAACACTCTTAAGATTTTTAGGGTACATATTATTTATATTTGCTTAATTGTTCACCTATCATTTTCATAATGTTTATAAAATATACCGACATTCCGTAAAATACTCTGTATCAGCTGAGTAATCAGACAAAATTTAACTGGCTAGGCCGAATACGAAGTACATACTGAGTACTCAACTCAGTACATCTGTAAAATCGATAGACCCCACCATGGCCGAGTGATTGACATTAAACATGGTAGATGGCTCAAGTGTGACACTCCAGGGTTCTGGTCTACTGCGCGACTGTCAGTTCAACAGTCTGGAGTTTCGGGCGATTTTCTCTAGATGTAACGCGAGTACATGTTCGAATCCTATAATCAGGGTTGGCAAGTTTCTTCCAAATGGAAGAAACTTATTTTACAAGAATTCTCCATATAAATTGCAACTTTGGAATATACAATTAATGCTCAAAAAATTCTTACAGAAAACCCTAAGAAAACGTAATTAGACATATGAGTATTTAATTATTTATTCTAAATTAATTATTACGTGTTTTTTAGCCAAGATTACTCATTTGACTACAGCTTTTCAATTATTCAAATACTGAAAGAAAAAACCACAAAATCTATCAAGTTATTCCTTTGAAGTTTATTAGCATATTTTTTTGTTAATTTAACTTCTATAAAACCATTAAATAATATTGGTGAATCGTTTACTTAATATAGAATGAAACTTTTTTATGTAAAAGACTGTTTTTTATATACATTCATTTAATTAAATGAAGTAATTTACAATGATTTCTGTATTAAACAATTTCTTCGAAATCCTCATTTTACTTACTAAAGTACAACATAGTATAACAAAATAAAATGTTTAAAATCGACATTGGGGTATGGATGTTAGAATAAATAATTACAAATCTTAATATGTTGGACAATAGAATTTTTTAAATAATGCATATACATGTGGAATTGTGCAGTATTTCCAAAAACGGTTAATTCATTAGCCCATTTTTGAAGACGATTTATCTGCTTATGAATTTTTTCTGCCAGTTGTGTGTGACATAGCACTTTACTGTTAGTGTCAGTCCATAGTGCATCGGGTGGAGAAGCATTCTTAATTATTTCGAGTATTTAACATCATTGATTTATTTTTAAAGCTGTTCAAAAGTCCTGTGGCGGCGATTGCTCTTCAGGTAGAACACCCTTAAAAAATCATGAAATTCAAAGATTATCCCTCTTCAAGTAGAACATCCTTGAAAAATCAAGAAATCCAAAGAGCACATACTAAATTATCTGTATTAGAAATTTCAAATATTTCTAAAACTTAAAATGCAACTGATTCATTAAAAGTTAAACTATTTTTCTATGAAGCATGGAAAAAAAAATCATAAACATATCTAGAAACAATTTGTTTTCTACAATATTAAATTTAAAATATCGTTTTTCGTTCATACTCTGTGCCGGATTTAGAGGTGGGGAGGCCCTGAGGCAACAAAGAAGTGGTGGCCCCTAATTATTTTTCAAACAAGTTGACACTTTTTTCAACGACCAGTATGGCGAAGTGGGTTCACCGTTAAATATAGCCTAAAGGCCCAGGGATCGATTCCCGTGGAAGTAGATTTTATCTAGGGATGCAACGGATATCCGGCAAACATATTGCATCCGGCCAATATGCTGGCTAATTGGCAGTAGCCGGATATTACAAATATCCGGCCTAAAATTACATATTGAGAAATAACATTAATAAATATAATAAATGAATAATCTCATCAGAATCACTTCGCTACTTTGAAAATAATCTTGATTTTAACTGGTTTGCTGTTGTTGCTAAAAGGCCACATTCATGTACCAACCGATCGTACGACTCGTCACGAAAGCTATTAGTGGTGGGGGGATTTTTGTCACCGGAGCAGCGGATATTTAGCCATAAATCTCAATTTGTGGCTAAAGTGGGAATGTTTTGGGTCAAGGGGTCAGATCGGATGTTTGACGATTTTGCGTTCGACCAGTCGGAAACTTCAAAGGCACCCGCTCTAAAAGGTTGCTAGTTTAGCCAGATATAGCAATTCAGCGACTTAGTGGCGATTTTTTTTTTTTTTAACGTGGCCTATTTTGTCAGTAGTTGTACTATAATTGATCAAATTAATTTTAAATCAAAGGCAAATCCGCTTGTAGGGCGGGGGAGGCACCCCCTCTGAAAAAATGTCTGGATTGCACTCTTATTAAATGTATGGACGCCCGTATTAGTACTTTTGGTAAAAAGTGGGAACTTACCTTGGTCTTTCATTTCTGTAATTAATAGAGTTCATTATGTTGTAAAAAATATTCATTACACCGACGACTTAACGAGAGGGGTCTTTGAGTCTCTACCCCACCTTTTATGGGTATCCACTATTAAATGTACCCACACAAATACATGCATACATATAATTAAAAAAAAATGCTGGAATATAAATCTTAAGTTTTAAATTTCATATAAATGAGTAATTATTATAAATAGTTCACTGGATAAAATAAAAAAAATAAAACATTAAGTCTTTGTTTCTTGGGATATGTCTTACAGAATCATTTACGATTCGGTGGCTAAAGGTGCAATTATATAATTATTTATTCTAATAATTTAAGAGTATACTATGCTTTTTCATCACTGTGTGGTTTTATTATCTTATTTTTGAAAGTTTATAAAATAGTGTAACTTAAAGGCAAACTTTCAAATTATATGCAGCAAGCATTAAAATTTATTGCCTATACTAATGTTAATCGGTAAATGTAGAATAAAAACTAATCGGAAAAAATTGTACGTGAATATTCTTATAAATAAATAAATTGTAAGGATTGACAGTTTCTCTTCATGATTTTGTGTGCAATAAAATAAATTTTTCTATGCTGTTTGTTCACTGCTATTCATAAAATGTTAAAATGTTAAGTTAAAATGATGCCATCATTTTACTTATGTATCTGTATATAATATGCTTTTATAAAAGTAAAAGAAAAAAAAAAGCCTTTCCGATTACCGAACAGTTTGAGTAGAATGTTTGCGTTCTTAATTTTTAATTTATCTTTATTTGAAAGTGCACAGTTTTACAGCTTTCCAATTTGGAAGAAATAGAGATCCACACATGTCACAAATAATATTCAAGTTTTGGTGATCTATCTATTGAGGATCACCAAATCATTAGATCAAATAAAGAACTTACATAGTGACTTCAAATTTACTGGATCAGCGAGAAATGTATACAGTGTATTTTCCTCCTCCACCCCCAATTTAGCTTTCTTATTCTAGCAATTAATATTCGGTCAATATCCCTTTAGATTAAAAAAGTATGGTAAATTTAGATCAATGTTTTTGTCATAAACTGTTCCCATTCATCATTTACTAAAATAAATTTCGCTCAGCTCACAGACCTTTCCCAAAACTCTTTACCTGAAAAACGGACATCAAATTTGTGCGTCTAACTAATATTTTTATCTATATTACAGTAGCAATTTCGATAAATAAATCTATATACAGGAAGAAATTTAATATATTTATTTATAAAAATCTTTATATCTTTAAATAACATGTACAGCTTTAAATAACATATTTCTAGCTTTTCGCTTTTTCTCGCTATTTTTTTCAGAAAGCACGAGGCCAACTACCGCAATCGCTGTATCCATTGACGCCATTCCGTGCCAAGTCTGAACGCGAACTGTGAAATGTTTGATCGTGTGGGCGAATGATGAAGGCGTGGAAAGTCAGTTATTTATTGCTATCCCGGTCATAAAAAATTCCCACCCCGGTCATAAAAATCGCTCCGTAACTAATTGTTTGTCAGACAAATTGGCACGTGAATGGCCGCCATAAGACAACTGTAGAGATTCTTATTCTATGCCCACGAAGCAACACGGATAAAAATGGGAGTCTTCTCCTCTCCGTTGCGTCTTTCTTGCGTCTTGAGAGCGAACGTGTTAAAACCATGTGCCTTGGAGTAGACTAAAAAGTGGTGCCTTGGTAAGAGGACTTTCTAAGGGGTTCTAAGGCGTATTCACGTTACATCTGGATAAAAACTACCAAAACTCCAGACGGTTAGATCGACAGCTGCGCTATGGGATCCGAACCCGGGGTCTTCACACTTCGGCTGTCTACCATTTTCAGTGACATAACTGTAACACCGTGTTCTTTGATAAATCGCTGATACGACACTTTAAATGCTTATATGCTCATGATAAACTGGTACTATCAGATATATAAATGTGAAAGTTTGTCTATCTATCCATAGTATACAAATCCAAATCCACACGATTCGATCGGTCGGATTGGAAATTTGCACAAATTTATAAAACGATATGGAAAAGGCCACAGGCGACTTTATAATTTCGAAAATCTATGAGTTCTTCGATTTTTAGTGACTTTTCCCTATTTTTACGTTTAAAGAGTTTTTCCGGTACCCTTTCGAGTAAATATTAATCAATATGAAATTTCTTAATACCGCGTTTACTCGCTTAATGGTGGTCGCACTTTTTCATGTTCAACCAAGGAAAGGACTCCGGCAGATAATCTGGAAACATTTGGTAAATTAGTAATTTTATTATAATATCAGAAATGTTTTAGCTTTAGAGTGTACACTATTATGCTGTAGTAAATCTCCCCGCATAACAGTCGCACCTACAGCTTCACCATGAAAAATTGGCAAAAAAAGAGGCATTTTTCTTTTATCGTAATATTTTTATAGACATAAATGAAGGTCAAATACGTGATTGCGACTTTTAAGCGGGGAAAATATTGTGATTTTTCCTGCTTCAAATCGGAGATGCGTCTATTACGCGAGTAAACACAGTATATAAAGCTAGCTGTAGCTACAATGAGATTGACGTGCGTTTAATTGCCGTTATGAGTTTAAAAATAACTTAGGAACCCAGTTATGTTAATAGAATAATGAAAAGTTCATGACAGCTTGAAATAATTATGCAATTTCTCAAATTTTCATTAGCATGTGAACAGTGTCCCTTAAAAAAAAAAAAAAAAAATCCTTGTGACCTATGAATTATTAGATTGAGCTAATTTACCTTTGTTTTCTGTAGAAGTTATAATTCACTTTTAAATTTCAAGTAAGATTGCAAATGTCTTGCATAATGATTTAAAAACCTTTAGATAAGTTAAAAATGGAAAAAAATTGGGTAATGATTGCTAAAGCTTGCAATTTTTGATGATGTATCGCCCGATGCATCACAGAAAAGACTAATAAAATAATTTCTGCTCAAAAAAAAAAAAAAAATGTTAATTTGGAGTATTTAAACGTGGAACATTCTTTCTAGGATGAAATAAAGCTTAAAAACATGCGATATTATTGAAACTTCGCGATATTTTCACCTGTTATAAGTACAACCCCTATGAAGAGTGACATTTACTCAGGCACCGACTCCATCTTCCTACTAAATCTTGCACGTACCCACTAACTCGTTAAATTCCTTAGTTTTTTCTATGCTGTGTTCAGCAAACTTTTCTCAACTGAAATTTTCATAGAATTCCCCTTGACTAAAATTAAATTAAAAAAAAACCCTTTTTTCATTTGAATGAAGCAATAATTGGAGCATAATCCTTATTCTTCATTAAACGTGCTCGACCAGCGGCTGAGCCTGAGCACGTCTGCGCTCTCAACTGGGAGACGGAAGATGCCTCGTTCGAAACCAGGTCGCGTCCACCAACCTAACCGTGTGGAGTTTTCCGTGGTTTTCTCCGAAACTTCGCATAAATACGGGTTAGGATCCCTTAGAAAGTCACCCACGGAGGGCAAACCCCCGCCCCCCCCCCCGAGGGGCCTAGATCCCTCGCGCAGATAATTGACCCTAACACCACATTTCATTTTACTTCATTAAACGTAGTTAGGAAATTTGACTGACGCTTCTCTGTTTCTTTTGAAATTATTATTAACAGGTGCATCAATTTAATGTTTGCGATCCTAAACTTCCTTGTGGTTCTGAACCATCTGGGGACTCCAACATTCCCTTAGAGATTTTGAAATGCTGTATTGAGACACCTCGTGTATATAATTGGAAAATTATAAATAGATCCTCAAAATTTTATGTAGTACAAAAATATGTGTACCGAAATTATGTATCAGCTTAAAAGTTTAGTTTCAGTGAAACAAAAGACAATAATTTTTAAAGTGGATTTTTATCTTAAGAATATTAAATTAATAAACGGTTTTCTAAAATTTAATATTTAATAATTTTTTTATTCGGCCACATTTCTTTTACTTTTTGAACATTTTACCCTGAAAGGTAGTTTTATTTCCAAGCGATTTTATTTATTTATTTAGTCTGGGAAAATTAGTACGAATTTTACCAATAATTTTCAACAGATAATTTACAATTACTGTAGTATTTATTTTACCATAATTAAAAAGTACTTTAATTATCTGCCGTTATTATTATATCTTTATGATTCAGATTTCTTTCATCTTTTGGATGCATTTTTATACTGCAGTATACACCTAGCAATGCTGTATGAATCTGCAGAATCGCACATTAAATTACAATTGTAAATACGGGCTAGGATCCCTTAGAAAGTCCTCCACGCAGGGCATTTCCCCTATACGTTTAGAACCCTAGTGCTGTAATTTGGCTTTAATCCACAAAAAACAAACAAACAGAAGAAACCCTTTAAACGAAAAATATAGTTTAAAAAACCAAAAAACACGCTTTAGTGATAAATTGAACTAGCTAAAAAGCGAAAAATAATTCTTAATATAGAAATAAATTAAAGAACGAAAAATAGTATTATTGTAAAAAAGCGTGGGGCGCTTTGTGCTATATTTTTTGTATCATTTTTGTACTAATCGTACCGATCGAATATTCTCAAGAACTGATATATGGAGGACGCCACGCTTTTTTCACAATAATACTATTTTTCGTTCATTAATTTATTTCTATATTAAGAATTATTTTCCGCTTTTTAGCTAGTTCAATTTATCACTAAAGCGTGTTTTTTGGTTTTTTAAACTATATTTTTATTTTTCACTTTTTAGTTCAATTTGCTATAAAAACGTGTTTTTTAGTTTTTTAAAAACTGTATGTATTTAAAAGTTCTTTTTCATTTTCGATATCTCTCATAAGACGCTAAGGAACACTAAGTTAGAAAGTACAAACTGTGAGATAATTTATTTTCACTGTGCGCCAGTGGCGTAGCCAGGATTTTATTTCGGTGTGGGCTTGGTATCAAATTTAAAGTTCAATTGTAAGCTAAGTAAAGGGTCCTATTTCGGGGGGGAACAGCCCCCTGAACCCCCCCCCTCTCTTGCTACGCCCCTGCTGTGCACCAAAGTATTAATCAACCTGCAGTTAAATGCTACCTTCCTCGCTAAAAAGGAAAAATAGGTCTCTAATCAACAAATAAAAGCGTGTTAAAAAGAATGGCCTTAACATGTTCTTCTACTCAACTCTTCCATAATGTGATGGATCACGATATTTTATAAAAATAAAAATATTGCCGTTCCCAGGTTTCGAACCTGGGTTATTGCGGCCACAACGCAATGTACTAACCACTATACGATCACGGCCACAGTAAAAAAGGTTTTCTTATGATTGTAATCTTTGGAAGTGTTTTACTTTCAATCAGGATAAGAAATGAGGAAATTATTTAATCCTGGCGATCCTGATCAGGATAATGAGATAAACTTATAAAATCATTGTATTGTCACCGGTTCTTCATAAATGTACAAAGTTTAAATTAAATCTGACCGTTTAAAGTGTGCCAAATTTGAGTTCAAAGGAGTCGGTTACAAACATACATACAGGTGAAGCTAGTAAATAAAAGCGTGTTAAAATGAGGATAATGGGATAAACTTATCAAATTATTGTATTGTCATCGATCCTTGATATATCTACAAAGTTTAAATTAAATCTGACCGTTTAAAGTGGGTCAAAATGGAGTTCAAAGGAGTCGGTTACAAACATACATACAGGTGAAGCTAATAAAAGCGTGTTAAAAAAACGTTAGTTTCTTATTTTGAAATCCAGCAATACCTGCCCAATAACTCCCTTTAACAATACTCTGATACATATTATACTACATCTATGATATGTTAGACTAAATAATATTACAAACTTACCTCAAAAGACTTCACAAAATAGTATCAACAAAAATCCTCGCTATAATTAACAACAATGGCCACTGATTCCAAGTGTTGTGCCGTACCGAAAAGGGACGAAAGTGACCATTTTCGGCGATCGCCTCTCCGGTAAAGCTCTCTGCAGTCAGATAACGTTACGTTTCCACATTACCCTCATGATTCCACATTTGCGCCCCTTCCTCTAGGTGGGTGGATACACAACGTTAACCAAGTTTTTACGCATTTTTAGTTTTTAAAATATAGAATTACATTTTTGTAACTCCACCAGCAGCTTCAATAAAAAATAATTCTTTTTTTTTGGAGGGGGGGGTGGGGTTGGTGGGGTGGGGGTGGTCCTGGTACCAAAACACCAGAGTTGTTTTAAAAAGTGTACATATAATGTTATAAATAGTGCACAGTTAAAAATATGTTTGAATTATTCGTTTTCTTCATTTTTTATTATCAGAGCTGTAATATCTATGATTATTAGCCCGAGAAAATAAATTTTAAATCAAGGCAAATACTTTACATATATCTTAATACACTATACAAAAATATTCTTTTAATAAATAGAATGTAATTTCACTATAGACTCTAGTTATAAAACGAATTCACAGTGCAGTCAGAATACAGAAATGCAATCACTGTTAAACAAGCTGTGAGATATAATTAAAGCAACAACCAAATTTATTTACAATGAAAAGGGGAAATTGTACTTATAGTTCACGACTTTGAACTTCATTTGTTTTACAACAGCTATGAGATTTTTATAATTTTTATAATCCAATTGTAAGAAACTATGTCCATTAAAGCAAAATCTTTACCGAAAGTATCCCCTCCACTCCATATTTAGGTTGAATTTATTTCACAACTCTGAATATGAGAAAGATGCATTTGGTATTCGGATATAAAATAAAATTATCTCAAGCGAATATACCGAGAAGTAAAGCTCCGTCGTGTCCACTGCATTAACTTGCCACCCACAGCAAAAGGACTTAGCATTAAGTAAAATACTATACTCCAGTTATCTACAGTCGTATTACATGCGTAATACGAAAATATTTTTGTACGTTTAAGGGGGTCTTAACTCCAACTTGAACTGCTGACAGAATGAGCAACGAGCATCTTGCATTCAAAATTGCTAAAATCAGCTTATCCACATGACTGTGGGTATTACTTTGATTACGAGCGGAAGTGACTCATAGACATTTCAGTAGTCCAAGCTCGCAGGTGCCAGAAAGAGAACGGAAAATGCCCTTTTTGAACTAGACTTCAGAAGATTCACAGATAATTTTCGTTTTTTGACAGAAATTCCGTTAAAAAACAGCAAAAATCCTTTATTCACCAATAAGGGAGATTCTCCCGGGAAAACCAGGTTTATATTGCCTGTGAAATCCCGATTTTTTATAACAGTGTAGGATTTTTTTCACTCTTATGTGAATTTATTTTTTAATTTAGATATTGTTTTCAGGTAAAAAGTAGTATCGAAAATTGTATCACAATTCATGCGTAGGCCCTATTTTTTCTTTTCTTGTTTCGTCATGTTTGGCAATGTTTTAATTTTTATATTGTATCATATTCCATATCATGGGCCCTATTTCTATGTATTGATGTTAAATTTGAAAGAGTATCATAATTCAATGCTTACCTCTCTTTTTTCAGTAACTTGAAAGGGGATTTATCTTAATTCGGGTCAGCCCTGTCCTTATAGTTTTATTCCGTGGATTCAACGAGAAATCCCGATGTGAAAACAGTAGCAACCAAGATCTAAAAAAAAAGTAAATACTTTTATTTAATGTTTCTTAAAGACTAGCCTCTAAAATCGAAAATATGCTGCTTTTAGCCTCACCAGAGATGGCGGTTGGGAAATTATATACAGCTAAAATAGCGGGGGTCGCTCCAGAATTTTTTTCCAGTGTCCCGCTTATTTTTTTAGTGAAGATTGTTTTTGTGAATTTCAATATATATTTTCACGAATTGAAACATGCATATTTGCGAACTTTCATATCAATTTTTGTACGTAACTTTTTGATTAAAATAATTTGTAAAACATAAATATAAGGTTCAATGCCAATGAAGGGCTGCTTTATTTCATGTATTTTTGTGAAGTGGCCATTTCAATGGACCTTATTTTTGTGAAGGGACCGTTTTAATCAATTGTAACTGTATAAATGGTTTGCGAAACTGTAACATTAATTATAATGTCGTTTAAGCCAGCAGTACACAATAAGCAACACATACGAAAGTAAACAAACAGATATTGTTATTATTGTTCTACTTGTACAATTAAAACGGTGGGTTACAGTTAATCTTAGGTACAGTTAGTGTCACAGTTAATTCTAATATTATTACATCTTCCTTTTTTTTCATTTTAAGATTTAAGTTTAAGAATTTTACAAATCCAGTCTTTGAGGTTTTCTAACAATCCTTACCGATCTGGTTTGGGTAGTATCAGTCACTGTTGACTTTGGTCTCTCAGGGACTGGCTCCGGTGGTGTTGGCAGGGTTGGAGTGTCATCAACGGGTTGTTGCGGAGCTTCTTGTTTGGAGGAGTCGGGCCGAAGAAACCACGAATTTCTTCGATAGGTGGCACCTTCTGGAGTACGGATGATGTATGACCTGGGACTTTGAGTCGGGGCAATTACTTCAGCTGGGCTCCATTTTCTGCGTCCTCTACGGAACAATACCTTCTGTCCTACCGCCATTGGTTGCTTTGGTCTCGATCCTCTATCCCTGTAAGCTTTCAATATCTGTCTCAGTATTCCAAGTTTGGACGAAACATTCTTAATTAGTCTCGGCTCAAGGAGTTTGGAGCAGAACGGGCAGTGTTCCTTTCGCTCTTCTACCCATGAGTCGCTGCGTAGGTGATCCTAGATTTGCTCTTGGCGTGTTTCTACTATTTAGTAGAGCTAAATAGATATCAGCTTCATCTGCAACACATTTTGATAATAGGGCTTTTGCTTCTTGAACAAAGCGTTCAGCCTGACCATTCGAGCGTTTGTGTTCAGGGCTTGAAACTTGTATGCTAAAGTTGTAGCTTCCGGCAAACGTGTATAATTCTCTCGAGATCAGTTGAGTTTCTGCGTCACAGCATAGAGTCTCTTCAACTCCGTGTGTGGCAAACCAATTTTTCAAGGCTTTGATTACGGTGGTTGAAGATAAATCTCGTAGGATGCTGAAATCAAAATAGCCAGAATAACTATCTGCTATCACTAAATAATTTTTTAAACCAAGATGAAAGATATCGATCGCACAAATTTGCCATGGCCTTTCAGGTATTGGGTGTAGCATCAAGGGTTCTTCAGGCTCGTCCGTTTGACGCTGTTGACATATCTTGCACTTCTTGACGTAAGTGGTCACATCATTGTTCATCCCGTACCAATAGACATTTTCTCTTGCTCTTTTCAGCAAACGTTGGATTCCTAGATGTCAAAGATGAATTGTTTTCAGTGTTGGTTCCTTCAATTTGTCAGGTATCACTATCCTATCACTTCTGAAGAGAATGCCTTCATGTACGGCAAACTCATCTCGAAATGTCCAGTACTTTTTTATGCATTCTGGGACATTTTTGACATCTTCTGGCCAACCTTCAAGAACTGCATTCATTAGATTGGACAGTTCAGGATCCACCTGAAGGGCTTCAAATAACTCGCTTGTCCTGCTTCTGTCATAGGAACTACGATATGGATTTTCATTTGTAGTTCAGGAGTGTCATTGTCTATAGATGGTGTGCAGTCTCTGCTCAGGGTATCAGCAATGAACATCTCAGTCCCTTTCTTATAGACAAATTCTGGAAGGTATGGGATTATGTCAAACATTATACGCTGTAAACGAGGCGGGGCAGAGTGAAGAGGCTTCTTAGCAATTGACACAAGTGGCTTGTGGTCAGTTTCAATGACTAGCTTTCGACAACCCCAGATATACTGATGAAAACGTAGACAACCAAACTCGATTGCAAAGGCTTCCTTCTCAATCTGTGAATAATTTTGTTGCGTCTGATCAAGTGCCTTTGTTGCGTAAGCTACGGGTCTGCCTTCTTGCATAATTACTGCTTCTACTGAATGCTTGCTGGAATCCACTGATAAGGCAATTGGAGAGTTCACATTGAAACATTTCAGCGTTGGAAGTTCTTTCAGTGTGTCTTGTAGCTTTTTAAAAGCCGCTTGGTGTTCTGGTGTCCACAGCCATTCTACGTCTTTCTTGCACAGCTCTCTGAGTGGTCTAGTAATTTCTGATAGATTTGGCACAAACTTAGCCAAATACGTGACCATGACGAAGAACCGTTGTAAGCTTGTCACACTATCAGGTATTTTCAAATAATTGATTGCTTCAACTTTTTCTGGATTAGCTTTCAGTCCATCAGCTGTGACAATGTGACCTAAAAACTTTACAGTTTGTTGGGTGTAGACACACTTGCTTGTATTGAGTGTTAGACCAGCATCATGAAGGATTTTTGTTACTTTTGATGTCAGAGCTTTTAATTTTTGCAGTGTTTCAGCATGAATTAATACGTCATCCATCGCACATTCTACTCCTTCGATATTCCTAAGTAAATGTTCCATTATTTGTTGAAACACCTCAGGGGCAGAAGATATTCCCATTGGCATTCTGAGATATGAGAATCTTTTCCAAGTAGGTGCCATTGTGAGATATTTACTGGTACGCTCAGTTACCTTTACCTGGGAAAACCCTTTATTACAGTCCAATACAGTGAACCACTTTGAATTGTTGAGTCTAGAAGCAATTTCTTCTAAAGTGTTTAATGGGTACTGTCTTCTCTTAATATTCTTATTTAAACTTGACGGATCCATGCACACTCTTATTTTTCCATTCCGACAAACTACCACCATGGGCGAAACTGCTGGTGTTGGGTCAGTTACGGGCTTGATGATCTCCTTCTTTTGCATTCTATCCAGCTCATTTTTCATTTTCTCTCGCAGAGAATGTGGCACTCTTCTTGCTGGAAAAATCTCTAAGTGTGCATCATCTATCAGGTCAAGCTCATATTCAGAATTTTTCAAACATCCAATTTCTTCACTGAAAGTCCCACTGTTAGTTATATTATCTGATAAACTTACTGAGTTTATTCGCTTAATCAAGTTCATTTCTACACAAGCGTTCTTACCCAATATTGGCTGAAAGTTATCTTTTATCAAAGTAAATTTGACAGTGTAATTTTTTCCTTTTACCTTAATATTAGCATCTGCTTCACCAATTACTTGCATTTTATGGCCCGTAAATGAAACTAGTTTCGTAATTTTAGAGTTATCAATTCTTAAATTTGCTTTTTTAGCAATGGTTAAGGAAAGTGCATTGCACTGGGCACTTGTATCTAATTTAAATGTACCTTTAAACTTGTTCTGGAATTCGAAACTTTCGAACCAATCTGTCAGTATACTAGGTTAGTCTGTAATGCTGATTACAAAAGTGTTTTGGTTTCCACTTGATTCATCTTGATTAGTAACTGTAGCTACCACACGCTTGGATTTACAGAATTTAGCAAAATGATCCTTTAAATGACATTTGTGGCGCTTTTTATTGTATGCCAAACACTCAGCTTTCTTGTGCACCGTTCCACACCTTGTACACGATTTTCCGTTGTTTACTTCTTGTCTACCCTTTCGATAGTTTGGGTTCGCTTTTCGATTTTGCGGCTTCTTAACAGTTTCGATTTTCAGCGGTTGCTCTTTGATGACAGTCATCTGTGATCTTGCTAATTCACCAGCCCTGCTGATTTTTACAGCTTTATCCAGGTTTAAATTATCTTCCGCCAGAAGCTTTTCTCGATCCATGGCGTTATGAACGCCGATCACTATTTGATCAGTCACTAAACTACCGAGTAGAGTTCCAAAGTCACATGACTTACTTTTATTTAGTAGTTCCGTAAAAAAATCGTCGAATTTAACGTGTTCGCCTTGAACCACCTTGTTAAAAACGAATCTCTCGTACGTTACGTTGACTTTCGGAGTAAAGTAATTTTCGAATGTCAGGAGCTTCAACGTAGTTTTCTTTTCTTCACCTAACGTGTTGTATATACTGATTGCATCGGAACCCAAAGAGGACATAAAGACAGCAATCTTCAGTTTTTCATCTTTGTTTTCCAAGGCGATGACAGTGGCGTACCAAAGAAATTGTTGGTACCAATCCTTCCATGCTTTGGATGGTTCGCTACAGCCGTTTAGGCTTAACGGATTCGATGCTCCTGCGTTTATCGCGGTGCTATTTGCTCTCAGGGCCTGATTAACGCACGGGCCGACTGGGCCCAGGCCCAGGGGCCGATCACTATTAGGGGCCGTTTTGTTTTTTTAGTTTTAACTAAAAAATGTACAAATATTTCGTAAAATATTACTTAACGAAAATTGGCACACTTTATTATTATAAAAAAAAAACATAGTGGAATATATAATTTATTTTTAAAAATATTTTTTATTAGCCTACAATATGGCCGCGCTACATTGTTAACCCACACTAGCCGACAGTAGAGATGAGTTCGGGCTCATTTTTTGAAGCCCGAGCCCGAAGACTTTTAATCCGAGCCCGAGCAATATTATTAAAGTTGGAGCCCGAGCCCGCCCGAGCCCGAAATGTCATCTAAAGACAAATAAAATGAACTACTTCATTAATAGGATACAATAAATTTTGGAGCTTCACACACCTTCTAGTCCCCCGTGCCGCTATTTTTTGAAATAAGTACATCTATTTATCCCATAAATCACTTTTTAAAATTTGTTTCAAGGAGTATGTTCAACAAAGGAGAAATTTTTCACGAGCCCGAGCCCGAACGCAATCGTGAATTACAGAGCCCGAGCCCGAGTCGGGCCCGGGCTCGGGCTCGGGCTGAGCCCGTCTCATCTCTAGCCGACAGTGGTTAAAGTGCGCTATAGGCTCCATGGCGCTTAAACATATGAGAGTGTTATTGGAATTATGTTCTAAAAAGAAGTTAGGTATTTGCATTGTGGTATTTTGTACTTCTGGAAAACTTTTGTAATTATTGAATTGATTTAAAAGGTAAACTTTTTATTTTATTATTGTATTTTCTAATGTGAAAGATTTCTGAAAAGTATATTATGCATTTATGGAAAATGGAGGTTATATAAATTATAACTATGGTTTTAGCCAAGATTATTTATCGACTGGGCAATTCTTATGTGTGTGTGTGTGTGTACGTATATATGTGTGTATTTAAATATAATGATAAAAATGATTGATTTTTGTTTATTGCTGTCAAATTGTAAGATTGCTTTCTAAAATATCTATACGGATATTTCCACAATCCAATTCAAAATGATTCACTTTAAATTTTAATTAAAGTTGTAAACCACACCTTTGCTAGTTTACTGGAAAATTACTCACTTAACAATGACGATATTTTACATTTTTTCAGAATAAATAAATTTAAAAAACTGGTAAAAATCGCATAAAAGACTTTTTTATGATTAAAAGAATGCATCAAACAATGAATGTGTATTAGTCCTGATTTATATGTTTATGTAATATACTGAACTGCATCAAAATTCAATAAAATTTTTTTACAAGTATAAAAAGGACGGGGTAAGGCCCGAATGAGTATTTGGCCCTGGGCCCACTTTTGGCTTGATCGGGCTCTGTTTGCTCTGTCGTCTGCTGGCATTTTCTTTTAATACTTAACGTTAAGTTTCGGAATAAAATAGTTTCGGCACCATGTAACATTAATTATAATGTCGTTTAAGCCAGCAGTACACAATAAGCAACACATACGAGAGTAAATAAACAGACATTATTATTGTTGTTCTACTTGTACAATTAAAACGGTGGGTTACAGTTAATCTTAGGTACAGTTAGTGTCACAGTTAATTCTAATATTATTACAGAAACTGACTCAAATTTTGACTGCATTGATCCCTGAATAATGTTAAAAATCTGGTATGGAATCTATTTTGTACATGATATTATACTGTTAGCTAAAATGAATTTCTATGCAAAATTTAGCACAGAACTTCAGAAGATACTAATATTCAAGAGATGCTTATCGCTAACTTAACATTGATACTGATATTGATTTTTTTTTTACATATCAGCAGATTAGTACAGCGAATTGAAATTCTTTAACCTATGCCTATTGTCAGTTTTCATGTCAGAAATGAGCTCCGAGTGTGCCGTAGCGTACAAGTTTTATGCACTAAGCTTGCAAAACATTTCTAAAAATTGAAGATTTGGTAGATTTAATAGCAGCTGAAATGCCGTTACAAAAATATTTTAATTAAACATTTCCCCCTGCATATCTGCGTAAAGTTTAACCCTGATTTGGAATGATGTTGGAGACTTTTTTAATTTTGGAAAGTACGAAAAATCACTAAAAATGAGAAAGCGAGTACAGTTACATTTCTAAAATTAGCCAAGATATAATTTTGGCCGTTATTATGCCACAGAGACTTCAAACTTTAAAAAAATAGGATAAAATACTCATATATTATCTCAAAATGGAAATTTATCAAACTGAATTCTCATTCTGTAAAAATTTAGGAGCCCCTCAAAATTGGAGATCTGGGGAACCTGCTCCTCTTGCCCCTTCGAAAATCAGGGCCTAGATTATTTTCCTTCTCAATGATAATTTCCGCAATTTAGAGCGTCATCAATTGGTGTCAGACTTCTAAATATTGGAATACTTCAGAAACTACTTCAGAAACTGCATATATTCCGTGTAATATCTGATAAATTAATGTTTTCTGAGGCACTTCATGGTGTACTACTCCAACTAATGAATCTTCTGATAAGGTCTGTCTAAATGGAAGGGTATTGATCCTTTTGACGCGGCCTATTTTCATTACTAGATCATTGTTACCTTTTATTATTCTATTCATCGTATAGCTCGTTTTCGATAGACTGGAAAATTAGTGGATTTTTTTTTTTTTTTTTTTTTTTTTTATATATATAATCAAATCCATTTTAACAAAGCTTCTTTGATAAATACCAAAGCATTTTAAGTACACATTTTAAAGAACTTCTGTGTAAAGGATAAAGCGAATGCATTTTTAAAAGTATTACACTCTCAAGACGTAAATATCTTGGGAGGGGGAGGGGAGCGGCAGGGCCCGATTATGACAAACCGTTGCTTGCGGTAGAAGTCTGAATGGGTGCCCCCTACATTTTGTTACTGTCTGCGACAACCACTTTATGTATTTTTTTCTGCGTTCGCATATACATCTTTGTCATGATTAAATGTATCCAACACGAAATGTACTAATATTTGATAAATGGGAATGTGGATGAGCATTATAAACATATGAAATATCAACATTAAGAAATAAGCTTTATTAAAAAGGAAGACTTAAAAAATACAACTAAAAGCCTGACTTTTTCATAATATTGATAATCATAATCGGCAAATTTTTACTTACTGGTGGCACATACTCGCTAGGTAGACACTTAAAAACTTCAGTGTGTCCGGCAACTTACTGCGTAATCATTTAAAATGTAGCAGCCGTCCTAGTTACCACTTCTTTTTGCAGAAATCGTTAATCTGCTGTGATTTTTTATGGAGAGGTAGAATTAACATGAAAAAACGATTTTGAATATTTGTAACTTTTAAATTCATATCAGAAAAAAATTAGGCATTTACTATATAAAAAAACACTAAATTCAAATATTGTAATAATTTAGGAGCCCCTAAAAATCGGGAGACTTGGGAATATGCCCATCTTGGCCCTGCAGTAATCAGGGTATTGTGGGAGAAGGCGATGATGCACTGGGGGAGTACGAACAGCATCCGAGGGACAAAGGAAATTACACCCCCCCCCCCACCAGCAAAAATCAGTTGGAAGTTTTTGAGCTCAGAATATTATTTTCATCTTGGAAGTATATTGGTACTGAAATCCTTAAACTTTAGGAAATGTAAGAAGAAAACAATCGGAAATTTTTAAATTTTGGTTTCAAGAATACTAGATTCACAACTAACGCAAGTGCCGATAGAGTTTTAATAACCGGGAGCTTCCTTCATTAACGTGGGGGCGGGGGCGCAAATAATAGACCCAGTTGTCAATAACCATGGCCTCGGTTCCCCCCACTGGCACCATCACTAATATGCAGTCAGAAATATGATTCTAAATGTGAAAAACTGGTTTGTAAAAGCGTAATCGACTAAACATACGTAAAATAAGTAAATAGAGATATTTTTTTCCCCCACGAGTACTGAACTTATAAGCAGGGTCTGATTTCTGGCAGGGCATTCTGGACAAGTGCCGGGCCCCCTAACAAATAGGGGCCCCCTGAATTGTAGCCCTAGCACTATATCCACACCTTTTCTTTCAGCTAAACGGTATGGCTTCGGGCAATTATTCAGTGCAAATTTAACATTTTGACGTGGGTTATGTAATGTTGTTTGCTGATCGCGAGGAAACGAGAGTTGATTTTCAATCGGAACATGTAAAAGGAGATGCCTTCCTAAGTGGAGTGAAGTGAAGATCTATTTCATTATAAATAAATGCTGTGATATAAGAATTCAAAACAGTAGCCAGGGGGGGGGTCCGTCCCCCCAGAAATTTTGTTAACAAAATAATACTTATTAAGACTTTTTGTGAAAAATTCAGCCTTTTCACCGCTGGGTCCCCCTCCGAATTTTTTTTTTCTGTGTAGGGCCGCATTAGGAAAATAAGTACCGGAATACTGTAGAGCATGTTACTTGAAAAATTGTGGAATGAAATTAACGATTGAATACTACATAATATGACTGAAATATTATCTTTCATAATATTATTATTGTTGATCGAACATTTTCATCTTACTTTACATCGTGATCAAATAATCATTTTCGTGTTGTTATAACACCCTTCTTTGTATGGTGAGATATGAAAATTGCTTTGTACGGTATAAAAGTTTTCGAAAGATGGGGGTCCCCGATGAAGCTTTTGCCTAGTGCCCCCAACTCGGTATATTAAAATTTTCCTTTTGCGATTCGTCGTTGGTAAAGGCACAAAAAGGAGCACTTTGGATGACCAACGTAAACCACAGGACTCACTTACAATCCTTTTGTAAAGCTAAATAATATTTGTATTGCCGAGTAATAAGACACTGAATATTCGGAGATTGCTGAAGTGTGCAGGTCCAGGGTTCTGGCCTCTCGCGCTGCTGTAGATCTAACAGTCTGGAGTTTTGGGCGGTTTTCTCCAGCTGTAACGTGATTAGAAGACCGTACCCTGGGGGGATGGTCCGGCTCCCTCTCTAGAAATTTCGATTTCTGTTACTAAAATAATAATGATGATGTGTTCGTGAAAAATTCTGCCTTTTGCACCACTCGGGCCCTCCCTGAAATTGTTTTCTGGGTACGGTCCTGAGTGAATACCCGTTAGAACGCCTTAAAAAGTTCTCCACCAGAGGCATCCCCCAGTAAGAAGATATCCCTCACATGTGGCTTTGCCTTATTCACAACAAACAAACATTATACAATTATAGTGTTCATTTCTCTGTCTCTCTTTATTTTTCTGTATTATTATATTTTTATAAGAAAAGTCCCGGTTTCCATCTCCTTAGAAATAAAGTATCAGTTAATTTTCTTTGGGATTAGGATGCGAAAACTTTTGCATATTTGACAACAGAATAAATTTGTCGCATTAACTGCGACGAAAAGTGTGTGCTTTTCTATTTTATTACAAGAAGAGCTACTGCTTTAGAAAGGTAAAAAAATCTTTATTTCCAAGAATTCTTTTTCCCCACATCTCAAATACATGCTGGTAATTTGGGAGATAATTTAAGTACTTATCAGTGTAAATGAAAGAATATCGTTAGCAGTACAGCGCAGTGCCTCCAGGCTAAGTTTGCCCTTTAGGTCTGTCCTGGTCAACATTGGACACTTTTACGATGGTCCCGAGATCTCTTTTTTTTTAGGTGGTTCGGTCACTAAAATATTTAAGCATTCATTTATTTTCGTATTTTAATTTCTTGAATAATGAATCTGATTTCCGCAAAATACTCGGCGATAACGAAGTAAAATGATTCTCTTTCACTGTCTTATTCATATTTTAGAAAAATAATTGCATTCTGAGTACCACATAAATGTCGGAAATTTATTTATCACTTCTTGCATGAACATAATTTTAGATGGCAGAACCCAAAAATCGGGGGCTCATGGGTCAACCTCTCACTCACTGGTTCTCCTTCTGCCGAACTTAACACGTTCACTGCCAGTCCAAAAGGTATGAGAGCACTACTAAATGACGATTTTATTTATAAAATAGTTTTTAATACTAAGTGATTCATATCGTGAAAAAAATTTCACATTTCATTCAAATTGTGTGTAATTTCATAAATTAAGGTGTTATTCTAAACACAGTATAGACACTCCTATAACACACTAGACACATTCCGTACTAGACACGAATCCGTGTGCATGAAAAGCCTGAGCTATTTTCCCCCTGGAAGTGTCACCTGGTCTGTCTAACTGCTCTATACATTATTTGCACACCTTAATAGGACAATGTTGATGAGTGTTGTCATTCAAAGGTTATATTTATTACTGAGCATAAAGCGTCATAAAATCAGAACATCTGTTTTATTTCACCGTGCTGAAAGAGTCTCTTTGAACGTGCTATACGAAGATCATGGCAATTTTTTTGTTGTTATACGAATCCGTCTGATATGGACCTGTCTAATAGGGAATCTACTGTACTGAAATTGGAAATTCGGCTTACATTCATGTCTATCCCGAAATAGAGCGCTATCGGCAACAAAAATGTTAAACAATGAATTCAGTTTCATTCCCTAAAAATTGCATCTGTTTAACAGAACGGCCTATCATCACGAAAAGTACTATAAATAAGCAATCGAAAACTAAATCCAGCTTCTCCCGAGAAGGATGGTTTCATTTTTCAAATAAGTAAACTCAGTTGATTTGAAAAAAAAAAAAAAAAAACAACAAAGGTAAGCTAGTTTAGGTTTATAAAAAAAGGTTTAAGAACTCCTAAGACAAAACGACTTACACGAATGGCCCCAGTAGTCTAAGAGCCAGCGACCGCCAGACCTTCGTCATAGTATAAAAGCTGAAACTTTCTCTGCGCATACCCCCCAACAGAGGTAAGAACATTCGGCCACTCTAAAGTTTGGATGATCGTGGCTTTGGCAGGTAACAGGTGGCAAAGGTGTATAAAATTGCAGAATATTTTCGTCATTTCATAAAGCTTCATTTTTTTATATGTTCTTCTTCGCAGTACTAGAAATCACTTTATCCCTTGCCAGACACTTTTCCATCGTGGCAAACCCCCGCCAGACAACCTCAAAGTCATGGAAAACTGTTGTGTTCGTAAACTCCGGCGACGAAGTACGTAAAGCTGTCACAAAGTGCCAAGGACATTTTATACTGCTACTTCTGAACTTTCTTACGCGCGAACTTTCTTGCAGCGCGCTCGTAATAGAATTGCGTTTTTCAAGACTTTGAGGTTGTCTGGCGGGGGTTTGCCACGATGGAAAAGTGTCTGGCAAGGGATAAAGTGATTTCTAGTACTGCAAAGAAGAACATATAAAAAAATTAAGCTTTATGAAATGACGAAATTTTCGGCAATTTTATACACCTTTGCCACCTGTTACCTGACAAAGCCACGATCATCGAAACTTTATAGTGGCCGATTGTTCCTACCTCTGTTGGGGGTTATGCGCAGAGAAAGTTTCAGCTTTTATACTATGACGAAGGTCTGGCGGTCTCTGGCTCTTGCTCTATAGTTAAGGGTTTTTCGAAAGTTTCCATAGCAGTGGCGGATCCAGCGAGTGGGCAGTAGGGATAATTGCCCCTCCAGAGAAAATTAAGTTTGTACTTCATAAAATGGTAAATTAGACGAACAGAAAAAAAAAATTATAGATACATATATATTTTGAGCTTACTTATTATTTTACTTATTTCGAGCACTCCTAAAACACACATCCCAACTAGCACACATACGTTGGGTTATTGATGGCACGTGGTTGGAACAAGGTTGTTACGTTGGGAAAACGTTGGATGTCCATATGGAAATGTCGGTATTCTGTTGGCTAAAGGTTGTGTTGGGCAACCGTTGGTAAACAACCGTTGGTAAACAACCGTTGGCCATCGGATGGCTGAATGTTGTGTTGGGCAACCGTAGGTAAAACAACCGTTGGCCATCGGATGACTGAATGTTGTGTTGGGCAACCGTACCATTGCGCATGCGCAGAGACACACATTCAGGAAACCGGGAAGCGATAGATTCATGTCCGTTCGCCGTTACGTTTCTTCCACCATTGCTTGTTATGATGTGTTGATACACTTTTATAAAGTGATTGATATAGCTGAAACGAATATTTACCTTTTCAGCTATATTTCTGTGAATTTTATTCGTTGCATAGGTTCGTAGTAACTTGAATCACGATAACTATTATTATTGATGCATTGATTATAGTTCGATTGTCCATAAGCCTAACGATCTTCAAAGTATGTAAACAAACAACTTACTATGCAGCTATGGTAATAAATATATAATAATTGCACAGTGCTTATTAAAAGATGCGTTTTGGATTACTAAACAATGCTAGACAGCTTAATAATAAAGTTTTATTTGCTCATAGTTGTACAACAGTCGAGAAGGTAAAATTGGACACAATTGTTTTCTCCTAATAAGTTTATTCTGAAAAAAAATCAACTTGAGCCGTGCTTATATTTTGCAAGATTATAATGACTAATAAGATTTCAGATTTAGAAGTAGTTATTAAACTAACACTACTTCAATTTTGAAATCTCGTTGGTTCACAGTGGTTAATCAACAACAAGGATTTAAATTTGTGCATCAAAATTGTTTTGTTGTTAAAAGTATGTATAAAATATTTTACAGTTTTAAGAATTCAGTTATTTTAATATTTTACAAATGTGTTATAGTACTTTACAGTTCATATATATACCTATATTTACCAACTTCATTTTGTTATTTATTTATTATTTTAGAAGAGATTTTTGTATCTACACCTGTTATATGCTACAGGACTCAAATTTTATAGAGAAAAATACATAATCTATATGCAATCAAATACTCTTTGAGAGTACTGGAAGAAAAAACATTTTTATTGCTTTGACAAGTCTCTTCTACTGCGTATTTTAGTTGAATGAAAAATATCAGTAGCTCTTTAAGTAATACGCTGTGACTGAGAGTTCAGGTCCATGAACTGAAATCAATACTGATTTTTTAAAACTTTTCTTCAAACATTCTATTTTTTGCATTAGAGAAAGGATGCGCTATGGAAAAAAATAAGTTCTCTCTCTCTCTCTTTTTTTTTTTTTTCAAAATTTTGTGCAATGGTAATTATGCGGGACGCGTCGCAACTTTTTTTTTGCGTACCATCAGCGACTTTTTTCATTTTATGTGCAATAGCGTGTAAGCAGCATCACTAATACATTCTGTTGTACTGATATCTTTCTCATAGTCAGATAATATAGATGCACCCGTGTGTTGATACTTGCATGCGTCCTTGCGATACTTGCATGCGTTGATATTACATGCGTAATGCATATGCATCATGCATGCAATATTTTTTTTTCTTTTACTTTTCAGTCAATATCTACAGTTAACTGAAAATAAAAATAGAACTCCGAAATGTCATTGTATTCCATACCAATTTTATTCGGGCAAACTAAACATTAAGAATCTAAAAAATTACGTAAATTGAAATAAATGTAAAAAATAATAAATAAATATTTTGTAAAGAATGATTTCTGTGACATTCTTCAGTGACTTTATACTCCTATTGGATTTCCCCACATGAATATTAAAAAAAAAAAAAAAAAAAAAAAAAAGATTAAGCCTCCTTACAAAAGTTTCAATTGAGTAAATTTTCAGAGGTTTTGAGAGACACTTTACAAAAGTAACTGTCAAAGGAGAAGGAGGGATATGAATCATATTTAAAAAAAATAAGCATTCTTTCCTTTAACGTTATATGTTTTTTCTTTTAATTAATTCGAAAAGTTTTTATGATTTTGGTTTGCCTGCCGTCCTGGTTCTCTAAAACTGTAAAGGATAGCTTCTGAAAGGACCTTCTAAATATTTTCTTGCTTCCGATCTCTCCCCCCTCCTTTTTTTTAAACAGTTCATAAGTTGCACCTGCAATATTAATTTTCCTCATAGTGCAAAATAGGTTAGTTTTCTACAGATTAATATATGTTTGTAACTTGACAGATCGTTTACTATTTGAAAATAACACATTTCTGTTAGTGACGGGACTAGAGCCAGTTTTAAGCAAAAATGTTGGGAGGGGGGGGTGTAAAGACAAAATTTTCTGACGATATATACCAATATGCTTTCAAAAATATACACCGATTATCTGGCCTTTGAGCGGTTTCCTCCAGATGTAGCATGAATACGCATTAAATCCCCTAAAAGTCCTCCGCCCGAGGCACCCGCCCACCCTAGGCAGATACTTAATGTGCATGTTTGCCTTAAATACACACTACATTACACGATCTGGAATGAAGTTGGCTTGAGGGAACAAAAGGGACTTGTTTACCGGCACAAAAATCACTAAAAGGAAAATTGTAACAAGACTATGTTCATGATATAGTATAACTCATAATAAACTGTCGGCAGAACTGGTAATTTATACACTGAGCATTTTACAAATTGGTGATTAAAGCTGAAATTTGCTGACAGTCCTTTGGCAACTGACGATTTTGTCGACGAAAGTACTTTTTAGGGGGGTGGGGTGTCCGCTCGCCCTCCTCCTAAGCGCACAGAAACCCACTGTTGAGGTGGAACCATATTTGATGAAAGAAAAAATGTGACTATTTGATAATATGCTTCGTTCTACATATCTGCCGTCCCTTAAAACTTATCTGAATCTGTCACTGTATTTGCTGTTAGTAAAATAATTAAAAACTTTAATTTCAAATTTGACAGTTTTTCATATATCTCTAGAAATGTTATGAAATAGCACATCAATTTGTCAAATATTCGTCAAATATAATTATCCAACATTAGGTTTCTGCATTGGCCTAAAATATGAAACTAACTTATAAATGTAACGGTTAACAATTATGATAGCTAAATGATAAAAATAACCAATTTCCAACAGTTGGATAATAGAGTGACAACATACAGATTTTACGGTGTCCCGTTAACCCAACGTATGCATTTATACGTTAGCCCAACGTATGTATTTATACGTTAGCCCAACGTATGCATTAATACGTTAGCCCAACGTATGCATTAATACGTTAGCCCAACGTATGTATTTATACGTTAGCCCAACGTATGCATTCATACGTTAGCCCAACGGTTGGAAATATGTTGGCAAAACGTTAGAGCATACGTTGGCCCAACGTAAGAAATAACCAGTTGCCAACCGTTGGATAACCGTAAGCCAACGTGTCATTTCAACGTTCATGTGCTCCCCCAACGTATGTGTGCTCCCTGGGATAAGGAAATAATCATAAAATTACTGTTATCCCTTTCATGGGCGAGTTTATTTGCGGAAAATCGAAAGTGCTTGAGTATGTTCTGCCCTATGTTTTAGGATTAATTCAGATATATTCCATCTATTTTAATATTGGACGTCAAAATTAAAGAAACAAGTGCTAGACATACGTACAAACTTGGCAGGAGAATAAATTTATTATTAACAAATCAAAGTCGGAAAACTAACTGCCACTCGGGGCCGTCGCGGATGTGTCAGGCGCCTTTGTGCAAACACCGATTTAGCGCCCCTACATAAAAAAAATTCAGTCTTCGAAACAAAAGTATCATTTTACTATTCCATGTACTTATTCAGTTGGAAAATATCATAACTAAACAAACACTTGGGAGGATGTGCCCCTATGAATATTGAGTTTTTGAAACAAAATAATGATTTTACAATACCATATTTGTATTCAGTAGGGAATATACGGCATTGCTCTGGACCGTAAGGTTGCCAGATGGGTACCCGGCGCTGCCGAAAACTCACCCAGTGCATGTGGTATACGTGCTGGTAAAGTCAGTGGAACCAAGTATACTTGTAGGTAGCTAACAATTACCATGGGTGCGGAGATCAGATTTGCTTCCATCTAGACTAGTCTTTTGCAGAGTTCTGGTGATATGGAATTCAAGTTCAAGCCCATACTTGGGAGGCATTCTTCAAGGGGTTCCCTGTTCTTTACATCTACAAAAAAAAAAAAAAAAAGGGGGGGGGAGCGGAGAATAAAGTGTATTTTTAAACATTAATTATAGAACACTGCCATAATGTTTAACGAGTGAATGCGCTTCACAACTAGTAGAAAACTCACTTTGGTATTACGTTTCCGATTTACACAGAGGCACCAGGACATCTATTCAAAAGTAATGAGAATCCTTAAATCTAAATAAGGAGCATAAGAAGCAAGATGAAAATATTTTAATTTTATATGTGCGCTGCTTGTTTATAAATAAAGGAATATCATACAAGGAATATTACAAACGACAAGTTATTAACTATGTTAAAACTAAAACTCCTTGTATGATATTTCTTTATTTATAAACAAACAGCACACATATAAAAACTTTATTATTACTAACTAATTCAATAATAGTTAATTAATAATAATAACTGAAGTTATTATTATTAATCGAAATTATTAACTAATTTCAACAAAATTTCCATATTATTTGGAAGCATCGATTATTGAAGCTTCTTTTGTGTATCCAGATTTACATAAGATAGGTTTGAAATTCAAGTGACCGATTTCAGCGTAGAAGATCCTGGCAGATGGTTATTAACTTAATTTCAAGAACAGTAGGTTTTAATAAAAAGACAAACATTTCAAAGGCCTGATTAATTTAACTTTCATACTGTCAACTCAAATGGATATAGTTGACTCAAATATTCATACTGTCAACTCAAATACATCTATAGTATTTCTTATTGCTATAACATGGGAATAAGGAACAAAAAGAAGAAAAAAGAACGTCGCGTATGTATTTTATTAAATTAAATTCTGAGTTTTGTTTTGGATGTAAAATATTTGGAAAAAGAAAAAGAAACTTTTCTACTACAGAATTTAAAAATGTGCGAACTGTTCAAAATGTTTTCAAAGGCATGACAATGCATTAATAAAATGTTTAAAAGCATGGTACGAAATAAAAACACGTATGATTAAAAAATATGGCTATATCTGTAAAAAAAGAAATAAAATTTGTTTAATGTTGAGGAAAAAACGTTGGAGGTCAATTGTTGAATTAAATCTTTCTAAATTTATAAAACAGTTTGCACAAAGAAAACACACAGAAGAAAGTCACATTATAATGTCTAAAATTCTTTTAAAAAATTAATATCCTTAAAAGAGTACTAAAAGCTTGCCTGCGTATCTAAAATTTGTTAATATGTCAGAAAAATATATTCACAGTAAAAATATTTCTTCGTAAGAGTAAAAAGCTTAAAACTACAACAACAAATTTAATTAATTCATAATTATGGCTGGTATTGCTTGGAATAAGCTGGTTTACTAAGAGATTTTTTAAAAGGAACCAATAGTATTATTTACAAGTAAACTTCTAGCTTTTGCATTAGTAAACCTTTCAATTATATTACTTATGTCTACTTTATCTAATTCTTCATATTCTATTAAAATGATTGATACATTTGACAACCGTTCTTGGTTCACTGATGAGCGTAAATAATTTTTTATAATTTTTAATTTGAAAAAACTTCTTTCTATGGAAGCGACTGTAACTGGAAGTGATAAATATATTCATAGCGAGATAGAAAAAAAAAAAAAAAAAAAACTAACGGGCGTTTACTTTGCCGATTAGGCATTGTCCCTTATAAGGGCCTGAAGGTGTTGGCCACTTTATTATGGGGGGCACCTAGTAGGTGGACCAAGGTCGCTCAATATGAAGGGACGGACAAGACAACCACGCTCAGTCGGGCATCGAACCCCGGCCACCGGGAGTTGAACCCGAAACCGAAGTATGGTGCTTTACCCACCATACATCTCGGTCGGCTCATAGCGAGATTGTGGTATTTAGAAATGTGTCAATTAAATTATTATTGTAAATAAAATTTAGTACGTCTTTTACCATCATATTCTTATCCAAAAGACATTTAAACGATATTAGCTCCTCGAAAAGATATCCACCATCTATATCATCAATTTAAATGCAAGTCTTTGCAATGTTTTAAGATTTCTTTTTCACCCTTAACAGACAACATGTTTATTTGTGGTATAAGTTAAACATATCATTATATTCCTCTAAATTTTCGAATAAAATTGTTGAATTAACAAGATATTTTATGACGAATATATAATAATAATAATGATGATAATAACAATAATAATAATAATAATCCTTCGAATTATCTTGCTCAATCACCTATTGCAACAATTCCTTTGTTTAAAGCGACAGAAACTGTCAGTTTAACCCTTTCTTTGCCATAGTTCACACAAGAGAAGGCTTAATTAGTGTTGAATACATAGGTTTGATTTCAAAAATATAAAAAGCGCTATTAAAATGAATTATTCACAGATCAATAAAATTAATTATCATTTTTTTTATAATTGTATCCACCTATGCTACTCATTTTACTTCATTTTCGTCATTTACTACGTTTTCGTCATTTTTACAAGTGTAGTTGTAAAAATGACGAAAATAATATACTACTCTCTGTACGATTGAAGAAAAGTATATTACAATTAATAGTAATTACATTAATTTTGAGCACAGTAGCGAATATAAAAAAATTTTGTATGGAAGGGGGCTAATTTTCATGAAAAAGCTTATTTGACCAAAAAAAAGTTGTACATTAAAGCAAAATTTTACACTAAAGCAATGTAATCAGTTTTAGTTTGGACTAATTAAAAAAAAAAGCTTATTTTATCTCTGCAAAACGCATAATAAAACAAAATATTACGCTTTAGGATTTTTTTAATTTTTTTATTTTTTGGGGGTCGGGGGGAGCAGCAATGTTTACCCTAATCAATCCCATTATTTAAATATGGTTCGACTTGTTAAATTGCTGATCAGCAGTGGATTCGGTGTGCTTGAGGGGAGAGGAAAGTATCGCAAAGAATTTTTCCACTGTTAGGTCACTCCCCCCTCCCCTCCCAATTTATTTTCAATCTTAAATCCAGGTTTATTTTGTCTGCTCTGTATTAATTTTGAGGTCCCCCTATGCAAGAATGCCTATACTAGTGTTTCTATGAAGGAAATGCTCTTATCAGGCTGTAAAATACTACAGACTGTCCGAGTAGTAAAACAGTTCAAACTTCAGTATCGTAAAAAAAATTAACGCTAGAAACACCTAAGGAAGGGGCATGATCTACCAACATCCCTACCTTTCTATATGAGGACTCATTTACGTATCAGGCAACTTCGATTAGAAACAAATGTAAAATGTATCTCTCTTTGCACCCTTTTTCCGTCCATGCCCATTCCTAAATTTGTATTTGTCATCATGGACTCCCGGATCGCCCCCCCCCCTCCCCAAAGCTGTCGGTATAATGAACAATGTACTGAACTTTTTTGTATTAGTTTAATACTAAAGTGCGGGAAAGCCCAAGATGAGCCTCTCCTCCTCCCAACCAACAAATGCAACAGGAAGACGCCCATGCATGGGAAGGAAACTGAAAGCGAAAAACGGTCATTCATATCATCACCATAGTGTGGTATCACATATCAGTAAATTTGACCATATGTATAGCACTGAAAGACAAGTTTGGAGAAACTCTGTGCAGGTTTTTGCCTGCCGGAGTATTTCCCTCTTTCTAACCCTACTTTCTGCGGTGGGTAAAATTTATTGCTTGGAAGTGAGAATTGGTCATTAAAGTGGCCTAAACAAAACTTGTAAGATGAAACCTAACGATAAAACCCTAAAATTGCCAAAACATTATAGCGGGGCCTTTTAGGGAGGAGGGGGCAAGCCCTTTCCTTCTACAATATAAACTTAAATAAAAAATATTTATTTTTCCGAAAAATGTCAATTTTTCGTCAAACTCTTCTTCAGCCGTCTCGGCGCCCCCTTTACCTTGGTGCCTTTGTGCGGTGCACAACCTGCACACCCGCTAGCGACGGGCCTGCTGCCACGTGCATACGCAATTGAACGGAAAAATATATAATTAAAAGCGATGATTCATGTGCTCAATTTTCGAATAAATATGCGAGCTTTCTTTAAAAATTACGTGCCAAATTAAACTTTATAAGCCAAATGCAATTTATAATGCATATGTTTGATGAAAGTAGTTGTCCATTATCCCTGAAAAAAATGAGAAAATTCACTAATGATAATTGATTTCTGTAAATCAACACACTGTAGGTGGTAAGTATTCTTACCACGGCCTTAGAAAGGATTAAATTATTCTTCGGATGGTTGATTACTGCATATACTAATGCAATGCGGCTAAAATTAGACTTCTTTCAGGGGATTAGAAATTTATTATAGTTAGTTATTACATACATTATTAAAAATACAACTTGCCAGAATTAAAAATTTTCAAAAATTGAAAAGCTTCCTATCATAATTACATGTATCGTATTATGTAATAAATATTTAAAAAAAAATATCAGCCATTGTTGAAGGGAAACTGACTTTCTTACTTTAGTACTTAAACACAATAAGAAAACATCAATGATGTTACATTGAATATAAAATTAGTCTGTCTGTACGTCTGAGGAAAGTGCATAATTTGATTGTAAATGACTATGTACTCTTATGAGTTTTGTTCTGTCACTCCCTAAACGATTGTGATTTAAACTAACAAATTTTCTTACAAGATTTACGAAATATACATAAATCCTCAAATTATCAAAAAATCACGAAAATTGGATTACTTTTAAAATTTGATTTTTATGAACAATAGAAAAATTAATTCTATTAATTTTTAATTTAATAAAAATTGTTGAAGACCATAACAAAGACGAGGTGATTTTCAATTTTAAAATCTGATAAAATCTTTACGCACTTTAAATTTTTAGAACACGGGGTGTCCCAATAAGGTAGTTGCACTTCTTAATTTTTTATTTATTAGAGATAAGAGAGCGATGCAAATTGAAAAAAATGTTCAAAACAAGGTAGGAAAAAAGGCTATATTAATAAAACGTCCCACGTCTTTTTAAAAAGTTACATAGTTTAAATACGTGCGAAAATTTCCAATTAGTAAAATGTGCCCCCTGCACTCATGAGGTGATCTACGCAATTGTAGAATTACACCCTAAGAACTGTCAAATGTATGAAGAGAAATATATTCTGATTTAAGCAAATTTTCAGTGGTTCTCGACAGAAGGGGGTGAACCTCACATGAAATGATCGTGTTTCTGGAATTATACAAAAATTATGAATTTTTTTTTTTTTCAATACTAGTAATAAACATTTACATTCAAATTTACCTAATCCCTGACCATATTTGTTTAAAGATATTTCTGAGACGTTTTACGATGAAAGCTGGAATTTTCTTTATCTCCTCATTATTATATGGGAACATTTTACTAAAGGGGAAATTTTCGTAAGGGCAATGTACACAAATTTAAAAACTTTTTGAAAATTAACGAGACGAATTCTTCCCGTATATTTCTTCCTATCCTGTTTTAAACATATTTTCATTTTACATCACCGCTTATTTCCAATAGACAAAGAATAAATTCTTGTTACTACCTTTTGGGGCACCCTGTATATAAATGCACCTATACACAAGCAAATGACTTAAAATTATTTTTAAAAAATGCTTCAAATATATTACGTTTCTGCTAAAAATTTCTTGATGAAATACTTTAAAAGTGCGAAATTGTACCAAAAGCCTAATGTCATGAAAATTCAGACCTTGATCAGGTATTGTCAGTAGTTATTATAATCTTAATCATTATTGTTATCATTTTTGTGTCGGCAGTAAAAGTTGAAAATTTAGAGTAAATTTTGAAATAAAAACAACTGTACAAAATTGTGGGTCTTTTCAAATGGGCCCATCACATAAAACCAACTCTGTTTTTTTTTTTTTTTTTTTTAAACAGAGGAACGAATCTTTTGGTAAACCTTTATTTCTGTCCCACTAAAAATATCGGTGGATCGTAATAAAGTTTGGATAAGCTAAATGAAAACATTTTAACCCATAAATGCATGAATTTTAAACACGTTCACTCGATAGAAAAGAGTGTAAGCTGATTTTCATGTATCGGTTTTGTGAATAACTACGTAATTTTCGAAAAACATGCAGTTTAAAAGAAGTACGGTAATTTCTGAGAAACAAATTGTGGGTGCATTGATTGGAAGTAGGTTCGACCAAAGCTAGCACAGCGGATAAAGAGCGCTTATCTATTTGTTAAATCTACCGACGGCTACGTTCGTCGGATTACTTGATATAATAGGAGAAAAGTCCTATATTTGTGATACACAGAAATTCTTTCTTTATTTCTTTCTGTAAAAATACTGTTTTCTATTTCTGATACTCACAATGTTAGGCTAAAGAGTACGATTTCTTACTTTTGCTTTACTCCTGAGAGTCCCTTGAGGGACTCCTCCAAAGATTATTGAAAATACTTTTATTACAAAATAAATTTTTTTATATAAAAATTAGAAATTAATGTCACAAATTTTAAATTATTATAAATATGCATCCTTAAACTAAACAAACATTACAGTTTTATTACAGGTATAGATTATTTGCCACGACCTATAACTAACCTACAATAGCATTTATCTCAGGATTATTAATAGAAAAGAAATTTTCAACATAGTGTTTCAATGTTGCCATCTACGACATGGAACACTGGCTCCGCCCATAGCTTACGCCCACTTCAATTGTAAAAAATAGTTTTCCATTTCGGTAGGTAAGAAATACATAATTTTAAGCTCCACAAAAAGTAAACAACAAATTTAATTAATAATTTAAATAACCCATCGTGATCTTTGAAAGTAATGATGAATTCTTCTAGTTCGTGAGCACTAGTGTAGTATCGCTTGTAGGCGGAAACTTTTCCCGATTGTTCACGCCCACACTACAATTGTAGCAGAAGTTTACGACGTTCGATACTTAGGAAAGACAGACAGGACCATGTCTCTTATTTGGCCTAGGATGGCATTTTCTTCTTCTTATTTAATACTGTAATTTTATGCATAATGTAATGATCTTACGGCTAATAATTACAAATGCTTGAAACATTTTTTACTTACTTAGTGTACCTATCACATAAGCGCGCCTGCTGGAAGTTTAAAACATTAAATGGTGCATTGTGATCTTTCCAGATAATAATCAGTTTTATTAAAATAATGAAATCGGCATCATGAACTATTTAAGAGAGCAAGTGTTTACGCAAGCAGGCAGAAACCTGCATCTGAAATTTACGCCCACTTCAACTGTAAGAATGGTTATAATTTTCTGTGGGTAAGAAACACAGACTTTCAAGCTCGACAAAAGAGCAAAGAAACATTTTCAATAAGTAAATAAAAACATAGGTGGATTATTTTTCAACGAATCTACAAAAAACTGACTCAATTTTTAAGAGAAACTTTTTTTATTATGTTGCAAAAAACACTTTAAAAAGATTTTTTTATAAAGCTTTCAACGCTCAGTAATGTTTTTTATTCGGTGAAATAATAAATATTTTTAGGATAAATGCCGACTATCCGTATCAGAGGTATAATTACAAGTTTTAAACCATTTCAAATGAATAGTCATTTACACTAATTAAAAACATTTCAGTTATAAATTATTAAATAAACTTTATACAAATTATTAATTCATTATTACATAAATTGTTTGTGTAGTTATGCCAACGCTACGCTACGGCGACTTGCCATATGTGCGACAACTACTTTATGTATTTTGTCTGCGTACGCATATAAAACTTTGTCATTATTAAATGTATCCAACACGAAATGTACTAATATTAGATAAATGGGCATGTTGATGAGCATTACAAACATATGAAACATCAACATTAAGAAATAAGCTTTATTAAAAAGGAAGACTTTAAAAATACAACTAAAACCCTGACTTTTTCATAATATTAATAATCATAATCGGCAAATTCCTACTTACTGGTGACACATTCTCGCTAGGTAGCCATTTATAAAACTTCAGTTGGTCCGGCAACTTATCGCGTAATCACTCAAAATGCTGCAGCCATCCGAGTTACCACTTCTTTTGCAGAAATCGTTAATCTGCTGTGATATTTTTTTTTATGAAGAGGTCGAATTAAGATGAAAAAAAAAAGATTTTGACAATTTATATCTTGTCAATTCATATCAGAAAAAAATTACATTCACTACATCGGAAAACAACCCCTTAAACTAAATTCATATATTGTAATAATTTAGGCGCTCCTAAAAATCGGGGGGCCTGGGGCGTATGCCCCTCTTGGCCCTGCGATATTGGGGGCCTGGTGGGAGGAGGCGATCATGCACCGGGGAGAGCACCAACAGTATCCGAGGGACAAAGGATATTCCCCCTCCCCCCACCAGCAAAACTTCGTTAGAAAGTTTTGAGCTCAGAATATTATTTTCATCATGGAAGTATATTGCTACTGAAATCCTTAAAGTTTAGGAAATGTATCAAAAAAGCAATAACGGCGTGAATAGTTGCGGTTTTAATAACCGCGTGCTTTCTTCACTAACGTGAGGGGGGCGCAAATAATAGACCAAATTGTGAATAACCATGCCCCCGGTTCCCCCACTGGCACCATCACTAATATACAGTCAGAAATATGAGTGTAAATTTGAAAAATACATTATAAACTTTTGCTTTTGCAAACGAAACATACGTAAAATAAGTAAATGTATATTTCCCCCCTCCCCCCACGATTACTGAACTTATAAGCCGAGCCTCATTTTCGGCAAGGCATTCTGGACAAGCGACCGGTACCCCAACAAAAAGGGCCCCCTCCAAATTGTTCTGCAATTTTAAAAAAATGCAGCCTTAGCACTATATCCACATCTTTTTTCTCCCAGCTAAACGGTATAGCCTCGGGCAATTATTCAGTGTCAACTTTTCATTTGTACGTGGGCTATGTATGTAATGTTGTTTGCTGATCGCTAGGAAACCATAGAGTTGATTTTCAATCGGAACATGTAAAAGGAAATGTTGCATCGTAATCAAACAATTATTTTCATGTTGTTATAACACCCTTCTTTGTATGGTGAGATATCAAAATTGCTTTGTACGGTATAAAAGTTTTTGAGAGATGGGGCACCCAATGAAGCTTTTGCCCAGTGCCCCGAACTCGGAAAATTAAAATTTTCCGTTTTGTGATTCGTCGTTGTAAAGACACCAAAAGGACCACTTTGGGTAACCTTGCGTAAACCATAGGACTCATTTACAATGCCTTTGTAAAGCTAAATAATATTTGTATTGCCGCGTAGTGTGCGACCGCACACGTTTTTTTTTTTTTTTTTTTTTTTTTTTTTTTGAGAGGCGCGCCGAAATTAGAAAAATGTTTAAAAAATAAGTGTTAAAAATTTAAACATTTATGTATGTTATGTATGTTTGAATACAGATCACCATTTGAATGAATTTTAGTTTAACAAATAAATTTTGCTTGAAGATTCAGTAAAGGGACTAGCTTCAAGAAGCGTTTCGCGCCATTGTTTTGACAGAACTGAACACATGTACATACTGAGTCTTTATCACGTTTTTAGTCTCTCTGTCGCGCGGGCTTGCAATGGCAACCGACCTGAAGGGAAGGCAGACCATAGGTTACGCGACTACTTCCTGCAAACCTTTTTATGCTCTAGAACAGTACTTCCCGAGTTGCTGATCGCCGATAATGTGGAAAAAAAAATTTCGGACCTGCGTTAGCTAAAATAAAACAGCTTCTACCCTCATCGCCACTATAAAAAATTTTTAAGTCTTCTTCAAAAAATTGCTCTTGTACAAGTAGTTGAGAAGTTTAAATAACCTCAAAAAAGACATTATTATTATTACTATTTTTTTTTCTTTTTGCGAACAGGCGACTAAATCTGAACTGATGACCAGTGATTGTAAGAAAATATTGATTAGTCATATCGTAACTTATCCGTAAAAGTAATTTTACTGTATCATACACTAATCAAACAACCTTAATAAAAGTAAACAACAACCTTGATGAATGAGAAATCAATATGTACCCAATTATTTCGTTTATTGCGTATAAAATAAAATTCGGCCTTTCATAAGTGAACTCTTAGTACTCTTTTCCGATTACCTTTTAAGAAATCTTTTTGTTCTTTCCGGATTTAAAAAAAAATTCGCTTTAAAATTTTCAAATAAAATTTTGTTTTACCTAAATTTATATGTTTTGAGGTGTCACGAATCGGAAAATTTCCTTTTTTAGGAGTTGACTTGTGTATCTGCTATCACAATAATTCAAAAACTAATAGTAGGAAGTCAAAATTTGTATTCTGAAATCCTATCCAATTAAATTGATTCATGAAGGATTTTTTCCCAAACTGATTGATTAATTTAAGACGGAGTTGTGGCTGAAAAATAAAATGGGGCGTAACTTCTTTATACTGGGAAAGAAACAGTAGCCAGAATCCAATATTCTGAATTCGGACAACGTGGTAATCTGCTTATAAATTAAACTAATAGAAGGTTCTCGCATAAACGGACCGCTACACCTGATTTTTGTAATCGAGGACTTCAAAATGTGTAAATTTAGAACAAAAACTCTTCAAAAATTTGATTCTAATACTGTACTTTTCTACCATATTTAAGTAGGAGAAAGAATGACTGACTGAAATAAACTCGAATTTTTTACCTGATATCCATATTGTAGTCAGTTTCCCAATAGCGGAAGGGTAAATGGAGCAATTGCTCAGGACCCACATATTTTAAGACCCCCCCCCACACACACATACACCGAAATCTCATATTTTCTTCTTTTTTAAATTTTACAATAAAATTACAAAAATTCATAAATGCTAACTATATTGATGAAATATGAAGTATGAAAAGCGAAAATAATTTACACTAGAATGAACGAAAAGTATGGAACTTAAAACGTAAATTTAATCTTATTAAATTAATAGAATAATAGAATTAATTTTCTATGTTGTTATTAATAAATCTAAATAAAACAAAAAATCGGAAGAATTTACAAGAAAACAATTACATTCATTAAAGTATTCTGGGTTTTTAAAATGGTTAAAGCTTTTATAATTAGAACATACAAAGCAAAGCCCCCAAAAATTAAAAATACGTGATTACCAGCACCACACATTATGGTAAAAAATTATTAAAAAAACCCATTATTTTCTTTTGTTTCCTTTCTCAAAGCGAAATGGATTTTAGGTACATCGACTTGACCTTTGTCGAATAAAATAAAGTAAAATAAAATAAAACAAAATAAAACAAACAAAGAAAAAGCTATCTGGTATATTTTTCAAGTTTTTCTATTTTTGCGTGCGATATAGCGTTCTCCGATGACGGCGCGCGTCATGATGGCATCATTACTTTGCTTGGGGTCGCCCCTAACTGCGCTTGCGCATTTTTACATCCTGTCTTTTCAGCTGCGTGTTGATACATTTACCACCCGTTATCTTACGTGAGTTGTGACAAGTGTGTTCAGTTGACGTCTGCACATAAATAGTTTTGTATATATTGTTAGTTTGCATATTAGATTTGTATAATAGTGTTGCAGAAACCTCTGCTTGTTTCCGAAGTTCGTCGTTCTAAAGTCCAGGTGGTGTAGAAAGTTCTAGTAAAAAGTCCACTAGTCAGGATGGAATACAACTTTAATGCTTCTAGAACTTCATAGAACAATCAGCTGTACAAAATTCACAAGCACAATTAAACAGTAATGTGCTTTTAACAGTCCGCTTAGATCAGAAGCTCTCACAAATGCTGTATTTCTCTCACAAAATAAAACACTTTCACTGGAAAAAAATCAGAAAAAATATACGAGAGATAACATTGACAGTCTTTCAACAATCAAGAATTTACACACAGCACTTTAAAAACAGCTTCAAAAAGCAAGCCAAAACACTATCTATAGCACTATCTTGTTCAATAGATCAAAGCAAACGTACTCACTCAGACAGCTCTACTCACACACTGAACTCTCGGAGCAGCGCGCTGGTGGTATGTATAGTGGAGGCAGAAGCTGCGAGCAGCTTCCAGAAAAGTTTATTACTCGAAGATTCTACAGAAAGCGGGAATTTTGATTACGTCATAGAAGAGAAATGTTAGGTTTTTATGTGTTTTTAATGCAGGAAAACAAACTTTCAGGTCCCATTGGGAAAATCGCGCGAAATGACCAAATTGTCCCCAAGCTTGGCAGCTTTTGGCGAAATATCGCCAAATTCGGTGCCAAATATAAGTCACCAAAAGTGAGGAGATATAAGCCCTAGGACCAATATTTCTCGAGATTTCTAGAAACCCATAGAAAAACAATGGGGAAAAAGAAACCTCCGTAACTCCGGTTCTAGTTGACTGATTTTGATGCAACAAAAAGCAAAATTTATCTATTTGAAGCGCAGAATACGAATTTTAAACTATTTTAAGCCCCACAACAGCGGGTTGCCCCAAAAATTTGTAACAATAGTTAATTTTTGATAAATATTAATGATATTAAACTAAAAATGTTTTCCAAACCTTCTGGATGTCAAAATAGAAAGCGGAAAGCTAAATCCTTAAAAGAAGCCGAAGCCAGTGCTGCATTATTATGTAGGTTTTTATCGAAACCACAAAACACAGTCTCTAGTGCAGAAAATGAAGTACGAATGATGTAGTCTTAACTGACGAGCCTGGCTAAAGTGAAAATAGCAAGCGCTCTAAAGAAGAAGTGCAACTACCAGAGTGTAGAGATAGTTTACAAACTGAAACTCTGTATTCATGAAATCATATCAAATATAGGTGATGAAACTTTTCAAGATCAAGAACCCGTAACGGTAACTCATTTATTGGTAAAGCAAGAAAATAGTGGCCCCAGTACGGAAAGTATTAAAGTATCATTTCCATTAAAAGATCCTGCTACATGGCCTACTCATCTTACTTCAAACGATCGTGATTGAATTATAGCTGAAGGGCCGTTTTCGCCATATTTAGAGAGGTATCCAAAAGGTGAAACAAATCGATCTTTTTCTAATGTATATTACTATCGGATGGCTTCAGATGGTGAAAAAGTTAAGATGCGTTGGCTATTGTATCCTCGACAAAACAATAGTGTTTACTGTTTCTGTTGTAAGATATTTAGTACTGCAAGTTCCAAAAAAGCTTTATCAGATCAAAGTGGGAAATGTGACTGGAGGCACACTGGAACAATACTCAATCGTCATAAAACTTCTACTCGTTTAAAATGCTATGAAAAATGTGTAGAGGCGGAAAAGAGATCGAGCACAGGTAGAAAAATCAATGATGAAAACCAGAAAATAATTACCCGAGAAAAAGAACGCCGGCAAAATGTTCTTAAATGACTTCTTGCCATAAAACAATTTCTTGCCCAGAACCAAATAGCTTTCCAAGGGACAAATGAAAACTTGCACAATAAAAACAATGGAAATTATTTAGGACTTGTCGAACTAATTTCTCAGTTTGATCCTGTAATTAAAGAACATGTATGTAGAGTATTGGCAAATGAAAAACAAAGGTGGCTGTCATACTTAGGAAAAAACCTACAAACGAATGATATACTCTGATGGGAGATCAAGTAAGAGAACCGATAGTAAGTGCAATTAAAACAGCCAAATACTATGCATTGATTCTCGACTGCACCCGCGATTTAAGTAGGAAAGAACAGCTTTTTGTTGTTTTGAGGTATGTTTATGAAACAAAAGAGCAAAAAGTTGCAATTTGCGAAAGTTTCCTAGATTTCATTGAAAAAACAGATACTCCAGGAAAAGGAAAGTCGGAAACCCTCTTAAAAAACTACGGGAACACGACTTGGATATTTCTAATTTCAGAGCCAAAAGTTATGATAATGGGGCAAATATGAAAGGCAAACACTCCGGACTAAAAAAAAAAAAAAAAAAAAAAAAGAACAAAAATAAGAGAGCCTTTTTTGTACTATGCGTCTGTCATAGCCTAAACTTGGTACTAAGCGATGTCGAAAAATCCTCAGTACCAACAGCTACTCTTTTTTGGAACAATTCAGCGATTGTTTGCGTTTTGTAGCTGATAGGCAAAACGTTGGAGCAAACTGTTAGAGAGATTGTCGCATTCAGATGGCGCATCATCATTATTTGGGTCTTCTCTTACATTAAATGAACCTTGTGCAACTCGAAGAGAAGCACAATTTGAATCGCTGAAATCTATAAGATATCAGATTGTGCAAATACTACAGGCACTTTGGGACCTGCATGAGGATGTATCATTTGAAGTTAGAAGTGAGGCTAATTCCTTATCAGAAGCTATAGAAGATTTTGTCTTCTTAGTGTCACTGATTGCATGGTGTGATGTCTTGTTTGAAATAAACATTGCTAGCAATATATTGCAATTAAAGAACGTGAATTTACCTCAAGCTGTATCTATATTGAAGTCCGTTGGGGACTTTTTGGCGGATTTCCGCGAAAAAGGATTTTTAGTTGTTTAGTGAAAGCGAAATAGTTGGCTGAAGATTTAGAAGTGGAAGGAAAATTCAAAACAGCTCGGGTTAGAAGGAAGAAGAAGCAGTTTGATTATGAGGCCGATGACGAAGCATCGATTGATCCCCAAGAGCGTTTCAGAGTTGATTTTTTTGTTACCACTTATTGAAACAGCTCAAATGGCTGTTCAAGAGAGATTCGAACAACTCAAGGACAAGATGTCAAATTTTATTTTTTTTTAAACTCTACGATAACCACAGAGATGATTTCTTAGTTAAATACAAAGACTTAGAGAAGGTCTCTTTTCGGATGGGGATGACAGTGACATCAAAGGAGTTAAGTTAATCGAAGAGCTGATATCTATCAAGAACCTCATTCGAAATAAAGGTAAGTAACACTTTTACGTATTCAGATTTTAACAGCTTGATTTAACGTTCAGTTAGTTAATTCATAATGGTTTTAGGATCAAACAGTTTTTTTTTCAGAATTAAAAACAGCTTTTTAATTTCTCTTTGTTCGAATTTAGGCGATAAATCGCCTCTGAGCGTCTTGAAGTTTTTGTTGGAAACTAGATTTGGAGACGCTTATGTAAATGTGTGGGTTGCTTTACAATTACTTCTGACAATGCCGTCGTCGGTAGCGTCGGCTGAGCGAAGTTTTTCTAAACTAAGAACCATAAAAACTTACCTAAGGTCTACTCTTTCTGAGGAAAGACTGAACAATCTTTCAATTTTGTCCATTGAAAATGTTATTTCATCGTCATTAGATTATGATACTTTAATAAAAATATTTTCGGCTACTAAAGCTAGGAAGGTTCATTGCTAGAAGTATAACAGATTATTTTCATCAATTTTGTGTAACCCTTTTTTTATTTTTCACACTACTACTACCATTTAAAATTATATCGAAGTACCTTTTCTAGAAAAGTGAAAGTTAAAGATTATATACCTGGACGTTTTCGTGCTTTCTTTAATGTGCTGACTGTATTAAATCAAATAAATTTTCGTATAGTTAAAAGTGTCTCATTTTATACCTGACAAAACAACACAAGTAAATTGAGTAAATGTATTTGTTAGGAGTTTGCTCATTACTCAAGTACAGTACAGCACGCTAACTGAAGTTTGAAAAAGTGAGTAAAATAATTAATACTAGAAGCTGTTAAAAAATAAAAATGAAACAATGAAAATATACTAAATACTCCACTTTAATATTTACTATTTAGTAATTCATATTAGTTTTAGCTTTTGATTTTTAGTCATCTTCAAATGTCATTTTTAGGTATTACGTTCCCACTAATTTCAATTATAGAGCACACATACTTCTTATTGGGTTTCTTGTATCAATTTTTACTGTAAGGGGCGCCAAAACTCATTCTTGCACACACACAGAATTTTACTCTTAGGCCGGCCCTGATTACTTGCATAATTATCTATATAACTCTAAAATCTATAACTAGATATACTTTACAGTTATGCGTACGATACTAATAAATTCTATTTAAAAAAATACTTTTATTTGCGTGTAAGTATATGCAGGGTGGTGTCCGAAAAGTGCTTGAAAAAAATTCATTGAAAAGCAACAAATTGTCGTATGAATACGCGGTTTGCACAATACTACTTCTCAGGTTCTCGATTTTTTTTTTTTACTTCCAAATTTTGTTCATAGGTGGCGCTGTACCGTTACAGTAAGAAAAACAAACTTTATGCGAGGTCTATTATCATTTTATTAAGCAAAAAGCAATATCTTTCGGTACCAGAGTTCGATGTGTGCAGTTTTTGTGGTTAAAACCATACTGAAGTTCATCCCATATACTCAAGACATCCATATCCATGTCTTGTACAGCCTCATCCAATCTTCGTGGCCGACCATTTCTTCCCCTATCAAAAACGCTTCCAGTCTCTAAAAACTTTTCATGGCAGGCCAAAATGCTGTTTCGACTCGTAGGGTTTTACTTAAACAAGTTACGAAATTTTCTCTGAACCGTAGTTATGGATTTTGATTCGAAATATCAACCTACGCATGCTCTTTCTCAGTCGCAGCCACCTTAGCTAGAATGAATATTCCCTCTCTGTCGTCAATACTGTTTGAAACTCTCAAAATATCCCTACTGACTCTCATTGCTGAAAACTGGAGATGCAGCGCCATCTGTGAAAACATTTAGGAAGTAATTTGTTTTAAGGTGGAAAAATAAATTCTTGATTCTGTGAAGCATTACTGTGCGAACCGCATATTCATACAGCAATTTCTTGCTTTTCTCTGAATTTTTGAAAAGTGTCAAGGACTTTTCGGGCATCCTGTACTACTTCTTAACAATGTCTGAAAATGTATTATGGAATCTCTGTATCCAGAGGCGTAGCTAGGGTTACCAGCGCCCGGGGACAACTGAAGATTTTGCGCCCCCCCACCTTCCCCCCAAAAAAGGGGAAGGGGGCAAACCGATAAAAGTGCTACAAAAAACTGCGATATCTGAAAATTTTAAAATAAAAAAATGTGATTAAAAAATACAATTATTTAAAATACTTTAAATTGCCCCCCCCCTTTCCTTTCTTGATTGCATTTTGGCTTGTTTACCAATTATAGCTACTTTCTTTTAACGTCAAAACCTTCTGTACCATTTGTCCATAGAACGCCATACCATTTACCCATAGATGTCCATTATCAACGTAATTCGTTATGTAGAGTTTTTAATAATAATCTGGTCTTTTCATTTACTTTGTAATCGAGGTCAACTGCACTTCATATACTTACTATACTAAATGCAAGTATTTATTTAAAAGCATTTTTTTTTGGGGGGGAAGGAGGGGTAAAAATGTGATAGAAATAATTTGAGGACAAATTTTAAGAATAAAATATTTTAATTCGTTAGCTGACAATTTTTTATTTAAAAAAAAAAAATCCCTTTTTACTCTCCACCTTCAAGGGGTGGTTTAGTTCCCTCCATAGGGGGGGGGGGTATACGTCAGTGATACAAAAAAGTTTTATTCTTCTTCAGCCGTCGAATGAACTGCATTTAATATTTATGTCAGGTCAACACTAATTTAGACTTGTTTTATTTACCATGTATCTCGTCTAGCGATTTGCAGTTCGACGGATTGCACACCAGCTAATAATGAATATACGTACGATGACATTCATTTTCTACAATTCGAATATTTTAGACCCGATTATCAAACGGATCAAAATGAATTTTTTTCAGGCATTTTTTAAAAAATCGCTGGCATTTGAAAAATAAGACATTTTGAATTCTTTTCCAGTTTCTGATATAAACGGATTTTTTTTTTTTTTTTTTTTTTTTTTTTTTTTTTTTTTTTAACGATGCTCAAAACTTACATTATTTCTTGTATTATTAATTGTAAACATATTATTAAAGAACAACCTTAAGCACTGTAAAATTTTCAACACGCATTTTTATTTCAAAAAATCATAATTAGCATTCAGCAATATAGAAAATTGCAAATCTACATTATTTCTTAACTTAACTTGAAGGTTCTCTTGTTGCGGAGAACCAGATACGCAGACTTTAAAGCAGTTTCTACAGTACACATGTGCATCTTTTTAAAAAGACAAGTACAGCAGAATATTACTATATAAGGAATGAAAGCCAATCTTAAAGACCAAGTAGACGAATATGAGAAAAGAAAAAAACATCTCACTTGGACATTCAGTTCTCCGCAAATGTCCTCGAATTCAGTGGCAGCTCGTGGATTATTTAAATGGAGGTTCACAAAATTAATTTCGAAAATTAAATATACAGATACGACGCACCTTACAAGTTAAAATATATTTGCATTTTCAGCAGTTAAAGGAAAACAATGCACGCAACTGAACGAAAACAAGTCATCTTGCATCTTACATTTCGTTGCTAAGATAAGTTTAAGCAAAAATATTGTCTTGATTTTTTCTTTCATTTTTTTTTTTTTAAGAATGACATGGAAAAATATTGCTGTAGCTCCGAAACACTTATTTGACTCTCATCTTAATTGTTTACACTAATTCGTAAAGAATACTGTAGTGAAAAATCCTAAAAATTAAGAAAATAATAAGAATATGAAAAAAATGGATTAATTAACCGAAAAGCCAAGAGAGACAGCAAGCCAAGAGAGAATCCAGAGGAGATAACGGCAAAAAAAATCTTCTGTGAGCACAATAAAATTGTGCGAACGAAAGCTCCTCGCTTCCCCCGCAACTCTCTCTCGCTCTCTCAGCGTCTTTGCTCAGAGACCGGTTGAAAGGGCCTGTCGGATCGATCGCACGTGCGAGCGATGAAAGACTATGCTGTAGTAACCTACGATACAGTGCGTTAGTTATAATAAATGCGTTTAATAATAGTGGGGGGTGGGGGAGAGTAAAACTCACGTTTTAAATTCACAAAAATCTAGAAGTGTACTTAATATATTTTTTTAATATTTAATTTGTTAATGTGTTTATTCTTTAGTTTTTCCTCTGGGGGTTCACGTGCTCATGTGCTCAAATGGAGGAGCCGCCACTGCTCGAATTACGAGGGAGCATCCAGGCAGTGGCGGCTCGTGGGTTATTTAAATGGAGGTTCACAAACAAATGTAGAAAATTAAATATGCAGATGCGACGCACCTTACAAATTAAAATATATTTGCGTTTCCAGCAGTTAAAAGGAAACAATTCAGGGGCGACTAAAAGAAAACAAGTCATCATTGGTCTTACGTTTCGTCACCTGGATAAGTTTTAGCAAAAGTGTTGACTTGAGTAATTTTATTTGAATTTTTCTTTCCAAAGATAATGTTGTAAAATGTAATTGCTTTAGCTCCGAAACATTTATTTTACTAAGTGCCCTCGAAACTATTCACACTAACAAATATTGTACTGAAAAATGATAAAATAAATAAAATAATAATTTAAAAAAAATCTAACTGAACACAACACACTAGGGTGGAGAATTCGGAAGATATAACCGCAAAACTATGCAAATTCGTTCGCAAACTGAAAATTTGCGAACGGAACGATATCACAGCCAGTGGCGGCTCCTCCATTTGAGCACATGAGCACGTGAACCCCCAAAGGAAAGACTAAAGAATAAACACATTAATACATTAAATTTAAAACAAATATTAAGCACACTTCTAAATTTATGTGAATTTAAAACGTGAGTTTTACTCTCTCCTCCCTCCCCCCACTATTATTAAATAGGCTTATTATAGCTAACGCACTGTAGTATAGGTTACTACAGCACAGTTTTTCATCAATCGCACGTGCGAACGGAAAATTTTCCCTCTGAACCGCTCTCTGGGATCAGAAGCCGAGACATCTGAGAAGAAGTACCGCGCTTATGAAATCATTCCGTTCGCACATTTTCTTTGTGCACACAGGGCCATTTATTTGCGGTATCGCTTTCGGATTTTCCCTTATTTTGTTACGTTCGGTTAGTTAATTAATTTCCATTTCATTTTCTTAATATTTTCTTTATTTCTATCATTTTTCACTACATTATATATTTTTTACAAACTAGTGTAAATAATTAAGATGGGTTTCGGAGCTAAAGCAATGGCATTTTTCAATATTATCCTTTAAAAAAAATTGAAATAAAATGAATCAAGACAACACCATTCCTAAAACTTATCTTAGTGACGAAATGTAAGACCCAAGATGGCTTGTTTTCTTTCAGTTGCGTGCATCGCTTTCCTTTAACTGTTGAAAACGCAAAGCAGTTAAAGGGAAACAATGCACCCAACTGAAGGAACACAAATCATCTTTGGTCGTACATTTCGTCACCAAGATAAGTGTTAGCAAAGGTACAGTCTTGATTAATTTCATTTCAATTTTTTGTCAAAGGATGTATTGAAATTTGTGCTTGCTTTACCTCCGAAACACTTCTTTTGCTCCCATCTTAATTATTGACTCTAGTTTGAAAAAAAAAAAAAATTGAAGTGAAAAAGGACAGAAATGAAGAAAATAGTAAGAAAATGAAATAAAAATGGATTAACTAACCGAACTTAGCAAACCAAGGGAAAATCCGCAAAAAATGTCCCTTGTGCACACTGAAAATGTGCGAACAGAATGATATCAGTAGAGCCGTACTTCTTCTCAGTCCTCTCCGCTTCTGTTCTCAGAGAGCGGATCAGAAGGGAATTTTTCTGTTCGCACGAGCGATTAAAGGCTGTGCTGTAGTAACCTACACACAGTGCATTAGCTATAATAAGCGTATTTTAATAATAGTGGGGGGCGGGTGGAGGGAGTAAAACTCGCGATTTAAATTTACAAAAATCTAGAAGTGTACTTAATGTTAAAAAAAATTAATTTGTCAATGTGTTTATTTTATATATTTTACTTTGGGAGCTCATGTGCTCAAATGGATGAGCCGTCACTGCATCCAGAACGTTAATTTATCACTCAAGTACAGGATGATAGTACCTGGTAGGTGGTTTACGCGTAGACGCAACGCGCGAATACACAGAAGCCTCTGGTCGATAGTCTTCCAGCAACAAGGTAGCTGAGGAGTCAAAAAGTTTATGACTGATTTGTTGCACTTTCTAGATAAACATACACGGGATTTTGAAAAATATTCTGCCTCATGTTCAATTCAAAGACTGAATTGTGGGCACAGCTTTAATGATTCCAGCTTCGATTTTTTTGATAGCGATTGTATAAAGTATAAATTTTTATTAATGAATGTTAAAATCAAGTTTAAATTTATCTAAATTACAAGATTGTTTAAATAATTTAAAAAGAATTATTTTACATAAGTAAAGTGATCGGTGCACTTTTTACAGGTTCTTATTAGAAATAATGCTACATTTTATTATACTAATAAAATGTTATATTAAAAGTTGCGTTATTAATTACCAAACGGGCGGATCGTACACAGGGGTGGCCCTACACAGTAAGCAAGATAAGCAAGGGGCGCCATTTTGAACTCAAAAACTGAGAAAAACTTGATCTAAATTTAAGAGAGCTATTTTGGGTTTGAGAATGAATCAATTATCGATGAATCAGATATAGGCTTTTTTTTTTTGGACCATGGCTAATGCATAAAAGTTTGATTTGTAACACCATAAATATTCAAAACTAAATCCTCCAAGACCATTCTAAAAGTTAACTGTGGAAACTTGAGTAATGTTTTGACCTTGATAAAATACTGTAAACAAGAATTCTGGAACATCCTAGGAATTTAGTCAGCGACAAAAATGGCCAAATATAAAAAATGCAGTTACAGTACAGAAATTTTGAATCCCACAAACACACAGAAGCCCGCAAGAGAGAAGAAAAAAGGAATGGGGAAGCTCAACTCGATTTCCAAAGAAAATCTTCTGAAATAGCTACAAACATTTCCTGTACAAGACATTGTGAAAAGTTTGATTACAACTTTATTAAAAAATTCATTTGTGATTGTTCTATTTTTTTTCTGTCAACAAATAAAAATACGAATACAATTCATTTTTTTTCTTCTAAAATTTCGTAACGTCGATTTGGCGCCCCTTTCGTGCTGCGCCCGGGGACAGATGTCCCCCTTGCCCCCCCCCCCCTAGCTACGCCACTGTCTGTATCATTGTACGGGCAAGTGACACAAAGTGCGCAATAAGTAGAACAAAAAAACAAAGAGCTTTAAAGTTATTATAGCATGTTTATACTTTAATTTTGTAGAAAAAATAACGGAAATTGCTTCTATTTTTATATTTATTATCTTGAAGTAATTTTTTTTCATAATGTGATATAATTAAGAATATGCTTATTTAATTAGTTGTACTTTCCGCACATACCTCTTTTAAATATTTAAAATGTCAATTTCTCCAGTAAAATTTCAAAATTTTATGTTGCTGATCTTCAATATCTACAGATGAAGTACGATTAAAAAAAATTCTCCCTTATGTGAACATTCTCGGTAAAGAAATATTTGTGTTTAAAATAGTTCACGCTATCAAAGTTTCTAAATATATTTTCTACTATACAAAAACTGTCGGGACGCGTCATGTAAAAGGCACTTTACTTAAAGCGTTAATCATGTACAGTTTCAGCAATCAGATAAACTGACAGTAACGGTTCGATTTTTAACAGTTATATTTTGATAGTTTATCTATCAGTAGTTTTTACAAAAGTGGGTTGCTTTGTAAAAGATTTTTTTAAATCTAAAATGATAAAAATAGTCATGTTTGTACGAGTACTGAAACAAAATTTTGCAAGTTTATTACTTCTCCCCCCCCCCCCCCCCGCCCCTCTGTCAGGGAAGATGGCCCTCCCGTCGTCAAAAGTCTGGCGTCACCAGTGCTGGGTTGCTTCGCACAGAAATGGTGAAGATTGCCAGTCTCGTCATCTCAATCACGATTGTTCCACAAGTCATATACTGAAGGTAAAGAGTAACTCTGGTCGTTGTTCTTTTTCCTACTTTGTTGTCTTAAATAGATAAATTGTAATTTAATAAAAAATTTAATTAAAAAAATAAAAGAAAACGTTGGCCACGCCTCTTAAAATATTTCCCATGCGACAAGCTTTGCTTATAGCGCCCCGTCACTTTTTATTTTAGGACTGCATACCTGCTCATTTCACTTAAGAGGCATTGCAAGAGCAGATCAGGCAAAAGTGAAAAAAATTCCATCACCATCCGAGAATTTCTTAATTCTTCTTTCTTGCGTTGCCTTACTTAAGGAAAGAAAAATCTGAAATATTTTTTATTTAGCTCTTTCAGTCTCTGACCATTCCAGTCTCATTAAGAGGCATTGAAGGGGCAAATCGCGCAGGGCGTTCCCACCACCATGTCAGAATTTCATGAATTTTTTTTCTTGCGTTGCCTTACACAAGGAAAGAACAAATCTGAAGTATTTTTGATTTACCTCTTTTAGTTTTGGGGGAGTGGGGGGGTCAAAGTACTCCAGACGAGTGACGTAGAATTAATTTAGGGCCATTTTTGCCACTTTATTTTCTCGACTGTGACTGGCTTAGAGGTGTCTCAGAGAATTTTTTCATTTTATCCTATAATATACCTTGTATATTAACATCTCATTGAAAATTGTCAGAGCCCCAAATAAGCCCCCCAATAAGGAAAGAAAAATACCCCCAATATACCCCCCAAAATACCCCCAATTTCATAAAAAGTACAGTTTTAAGAATGCTTTAAATCTTGGCTCTGATGTGATACAGAAAAAAATTTTGCACAGTGCAGTTATATATCTTCATATAAAGTGAATCCAATATTAAAAATTTTTAAAGGCCCCCAGGGCCCCCCTGGTTCGGAGCCCCAAACATGGTCCTTAACGCTAATTTACGCATTTTCGAAGCATTGGTACAGCTGAAGCCGACTTCCCACAGGATAACTATCGACATAGTGATGTAGTATCAACATAGCAGTTTCATATTATGAAAAAACATTTTTTGAAGGTACAACTGTTTCCAAGAAAAATCCCCAAAAGTACCTCCCTATTTGGGACATTCCACTGGCACACATGGGGGGCTTTTCGGCGTTACTTTTAGAAGTTTAATCGACAGTGGCAATATTGAAAATTAACTTATTCTTCATATATCTCAAATATATCCTCCATATATCACAAATAGTTCTTTTACAGGGGCACTCATAAGAATTACATTACGCTGTATGGGGATCTCTGTAACTACTGAAACGGTTCGAAAATTTTTTCACTGATAGAAGCTACACTATTCCAGAGTAATATAGGCTACCTTTCAGCATGCAGCCTATCTAGTTCTTTTACAGGGACACTCAAAATAACTCTAGCACATGACGCTATATGGACATCTAAAGATCTTTTCACTGAAAGCTACACTATTCCTGAGTAACATAGGCTAAAATTCATGCATGCAGCATAATTTAGAGGAACACACAAAATAATTCGTAAACTTTGAAGTAACTGTCTCCATTCACCACTCAAATTTATTCAAATTTTATTAAACTCCATTCAAATTTTTGAACAGTGCAGTTATACACTGTCTACCAATAAGTATTTGGACACCTGTGATAGAAAGGAAAACTAACTTAATTCAAGTGCACCCCTTAATTCGGCGATCTAACTCGTCCCAGAAGTTCTCGATAGGTCTGGGCTCTGGGCAGGCTAGTCCATTCGATGAATTCCATTGGCGCCATTGACCTTGGTTAACCTCGAAACATGGCAACTGGCTTTGTCGTCCTGAAACTAACAGGGGTCCAACCCGTAAAACTGCCACAACGTAGGAAGCACATTGCCATCCAAAATAGTGCAGTAGGCCTCGGCGTTGAGCTTACCATGAATGGGGATCAAGGGTCCCAGTCCATACCAGGAGAAACTCCCCCAGACCATAGTTCCACCTCCGCCGAACTTGACTGTTGGCACAATGCATTCTGGCAGGAGACGTTCTCCAGGCAGACCCTGACATCCGAACGGTAAAGAGTGAACCTTGATTCGTCGCTCCAAAGAACCCGTTTCCACTGGTCCAATTTCGATGTGCTTTGCACCACATTAACCGAGCAGCGCGGCAGTGGCGGCTCGTGGGATACAGCAAGTACTGCCGGGCTGCACTTGAAATTATCAGCACATACTTTAAAATAATTTATTCTATAAATTTTCTTAAAGTCAGATTAGAATTATGGAATTCTTATGGTAAAATTTAAAAAAATCTAAAAAAAAAAGAAAAAAAAAAAACGTACTGTACTAACGGCCGGATCGCTCATTCAGAAAAAACCCCCTTTAATCTTCCCGCAATTCAACTGCGAAAGTCGTTGGTACAGCCCTCAGCGCTGATTAAGGAATTGGCAGGTCCGTTGCCATGGTAACGACTACGTAAGCAGCTTCTCCGGCTTAGGATAACATAGGGTGTTTTAGCTAAGACACAGCTGAAGAAAGGTTTTCCGACTTTTGCTGCACTGGTGAATTGGACGAACTGATTGGCACGGACGAGAAGTGAGGGAGAGAATAGACACAGAATAAATGTTCTAGCCCAGCGTTTCTCAACCTGAGGCGGGCGCGCCACCCGCAGAACGTTTGAAGGGGGGGGGGGGCGAGAAAAACCATACAGCAAGTAGTGATGCATGTTTTTAAAAAATCATCTTATTTGTTCTCATTTTTACTCAAAAATATATCCAATTTCGCTTAAATGTTCATTATTAAAGATTAAAAAACTCAATGTATGCTGAAAAATGTGAGGGGGGGTGAGCGCCACTGTAAGTTAGCCTTTGGTGGGGGGGGGGCGACGTTAAAAGGTTGAGAACCGCTGTTCTAGCCCATTCTAACGGAAACAATAGTTTTTTTGTCTGGGAAGGTTGAATGTTTTTAGCTTTATTTGTTACTGTGTCCATGTGTTATTGGAATCTATGATTTAAACGTTTTGAAACTGGAGGCCCGTTATTATCCAGTTTGCGTCTTGCTTGAAACTCCGTTTAACACATGGAAAGAAGATGATAAACGACAACCACTAAAAGAAAATATACCGACACCAAAATTGTCCATTCATAAGAAAAAAGCAGGTTCGTCTCAGCATGGTCGTAGCTTCCATTCATCATGACATGCACTATTCTCGTGGCTATGGTGCAGTTTTTATTTCCAAAAAACTGTTTTGTTGGCCGTGTTTAATCGTTGAGATAAAAATGAGCGTTTGGAATGGTACTGGATAGGATGGATTAACCACCGTCACACGAGCATGTAAAACACATGAAAGCTCAATCGAGCATTTAAAAAATTCTTTAAAATTTAAGGAGCTGATAAGAAGTGGTAGCTAAATTGCTAACGCATTAAAGGAAAACTCTCGACTTTATATTGCTGAATTTATCAAGAACGTAAGCCTGAATAGACGCTTCATGGAATTACCCATCAAAACAGTATTCTTTTTAAGTAAGCAAGAACTGGCATTAAGAGGACATGGCGAGCGAGAAAATTCTTTAAACATGGGGAATTTTAAAGAGCTTTTAAAATTAATGATATCTGAATTAAAACAACGTCTTTTTATGAGGGCATCACTGACTGATTCGCAAGTTTAAAAGAAAGGAGGACTGATTTGACTTATAAAAAATAAGTAAGTTTTCTTTTTTTTTTTTCTTTTCTTCTCAAGTTATCATTACAAAAGAAAATTCTCAGGAAACTTCGAATCAGACACGGATTAATGCAATTTTGAGGATAGGAACGGCTGGTTGAAATTTATGTCCATTTTATGGAAGTAAAATAGGATCTCTTACACTTTTTATGTAATATCTTTTTTTTATTTTTTTTTTATCCTGGGTGAGGGCTTAATCCGCCATCTTTCGAATTCAGTAACAAAGGTTTTCCATTCCTGTCCGGAGGAAAGGGGGGGGGGTCATATGTTTCCGGCTACACTAACATTTTTGACCACGGGCCGCCACTGTAGCGCGGTTGGACTTTGTGATCAAAGGCTTATGGGCAGCAAGCAGCACGACCATGAAAACCAAGCAGATGTGCTTCCTTACGGATGGTATTCATTGAAACAATACTCCCGGATGCCTGTTGAAACTCCTCGCGGATGAGGGCCATCGGTTGGGTGTGGTTGTTCCGAATTTCTGTGGAAAGCACTCGTTCTCTATCTCCCAGTTTCGTTGGTCTCCCGACTCGAGGCACATTCCGACGATCACCGCTCACCTTCCACTTCTTAATCAAATAGGCCACTGTCGATTTTGGGTACTTCAGATAGCTAGATATGTCCCTTAAGGATCGGCCCCTTTTCTGATACCCGATAATTATACCTTTCTCGTAATCATAGAGCTCCGAACTGCGCGGCATCTTGCATGCGACTAATGCCGATGCTGTTTCCTACACGATATATACCGGCAGAGGCCGTGACGTAGGTCCACGAGATATCGTCATTTCCATAGGTGTCCAAATACTTATCGGTAGACGGTGTATATCTTCATATAAAGCGAATCCAATGTTAAAAATTTTTGAAGGCCCCCAGGGCCCCTTGGTACGGGGGCTCAAACATGGTCCTTAGCAATAATTTATGAATTTCGAAGCATAGGTACAGCTGGCTCTGACTTCGCACATGTCAACTATTGGCATGGAGATGTAGTATTCAACATAGTAGTTTCATATTATGAAAATATATATTTTTTGATTACGGTGTTAAAATTTTATCGAAAACGGTGATGCTTTCAAAAAATATATCTTTTTATAATATGAAACTTCTACGTTGAAACTACTTCTCCATGCCAATAGTTCTCATGTGCGAAGTCAGAGCCAGCTGAGCCAATGCTTCGAAAATTGCGTAAATTAGAGTTAAATCATGTTTGGGGCACCGTACCGGGGGGCCCTGGGGGGCCTTCAAATATTTTAAACATTGGAGTCACTTTATATGAAGATATATAACTGCACTGTTCAAAAATTTGAAGAAGTTTAATAAAATTTGAATAAATTTGAGTAGTGAATGGAGACAGTTACGACAGTGTTTACGAATTATTTTGAGTGTTCCTGTAAATTATGCTGCATGCATGAATTTTAGCCTATGTTACTCAGGAATAGTGTAGCTTTCCGTGAAAATATCTTTAGATGTCCGTATAGCGTCATGTGCTAGAATTCTTTTAAGTGTCCCTGTAAAAGAACTAGATAGGCTGAATGCTGAAAGGTAGCCTATATTACTCTGGAATAGTGTAGCTTTCTATCAGTGAAAAAATTTTCGAACCGGTTCAGTAGTTACAGAGATCCCCTTAAAGCGTAATGTAATTCTTATGAGTGCACCTGTAAAAGAACAATTTGTGATATATGGACGATATATTTGAGATATATGAAGAATAAGTTAATTTTCAATATTGCCACTGTCGATTAAACTTCTACGCCGAAAAACCCCCATGCGTGCCAGTGGAATGTCCCAAATAGGGAGGTACTTTTGGGGATTTTTCTTGGAAACAGTTGTACCTTCAAAAAATGTTTTTTCATAATATAAAACTACTATGTTGATACTACATCTCTATGCCGATAGTTATCCTGTGGGAAGTCGGCTTCAGCTGTACCAATGCTTCGAAATTGCGTGAATTACCGTTAAGGACCATGTTTGGGGCCCCGTACGGGGGGGGGGCACTGGGGGCCTTTAAAATTTTTTAACATTGGATTCACTTTATATGAAGATATATAACTGCACTGTTCAAAAAAGTTTTCTGTATCACGTCAGAGCCAAGATTTAAAGCATTCTTAAAACTGTACTTTTTATGAAATTGGGGGTATTTTGGGTGGCCCTTATTTGGGGCTCTGACAATTTTCGAATGAATTTTCAATTTGAGATGTTAATATACAAGGTATATTATAGGATAAAATGAAAAAATTCTCTGAAGCACCTCTGAGCCAGTGGCAGTCGAGACAATAATGTGGAAAAAATGGCCCTAAATTAATTCTACGTCACTCCTCTGGAGTACTTTGACCCCCCCCCCCCCCATAACTCCAAAACTAAAAGAGGTAAATCAAAAATATTTCAGATTTGTTCTTTCCTTGTGTAATACAACACAAGAAAAAAATCATGAAATTCTGAGATGGTGATGGGAACTTTTTTCTATTGACTTTCCAGATTTTCTCTTGCAACGGCTCTTAATTAAACCATTAAAAATATCTGATCTTTCCCGAAACTTCACATTTCCAACTAAGACCGTACAATCCCCCATGAAGAGGTGGTATTTACACTACATACCGACTCACTAAATCTTGCACATGTGTTCTTACGTACTTCAGTTTTTTAATGAGTTAGTGTTCAGCAAAATTTTGTCTCATCAAAACATTTCTTAAAAAGTTTTATATGCTGAAATACACTGCTCAAAACATTTAAAGGATATTGCAAGTTTTATATAAAATAAAGATATAAGCGAAATTTTTTTTGCCGAAAATGAAGAAGAGAATCACAAATGCAAATTTTTCTGATTTTCAAACTGAGGAGTATGCTAATTTTGAGTTCGACGTCAAAAACTTCGCTTCAGCGGCAGCGAATGAAATTGGACTTTCAACTAAATAAAAGACAATGAAGACAAGGATGATCGGCATTCAGTGACTGCTTTGTTTCGATGAGTACGATGTCTTAACGAAGTCATTTAACCGATTTAGAAGCTTGGAGAGTTATCGGTAGGTTAGAAGAAGGCCAAACTCAAGCCGAAGAAGCGCAAGCCATTGGAGTGTCACAAAGTGTGATTTCCAGGATCTGGAACCGGTTTTTGGCGACTGGAAGTGCAGGCCGAAGACCAGGCAAGAACGCCCAATGAAGATCGTTATTTAGTATTAACGGCTCGGAGACACCGGAATATGAACGCTACTCTTCTCCAACAACACCTTCGCTCGGCTACTGGCACCACGGTTTCAACTCAGACTGTCCGAAACCGGCTCCATGGTGTAGGTCTGTATGCTCGCCGACCGATGGTATGTGTTAGACTAACATCAAGGCATCGTCGCGACCGCAGGGAGTGGGCAACAGAGCATGTGAACTGGAGGAGAAATGAATGGAGCAATGTTCTTTTTTCTGACGAGTCCCGTTTTTCAGTTCATCCTGATATAGGCGTATTTTCATCTGGAGGGACCGTGGCAGTAGGAATAATCCTGCGTTCGTGCACGAAAGTGTCAGCTTTGGCGGTGGGGGAGTATTGGCGTATGGTGGCATCATCATTGACGGGCGCACAGACCTCTACATCATACGAGATGGACCTCTGACTGGTCGCCGATATAGGGATGAAATCCTCAGACCTATTGCAGTCCCTTACGCTGTAGCAATCGGAGATGACTTCATTTTAATGGACGATAACTGCAGGCCACATCGTACTAACCTGGTGGAGGATTTCCTTTTCGAGGAAGGAATCGTACAAATAGAATGGCCAGCGTGTTCTCCAGACATGAATCCGATAGAGCACGTTTCGGACGCTCTAGGAAGACTAGTTGCTGGCCGCCAACCACCCCCACAAACTCTCCAAGAACTCGAAAGAGCTCTTCTGGAAGAGTGGGACAGAATACCCCAACTCGTGATTAATAGCCTCATTGACTCCATGCCTCAAAGGTGTTCAACGTTGCTGGCCGTCCGTGGAAACCATACCCCCTATTGAAAATGATTTCCTTTGAAGAAAACACCTTTTCTTATTCTTTTTTTCTCCTATGCACAACTTGTGTTTTTTCCTTTTCTACACAAATGCGCAATAAAGTGCATTTTTTTCTGCCAAACATGCGTAACTAATTCTCATATAACCTACTACGTCTGTCGACCATGTATCAATCAGCTAAAAAGTTTCCGAGCCACAAGATCCACCTAAAAGCGCAATATCCTTTAACTGTTTTGAGCAGTGTAAAATAAAGAAAGCGGTTCTCTTAGTGCGAAGAAAGATCTATTTACTAGTTCCTAGTAAGAATGTACTCGACTGTTAACAAAACACTTCATTTGTGGGAAAAAAGAAGTTTTTTCAATATTTATCTATTCAAGCATAGCTGCCAACTACTACGGAATATAATAAAGCACTTTTTTAAACAATAATTATCAGCTTAAAATATAGCAAAATTGTTGTACTACGCGCGAGAGGTGTTTACTATTTTCAAAAATTATATTGTTTACAAAAAGTGGTTAATTATATTCCGTAGTAATTGGCATATATGATTTAAGTAATCGGTGCATTTTAGATAAGCCTGTAAATCTAGCATTTATTTCAGTCCTTTTGTTTTGAACCTTCAAAATTATTATTATTCATTCATGGGGCACATTTTACTATTTGGGAATTACTTTGTACGGCGGCCGAAAACAAATTTAAAAAGTGTAATTTTTTGAAAATGAACTAGAGGATTATTAACGATATAGAAAATTAACGAGAGCATATGTCTTATTTCCGACCTTATTTTGAGCATTCTTTCAATCTGCACAGCCCACTTATCACGCCGAGGGGGGGGGGTGTTCACTCCGTGGTGGATTTTCTAAGGAGTCCTCCTAACCCGTATTTACTCGAAGTTTCGGAGGAAGCCCCAGAAACCTCCGAACTGCTAGGTCGACGTACGATACCTGGATTTGAACCATGCACGTTCGGCCTCCCAGTTCAGAGCGCAAATGCGTACGCTCACTGGTGGGACGATTTTCTAAGGGACTCTAACGCGTATTCGCGTTGCATCTAGAGAAAATCTGCCAAAACTCCAGACCGTTAGTTCGACGCCCGAACCCGGGACCTTCACACTACCATATGTTCAGTGTCCTATATGACTCGGCCATGTTGGGATGGGGTGGGCTGCAGGTTTTCGGAATGCACGCCTCATTGTGTCTCAATTAAGGATGCAAACGGTCTTGCGAGAGCCGAGACGTCCCGTTTCTGGGACTTTAGAGGACACGTCGTGCAAAAGGTGTGTGGGGGAATCCGAATGTCCCGTATTTTAAATAAAATAAGTAATTAAATGATTTGATAAACTATAATGTTCTGAGAAGAGATATTTTAAACATTGTTACTTTTTTCTTAATAAATAGAATCTCAGTATACTTCAAGATTTTCCATTAGTTTGTCTGATTGATTGTCATAACTTTTGTTAAACTCTGTTGTACGTATAATTATAAAGGAGTAAGCATAATGTTCAATAAAACTATATAAAATGTAAAAAATAAATCTGCTTTTCATAGTGTTCCTAGCCTTCCTCTAATAAATGAGCTGGATCGTGTATTTTTGAGCCACGTCCCGCATTTTAATCGCGAAAATCCCGTAAATCCGCATTTAAAAGTTCGCAAGCCTAGTCAAATGTGTCCAGCTAGCATACATATTTAAAGACACCGTAAAGAAACTCGTCCAATGAAATTCAGGCTGAACTAAATCGATTATTCCGTCCAGTTCTGAATGGCAATGACAATAACTCCATTAAAGGAAGTAAAAAAAAAATATTAGTATCTCCAGTACATGCTCATCAGCCGTCCAGGTGGTGTAGTGGCTGAAGAACCATTCTACCACGCCATGAGTCCAGGTTTGAATCCCTTCATAGGGGTAACTCTGGCCGCCCATTGGGATTCTTTAGGGTGACCTTGTAAAAAAACTAACTATGCTACATGCATGAAAGGCAGTCAATAATACTCAGGAATAGTGTAGCTTTCTATCAGTGAAAAAAGTTTTCTAATCAGGTCAGTAGTTACAGAGATCCCCATACAGCGTAATTTAATTCTTATGAGTGTCCCTGTAAAGGAACTATTTGTGATATATGGAAGATATATTTGCGATATATGCAGGATAAGTTAATTTTCAATATTGCTAACTTCTGAAAGTAACGCCGAAATGCCCCATGCGTGTCAGCGAATATCCCAAATAAGGAGGTACCGTTTGAGTTTTCTCGGAAACAGTTGTACATTAAAAAATTTTTTTTTCACAATATGAAACCACTGACACTACATCTTCATGCCAATAGTCCTGATGTGGAAGGTCGGAACAAGCTGTACCAATGCTTCGAAATTGCATAAATTAGCGTTAAGGAGCAAGTTTGGGGTCCGTACCGAGGGGCCCTGGCTGCGTTAAAAAAATTTTAACATCGGAGTCACTTCCCAGGCAGCACAAGAATGTTCTATAAACGTCTAGTAACTTTCAGAATAGTAAGAAAAGCGTTCAGGTAAAGTTTGTACGTTCTGTATAACGTTCTAAAATTGTACTAAGCTATTTTTTGCCAAAAACTGTGAATAAATAACGTCTTATTGGACGTGCAACAGGGGTTTTAATGATGCCGTTCTAAAGCAATACTTAATAACTCGTTCTATTCGACGTGCAGCAGAAGTGCTAGTATTACCGTTCAAAAGCTATGCCTATTAACACGTTTTATTCGATGTATAACAGAAGTGCTGTTGATACCGTTCAAAAGTTATGCCTGATAATCCGTCCTACTTGACGTGCATCAGAAGTGCTGGTGAAATCGTTCTAAAGCAGTGCCCATAAATCGTCATACTCAACGCATAACAAAAGTACTGGTGGTACTAAGTTTAAAAGCAATGTTTAACAACACGTTCTACTAGACGCGTTGAGTTTACTGTTCCTGAAACGTTCGGAATGAGTCGTTCACTTGGCGTCTAATAAAGTTTTACAGACACCTGTTTGGCAACATCCCGGTGTTGAGTTGCGCAAGGCAAGCAAGCGGCAAAATCATTTTGCATTCCTCGTGATATTGCTGTTGGTCATATTTTGTTTTTGCATAATTTACAATTTGTGTTACTCCCAGATAGCACATAAGCTTAAAAAAAGCTTGACATTTCTTTCAATTTGACGTATTAATATAGTTAGCTTGACAGTTCAATTCATTTTAAACTTGCAACAAGCTTGGAGATTACAAAAAAATGAGTCAGCCAATATTTTCCCACCGAATTGAAGTCATTTGAACTGTCAAGCTTGAATACAACTTCATTACTGATTGATTTGGAAAGTCACATAAATAATTTATCATCAGTCATAAATGTACTTGACTATAGAATAAAAAAAAAGATTCTCCATTTCCAAATATTGAAATTCTTCAAAATAAAATACAAATATACTACAAAATTGCTTTAAAAATCAGTCGTATGTCTCGATTTTGGCCAATATTGCCCAACATGAGTGTTGCGATATTGAAAGTTTTAAAACGTGTGCTGCTTTTAAGTTTATATTATGCTTATTTCCCTAGTAGTAGATTCTATAAATCACATATAACATTATTTTAATTTTGATTCATCCTATGGAAAAATAAGCGATTTATTTCGGCATGGGAAATACTGATCAATCTCCCCAAACAACGGCGTGACAACCATAACAGTCAATTCAAACTTTAGTCATTTCCCCTCGAGTCAGATTTGGATTGTGGATAGGACGCTCGCTTCGCACACCTTAGGTACCGAGATCGAACCCAGTCGCGCACGCTAGACGGAAACAAATTAAAGTAACTTGAGGTTTCAGGGTAGAGGGGAAAATGCGTGGGAAAATATATGGGGCGAGTTCAGAGCCCCATGTATTTAGGTTTATTATTTTTCTTTTTTTTAGGAAATTTTTTTAGAGTGTAGTAAGTTTGAATCAAGCTTGCTATGTCAAGCTTAATGCAAGTTAGGCAAGTGTAAACTTGAACACTTGATTCAAGCTTGCACTAAGCTTTCACGCTTGAAATAATCAAGCTTAATGCAAGTTTATTGACTTGATAAATCAAGCTTACTGTAAGATTGATGCAAATTTGCTGTGCTATCTGGGCGAGAAAACGCAATTTAAACACAGTGTGAACGCCCTACCGAAACATTTAATGGTTCTGGATGAGTTCGGGAAGTACATAATTTGAACTGGTTTTTAAAGTTTTAAAACGTGTGCTGCTTTTAAGTTTATATTATGCTTATTTCCCTAGTAGTAGATTCTATAAATCACATATAACATTATTTTAATTTTGATTCATCCTATGGAAAAATAAGAGATTTACTTCGGCATGGGAAATACCGATCAATCTCCCCAAACAACGGCGTAACAACCATAACAGTGACTTCAAACTTTAGTCATTTCCCCTCGAGTCAGTTTTGGAATTTGGATAGTACGCTCGCTTCGCACACCTTAGGTACCGAGATCGAACCCAGTCGCGGACGCTAGACGGAAACAAATTAAAATAACTTGAGGTTTCAGGGTAGAGGGGAAAATGCGTGGGAAAATATATGGGGCGAGTTCAGAGCCCCATGTATTTAGGTTTATTATTTTTCTTTTTTTTAGGAAATTTTTTTAGTGTAGTAAGTTTGAATCAAGCTTGCTATGTCAAGCTTAATGCAAGTTAGGCAAGTGTAAACTTGAACACTTGATTCAAGCTTGCACTAAGCTTGCACGCTTGAAATAATCAAGCTTAATGCAAGTTTAATGCAATGACTTGATAAATCAAGCTTACTGTAAGATTGATGCAAATTTGCTGTGCTATCTGGGCGAGAAAACGCAATTTAAACACAGTGTGAACGCCCTACCGAAACATTTAATGGTTCTGGATGAGTTCGGGAAGTACATAATTTGAACCGGTTTTCTACGTTTTAAACACGTCGGCTGCCCGGACACATAGACGTTAGTAGAGCGTTTTTTGTTTACGTACCGTGAACGTTTAAACTGATCGTTCACAGTTCGTACTTGGAACGTACGTGTGCTGCTAGGGTTTATATGAAGATGTATAACTGCACCGTGCGAAAAAAAAATTCTGTATCACGTCAAAGCCAAAGTTTAAAGCATTCTTAAAAACTGTATTTTTTGATGAAATTGGGGGTATTGAGGAGTTCTTATTTGGAGGCTGTGACTATTTTCGAATGAATTTTCAATTTGAGTTGTTAATATTCAAGGTATATATTATCAGATAGAAGAAAAAATTCTTTGAAGCACCTCAGAGCTAGTCACAGTTGAGGCAATAAAGTGGCAAAAATGGCCCTAAGTTATTTCTATGTCACTCCTCTGGGGTACTTTGACCCCACATAGCTCCAAAACTAAAGTATTTAAATCAAAAATATTTCAGATTTGTTCTTTCCTTGGGTTAGGCAACACAAGAAAAAAAATTCATAAAATTCTGAGATGGTGACGGAACCCCCCTGATGATTTTCCCGTGAAATGCCTCTTAAATGGTTGGTTAGCACGTGTTCGAAAAGTCGAGTGCGGAATCACCCCAGATTTTTTTTTTTTAACTGACGACGCACTAATAGTATGCATTGTGATAGAAAAGTAACTGCTGGTGCTGGCAAATTTTAATATTGTCCACGGGCGGCATAGACCTAAGTGTAGCCCTACTCTTGACTAATAGGTTTGCCGATCACTGGCCAATCTATTAGTCAAGAGAATGGGCTGGCAAATCCTCATCAAGCATTCGCGAATACTAAGGCCCGAATACTACATGGACATCTCTGTAACTATTAAACCGATTCTAAAGATTTTTCCACCGAAAGCTACACTATTCATGAGTATCATAGGCTAAAATTCATGCATGTAGCATAATTTATAGGAACACTCAAAATAATTTGTAAATATTGTCGTAACTGTGTCCATTCGCCAAATGCGAAGAAAAAAGCTATCTAAATTTATTAACTTTACATATTCCATGTCTTACACTTCATTTACAGAAATATAAAAGTAAATAGTATTGTGGAATTGTCACAATTCTACATCATTTATTTCTGACATGTACTACTACTTTACAGCAAAATTCCCAGGTTATTTACTTAGTTTTATTATAGAGTCCGTTGCATAGTTTATCGTGAGCTGCTTTAATACTTTTTATATTAGGAATCGTAAATGGAGTGGAGTAACAGGAGCAAATTCGACTGGACCAAAAAAATATCCTGTCTGTAGCGACTGATTTTGTGCCATCTCGTCGTCGCCATTTAATGAATCTGAGTCGGGTATTGCATGCAAATATTTCAATGTAGCAGTCCCATCTACCTCTGATAAAGCGATGACCCTTCCAATGTAAAATAACTTTTCCTATTCCACTACATAGCAATTTATGAATTATTTTGAATATTCCTGTAAATTATGCCATATGCATGAATTTTAGCGTATGTTACTGAGCAATAGTATAGTTTTCAGTGAAAAAATCTTTAGAATCGGTTCATTGGTTACAGAGATGTCATATAGCGTAATGTATTAAAATTCTTGTGAGTGTCCCTATAAAAGAACTATTTATGCAACATGCATGAAAGGTGGCGTAAAATACTTCGTGATAGTGCAGCTTTCTATCAGTGAAAGAATTTTTCGAATCGGCTCAGTAGTTACAGAGATCTCCATACAGCGATGTAATTCTTAAGAGTGCCCTGTAAAAGAACTATTTGTGATATATGGAAGATATATTTGTGATATATGCAGGATAAGTTAATTTCCAATATTGTTACAGTGGATTAAACTTTTAAAAATAACACCGAAATGCCTCAAATAGGGAGGTATCTTTTTGGATATTTCTTGGAAACAGTTGTACCTTTAAAAAATGTTTTTTCATAATATGAAATTAATATGTTGATAAACCATCTCCATGCCAATAGTTCTCATGTGGGAGGTCGGAGCCAGCTGTACCAAAGCTTCGAATTGCAAAAATTAGCATTAAGGACCATGTTTGCGGCCCCGTACCGAGAGACCCTGGCAGCCTTAAAAATTTTTTAACATTGGATTCACTTAAATGACGATGTATAATTGCACCGTGTAAAATTTCTTTTTCTGTATCACGCCAGAGCCAAAATTTAAAACATTCTTAAAAATTGTATTTTTTATGAAGCTGGGCTGTTTGAGGGGTTCTTATTTGATGGCTCTGACTATTTTCGAATGAATTTTCAATTTGAGATGTTATTAATCAAGCTATATTATCATATAAAAAGAAAAAAAAATTCTGGAGCACCTCAGAGGTAGTCACAGTCGAGGCAATAACGTGGCATAAATGGCCCTAATTCTTTCTACGTCACTCCTCTGGGGTACTTTGACCCCCTCCCCATAACTCCCAAACCAAAAGATTTAAATTCAAAAATATTTCAGATTTGTTCTTTCCTTGGGTAAGGTAACCAGAAAAAAAAAACCATGACATTCTGAGATGGTGATGGAAACTTTTCTTTTTTTGCCTGATTAGCTGTTGCAATGCCTCTTAAATAATTTCATTCAACTCAATCGGATCTGCTGTTCAGTCGCTACTGCACTTCAAATAATTTGAGTGCGTAGGGCTTAATACATAACAATACTTTTTTGTAGCCCTCTAAAAAGCTATAGGCAGTACACTCGCTAGAATTTATGAAGGATGTGAGACAGTGATCTATAATATGCATACCTAATTTGAACTTATTCGAATGCACGCTTTAGACACTAAGTCATTTTAAATTATTTTTTTTCATAGTCCGTAATGTATAAGAATTGTTTTTTTGCAATTACGTGAACAAACTATCAGCTCAACAGAACAAAATCTATGAAGGTCATGTAACCATAATTCTAAACGCTATGGTCTGTGGACAGTCATTCCTTAAAGCATATTTAAGAAATATTCGAGTATCTCAAATAAAACACAACTGGTATATGTTATTAAAGGATTACAAAATATTTTCCGTCAAAACTAGTGCTTCTGTCAGTTATAGTTCTTTTAGAGGAGCACCGAAATATATACAGTGACTCTGAAAAATGGCGAAAGAAGAACATTAATCAATATCCCTGGAAAATTTATAAAAGCCTTTCTGTCACGGAAATCACGTAACATCGATGTTTTGTTGTTTGTTTGTATGTTATAGCAAGCCTGCACGAGGGGGTGAGTTGCCTTGGGTGAAAGGTTTTTTGGGGGTTCTAACGCGTATTCACGTTACATCAGGAAAAACCGCCCAAAACTCCAGACCGTTAGATAGACTGCCGCGCGATGGGCCTGAATCTGTCACTTCCACACTTAAGCCATCTAACAATATTCAGTGTCTTATCCAATCCGCCATGGTGGACCCCATGATTTTACAACTTTGTTTAGTGTAGAAAATACACACAGTCGTATATACTTCAGTGCTGATAAAGCAAGATTTAGGAACTTTAAAAAATTGTTAAACTTTTTCAAATTGATATTTTATTTGATTTTTTTTTTTGCTTTTTCAAACACTTCTTTGCCTATTTTGAAAATTTGAAAGTAGGATAAAAATTTTCCGGTTGGGGAGGAAAATTTTTTTCAAAGGGGCATTGCCCTCCAACGGACCCCTGGCTACGGGCCAGGTCGTCAGCAGCATAGGGCAAGGGCCACGTGCCCTCTGAATTTTGTATGCAGTTTGTTTCCGTACTTTTTTGTTCTTTCCAACACAATCAGCATATGTTTTGCACCCCCCCCCTCCGAATGAAACAATGGTTACGGTTTTGGCAGGGGTGATGCTCGACAAGGAATACAAGGTAAGCAGTAAATCGGTTCGACGTCTTTGAAGGGGCACCATTTCGATGGTTCGCACTGATATAGAGTATAAAAGTGGGTGCCTTTTTACGTTTGCTGGGGACACCACGTACCCTAGGTCCGCCCCTGTGCCTTGGACCCTCTGATGAAGTACTGGCCATTTTCCAATACATTTTATAAACTTCCAGTTTAACGACCGTTTGATTTAACGTCCTACTTGCCAAAGTTCCGTCAAGGCCGTTAAATCTCGAGTCGACTGTACAACACGACACAATAAATCGGTTAATTAGAGCGCGAATTGAATGAAATTTGGAAATTCCCATTGAAATCGTTCTAGCTTAGTATTATCCCATTAGGTATTGTTTTAATTTTCGCCAAATAATGAAAATATCGCTCAGCTTTTCGAAACAGTTTATTTTCGCATCTTATTTGGGAATTTTTCGCCAAAGTCGCCAACATTGGCGACTTTTGGCGCAACTTTTGAGGGAGGCATACGATCGCCATCGGATCATTAGCTAATTATGTAAGTGCTTTAAACGGATGATTGCCTCTAAACTGTGATATACCATAACGCATTGGGATACTTTTGAGTGCTTCTGGCTCCTGTGGAATAACTATTAAGGAAACAGACACTCTTTTCGATGTTTGTTTTTTGATTTAGGCCGATGGGCTGCACTAGGGTCCGAAGCCTATAGGGGGAATGCCCTCCGTGAGGGACTTTCTAACCAGTATTTACGCAAGGTTTCGGAGAAAACCACGGAAAACTAAGAGCGGCTAGGTAGACAGGCACGACCGGGGTTTAAACATGGCACCTCCCGTCTTCCAGTTTATAGAGCAGAACCTCTCAACCACTGCTGGGGTCATTTATCGATGGAGAGCTTTATCCTGCAATCCTTAATAACATATATCTATTTTGATTCGTTTCAAATAGCAGAATAGCTCTAAAATACGCTTAAATGAATGTCTGCCCACAGAGCGAGATGTATTACAAATCTTTTGAGTGTTCCTGTAGAAGTATAAGGCTACATATGCCTAAAGTGATCATTTTTTCTGAACAGAAAATCAGGACATTTCTAAACCACTGATTCAGGAGTGGTAAAAATCAATTCTGACCCCCCAGATTTTTTTTCTACACAAAATCTAATTTTCTACTTTTATGAGAAAAATGAGTTGAAAAATTACACAAATAAAATAGGCGTATTATGTAAACTTAGTTTTTAAATAATCTTATAGTTAATTTTTGGAGAACTTTCCAAAATAGTTTGCTTTCTAGCGTTAACTATAGTACCACCATCCATTGATTATAGGTATGCATTAATATATATTACAAAACGATCATTTGCATCAATTAAAAAAAACTGGTGTTAAATACAAGTAAGAAAATCTTTGTAAATAACACAATCATTTTCAAGTTAATTTATTCCCAATTTATTTTATATTTATTAATTTTTCATAAAGCAGGACTTTTGGGGGACAGGAATGGAAAAGCTTTAAACTTTATAGTTCTATGGGGACAGCAGGACATATAGGTAAAAACAGGACTGTCCCGCCAAAAGCAGGACGTCTGGTCACTTTACATATACCCCTTTCGAATTCTTCACTTTACATATACCCTTTTTAAAGTCACTTTACATATACCCTTTACATTACCCTTTTCCATGGTACAGTTCATACGAATAACACATATAAATTTCGAGGAAATAGATGCCTATTGACGGAAGTTAGACTACGGACGGAGAGACAGATGAACCGAAATCATAAAAACTCCTTAGCCTTGTTGGAAAGTGCTGAAAAAACAGAGCTTGGTAGCTGAGAAAATTTACAACCCCAAAAGGAAGTAGCACAGAGCTGTTATAGTTTTTCGCAGCCTACGGCTGTATGTTTTGTGTTTTAAATCAAACCTGTATGACGGGCATCGGAGAGGTGCCTATGGAGGGTGCTTTGAGCGAACCACTTTTTAAGGGGCTCTAGCGCGTATTCACGTCACATCTGGAGAATGTTCTACATTGCTTTAGAGAAACATTTTGCTTTACTGTTCATTTTATCAGATCATATAAGTCCTATAACCTTTTTTTATGTCAAAAACAGGCCCATCCAAAAAAATTTCTGCGCCCGCCATTGCTTTCATGATTTATTTTTCATTAATTCTGATTTTATTTTATTTGTACTTTTATAATTTATTTTAAGATGTGTAGTACTTCGTTTGTCTATCAGCCCAATGCAAATGATTGGCTGGCATCCTTTCCAGTTCATAATCTAAAAACTCAGGAGACAATCCCTCCCCGCGTCCCCTTCGCGCCATCGGAAAAAAAAAGCTTGTGCCTAATTTACAGTTTCATAAATTACGATGTCATAATATTTATAAGAGTAAAGTTTGCGCCAATTCGTAGATAATGTAAATAATTATCTAAACCAAGAATACAACTGGTATTTCTAATGCATCTACCTATTCTGTGCTGGGACATACGAGCATAATAAACAATAATAAGGGGAAAATAAATTTCTCCAGGCGGGATTTTTGCGGTACGCCACTGCTTACAAGACAAAAAACTTAATAAGATCACTTAAACAAAAATTATGTAATCTCTTATCTCTTACCTCTTATTTACATCTAATTTTTGGTTCTATAACAATGAAAACAAACACCTAGATGAACGCACTTCATGATATTTCTTTGATCATTCAGTTTTTAGATTATGAGATGTGTTGTTACTTCGAAAAAGCCCATACGAAACTGCTCCAGCAGTTACGTACTCAATCATTGGCCGCATTCATAAACGCCAACCGAGTTTCCATCTAAGGTGTTCGTAAAGGAAACTGAGTGCATTCAGTTTATAAACTAAACCATTCGTATACAAAACTGAGTGCGTTTAGTTTCAAACTAAATAAACTGAGCGAGAAGCAGGTTTATCCAGTTGTTTAGAGGACACATTTGCTGCACGTTGTTGTTATGAAATGGCTTCCGTAGTTAAGAAAAGTATGTTGTTATGAAAAGTACTTTACGTTTGCTGAAGCTGCTTGAAACTACGGCTGCATTCGTAAACGCCAAACGAGCGTTTACGAGCAATGAGTTTCCAACTAAGGCGTTCGTAAAGGAAACTGAGTGCACACAGTTTTTAAACTAGAGCGTTCGTATACAAAACTGAGTGCGATTAGTTTCAAACGAAATAAACCGATCTCTGCTAAGGTTTCGTCAGTTGTTTAGAAGATACACTTGGTGCACGTTGTTGTTGTTTTGAAATGGCGTCCGTTGTTATGGAAAGGTATGTTGTTGTGAAAAGTATTTTACGTTTTCTAAAGCTGCAAATATTATTTTTTCGAGGAGGAAATTCATGCGTACGTTAGAAAATGCTGCGAAGGTACATAATTTTTCAAAGGTAATCATTTTCTGGTATTTTTCATTTTAGTAAATTCAAAAATGCATGTTTTAGTGTTGAGATTGAAGTTGATTTAATCCGTTATTAGCGAAATTTGAACTTCTCTTGCTAAATACTTTTGAAAAAAGGAAGTTGAAATTTCTAAATTTTGATTCGTACACTTCAATTATGGCCACTCTTTCTTTTAAAAATCCTGTTGATTTTATATTGAGTATGTACTAAAAACTCTCCTCAACAAAATTATCGCATTCGGGAATTGTAAACAAACACGTCTCCTAGGCGACGAAACTAAATAAACTGAAGTTGTTCGTAAAATCAAAGGAAACTGATAACCACTGACAGCACTAAACACACGCATTCCAGTTTTCTTACGAAAACTCGTGCAACGAGTTTGTCGTTTACGAATGCAGCCTACAACAAATATACAGAATTTTTCAAAGGTAATCATTTTCTTGTATTTTTCATTTTAGTAAATTCAAAATGCGTATTTTTAGTATTGAAATAGATGTCGATTTAAACCGTTAATAGCGAAGTTTTAACTTCTTTTGCTAAATGCTTTTGACAAATATAAGTTTTAGTTGTAATTTCTAAATTTTTATTTGTACTCTTCAATTATGGCCACTCTTCCTTTTAAAAATCCTGTTGATTGTATATTGAGTATGTTTTAAAAACTCTCTTCAGCAAAAATACAGACGTGAAATGTAAACAGACACGTCTCCTATAAGTAACGAAACTAAATAAACTGAAGTTGTTCGTAAAGGCAATAGAAACTGATAGCCACTGATTTCACTAAACACACGCATTTCAGTTTTCGTACAAAAACTCGTGCAACGAGTTTGTCGTTTACGAATGCACCCAGAACCAAGCCACGAATAGTGCGTCAAAATGACGAAATTCTTTACTACTTGGCATGTAGTGTCAATTGGTTTTGCAGTGGCAGTCTACGTCGCTATGACGTGCCACTAACGATTTCAAAGATTAGTTGAAACTGGGCACTACATGTTTAACACTTTCATGCAACCGGCAGCTTTGAAATTTACATCAAAGGATTGTTGTTGTTATTGTTATTGTGAACACGCATATCGGATTTGTGTGCTTGCCTCAAAGCCACTTATAAATCCTCATCAGTAGGACAACACGAGGGGGGATGCTTTCCGTGGGGGGTCTTTCTAAGGGGTCCTAACCCGTATTTACGCTAAATTTCGAAGAAAACCACGGAAAACTCCGAAGGGTTAGGTCGACGGACGCGCGATGGGACCTGTCACGTTGACACAACGTGCATATTTTTTAATGAAAAATTATTAATGCAAATCCTAATAAATATTGTCTAAATTTAAACTAATAATCTATTCTAAATTTAATTTAAAAGTTTTTAATAATAACTATCTTTTAAAGCTTTCAATTTTCCTCTTGGCCTTCTCAATTACAGCGCATTAACGTACTTCTAAAGCATTTCCCTCTTATCAGCTGCTTTGAAATAAAATAACAGTTGACGCCGGCTAAAAGAATAATAATAACAACACCTCTTCCTCGCATATATCTTTGCTCTAGCGGAAGCAGATGTGTTTGCGGTTTTCCTCTGCAGCGCAAGAAGCATATTGCTCGAAAAACACCTGCTAAAATTTGTTCTAGAAAGTTCGAGCTCCCTTCTTCTATAGCAATAGTCTAACGGTCATTCTTTAGCAGTTGGAGAGTAATTTTTGGTGGGGCAGGCCACTCACTTCATGTGAGGAGGCTTTTGCCCACCGACACGTAATATATACCGCGTTCCTCGCCGCATTCTTATACCGCGGGATTCGCATCTCGCCGATCACTTTATGGTGACGGAGGCGGTCACCCACCGAGATGCCAGGCCGCTTTAAGATGAACGCCGTGATGTTTTTGTCAACACGCTTCCCCAGGTTTACTTTGAGTGCATGTATTGTAGAGTTTTAAATGTATAATCCTGCATTTTGAAAATTAGTGACTGTTCCAGTGGGAAAATAAAGTAATATGTCTCAAGTTTAAAAGTGTTGAGTGAGACTCTTTATTTAAAGGGAATGTGGTCTTCAAAATGTGTTTTTTTTCCTGAAGTAAAATGTGTTAGCCCAGTGTTCAAAGCGTTTGTGTGATCATGTTTCAGAAGAGGAAAAACGTCATGCGCGATCAAAAGGGAATTTCATTCTTGGTCTTGGAGTTTGTCCTTCCTCGTCGCTCTGATGAGGAATTTCTAGTGCATGTGTGATTTCGTTCAGTGGGGAAGAAAAGCATGTTCACCCCTACGACATTGTGTATGCCATCGTGTTCCGTGTGAAAGAAAGTACGTCTTACCTAAGGGGAATAATTCTCCTTTCGACATCGTTGCGAGTGTGAATGTAAAATGTGACCCATCCGATCGTGTTCTTAAAACTATGTCGCTCTCACTACAAAGTCGTACCAGTTATAATCTTTACAAAATAATTCATCGTCTTTTTACGATCACCGCCTTCCACCGTACATCACCATAAGACAGAACCCAATCCCGGAACCTTCACACTTCGCCCATCTACCATTTCCAGTGATATAACCACTGTGCCATGGTGAGGCCTTACATCAAAGGACACATTTATTAATCCTTTGAAGCGCAAGACTTTTGCGTCACTCTCCAGGTTTTCGAGATGTCAGGAGAGATTGTAATATTTCCGACATAAATTTCATGAATAATGTGTAGTTATTCCTAAAGATTGTTGTAAAGAATTTAACACCCAGCGTTATATTTTTAGGACAGTCGCAATAATCGTTAGTTGCAAAAATAAATTAACATTTGTTTATTTCCTATTTCAATTTCTTGAATAATAAATCTGATTTCCACAAAATACTCAGCGATAACAAAGTAAAATACGAATCTTTCACTATTTTATTCATATTTTTGAAAAAGAACTGTACATTCTTCATACCCGACAAATGTCAGAAATTTCTTTATCACTTCTGACATCAACATAAATTGGAGAATGCGATGAAAAAATGTCGGGAGCTAATGGGTTGATGGCATGGAGTTAAGGCTTCACCCTTAGCTAAGTTATCATTTAGTTGTTTTGTAGAAACTATACATGTTATCTCTGTGACCGAGATAGGAAATTTCCCTAACGCTTATATTTTTTGCGACTAGCAGCGAAAGTTGTGTTTTATTTCTTCATTGCACAAAATTGGAATTGTACCACCTAATTGCGAGGAATTAGATGATTTCACCGCGCGTTCAAAGGTTAAAGCACATTCCGTGCCAGTCATGCAACAACTTTTAGTTTTATCAGTTGACCTGCTGAAGTACCCGTCGTTGACGGGTTAATACATTATGCAAATTTTCAAACAGCTTGAATCTTCGTCAGCAGGTGTATAAAGAATAGAAATAGTATATTAGCAATAGTATAAAAATTATATCTTCTGTGTAGTGTTAAAGATTACATGTTTGGGAGTAACAAAGTGATCAGTAAATTTGACTATTTTAGAGAACTTCTTTCTATTTTAAAAAATTAACCCATTCTTGCCTGGATATTTTTGCGACTTTCTTCGATTTTTACTGATAACAGAAATAATAGATAAATTTCTGATGTCAACTTCTTGAACAAGGGATGATTTCTTTTAAAATCATTATGCATAAAAATCGAAATATCAACATCCTACTGGGTCATGTTAAAATATTTTGTAGAGTTGAAGCTCAATACTCATGAATAAAGGCTAGGAAAAATAAATAACGTTTTCGACTAATAGCGAAAATGCCGTCCCAAAAAAAAGGACACTATGCATAAATGGGTTAAATTTTATTCTGGTTGAATGAAATTTTCAAGTCAAGAGGTCATTCCTAACCTGTAACTAAATTTTGTTTGATTCACTGTAGATATTTTTAAATTATTTCTCGAAAACATTTTGCTCAATTTTCACAAACTCTAAAAAAGCGAGTAAACGTTAAAAGAAATTCATTTAAACGTATAAAAAAAAATACCGATTTTTGTTGTTTTAGGCGTTGCTAAACTTCATTGTATTCTCTTAATCCATTTCTAAGGAATACGAGAACAAACATTTATACGATTTTCGCAAAATCCCAAAATCTATGAAATATTTAAAGCTGTTTTGGTACCTGGAATTCAAATTAACTTGCATCTAACATTATTCCAAATTTTATTCTATCTATTCCCATTTTTCAGGATTAGAACAAACATGTGCTGAATTTTCATAAAATATCAAAATCTATTAAAAGACATAAAAATATTTTAACGCAAACTGTTCAAGTGAACACTAGTGACGATACAAAATTTCATTTCACTAGCTTCAGTAGTTTATACGTAATCTATAAATATTTTCATACTTTGACCAATTTTTGCGAAATCTCAAAATCTAATAAAAATTTTTAAACAATTCCACACCTAAAGTTTTAGTTGAGTGACCACCTATCATGTCACTCAATTTCATTTCATTCGCTTCAGTCATCTTTAAGTTATGCGCGAACATGAATGTAAGCAGTTTGAAACGATTTTCGCAAAATTTCAAAATCTAATCAAGATTTTTTTTAAAAATTCGACTCCTATATTTTAAGTTGAGTGAGCAGGGCAACATCCCCGTAGGCCTAGATCCCTCGCGCAGATAATTGGCCTTAACACCACATTTACATTTTACCTATCATGTCACCAAATGTAGGTACCTATCATGTCACCAAATTTCATTTCATTCTTTTCAGTCGTTTGTACATGATGCGCGAACAAAGAGTTACGGATAGATTGCCAGAATGACAGACAGACAAACTTTTTTTTGAGGGTCGTATTGGATTCCCATGTGCTTGAAACAGATAGAAATCGCAAAATTTTTGAATTCCAAGTAATATACAGACCAAAGTCTAATTTTATTTATATAGATCGCTCTTAAAGTCAGTCGAGTGCAGTCAGTTGAAAAATTAAATCAACCGAGACTAGAGGCAGTTGATTCAGTTTTCCACATAGTTTGTTGTACAGTTCAGTACCGAGCACGTTCTGCTCAGGAGCTCACGGCCCTCTAAGCTAAGGGGTGAGGAACAGAATGGCAATCGCATCGCCGGGCCGGGCTTTAGGGGAACCCGTAATTTGGTAGAAATTTTATCGTGTTTGAAGTTCGGTATGTAATGGCTTACGGTAAATTTAAAGTGTACTCATTCCAAACTGTTTAGAAAAAAATTATGGGTCGAACTGTGGAGGGAGAGAATTATGCTCGGTAAAAATTAACATATGGCGCATTTGTAAATGCTCATCCTGTCCCGGAACACCCAAAAGAATAGCCTAAAAAAAAACCTGAAAAATTCATTCTGAGTGAAACCCTTTTGGTAAATCTAATCCTTTCATCATAAAACCAATGTCTGAAAATTCACTCATGCCAATTTTTTTTTTTCTCATTGGCTCGGTATGATTATAAAGTGAGCGGAAAGCTATCCATTTAAAACAATCATCTTATTAATACAGTCGCCTCAGTCTGTCCTATTTTTAAAAAAATCCTACCTCTATAAATAATAGAGTGAAATGTTCTGCTGCTTCAACTTTTGTTAAATGTTCTTTTAGATGTTAAGGTTTCGCCTATCAAATCATTACAATAGTAGGCTATATAAATAAAACTTTAACGAAGGTAGGAATTTAAAAAAATAGGACCAATTGCGATGCCTGTTAATAGAACATACAGTCATGATGCAATCTGACTCAACAGGTATTTTGTTGTTATTTTTTCTAGGAAATGGTTACAGTGAATAAATGAATGACATATTTTGAAAAAAAAAACAGTTTAATTTTTACGGTGCTTCAAAGTACTATGCTAGCAACACCCACAAAAAAAAACACACACAAAAAAAAGTGCTAGGAAAACTGTTTAAAAATGTGTCCAGTTTTTTAGTTTAGTTTCTTGAACCCCTAATTAGTTTTTGTAAAAACACAAAATTAAAAATAAATATCAGAAGTAATTAATTGTCTTATGACATGTACATTTTCACAGATAACAATATTTTAAATACGAAACTTATATAGGAAATTTGACTTACGTCCGAATACTTCTTTGAAAGGGTGTACCTAGAGCAGGCACTGCAGTCTTCCTACTTTTTTACTCATCAAAGTTTTACTTAAATACCTACTATTTAAATGATTTAATAAGCGAAACCTTAACATCTAAAGGAACATTTAACAAGTGTTGAAGCAGCAGAGCATTTTAGGCTAATATTTATAGAGGTAGAATATTTTTTAAAGGAACGACTGCGATGCTTGACCTAGAGTAAGGTAACCAACAAACGTCCCCAATTTTCGGGATTTTTTCAGCTTGTCCCCAAAATGTAAAGCAACGATTGAGGTCAAAATTTTGATTATAACAATCATTTCTTCTCAACTTTTTAAAAATTCAATCATGTTTCATTCATTTTATGAATGTTAAGCTTATATTTATTCAACTAAACCATTAATATTTAAGAAAAGCATTGAATTTATAAAATGTCTCCAGTGTTTTTAATAATTGCGGACACCATATGACTTGCCCCCAATTCTTTGTAACTCCATCTCCGAAACTTCGCGTAAATACGGGTTGGATTCCTAAGAAAGTTCCCCACGGAGGGCAACATCCCCCTAGGCCTAGATCCCTCGCGCAGATAATTGGCCTTAACACCACATTTACATTTTACATTTCTTTGTAACTCTGTTCACCTTAACCTATAGTTGAATGTTTAATTTGTGAAGCATGCAGTGCCGGATTAAGGCAGCGCGGGGCCTCAGCATGGCACAGTGGTTATGCCACTGAAAATGGTAGATGGCCGAAGTGTGAAGGTCCCATCGAGCGGCTGTCGACCTAACCGTTCAAAGTTCTCCGTGGTTTTCTCCAAAACTAGCGTAAATACCCCCACGGTAGGTACCCCACTTGTGCTGTCATTCTGACGTGGATTTATAAGCGGTCTTCGGGCCATGCACACAAATCCGAAATACATGTTACACAAACACAGACAGCGCAAGCCCTGTAGCAAATGTTACCGAGAGGGGCCATGTTGTGATAAACCCAGACCACCCTCACGTTAAAGTGGTATAGATAAATAAACTAAGAAAAATGAGTAGTGCTAATTATATTATAACTAATTTTTATTGCTAATTAATTAGTGAATGGTATTACTAATGCTAATTTGATGTAAATAAAACTAAAACTTCCCACGTATTAGATTTGGGAGGGGTTTATTCTAACCCTTCCCCCCACTTGGGTGTGCTAATATCTAGGTTTTGAGCGCTAATAAAATAAAACAGAACTTTTGCGAACTTTTCTTGATTTAGCGTGAAAAAATATGAGCAAACACTGAACAAATCAGTTTCTCCAAGTAAATTGGTGTGCGGAAAAAATGCCTCTCAAAATAATTTTTTGGGGTGGGGGACTAAATAGATAGTTACACTGACGATGTTTAAAGGTTTGTGTGTGTGTGTGCGTGAATATTAATGTTTATGGGCATATTTCGAGATTCCAAACCCCTCCACCTTTCCCATATGCAAACATGTTTTATCCCCTCTAAAAATGCATAATTGTAAAATTATTCCATTATTTGGAAGGTCTTCACAAATACATCCTCCAAAAAAAGTATTCGAGCAAGAGAGAAATTTCCTATTTTAGATTTGCGAATAATAATTGAGTTTTTGAAAAACGCACAACTTGATAGAAATATGAAAAGTCCTATTTATACATAACCTAATTCATATTCTATGATAAATAATTTTTAATATACGAAACCAACGTAGGATATTTCTCTCTTGCTCGAATACTTTTTTTGGAGGGTATACATTAGAAATTTTTAACTTCTGTTATTTCGTTGTTTAATGGGTTAATTCACCAGAAATCAAACTGAGTGTATGCAGATCTATTGCAATTTATACTTCCGATATTCAAAATACACTGCATAACCGAACACATTCAAACTGTATATGCGTATAGAGAGTGACTGTTACTTCCACTTATCGCTAGCAGGACTTCTAAAGGTCATTTCGTTCGTGTTCTACAAGCATGTGTGTAATTAATTTTCAACCTACCCTCGTAAAAATGATATAAAATAGTTTGTTTAAAAGGTCTCAGTAAGAGGATTGTATGTTTTCTAAATAGAATGATCGATATAATAAATAACAAAAAATTTGGATCAAACATTCATTATAGTATTACGTTCAAATGTTTTTGCAGGATATAATAATCTTAAATGTGATCAAGTATTTTGTGAGTTTCTTTCTGGAGCAATACCAGAAAACCTCTTTGTTTTGGTTTACCTGGGGTTATAGCTTCCATGATCGCTTCGACCGTGATGCTTTTTATGCAAAAATCCTCCCCGTTCTAATTATTTTATCTGAACGAACTTACTGACATTCACTGTTACTGCAAAGTCCCTGAAATGATCGGGGTCGATAGGCTACAAGCCTACTCAGAATAATGAATAATCCGGCCCACTGACGAATTAATGCAATTTTATGGGTGCATATGATTAGTTAGAAGATTCTCATACACATCCATTTTGTGGAAGTAAAGTAGGTTTTGTTGAGCTTTTCTCGGGAGGGGCGGTCGCCCTCTCCGACCCCTTCCCTTAAATCCGTCTTTTATCCGGCCATGACTCTGTTCTACCATTTTCTTTCTATATTTTGTTTATTTCTGGATTCATTCTTCAAATAAAGACAAACTTGTAACATGATTGTTAAGGAGTGCATTTTTTAAAGGCCATAATGAAGTGGGTGGGCCAAAAATCTGGATATCCTATCCTTCGAGTTGCGTTTTTTGTCAACGGAATTGTCTTGATCAAATGAAAGATAATAATGAAGCCTTTTATTTATTTATTCTTTTTTTTATTCTGCTTTTCCTACCATTTGGACGCTCTCTGAAATTTTTCTCTGGGCAGTGGCGTCGCTAAGCACACCCGGTGTCCCTCCCCCCCCCCTGCACATACACAGGCCAGTCAAAGTTAGTTCTGCATAAGAATAAGCAAAATCATTAATAGCAGTAGTGGTATAATAGTTTTCCTTTGTACACCACACAAATAATCTTCAATTTCTGCAAAAATATCATTCTGGTAATAGTAAAAATGGTCTTTCAAACATTACTAGGCTATAATGCTATTTTCCACATCACCTATATGATGTATTGCACAAGGCGAGCAAACGACTACTTTTTACATGGAGTGTTTCCCTAGGAGGCCTATCAAAACCACGATCCTTGAAAAAAACTGTTTATAAAAGCATTGGCAGACTAATAAAAATATTGCGTGTGTAATCTTTACTGCACACCCCAGTTTAGTCAACCACCTCATTCGCATCCCTTGTCCAAGATCCACTGCCCCCTCCCGCAGCAAGAGAAAGTGTTCTTAGATACACACCTGCTTAAAAGTGGAACAAAATGCAGATGAAATGGCAACACATAAGATGAGAACGACCTGCTATATTCTTGTTTTATGAGGAAAACGTTGAAAATTTTAAACTGGGGAAATAAAAAGAAGTTGAGATGAAATAACACATTTTATTTCTACAAATCAGATCTTTTATTTTTTTTTAAAATTAATTGAAAATTTTAAAACCAGAGTTTTTTGGGTGTCACCCCCTTTACTGGTGCCACCCGGTACGGTGCTCAATCCTCACTTTTCTGGGTACTGCATTTTTTGTTCCACAATGTGTTAAATATACTCTTGTGTCTCTTATTGATGTCTTTAGAATACTCATTCAGTTTCGCCTAGGTAATCGGTTGACTAAATATAGCAGGCATGCAACAGCCATACTAAATTTATACTAGATATTCTTTCAATGAGTTATCTGCAATTGATTTACAGTTCCATAATAGAGCTTCAAAAGTTGTCTTATAAAAAAGACAGAATTACGATATATCTAAGCTAAAAAAAGCGTGCTTGCTAAAAAGCTTGCTAAAAAAAGGGACTAGATCTTCCGGGGGGAGGGGAGAGGAAACAAAAACTTTCAAGCTAATGGCGCGAGCCCCCGAAAAGCGCAGGACACGTGCGGGGTCGCCGCGACTGAAGAAGAGAGAGGAGAAAACAAGAGGGGGTCTGGGTACTGGTTTTCGTGACGTCACAAGAAAGGATGGGATTTGGAACGGTTTGCATTGAGTTCAATGGAAGAAATGGAATTAATAATGCCAATAAATACGAGTAGCTTAATTTTTTATGACGCTTTGAAATAGCATTTTCGTTTTACAACACTTTGTTCTTAAATAATAGTGAATCAACAATATTTTGTGTCAGAAATTAATGAAATAAATTGGTACTAAATTTAAAGCAGTTTCAGCATTGTATGCAGTATGTTTTGCATTTCGGGCTAGCAAATACATTCTAAATAATATAATGGTTACTCAATGTTATCATTTATCTAAAATAATATGTATATGGATTAAATTTATACGTTGTATAAGCGTAAAGTCATATTTTTAAGTAAGTAAAAGTAAATATATTTTTAAGTAAAAATAATAATTTTTATTAATTTTACTTAAAAACTGAAATACATTATTTAGTTTTGCTTCGTTTTAATAAGCTTTTTGAAAGAATTGATGTTAAAAATATCCAGATTCATAAATAGTCATCTCAAGCCATTTCGTGACGTCACAAGAGAGGATGGGATTTCAAAGAGTTTGTATTGAATTCTACGGAAGAAATCTGATCAATAATGTCAATAAACACTAGTAGCACGAGGAATATAATCAGAAATTTCCACAATTAATATTTTAAAAACTTGTACAATACATTCTATATATAATTATGTTATACAGACTCCTAATGTCCAATTTTATTAGAAGCAATTAAAGCACAAAAAACAAGAAAATAAAAAGTAAAAGCTTTTATTACCCAAACCTTACAAATACTATAAAGTTTTTCATGAAAGCTCTACAAGTGTTTGCTTTAGTTTTTTCTAGATAAGACTTTCAAATATCACATTGAGACATTTGAAATATATATAATTACTAATTTTTAAAAATTAGTGAGTATAACTCTTGAATATGTAAAACTGCCTAAATGCTCTCAGGGGTTTTCATGTAAAATATATTGCAGTAATACATATACTTTTTTGTTATTGTTGTTAGCATTGCAGTAATACATTTTCTTTTTTGAGTTAATTTCCAAATCTGTGTTCATACTTAATTTCAGAACTTTCAACAAATTCCGGTAAACCGTTTAGTTGGAAATATTTCTTTAATAAATACCTTCTATATTTTTGTTTTTCTAAGTATCCAGCAAATAGATTTCTCTCTCTCTCTCTCTCTCTCTCTCTCTTTTTTTTAAATAAATAAATCAACCATGAAATCCGCATTGAACCTTAAGCTACAGTTATTTCTTGTTTTTTGGTAATATCGGATATATAGGCTGGTAAGCTCGAAAAAATGCACGGGATAGCATTCGGTTCTAATTTATAATGCTTTCTTTTTACAGTTAAAAGTGCCCCATCTGATTTTAAAATAGCACCGTCTTTTAAAAGATCTTCATCTCGGAAATGCTCAATACAAACATACATATTTTTTCCTGGGGACCAATTTTTTCTTGGAATATTTTTAGTCCATTCGGCCCCCTTTTCTTCGTTTTTTGGGAAAAGTGAAAACATTTACATTTTCTCCTCTTTTGTAATTAGCTTTACTTACAGCCTGGGACGCAGCAAATGGAAGCATAGTGATTGCTAGAACAAAAGAACAGAAATCAATAAAACTAACGCAAAATACGGCAATTTTATATTTTTATGTACTCTATAGCTTAATAACTATTATCAAGTATGTCGTATTAAGAATAGAGATTGCTGACTTACCATTAGTATCCAAAAAAGGCACAAAACATCTTAGTTTCTTCTACTTTTCCATATGATTCTAATGCTTTTAACGGAGAAAAGTCCATCCTCTCTTGTGACGTCATAACACCTCCACGCGTTCAGTACCCAGGCTCGCCTTGTAATTGTCTACTCTCCCCCTCCCTTCCCGGGGGCTCCGACACGTGTCTGTCTGCTGAAAGAACTCCCTCGAACGCTTCGGCGGACTTCGTATTTCGAGGGAGTTCATTCCATAGACAGATTGCTACTTCTGCTATATGGCTAACCCGGCACTAGGTTCATGGATCAATATAATTGATCAATGGGATCTAGTTTTAATAAATAAATAAACATAAATTTTATAGATATTATTGCTGGTCTATTTCACTTTTCGGATTCGACATCCTGACTTCATTGTTGTTGTTGTTGTTGTTGGAACATGTATTCGGATTTGTGTGCTTGTTCATCCTGACTTCATGCTTCTTTAGTAAGATAAACTGAGGTTTTGCGCAAACTTTGAAAATATTTTAACACGAAAAGTAAAATAAAGATGGCAGCACCAAATACTCTAGTTTTATGCAAACATGGAAAACGTTAATATAAAATAGAAATTTTATTTTTTGAGGTCATGTATATTTCTTGTTCATATTTTCGAAGTTTTAGAATATAATAAGAGTTAATAAAGCAGGCTCTTTATTATCTTCTTAAATTTTTAACGCCTTTAAGAGGTGAGTACAGTGTACCAATGTGAAAAAAAAACAAGATTTAATAGATTTGTATATAATATATATAGATAGATAGAATCATCAATATTTGCTTAAAAAGGTGAATTTTGGTTTACAAAATACCATCTTGAAAAGGGGCCCCCAGAATTGGAAGACCGCGTCAGGTCCCCGTCAAAGTTCGCCTCTGCAAACAGTTTTCCATTCATAAAATCTGCGAATGAATGAAATTTCTACTCCTAAATCTTTTTGAATACAATTTTATTCAGATTCTTTAACAAAAAATGCAGTTTCTCTACAGTGGGATAAAAACTGCTTTTCAGATAAGGCTTAATTCTCACTCAGAAATGACCAGATATTACTGGAAATCAGTGTTCAGGCCAATGAACTCTGGGAAAGTATAGGTTACTTTTTATAATGATGAGAAACACGGAGCTGCCGGCATTACAACATTTTCGTGGGTGCTCTAAGCAGATTACTTTTTCTTAGTGAAGGAAGAAACGATTGGACTTTTAAACTTTAAAAAATTAACTTTTAAAATCATTGTTTTAACTTTCACGATTCCTTCTTCCATCTGTAATTACATATACTCTTTGAACATTCCGTGCAAGTTGAAACTACACCTGTAATTATTTGCATATGCAGGGAATGGAAACAGTAGCGCTTTCAGGGAATGCCCAATGGGCTTCACCCCCCGAAAAGTCCGGCTTTCTTTAAGTGTAACATTTTGATTCATTGTCCACTCAATTTAAGTGAAACAAGGTTTTTCTAAAAATGAGCCCCCCCCCTTAAAACATTTTACATTATTTTAAAGTAACATTTTTCTTCATTCTTTTGATAAGTTCAAATAAGCTTTCTTTAAACATTAACCCCTCCCAAAAAAATTTCTATATCCACCTCTGAATGGAGAGCAGGAGAGCAAACGGCTGGCAGTATAAACAAACAAAAGCTTTCGACTTAAAATTTTTGCTCAAAATGTCATTTCTTATTTCTTTCTTCAATAGAACTTTCTTTTTTTAATTCGTTTATAAAAAATTCGTTGAAAAGGACGAAATTCCACTAAGTTATAAATTGGCAAAAAATTTTATTAAAATGTGCGGAATTTTTCAAAAAAAAAAAAAAACTGTTGTCCGGCTTTTCTGTCGCTCTCTCTCTCGTTCTAATATTGAACCAAGGTTTAACATGTTCATGCTCACTATTAAAATAACGCAGTCATGACGACTCCTCTTCTTTGATAAGTGTTGCTTTTCAACATATGCCTTTAAATGCTCCTCTGGGATCCAACCTTGCGCTAGTATTAAAAAAAATGTCTAAAACTCAAAATATTTTTATACTTTCAGCTAAATATCGTTTATATTATACAGAAAAGTTTTTATCAACCTCAAGTTTTGCAAATACATGAATACGATCATAACATATACGATATTTAAATAATTTAGTACAGCGGTACTCGATCTGTGATTGGCAATCGGTTTTCAAGAATCGTAAGTAAATTTTAATTGAATACAAATATATAATATTAATTGAATACAGACATATCATTGATTTATCCATAGATCCATACTAGCTGCAGTACCTGTCGTTGACGGGTTAGTATGTCATGCAAATTTCCAAAAAGTCTGTATTTTAGTCATCATTGTAGGAGTACAACGAAAGGAATTAGTATATTGGCAATAATATAGACAGCAAAATTATAACATCCTGTGTATTGTTAAAAGATTACAGGTTAGAGAGTAACAAAGTGATGAGTAAAATTGACAAGAGGAATTTTTTATTTATTTTAATAACTAAAGTATAATTCTGATTGAATGAGCTTTTCAAATCAAGTGGTCATTCCTAACCTATAACTGAACTTTGATTCACTGTAGATATTTTAACATTATGCTGAAATAAAAGATTCACAATTTTCAGAAAATCTAAAAAAGGAAATGAGCATTTAAAAAAAAGTTTAAAAATTTATTCAATTTTTTTTTCAGAAAATGACGACCTTTGTTATTTTAGTCGTTGCTGATCATGCTAAACTTCATGCTAAACTTCATTGTATTCTCTTAATCCCTTTTTAATTAAATGAAACCAAAATCTATGAAATAATTAAAGAATTTTGGCATCTAGAGTTTAAATTAACTTTGCATCTAACATTTCAAAATTTCATTCTATGTCCATTGCTACTTTTCAGGAATGGAGCAAACATGTACTCCGTTTTCACAAAATCACAAAATTTACAAAATTATTTTTTAAATACTTTGACGCCTATAGTTTATAGTTACTAACGCCTCTAAGTGACCACCTGTGACGATATTAAATTTTATTTAATTATCTTCAGAGGCTTATACTTAATCGACAAATATTTTCACCTTTTCGCAAAATCTCAAATCTAATCAAAAATTTTTAAAAAATTCAACACCTATAGTTTAAGTTGAATGACCACCTATCATGCCACCAAATTTCATTTCATATATTTTAGTCGTTAATACGTGATGCGCAACAAATATTTACACTTTTTGAAACTACTTTCGCAAAATCTCAGAATCTAATTAAGCTTTTTTTAAAAATTCAAACACCTACAATTAAATTGGGATACCTCAAGTCATGTCACCTAATTTTATTTCATTCGCTTTAGACTATTTCGTGATGCCGAAAGAAAAATTTACGCATTTTGAAACGATTTTTGCAAAATTTCAAAATCTAATCAAAATATTTTTCAAATTTGATGTTTATAGTTTAAGTTGAGCAACCGCCTATCATGTCACCAAATTTCATCTCATTCGTTTTGGTCGTTATTACGTGATGCTCGAACAAAGACTCACGCAGTTTGATACAATTTTCGCAAACTATCAAAATCTAATCAAAATTAAAAAAGAAATTAGATACCTATATAAGTTGAGTGACCCCCTATCATGTCAATAAATTTCATTTCATTCGTTTCAGTCATTTTCACGCGATGCGTGATCAAAAAAAGCGTCACCGACAGAACGACAGAGACAAACTTTTTTCTGACTTTCGCACTGGATTCCCCGGTGCTTGAAACGGATAGACAAAAGAAAAATTTTGAATTCCATGTATAGACAAAGGTCTGATTTATATAGATATTCATGTTTGTATTTATCAATATCCGTATAATTGAATACAAATATATCAAACATTTATCCATATATCATTGATTATCCATATTTTTTTCTAGAAAAGACCTTTTTGAGGAAAAAAATATGCATTCTTAGATTATTTAAACATTTATTTTAACTAAATTGTACCTCGCATATAGTTTTTCAGTGGGAGAACTTACCTGCTTTATTGAAATTGGTGCATAATAGGAAAAAATAACCTTTCCCATCCCTCTTTTTCTTTTCTTTTCTTTCTTTCTTTATACGAAATGACAGTAAAAGTTTCATCAGCACGGTGTTTATAAATCAATCTTAGATGCTTAAATAAGATGATGCCCTCCTTAAGCTATTCGACTTTGACCTATTAATTTCTTTTAGTGCCGTCATTAAGTTTAGATTTTTTCCTACTTACTCATACGCGAAAGAAACAAAAAATCAAATGTGTTTATATTGATACACATTCTTTGACTGCAATAACATTAGAAAGACACAACTTTTCCTCGAGCATTTGCAGTTTTTACCGTAAATAATCTCATGAAATATAAAAAGAAACGCTCAAAAGAAATAAGTGTACACAAAAAATATGGCGTTCATCCAATCTTACAACGTGATTAATTTAGACGTCTAGTAATAGAGTGTACGATCATATCTGCGAAAAAGATAATTTGTGAAATGATACCGATCTTCATCTTTTAATACTAAGTTCTTAAACTTGTGATCAAAACTCAGGTTTTAATCACAAGTAAGACATCCGGATGTTATTTCTAGCTTTGTAACAACACTTTCGAAAAATTTAAATCATGATTATATTTTTTCACATATTATTTTTCTCCAATAACAGCAATTTACTCTCTCAAGAAAAGACGGGAAAGAAAATTAACTGATTTAATTATAAACGATACAATTTTAAAGAACCGATGACGAGAAGATACATTTACTTATAAGCAGATAATTTCCAGGGAGTCTAAGACTGCTAAGTAGTGCTAAAACTCATCGTTCAAAACTACTTCTAAACTACTACTACTTCTAACATCGTTGAAAACTACTAACTTTGAAGCAGTTTTCCCCTTTCTGGAAAATGAGATGCGGGCGTCTTTGGAATGACTACTTTAAAAAGCTCCGGTAATGATTTTCAAGTAAAAGATAAGGATGCCTTTGTTCTGGATGATTGGGAAAGCTAGAGGGGCACATGGGGTTTCTTAAGAGGTTTGAAATCGCAAAAGACGGAAAATTGGGAACATACAAGCAGATCATCTAACATAATTGAATTCATGGAAATTAAAAATATAATAAGATTAATAATAATAGAAATATCACCGTATTTCTTAAGTTGATATAACGATGGCTTTTGATTTTCAATTCTGTAAGTTCCAGATGAGTTTTTAATTAACGAAACGAGATTTTATACATTAATTTTTTGGCCATGCATATGTATATTTCTAAATAAGATTAATTAATTTGAGATTTAATTGATTAATTATCAAATAATTAAGATAAATATTTTTTTTCAGTGGCGGACATATGCTAGGTAGACATCGGCCAATAGAAAAGCCAAAAGTTTTGGCTCTTAAGTCTGGTTAACGCAGCTTGACTTTCGGTGTTGTGATGGGAATCGATTGCGATGCATTTCATTACATATTTTTAAATAGTTCTAATTTTAATTTCCTTATTCTAAATTTAGATTGGACTCTGCCATTTTTTATTCCCATCTTTCTAGAGCTTATGTCATTTTGTTTACTTTTTGTACATCACTTTAGATTTCTCTTCTTTTTTCTAACGGTGGTCACTTGCCATTTAGGCATTGCCCACTACAACTGCCCAAAGGTATTGTGGCCATTTAATTATGGGAGCACCCAGTGGGCGGCCCGATTTAAACCATCGGGACGGACAAGTTAACATCCATAATCAAGCCGGGATTGGAAGCCGTACCGAAGGCGTGACAGAATGCTTCTTAAGCCACCATACCACCTGGTCGGCCTTTAGCTTTCTCCGTGTTAAAGTATTATTTTATTCTTCGATTGGCACCCATGTGGCGTGTTTATTTTTATACCTTGATCTTCTCAGAGTTTTCCCACAGGGATTCAACAAATTTTCTAGGGTTGCAAGTTCTCTTTAACACTAACCAGTTGGCGAGTCTACATCTGAAAGTTATTACAGCTAAATTTTGTCTAAGTGCCGACTAGAGTCCTTGCAATTTGGCGATTTAAATGACAATCGTTTTTTCATGCTCCTGATGCTACTCCCGAATTGGCTTACTGTGTTCCCATGCAATTTTCGTCACTTGACACTTATTTTGCCCTGTTGTCAGCTGTGTTTTGTTCGCTGTGCTACCAGCCACCGTTAAAAAAACAATATTTTAAAACAAACCTACTTTAATTCTGTCCTGACTGTTCATTTATTTTGGAGTGCCATGTTCCAGGTTATTGCGAACGCCATGTAAACTTTACAATAATTATATTTTCACTACAACTTTAAAATTAACTTTAATTTCGCCTCTCTACTATACCAAACCGAGATTTCAGCCGACTGAGCCACTTCGTAGGCAAAATCCAAAATGAAATATATTTAATTTCAGTATGAGTCCAACAATGAAAGCAAACAGATTTTGAAAATAAGAAAAGAGTAATAATAAAGTAAAAGGAAAATAAAGGAACATTAAAAAATATAATAAATAAATTAGTTGAATGCAATATGACCTTCTAAAAGTGTACTCTTTCGGATTTTTTAAAATCTTATGGTCAACTGCTTATACTATTCTGAATGTGGGAGTCTAACAAATATTATTTATGCGGTATCAGTGAAAAAAAAAGAAAGTGAACACCAAAAATCCAGTTAAACATATTTTGCACCACAAATACAATTAACGTACCGTACAAAGTTTACAACATTGCTAATTCAGCACGCATAAGTAACAAACATTTCCGAATTGAAAGTGGTCGAAAATCGATTTTCCAACATAAACCAGCGATAGTAACTCAAACGTGCAGTACCATGACTTTTGGGAAGAAAGCCATCTAGCTTACGAAATGTGTCAAGCTCCGGGCAGGACAACTCAGGCGGAAAAAGAAAATTTGTATTGAAAAATTAAAATTCTGGTTGCTCACCAGAAGGATTTTACCAAGCTTATTTGCTTGAACTTTTCTTTGGAGAACAGTTAATCCTACTAGCAATTTTGCTCGGGCCGTCATCGGCTGGCTGCGTGGCCGGTGGTAGCCCGAGCAAAATTGCTAGTAGGGAAGATTATTTTTAAAATTTGAAACTGCAATCATAATTTGTAGACGAATTTTAAGCTTAAAATACACTAACGATTCACTCTTGTTTTCATGCTAGCTTAATAAATAATGAACTTGATAAAATAATAAACCCGTCTGCATAGCATTACTCACACCATAATAAAACACTCTAATCTTTAAATAACCATCGCTTGCAGAAACAGTAACTGCAGGCGCGCGTGATATACCTTGTAAAAACCCGAGAAAACAGCAGTAAAACGTGCTTTTTTCGTGTTTAAATGTGTCAGAATTAAAAATTTCTGGTGGGAATCATAAAAAATGCACTCTATTCCAAAGATCAAAATTTGGTTGGTTTTCCATTAAAGCAAAGTAACAAATCTGCTTAAGGGGCATACTTTTTAAGGAATACTAAGAAGGCAGGAATACTTTTTAAGGATCGATAAAATTTGAAAGAAAAGAATCAGGTTTTTTGTATATTTTAAAGCATTTTTACAATTTTTGTTATTGTAGGAATGTGGCCGTGGAAGGAGAAGGTATAAGAGCCTGCAATTTATAGCCGAAGTGCACACTTACCAGCGACGACATCTGTCCAAGTGTTGCAGCCTCTAAGAACTATGCCTGGCGAAACAAGCGCCAAATTCTGGCAACCTCCTGCACTTGTGTAACTTCAAAAAATTTGCGTCAGATACGTTCTCGACTCTATCGCGGCGGACCTATTGTGCGTTCGTCTCTCTAATTTTGTAGTACTATAGTGCACCTTAGTATTTTATTTGTAAATATTGAATATAAAGTTTGTTTGGCCATTTAAGTGTTTTTTAATTTCGTAAACCAACGACCTATTTTCATTATTTTTTTTCTCGCAATCTTTTCCACCAAGCGCGTCCAATCTGCGTCCAAGTTTCCCCTTAACGCGGTCTGTTTTGTACGCGCTGACTCAGTGCGTCATAAAAAATATTAATTACATATAACAGCATCATACATCATTAATCATAAATAGCCCATAACTAGCAACATTTTGCTGCCGGAGCGTTGCCTTGTGATGAAATAACGCACGTATGCCACAGGGCGTAAGACGCGTTCCTCTTACTCAAAAGTGTGCTTTAAAGTCAGCCTGTGTCTGTGTCGAAAGTATCGGCTGTTCGAAATTTAACGACCCTATTATAAAGCTGTCTGCAATTTTCTGCAGGCAGCTTTATAATAGGGTCTACTGCAGTAGTTATAATAGGGAAACTATTGTTGAGAAAGTTATGAAATTTTGTGTAGGACATAATGAATGCATGGGAATTTGTTTTAGGAAATAAAAAAATAGTTCAAATTTTCGCCACCAGGGGACGTCTTTCCTGATCCATGGCCTCCTCGGTCCCCAGACATCAATCCATGCGACTTTTGGCTTTGGGAGAGTTTGAAACGTTTGGTAAGTTGTGATAATCAAAGAACTTCGCCTGAAAGACAGCATTTCACAACATATTCGTAACATTTCCCCAAACACACTGCCGTCAGCTGTGGAACTTGCTCTCTTACGATTCCAGATGGTAACTGACAATGATGGCCGTCATGTTAAACAGGTTTTGTCGAAATGATATTTGAAACGATAATAAACGTATACTAAATAAGTCGCAGCCTGGTGATGAATATTTGAACTATTTTTTTTTTCTTTCTCAAACGAATTCCCAATCCTTCATTATGTCCTGTACAAAATTTCATAACTTTCTCAACTATAGTTTTGTCTGTAGACAACTTTAAAATAGGGTCGTTTAATTTCGGACAACCTGTATTATTATTTAATTAAGGTACTTAGTTCCTTCTTTGTCTAAGTACTTGACTCACATTCTAACCTAATACAATGTGCCCGTGTGTGCTACCTGATAGGAAATAAATTTTATAGAGAAAACTTGAGAAAAAAAAAGGATTATATTCCATTTCTTTCAGAGAGAGAAAGCATCTGGATTATGGTTATTATTATTCTTATTTTTAAGTTATAACTTATAACTTTATTACAACAGTAAGCAAAGCAAATTCCGTGACGGGCACATAAAAATTCAGAACGTTTGTTCGCAAAAGATACTGTGCACTATTACAATCACTAAAGCTTTGAGAATTACACAAACTTTGGAAGATAGCGAATTGATTAAATGTTTTTCGGAAAACTTCCTAAAGTTTACAGTTTACAAGACTCGTGGCTGAAGAGATATACAGACTACGGAGCTGACATTTTGGTCACGCCCCCTTTCCACTCGAAGAGTCATATGACCTAGGGAGTGTGACCATATTCGTACCTCGGACTAAGATGCTCACACTCCCTCCGTCACATGATTTTTGGAACGCAAGGAGTGTGTCTATAAGGTCAGACCAAAGCCTGTATATCTCGTCGGCCACGACAAGACTGTAATACAATGCTAAAGAGAGAGGTTTACAAATTTTCATGAGAGGTAGGGTATACTAATGTGACTCGGAAACACATAGCAGAGCTGCCAAGTCTCCGGCTTTTTCCGGGAGATTTCCCACCACAATTTTCAGACAGTTTTATTTGGCATTAAATATTTGGACTTATTTTAACCATAAATTTGTAAGTAGAAATTAGTGGTGGGAAATCTCACGAAAAAAGCCGAAGACTTGGCAGCTCTGACATAGCAATGCAGAGATGAAAATGCAGTCTTCATTTGACAGATAATTACCACTTTTAAAAAGAATTTTAAGCGTTTGATAATTTTTCTTTTTTTAATTTATTTTGTATTAGTTATATTGCTTCTGCTGGAGGTTTATAAACTTTTAGCTAGAAAATAATAACACATATAATTTCTAATCATTACAGGAGAAAACCAGAAGCGAAGCAATAAACCGAATCCATTCTAAAAATTTTTGCTACCGCATAAGCAATATTGTTCACAAGTAATTATTTGAGCAGTAAACAAGTAGGGCAAGATAATTTTCTTCTATTACTCTACCCCAAAGGGTAAATTAAGTTATTCCTGACGTTCCCGTGAAAAGAAATAAAATAGGGTATAAATAAAAATGCTGCGGAACTTACATGTACCTTTTATCTCAAACCCTATCCTTAAGGGTTTACGATAAGGGTGCTCGTCATAGTGCACCTACTTGACGAGCAATAACCAATAAATCTGAATAACGTTGTAATTCCCAAAGAGAAAGAAAAAAGTAGAAAGGAAAAGAAAAGAAAAGAATGAAGAAAAGGTTGCAAAAGAATGAAAACAGATTTGGTATAGAAAGTTTTTTAGGTTATTACATAAAGTAATTCATTGAGAACTTTCCAACATTTTATGAGTAAGGATATCGAGGAACGTGCAATAACATTTTATAGTAGGAATTTTTCATTATTCAAAAAACAATTTTCTTTCGTTTGTTCAATAAACAAAATTTTACTATAAGGCCTTGGATGTTTCATTTTTATGTTCTACATTTCTATATTATTATAGAACAATTCACATAAAAATATTGTTTGATGTAAAATTTATCATTTAATCAATTACTATTAGGCCGAGTCAGTCATAAATGACTTCCGATGCAGCTGAGTATTAATACATAGCTACCAACAATTCCGGAATATAATTAACCCCTTTTTGTAAACAGCATGTATTTTTAAATATTTTCTTAAATATAACAGAACCACGTCCTTCAGTAGACTCACAAATTTGACTCTAAAACTTTCGTGTTGGAACTGCTATTTGGAAAATGTGGTTAATTGTCTTTCGCAATTGTGGGCAGCTATGTTATACTTGGCTGCATCGAAAGTTACTCATGAATCGACTTAGTATGTCATTAATGGCTTACCGTAGCTGCCAACCTTTCCAGAATATAGTCAACCACTTTATTCTAAGAGGTTATTTTAAGTATTTTTTCGTTATAACATTCGAGTAGCACGAAGGCGCTCAGAAATTTTGCTATATTCTACGTCGAAAATTACCGTTTGCAAAAAGTGGTCACTTATATTTGGGAAAGGTTGGCAGTAGGGCTCGACCGATACCATATTTTAACCGATACCCGATACTTTTTTACAAAGGGCTGTATACATATCAACATAGAATATTGAATTTTACATGGAACCTAATTTCCTGTCACTTACATTCCGGAAAATTCTGACACAGAGAAAAATTTCTCCAAATGCAAGTGATGGGAAACGTGGTCTATATAACATAACTGACAACTTTCCCGAAACTTTCGGGAGTTTTCTAGCACAATTCTAAACAATTTGCACTAGAAATTTGGCCTTATTTTAAGCATAAATTGCTATGTAAGAATTAGTGGTGAAAAATCTTTGGTAGCTGTGATATGTTTAATTTTGTATTACAATATGTATACAGTCCCTTGTAAAAAAGTATCGGGTATCGGTGAAAATCTGGTATCGGTCGATCCCTAGTTAGCAGCTATGGCCTAGAAGCATGTGTTGAGCGTAAGTATTAGGTCGTAACGAAAGTTTCCCGCCACCGCAGATATGATCTCAGCAAACAGTTCGCGATGGCCTGTTTCCTCATATTTTGTCAAACGATTTTTGGCAGTTGAAAGTTATGTTTTTGGTCTCGCGCCCCCATGTTTCTGGGCCGAAGGCTTTGAAAAACTACCAAAACGTTGGCAGAAAATCAAAGATGTGGGTGGTGATTACTACCCGCATTAACTTTTTGTTGGCGGAAAACTTTCGTTACAACCTGATAAATTCATCAGAAATTTTGACTTACTAGGGGTCCCCGTCAACAAAGAGGTAACTATGGGTTTATGAAATGTAAATAAAGGTTCATTTATTTACATTTCTGAGACTATTACATGAACTGGTTAGAATACTATATTTTCCAGTGTATAAGTCACATATTTAAAACCTCAAAATAACTCAAAAATAGAGAATCGATTTATACGCCAGATATAAAAAATCTATCGCAAATCCGATCGACTATATTGATGTCAATACATAAAGCTAACAGGAAAACGAAAGAGACGCTAAAAGAAAAGAGCATTACAAATGTCGGATATATTAGCCACTTTATTTTAGAGGCAATAGACCTAATAGATTGACCGTCGTCCTCTCCTATGAAGAAACAGACGAAATGGAACCAAGGATCAAGTCAGGAATCTAACCAACACTTCCTTCATATACAAGGCCTAACAACTCAAGCTTTGACGCCATCAGTTGGCCTACGGAAGATAACGTCATCACATTTTATTTTTACAAAGTAAAAGTTTTTGAAATTTCTGGTGAATAATACAAATATTAGAAATTATGCTAAATTAAACATTAAAATTAAAATACCTTTATTATACAACTTTATTCTTTATGATCTATTTCCTTATCTTATTATCTAATTAGTCAGGGTTAAAAATTGCCATTTGTCGAAAAATTATATATTTTATATCAAATTATTAAAATATTGTTATTCATGAGTTAACCCACCCGAAAATTTTAATAGCTTTATTTTGTTAAAGTAAAAATTTAAAATGCAAAACTTATAATGACGTCAGAACTTGGCGACCTAGGACAATACCTCCTAGATATATAAAGCCTTATTACAGCTACGTCACCGAGCTTTGACGTCATCATTTGGCTTACATTTAAAAGTTTTATTTTCACAAAGTAAGACTATTTAAAATTACTGGTTAGTGCTAAGAATATTAGAAAATATTTTAAATTAAATATTAAAATTAAAAAAATCTTTCTCATACAAAATGATTTAGTATGATCTATTTCCTTACTATATTGTCTAATTAGTCATTATTAAAAACTGCCATTTTTCGTAAATTCTATTTTTTATCTCAAATCATTAAAATATTGCTATCCATGGGTAAGTTCACCAGAAACTTTTAATAGTTTTATTTTATCAAAATAAAACTTTTAAATGTAGGCAAATGATGACGTCAAAGCTTGATGACGTAGGAGTTGTAAGGCTTTCTATATCTAGGAGGTGTTGGTTGATCTAACCTGGGGCCTACAACGATATGATCGGAAAATCTTTCCGTTTTGGATAAATCAAGCCTTCTCGACTCATGGTGTCACAATTGCAGAAAACCTCTCTATGTGCTACCCTGAAGCTGTCGAAATCGTTCCGATGTCGGATTCACTATCGGAAGAAATGCTGTTTTTTCCGGCACGTCAGATGAAGGTGAAAACTTGCATTCCGATAGCCTAGAGTAGAAGATGGATGGGTTTTTTAGTGTGTGTATTATGGAGTTTTAATCACTCGCACGAAAGGTCCCCTTTTCCTCAGCAAGCTTGAGTTCCCCTCCCTGTCAAAAAATGCACCCTTTCCTTGATCGATGTTCCCAAACCCTCAGAAATTCTGAAGACAATGCCCTCGTTTGAAAAATTGTAGAAAAAGAGGAGGAAGCAGTGTCATAGCTGCAACATTTCCGGGCAGATAATCAACCACTTTTTGTAAACAGTAATTTTTGTGTTAGAAAATAGCGAAATTCGTAAGTTTAATGGAGCATGAGTGGATGGTGTGGTTGCTTTATTAAAAAAGAATTACGCAAACATATACTGTTTACAAAAAGTGGTTGATTATATGTCTCATATTGGCCGCATTCGTAAACGCCAAACGAGTTGCACTCGTGCAATGAGTTTCTATCTAAGGTGTTCGTAAAGGAAACTGAGTGCTTTCAAATTAAAAAGTAGAGCGTTCGTATACAAAACTGGGTGCAATTAGTTTCAAACGAAGTAAACTGAGAACGAATTAGGTTCGTTGAGTTTTACTTTCTGCGCGTTGTTTTTGTTTAGAAATGGTGTCCGTTGTTATGGAATAGTATGATGTTATGAAAAGTATTTTACGTTTGCTGAAGCTGCAAATATTAGTTTTTCGAGGAGGAATTGAGGCATACGTTAGAAACTGCTACGAAGGTACATACTTTTTCAAAGGTAATAATTTTCTTTCATTTTTCATTTTAGTCAATTCAAAAATGCATGTTTTAGTGTCGAGATTGAAGTTGATTCAAACCGTTATTTGCGAAATTTGAATTTCTCTTGCTAAATACTTTTGAAAAAATGAAGTTTAAGTTGAAATTTCTAAATTTTAATCTGTGCACTTCAATGATGGCCATTCTTTCTTTTAAGAATCCTGTTGATTTTATATTGAGTATGTGCTAAAAACTCTCCTCAGCAAAGTTAACGTATTCGTGAATTATAAACAAACACGTCTCCTAGGTGACGAAATTCAATAACCTGAAGTTGTTCGTAAAGGCAAAAGAAACTGATAACCACTGACAGCACTCAACACACGCATTCCAGTTTTCTTACGAAAACTCGTGCAAGGAGTTTGTCGTATACGAATGCAGCCAACGTTGCGGCTATGCAGTGTATTGTTACTGGTAGATCGGTCCCTGTTATCGATAGCTGCCAACTGCTCCGGAATATAATTAACCACATTTTTAAAACAAGATGTTTTGGCTTAGAAAACAGAAACATTTTTGAGTTTGACGAATGTCCTGGTTACTATTTCGAAAAATTTTTATTATTATATTCCGGATTATATGCCGGAGCTGGTTAATTATATTCCGGAGCTGTTGGCAGCTGTGCTGTTACCTTTGCTAGCGACAGGGTCGGAACAGGCTCAAAAATTCTCACTTGTTCTACTCGCTATATTCGAGATAGCAGCAAATTTAGGATCGCTTCTATTTATCTGAAGAATTTGACTTCCGTGAACGAGAACTATCCGTCCCTGATATTCGACGATAACGTCGTGGTAGGGCCCTTGAACCCATGGCATGGTAGAATGATGCTTTAGTCACTCCACATCCCGGTCGGCGAATGGTTTTAGCTCCCTGCTCCTTATTTAAATCTGAAATTACTGACATGTCATAAATAAAGGAAATATGCAATAAAAATCCACCAGAATATGCTTTTTGGGAAATTATGCATCTGTTCTACTCTTGTCTACGCTTTCAGTTTCTGCTGTTAAGTGCCGGAATATTTCAAGTTCCTTTTGCTTAGGTAAAAAAAGTGCATCTAATGAAGTGCGAGCGTCAGACGCGGGGTATGAATTAAGGATCAGAGGAGGTAGTGTGGATTTCTAATAAATTCGCGACAGCAAAGCTTGAAGTTAACTTAGTAAAAACACCTATTTCTAGATTTTCCTGGCTTATAGGTCATCTTAAAAACAGTGTGATTTTACTGATAACTGGTGCATCTAGTGTCTATATACAGCTTGGAAAAAAGAGGAAGCAAGGAGAAACTAGATCGAAAAGTAGTGATACATGGAAATGTAGCACTGGAGGCATTAAACTGTATTCGTTTAATAGTTAATTTTACAAGGGAATTAAAAACAATTAATACTCTGACGGACAGGAAGTGTGGGCACTGCGTTCAATCAGTGGGTACACAAAACGACAATATTGATGATTATTGAACAAAAGCTAAGGACATCTGGAAGAGCTATTACTCGAAATGTATTCATGTATGTGTTCGAGTACTTTTCATTTTTACAATCTTTTGAATATCTTCGTCATTTCCATTCGCTGACATCCAGTTATCACTGCAGTACAACAAGAAATTTTTGAAAACTAAAGTAAAAGTATTTTCATAAATTATTTCTCAATTTTGAAAATTGAATGTAGATCGCCTTTCAATTGCTTCTTATTTAGATAAAATTGCCTGAACTTTGTTTCGTGCGAATGGTTTTTCAAAGAGCACAGGCTTTTTTCCCTATTACATAGGTGCCAACCTTCCCGATTTCTTTGGGAGATTTCCCACCACAATTTTTAAACAGCTTTATTTTGCATTAAAATTTTGGTGTTATTTTAAGCATGAATAGCTAGGTAAAAATTAGTGATGGGAAATCTCTCCAGGAAATCGGGAAGGTTGGCAGCTATGCTATTAGTTCTAAAACTTGGTCCTAGGTTGATTAACTTGTTCGCTCAGCACTCGTAGATCAATGCGATAAAGTAACACTAAACTCAAAAGTGAATTTTCTTTCTTACATGTCTTTGAAACGATGTGGGACCTGGATCTAACCAACACCTCCTAGATGAAGAAAGCCTGACAACTCCTACGTCACCAAGCTTTGACGTCATCGTTTGGCCTACACTTAAAAGTTTTATTTTCACAAAATAAAAGTATACAAATTTTCTGGTGAATTTACTCATGAATAATAATGTTTTGATAATTTGAGATAAAAAATATAGTTTTATGAAAAATGGCAGTTTTTACATATGACTAATTAGATAATATGATAAGGAAATAGACCGGAATGAATAATTTTGTATGAGAAAGGTATTTTAATTTTAATCTTTTATTTAAGATATTTTCTAATATTTGTAGCATCCACCAGAAATTTTAAATAGTTTTACTTTGTGAAAGTAAAACTGTGATGACGTCACCACTTGAAGGCCTAATGATGACGTCAAAGTTCCAGTTGTTAGGCTTTCTATGTATAGGAGGTGTTGATCTAATAGAGAGTTATACTCTGTAACAACCTCCTGTTTCTCGATTATTCTACAGCTTGAACTTGTACAGTAAAAACATTTTTTTTCTGTTATATTCTTTTAAGCAGCTCCGGGATTAGTCACAGGCATAGATGGCAAGTACTACGGAACATAACTAAACATTTTTTATAAACAGTATATATTTTTATTATTTTTTCAAAATAGTACCCAACTCTCGCGCACAGTACAAAAATGTTGCTGTATCTTAAGCCGAAAGTTACTGTTTAAGAAAAAGTGGTTAATTGTATCCCCGTTGTAGTTGTCAGCTATGTCACAGGGAAGAGGCAATAAAGTCTGTAGAATCAACACCTCCTACATACAGAAAGCCTAACAACTAAAACTTTGACGTCACCATTAGGCCTACAAGTGATGACGTCATCACAGTTTTACTTCCATAAAGTGAAACTATTTGAATTTTCTGGTGAGTGCTACAAATATTAGAAAATATCGTAAGTTAAAGATAAAAATTAAAATACCTTTGTGATACAAAACAATTCATTATGATCTAGTTCCTTATTATATTACATAATTAGTTAAAACTAAAAACCTGCCCTTTGTCGCAAAATTAAATTTTCTATCTCAAATTACTAAAATGCTGTTGTGCGTGAGTAAACTCACCAGAAATTTTAAATAGTTTTGCTTTATGAAAGTTAAATTGTGATGACGTCATTTTTGAAGGCCAACTAATGACGTGGAAGCTGGGTGACGTAGCAGTTGTTAGGCTTTCTATATCTAGGAGGTGTTGGTAGAATCCATTTCCAGGAAATGCAATTTACAAAATGAAGCAATCTTTAAACGCACTGGCTTCACGTAAAAATACCGGATGCAGGAAATTGCAGCTATATCAAGTTTTTCTTAATTTGGCAAAATGCGTTAAGGATCCAATCAGAGAATCATAAGTATGCTGGCTGAGTTTTCTAACTGCATTCGTAGTTCGTTTAAAAAAAGTCAAAAACTGCTTTATATTAGAAATAAACTGTTATAGTTAGCAAAAGTACCTACATCTTAAATGATATTTATAGTGTTATATTATTTCGTAGCACAAAAATATCCTTTCTCACCACAGCGTTTTTTCTCCTTCTTAATAAGCACACATTTTTAATCACTTATTCAAAATTTTAAACCAAATTTCGCATAAGTACTGTTTTATGTACTATTAAGTGGATAAAAATTAAAATACGTTCTTTCAGCAATTTATCATTAAGTAATATGAATCCACACCTTGGGTGCTGGCTCGATTCCCGGATTGGGGGCTCCTTGCTAGGGGTATATAGGGGTATCAACACTGCGTGCTCCTTCAAAAATGGCCTTCACTTTCGGCAGTCTCTCGGTCAAGACTTGACGTGCCAGTGCCTCGCCTTTGAAAAGGGTAAGTTTATCGTGTTGACCGTTGAAGTAGAATTTGTGAAATAAGAAGTGACGGCTTTTTGCCGCCCAAGTGGTGTAGTAACCAACGAGCCATTTGGACACACTTGGGTCAGGGTTCGACTCCTAGCATGGACTTAGATGTTTGAGATGTTTTTGTTAGGGGTAATGCATCGCAAGAAAATGCAATTTACAAAATGAGGCAATTTTTAAACCCACTGGCTTTACGTAAAAATGATACAAGAAACTGCCGTTATCCTAAGTTTTTCTTGATTTGGCAAAATGGGTTAAGGATCCAATCATTGAATTATCAGTAAGCTGGCTGAGTTTCTGACTGCATTCGTAGTCCGTTAAAAAAAAGTTCGGCGATGGTAAAAAATGAAGGCTTTTCTGGTAGCTTTTCGAAATAACATTTTATTGTAATTATACATTTTTTTACTTAAAAAGGTAAAAAATGACCGCCCACTGGATGCCCTTCATAAATGGGCATGACACTTGGCATCCTCTGGCGAAGCTTTAATGTTCCAGTGCCACGCCATTGCACCTCATCCCTCCTACAAAAATAAGTTCCTTCAGCTCAATCTATTAAGCACACAAGACCCTAAATAATAAGTAACGGTTGCTAAATTAGTATCAACTGAGTACACAATAAAATTTTATACAATAAAAATGTACTATGAAGGTATTTATTTTAAGTGGACGAAGGTTAAATATACTGAGCGTATAGGCATATTTTCTTAAATGTTTTATCTAGCGCCCGTTATAACAGCCTGCACGAAGAGCTCTATTTTCTAGATCATAAAAAATTCTTGAATTAGAATATCACACAGACACATTACAATATTATTTAAAAGCAGCACGCCTTGATAATTTAAATGCATAAAAAAGTCTTATAGGTGCATGGTTTAAAACGTGTATTGTTATAAACCTTTAGGTACGAAAACAGTTATGGCCGCGGCTGAGTGTAAAAGCCTCTAAAAATCTCAACTACAAAATAATACTTTTTACAGAATGGAAAATGCAATTTTCTATTAAATACCCAGTTCTTTCATAAAACGTCCCAAGAAACGAAAAAATTTAATTCCCCCAGGAAAAATCTTGCAGCTGCAAAAGCAATATAATTCATAAATAATAATTACAACCATAAACAAGTAGGGCGTGATAATTTGCTTCCATTACTCTCCCCAAAGATTAAATTAAGTTATCCCAGTCGTTTCCAAGAAAAGAGAAAATATGAAATAAATATGAATGCAGCAGTACTTGTATGAATTTTTTATCATAAACCCATAACTTTAGAACAGCAATGCAGTTCACCCGCTCGGAGCGCAATGCCGACTAACTCTGAATGACTTCATAACTCCAATAAAAAGAAGGAGAGAAGAAAAAAAACACGAAGTACGAAATGCGGATTTGGTAGAGATAATTTTTTAGGTTACCGTAAAATGATTTTTTTTTTAGAACGATCTTGCTGCTTTTATGTATGAGAGTACGAGAGAAAGTAATATAGAATTATGATTGAACAATGTTTTTTTCTTAATAGCTTACTAGGGGAAAAATTAAAAAGAATAACTTATTGCAATATAGCGAGTGTTACATTGGTAGCTTTTCGAAATAACACTTTATCGTAATTATATTTTTTTTTATTAAATCGCTGGATCAATAAATTTTTCTAAGGCCCTTTTTGCTTCATTTTAACTCGAGATTTTCCATGGGATTTTGCTAATGAAGTTGAAAATAAAATTTAGAAATTTATAACATTTATAATAAAAACTTAATAAAATAATTTGATTAATGGTTTTATTAATGTTCAGCAACAGAAAAAAATATATTTTCAAATTTTTCCATGGAGCGAGACTTGAAACTAGCTTTAGTAAAATACAAAAAATACATTACTATTAAGGACTAAACGTTATCAAATTTCATGCTCTATTTTCTCAGCCATCTTGATAGCCTCTGTCACTTGCGGAATGATATTGATACAAGTTGCTACTCTAGGTAGATACTACTCCACGAAGCACTATAGGGATGTGAAGGGTAATAGAGCAAGAGCCCGCGGCCGCCAGACCTTCGTCATAGTATAAAAGCTGAAACTTTCTCTGCGCATATTCCCCAATAGAGGTAGGAACAATCGGCCACTATAAAGTTTGGATGATCGTGGCTTTGGCAGGTAACAGGGGGCAAAGGTGTATAAAATTGCAGAAAATTTCTGTCATTTCATAAAGCTTAATTTTTTTATATGTTCTTCTTCGCAGTACTAGAAATCACTTTATCCCTTGCCAGACACTTTTCCATCGTGGCAAACCCCCGCCAGACAACCTCAAAGTCATGGAAAACGTAATTCTATTACGAGCGCCCTGCAGCATCGTAAGAAAGTTCAGAAGTAGCAGTATAAAATGTGCTTGGCCCTTTGTGACAGCTTGACGTACTTCGTCGCGGGAGTTCACGAACACAACAGTTTTCCATGACTTTGAGATTGTCTGGCTGGGGTTTGCCACGATGGAAAAGTGTCTGGCAAGGGATAAAGTGATATCTAGTATTGCGAAGAAGAACATATAAAAAAATTAAACTTTATGAAATGACGAAAATATTCTGCAATTTTATACACCTTTGCCACCTGTTACCTGCCAAAGTCACGATCATCCAAACTTTATAGTGGCCGATTGTTCCTACCTCTGTTGGTGGGTATGCGCAGAGAAAGTTTCAGCTTTTATACTATGACGAAGGTCTGGCGGTCGCTGGCTCTTAGACTATAAATGCATATTACACGGTTTATTCAAAGTATTTTATACACATGGCTACCAACTTTTACGGAATATGATTAACAACTTTTGTAAGCATTAATTTTCTACTTATAATATTGTAAAACTTTTCGCTCGATCGTCGAAGGTGGTTACTGTATAAGAAAAATAATTATTTTCCACAAAAAGTGGTTAATTATGTTCGTAATGTTGGCAGGTATATATCCCAGACAGCACATAAGCTTAAATCAAGTTTGACATTTCTTTGTATTTGACGTATTAATACAAGCTTGTCAGTTCAATCCACTTTAAGCTTGCAGCAAGCTTGCAGAAGTCATTTTGAACTGTCAAATTTGAATCATACAGCTTGATTATTGCTATTGCGCTGATATCGCCATCTGTCGCTGTAGGCGAGAAGGAGAATGGAAATTGAAAAGTCTAGCATTTTCTCAAATTGGTCATATTAAATAAAGAAAAGTTCGTAAAAGTTGTGTTTTATTTTATTATCGCACAAAACCTGGACATTAGAACACGCAAGAGGAAGGAATGAATGGGATAACCCCCTCTGGAGTGTAACACGAGGGGAGTTTTAGTTTTATTTACATCTTTAGTAATGCAATTAACTAATTAATTAGCCCTAAAATAAATTTTAATATAATTAACAGAATTTAGTTAGTTAATATACTTCACTTTATGGGTGGTAGAATGAGGCGCAATCCGGTCGCTACAAAATAATTTATCATTGTCATAAATGTACTTGACCATAGAATTAAAAAAAAAGATTATTTCCAAATATGGAAATTCTTCGAAATGAAGTACAATTATACTACGAAATTGATTTCAAAATCAGTCGTTTGTCTCGATTTTGGGCAGTATTACCCAACATGAGTGTCGCGATATTGAAAGTTTAAAAATGTGTGCTGCTGTTAAGTTTATACTATGTATATTTCCCTATTAGTAGAATCTCTAAATCACACATAACATAAATCACACATATTTTAATTTTGATGCATCCCATGAGATCCCCAATCAAAAGTAATGCCGATGGAGAGAAAGAAAACTTCTCAACTGATTCTCGATCCATATAATAGAGGAAGGTTCGGATGACTCGCAGTAAATTACAGAAAGAAAACGAAAAAATACCTCAAAAATTTCTTTCGATTATGTTGTGATAGGAGGAAGAACAGAAACTCATACATAGAAAAATTTGTTGACTGCAAATTACACCCAAGTGTTAGCCAGAAAGAACGTATCTCGCTGATAATCTAAACTGGTTCAACATATTTTGGCCATGTGTCACCATCTGATTTTAAGAATTTCACTGGAAAATTTAGGAGAGTTTGACACGAAATCCATTGATCTTGGGACCCTCGCATGCATTAGCGGTGGTGGCGAATCGTCGAATTCTGGAAAGAACAAAAGTGTCATTCGAAATCTAGAAACGCACTTCTCGAATCTAACAAAATCTCTGCAAGGTTGTATTTGCCAACTTCACACCAGCAAACAGCCAATCCGAAATTTGTCTATCCATCTATCAGATGGTGATTTCATACGAACTAGATTATTATACTTGACATAAAATGCCACGGTTTAATTTGAAGTCGGGCTTTACCAACACCTCCTACACATAGAAAGCCTAACAACTGGAACTTTGACGTCATCATTAGACCTTCAAGTGATGACGTCAGTACAGTTTTAGTTTCACAAAGTAAAACTATATAAAATTTCTGGTGGATGCTACAAATATTAGAAAATATCTTAAATAAAAAATTAAAATTAAAATACCTTTCTCATACAAAATTATTCATTCCGGTCTATTTCCTTATCATATAATCTAATTAGCCATGGTTAAAAACTGCCATTTTTCATAAAAGTATATTTTTAATCTCAAATTATTAAAATATTTTTATTCATGAGTAAATTCACCAGAAACTTTGTATACTTTTATTTTGTGAAAATAAAACTTTTAAGCGTAGGCCAAATGATGACGTCAAAGCTTGGTGATGTAGGAGTTGTTAGGCTTTCTTTTTCTAGGAGGTGTTGGCTTTACATTACTCATTAAAACGCATGCTCCAATAATTGGGTGCTTGGGTTGGCACGGGCAGGACTCTGATAGTAGGCAAATCAACGTGGTGGATCCTGGGTAATGTAGTTACGATTCTGGTTGTACTAGAGAAGAGCTTCGAACGTTACTGACTATTTTTGAACATTAAAAGATATAATTTTTACTGGCTATTTTTGAACATTAAAAAATTTAATTTTTGCTTTCTACATATGTTTTTAAAAAAAAAAACGCATATTTTTCAGATACTTATAGATTTCAAGCTCGATGTGCAACTCCTAGAAATTGATTTGTCACAGACTCTCCAGATTTTGCATACGTCTCATTCATAACAATTTACAACTTCTAAAACCTCGGGAGCCTAATAATTTAGAAAAATATTGTTTTGGTCGATTTTTTGAAGAAGTCATATTTTTCAAAAATTTCGAGATTTTAAGCTCGATTCGCTACCTCAAGACGTTTTAGTAGAACAATCAAATTTTATACATGTCTTATTTATATTAATTTACAACTTTTGAGACCTCAGGAGATAAAGATTTCGAAAAAAAATTTATTTTCGATCCACCCTACTGGGTACACTCAGTCACTTTTATTAAACTACATTTCAGATTTCTTAGATAGTTTTTCAAAATTATGACCAGCCCAGTGATTTTGGTTTATTCTAAGCCAAAATTTCTGTTTACAAAAAGTGGTTAGTGATATTCCGTAATGGTAGGCATCCCTACGCATGTATGTAAATATGTATGCACGAAACTCACATAACTCTAAAGCGATTAGCACTAGAATGCTTAAATTTTGTATTTAGGACTGTGATAACATCTAGTAATTAAAATTTTCATTTTATACCAGTCCAAAGAGTAGTTTATTAAAATGGTTAACGAAAATATTTTCAATAAAGTCTGTGCCCAATTAGTCATATTATAAGTCTATGGACAGCTATTTTTTAAGACAAACCCAAAATCTTGCCAAATGTCGCCAATCTTGGCGAAATATCGCCAAATCTGGTTTCAGAAGTAACCCATATTTCCTAAAATTGAACCTACATTGAAAATATCGCATACATTTGGAAACAAATCGCTGAACCTTAATTTAACAAAAGCACCGCATCTCAAATCCGAACAAAATATTAGTTTTGCGATATTCTAAATTGAAAGTTGCTGCTTACAAAAAGTAGTTAATTTTATTCCGTAGCTGTGCCTACACGCATTATACATCTTTAATTGACTATGAAATTGTGCGTAGACTTTGATTTAGTATTTGTTTAAAAATATTCCTCCTACTTTCCACTTGATATAAAATTTGTTTTTGTAATATTTGAATAAATAAATCAATCATCTAATTCCCACAAACAAGTATTCTTAATTAGTATTTAATTATGCCGATCATAATCCCGGTACTACTATTTTATAAACTATATTCAGACATACGTTTTTCATTTCCTCACACCGTGTGCAGTGCAAGGCTTCGTTTCATAAATAATGTTCGATTGCCTGTAAAACTACTTTTTCTTTCTCAAGAGTTATAAAGCAGTGAAATCTAAATTCTTCCAAACAAGTAACAACCAAGTAACTTTCATATGCAATCATTTTTCAGTTTATACAATCTTTTTCATTATGGTTTAACTATATGCTTATAAATATTAAAAGAAAAGTCTCAATAATAATAGTTTCATAATCAAATAAGATTTAAATTTCTGATTACCTGTATCCGTTAAATGTGTTTCATAAAAAGCATCTTATCTTTCTAAAATTACTTTTCTGTATGGAGAGTTGTGATTTGTTGGCATTTAAATATTTTATTTTTCTTTCAGTCGGCCAATACATCAATCAATTAAACTCGGTTCCCATTAGAACACCGAAATTCAAGCAGAACCGCCTTGGCCAGTACTTGGGAGGGTGATATCCTTCCTCGACTGAAACTGCTGTGGATCGTGTACGCAAAATATGTCGTGTCTGATATATCGTGCTTCATGTTAAACGATACCTTTGCTAATTCAAATGTTTTTTTTTTGTTGCTTTTTTTTCTCATCAGGAATAGTTCATAAAAATTAAGAGGACAAGTTAAGTCGGAACGAGTTAAGTCGGTCTTCTTATCACTGGGGCTGAATAAAAGGGAAACTGCCCAATTTCGCCCATCACCGCCTTATATGGACGATCGTGTGCCATTCTGCGGTTTTCCGGAGGCCATAAGGAACAATAATACGGAAAAATAAAAGAAACAGATAACACATCGGCCACTTATCGATCTGGCGAGAAAACGGCGTGATAACCCTAACAGTCACTTCAAACTTTAGTCATATCAGCCCGACTCAGATTGGTGGAACGGTTAGGACGCCGGCCTTCCAAACCAAAGGTCCCGGGTTCTATTCTAGCCGCGGACGCTTGATGGAAACAGATTAAATTAAATTGAAATTTCAGCGTAGAGGGGGAAAATGCGTGGCAAAATAAAGTATGTGGGGCGAGTTCGCCGACCGTCGCCCCGTGTATTTAGGAATTTTTTTAAGCTTGAAATTAAGCTTACTATGTCAAGCTTGATTCAAGCTTGAAATGCCAAGCTTAAGCTTGCAAGCTGGGCAAGTGTAAACTAGAGCACCTGATTAAAGCTTGCATTAAGCTTACACGCTTGAAATTTTCCAGCTTAATTCAAGTTTATTGACTTGATAAATCAAGCTTGCTGCAAGTTTGCTGTGCTGTCTGGGATATATAAGTAAACATTTATAAAATTTCTGTTTACTAGATACATCGCCCCCACCCCCTTCTGCGTCCAGGAAAAAAATATTTTTCACTCTTAATTCAGTTAATATTATTTAGGTATTCGACTTATAATCAGAATTACTAAAAAAGTTTCTACATCATATAATTAGTGATGATTAAAAGTTGTCATTTGTAGTAAAATTAAATTTTATATCTTAAATCATTAAAATGTTTTATGTGTGAGTAAATTACCACAGATTTTAAATAGTTTAGTTTGTGAAAGTAAAACTGTGATAACGTTGTTGTGGTGGGCTTGCGGATGACGTAAGAGACGTTCTGAGGCTTTCAGTGTCTAGGAGGTGTTGGCTGATATACCACTTTGCACGCCTTACAGACCTAGGAGCATTCTAGATTAATTTTGACAGCGGTATTTTACGCCGTCTAAAAGTGATGGTAACAAATACGGCCGTTTAACTGATAACCGCTAATACCCCATACATTCTTCACTAAAAACCGTTGTTATACAGAACGCGGTTGCAACCTTTTTGGTTTGGCATGGCTCAACACATGCTCATTCTGTCGATTGAAGATTCTTTCCCAACAGAAAATGGTTTCATCCGTAAAAAGAATGGAGGATGGAAACGCCGAGTTTTGATTGCATTGGTCCAAATTCCAGCGTTTAAATTCCATTTGGACGTTAATCTTCAAGGTGCAATGGCAGGACCCGTTGCAAAGGAAATGTATGCAAACTTTTCGCTTGAAACATGCACCATACATTGGAATAAGATGGACTATCATGGGATATGGCTCTTGGGTCTGTACCTTCAGTTTCTTCCACTCGATGAAAATTTTCCTCTTCTAAAACTACTGAGCGTGTCGTTCCTAGACGCCCTGCATCATGCCAACACCGCCTTGACAAAGAAAGCCTAACAACTCCTACGTCAACAAGCTTTGATGTCATAACTACGCCTACAGTTGAAAGTTTTATTTTCACAAAATAAAAAAATTAAAAATTTCTGGTGAATTTACTCATGCATAGGAATATTTTAATAATTGAGATAAAAATATAACTGTACGACAAATGGCAGTTTTTAACCATGGCTAATTAGATAATATGATAAGGAAATAGATCCGAATGAATAATTTCGTATGAGAAAGGTATTTTAAGTTTAATTTAAGATATTTTCTAATATTTGTAGCATTCACCAGAAAATTTAAATAGTTTTACTTTGTGAAAGCAAAACTTTGATGACACCACTTTCGTAGGCTTAGCGATGACGTGAAAGATCGAGTTGTTACAACAACTCCTAGATACACAATGCTTGAGAACAGAAACTTACGTCATCACTAGGTCCAATGAAATGGCGTCATTACACATTTATTTTCACAAAGTAAAACTATTCAAAGTTCGTGGTGAATTTACTCCAGCGTGAAACATTTTAATGATTTGAGATAGAAAATTTAATTTTACGAGAAATACGAAATTTTAACCATCATCAATTATATAATATGATACAGAAATAGATCACAATAAATTATTTTTATCAGAAAGCTATTTTAATTTTTATCTTAATATTTTTCTAAAATTTGTATCATTCACTAGAAATTTTAAATTATCTTACTTTGTGAAAATAAAACTGTGATGACGTCGTCTTAGAAGACCTAGTGATGACGTAAACGTTTCTGTTCTCATGCCTTCTGTATCTAGGAGGTGTTGGTTGTTAGGCTTTCTACTTGCAGGAGGTGCTGATCATGCATAGCTGCCAACTTTTACGGAATATAGGTTGGATTCATAAACGACAAACTCGTTGCACGAGTTTTCGTAGGGAAAACTGGAATGCGTGTGTTTAGTACTGTCAGTGGTTATCAGTTTCTTTTGACTTTACGAACAACTCCAGTTTATTTAGTTTCGTCGCCTAGGAGACGTGTTTGTGTACAATTCGCGAATGCGTTATTTTTGCTAAGGAGAGTTTTTAGTACATACTCAATATAAAATCAACAGGATTTTTAAAAGAAAGCGTGGCCATCATTGAAGCGCACCGATCAAAATTTAGAAATTTCAACTTAAACTTCATTTTTTCAAAAGTATTTAGCGAGAAAAGTTCAAATTTTGATAATAACGGTTTAAATAAACTTCAGTCTCAACACTAAAACATGCATTTTTGAATTCACTAAAATGAAAAATACAAGAAAATGATTACCTTTGAAAAATTATGTACCTTCGTAGCAGTTTCTAACGTATGCCGAATTGCGTCCTTGAAAAAATAATATTTGCAGCTTCAGCAAACGTAAAATACTTTTCATAACGACATACTTTTCTATAAAAACGCACACCATTTCTAAACAAAAACAACGCACAGAAAGTAATCTTCTCAACAAACTCAATGAACCTAATTCGCTGACTCGATCAAGTATTAACTTGCCCGAGTGGGTGCTTGTCAAAAGCTGAACCTCAGCAAGCTCGAGTTTTGTGTCGAGTGACTGGGCATGCACGCGACTCTACTAGTGTCAGTTTTTAATACTCGTACATATGGCAACTGCACTCGTTTGATGCGCTAGTTTAACGAAGCACCACCTTAGACAGAAACTCGTTGCACGAGTGCAACTCGTTTGGCGTTTACGAATGCGGCCATAATCAAACAATTGTTCTAAACACAGTTTTCATCTTGAGATATAGCTCAATTGCGGAGTTCAGAGTCTGAGCTGAATAGTAATTTGAAAATCTATTTGACAAAATTTATGGTTTACAAAAAGTTGTTGGTTATATTCCGTAAAAGTTGGCAGCTATGATCACGCATACTTGGAATAATCCATATTCGCACAGGTTACGAAGCAAGTTCACAAACAGCCGTTCGACAATTCGGTGCACGTTTGTTCGGTACCGCTCAGCATACGACAGTGACGAAGCCCTTCCTTGGCAATGAAATTCACCGTAGACAAGATGCATAACTGCCATTTCTATGTTCGTATATTCTCTCCGTAAGCCATCAAAACTAACGCTGGATTCCAACTAATCATGAGGTGCACATGGTTATCTAACACCTAAACAGCACCTTAGCGCATGAACATCGCGAAATTTCACTCGTATGCAATGAAATTATATTTTTTGGAAGGAAAGGGCAAATTTTTAAATCGAAGATTAAATAAAACTTCCGAAACTTTTGGACAGTGGGAGTGGTTATCCCAATTCAAACCATTTAAAACAATTAATTTTACTTTTAAGTTTGAGAAATTTAAATAGGATTAAGATATACCATAAAAAATATTTTTTAGGCAGCTTTAAAAATTATTGTTTTCATTTCGTAGCCATCACCTGTTGAAAGTTAAACGTCAAAAATTGCAGAAAATCAGACCTAGCCAGGAAATTTCTGGCAAGTTCATTACGAGCAGATTCATGTTTGTCTAAGCTTATTTTCTCTAAATAGCATTTCTCTATTACTATTAATAATTTTCCAAGAGTATAATAGATTTTAAATATTTGTGACTCCGTTCACCTTATAAAAATGTACGACGAAAAAAAAATTATCCAAAAACATTTCCCCAAATCATACACAGTAGCTGAATATTAATAAGATTAGTGCTTTAAATATACCGATTAGAAACAGCATTATTATGTGTATCTTTTTATGTAATTATTTGCACCTAAAAAATGTTTGTCAAAAAAATCAATATCCAAAAACCACGACCATATCACTCAAAAAATAACCCAAAACACTTGGTTCTTAGAGGTTTAAGATGGTAATTTCGGTCCTGAGTTCCCGTGCGATTCTGAATCCGTATGATGTGCCCTATCTCCCCTTAAAATTTGTACCTCTAGTTTTAAAACACCGTATATAAGAGAATGAGGATGTCTATGAAAGCTAATATCCTAAATGCGGTTGCATTTGAACAGAACATTGCTTAACCCATGTAAACTTTTGGGAGTTTTCTAACATCAAGGTATACTTTTTTAGATAATAAAACTCACATCTTAGTTATAAAGCAGCCACAGTGAATCAAAATTTGCTAAATTGTTAAGGACTTTAATGGCAGCACAGTAAAAGGCGTTCTAAGATTTAAAAAAAAAGTTATCAGAGAAAATATTGCTATGACTGGATAAATTGTAGCTCCCTAATAAATAAAAGTTTGTACGGCTGTAGATTGGTAAGAAATTTAAATCCATGAAGAGTATCTGCTACGCTTGATTCTAGGTAAAGGTAGGAATAAAGAGCAATACCTTCTACATACGATTGATACGAAGAATTCCATAAACTAATTTTTGTATCCGGAATTACTGGCTATTCGGTCAAAATTATTTTTAAAAAAAGAAAAAAATGGCATAAAACCACTAAAAAATGCTTTTTGCAAAATAAAAGAATTGTTCTACCTTCGACAAGGTTATCCACTTTGGTAGACTTATATCCGAATAATCAAGTTCCTCTCTGCTTCGGAGAAAAAGACTTCCAATGTAGTAAGAAGCAACACGTCTTAGGTACAGCAAGTCTGAAAACTGAAACTTTTACGTCATCATTGGCTCCACTGAAATGACGTCATCCCGGATTTGTTTTCACAAAGTAAAATTATTTAAAATTTCCGGTGAATACTACATATCTTAGAGAATATATTAAGTTAAAGATAAAAATTTAAATACCTTTCTGATACAAAACATTCATAAAGACCTATTTCTGTGTCATATCATATAATTAGTGATGGTTAAAAGTTGTCATCTGTCGTAAAATTAAATTTTCTATCATAAATCATTATAATGGTTAATGCTTGAGTAAATTCACCACAAATATTATATAGCTGTACTTTGTGAGAATAAAACTGCATAGCTGCCAACTCTGCGTGTTTTCCCGGAAGATTTTTCATCACTGTCTTCAGACAGTTTTATTTTACAATAAAATTTTGGACTTATTTTAAGCTCAAATTCGTAAGTACAAATTAGTGGTGGAAAATCTTCCGGAAAAACCGGAAGAGTTGGCAGCTATGAAATTGTGATGACTACAACTAACGTGAAAGCTTCTGTTCTCAGGTTTTCTGTATCTGGGAGGCGTTGTAAGAGGTCCCAAATTAGTGAATCTGGTTGAAGACTGAGACCAGCGGTAGACTGTTAAGCCAAAAGGGCAAAGTACCGGCATGGCACTACAGGATTGTTTCAATAACGTTAAGTATAAGTTAGTTTTAAGAATTCGCATAAATGATAGCGGATCAGGCTTCATAGTAATTTTAAGAGAAATGTGAGGAGAGACGCACATCACACAAAGTAGAATTAACATTGACTTTAGTTTTCTTTAAAAAAGAAAGAAACATAAATAATTAAAAAAGAGGTCATAATCAGCGGCGGATTTCTAAATAGGATAGCTAAAGCTATAGCTTACTGCGACCAATTTTCGAAAGATGGTTAAATAGGCGCTGTTTTTGTTCAGCCTATGGGCAATTCGTAAATCCATCTCTGGTTATAACCATCATCATCATAAAAAAAAGCATCTGATTTTAATCACGCATAACTTAATTCTATTTGAGACGTCAAATTTAATGAATAAATTTGAAACAAATAATAAATAGAAATAAGGAAATAACTATAAATCAAAATAATTTTTTATTTGAATGTGAAAATGAGTGGTAGGCTATAGTGTTTTATGGAATTTTTCGAAAAGCTTCTCCATTTAACAACTATCTGGGAGGATCAGGTTTCAAATATTGAGACAGTGTTTAAATCGAAGTGGTGCTGCTCATATGTATTTGTACTTGCAGTGTTTAATGGCTGAAACACAGTAAAGATTAGAGCAGCGTTTCCCAACCTGTAAGGCGCACCCCCCCTAGGGGGTGCAAAGCGTTTGCATGGGGGAGAAAAATAGATAAAGGGCAAGTGATAATGCATGTTTTAAAAAAATCATCTAATTCTAATTTTTACCCATTTTCGCTTAAAATGTTTATTCAAACTTTACTGATAACGTTATTTTGTAAAACAGGCGACTAAATGTCCATTGTTGAAGGATAAACAACTGAATGTGTGCTGAAAAAATGTGAGGCCGCGGTGGGGTAGGGGGAGCGCCAGCATAAGTTATCCTTTGTTGGGGGGTCGGGCGTGACGTTAAAAATGGTTGGGATCCGATGGATTAGAGCAAGCTAAACAGGGTTGTATGTTGTCCAACGAATACAACATCTAAACGTTACTTTCAAATTACTTTGCTTAAAATATTATCTGTTTTAGTTAATACTATCAATTACGTTTGAGTTATTTCCGTTTATTCTTGAAAATAAAAATTGAATTCTTCACGAGAAAAATTGATTTTGTATCGTAATTCCTCTATTGCTGTCATTCAGCATTCTTCTAGAAGTATTAAACTATAAATGGTTATAAACATGCAGAAGTTAAATAAATAATTATAGCATGACAGTTGAACATACCAAAATTTAAAAATGCCTTTTTAAGCAATGTAATTATTATATGAATACCCTACACTTTATATGAATGAAAAAGGAATACAATGATTTCAAATTTAGCAAGGTCTTAAGAGTGAACACTGCGATTGATCTACGATGGAAATAACACTGTAAAACCGTAGCTGCCAGCTTCTCCTATTTTATCGGATCTTTAGACTGTTATAATTTCATATTAAAAATTTCGATTTATTTTAACCTTAAGTTACTAAAAATTAGAGATGAAAAATCATCTGATAGAATCGGAAGACTTAGCAGATACGTAAAACTAACGTACCATGAAGTAAGACGAAGCGTTTCTTGTTCATGGATATCACTTGGAATGCATTCTTATTCTCGTACACGTAGCTCCCAACTCTTCCGATCTTATTTGAAGATTGTCCTGAAGTAATTTCGTACTTCAGAGTTCTAATCTTAATTAAGTCCAAATTTTTAATAAAAAATAAAACTGTTCAAAATGTGTGGTGGAAAATCTTCCGATAAAATCGAAAGAGTTAGAAGCTATAAAGTGTAAGTTCACATCTTTCCCAATTGCATGGCAGAAAATACTAGTGCTGCTGTTGAATACTTTATACATTTTCATTCAAAGACCTCTAGGTTTTACTACAATACACCTACATAGGGTAGCTAAAATAACTCTTATTAATGATTTTTTAAACTTTTAAGTTTCTTTGTTTACCAGGAAAGGACAGATCACGTCACCAAATGCGTCGATGCGTCGTCTAGGCCTCCATGCGTCCTTCCTGGAGTTTCCTACCATAAACCTCATCCGAAGGTGGGCACTTCTCAATATTGGCATAGATACTGTCAAAGAAGCTTTTGGTGTCACGAATTTAACATGCACATATTCGCATGTAGACGGTGGTCTTCAGTGGTATGTCGGAACTGAACTTGCAAACTTAATAGCAGAGCTGCCAAGTCTCCGGCTTTTTCCGGGTGATTTCCCACCACAATTTGTAGACAGTTTTATTTTGCATTAAATATTTGGACTTATTTTAAGCATAAATTTGTAAGTAAAAATTAGTGGTGGGAAATCTCCCGAAAAAAGCCGGAGACTTGGCAGCTCTGTTATAGTAAAACCTAGGACAGATTTTTCGCTTAATTATACTTGTTTTTGTGTATATTTTACTACATATTTTTACACAGCTAAAACTTTCTATACTCAGTTGCGTGCACGGAAATTTTCCAAGCGCACAGGTCATCCTTTTATTTTTTTATTCTAAATCAAAACCCAGGTTTAACACGTTCGATCGCACTTTTGTGAAATTTAGATGGACCTCAACGTGTACTACAATTTATTGCTTTTAACTTTTTTGGTCTAAAATATATTTTTTCCATTAAATTCTTTCACTTTAAATAATTTTTTCGTCACGTACCTTTATACCAGTATCTTTTCTACTATGAAATTAGAAGTTTAAAGAAGGACATTTTATTTATTTAATTCCAGTATATATGCTGAAATAAGCAGAATTAGATTTTGAAATGTTTAATAAAAACTAAAATTAAATTTATTTATTATTAATCGGGATTAAAATTGGAATGTGTGTATAATTTCAGAAAGAGCAAAAAAAATAAATATGAGATAATCACTTTGCTTTCAGATCGTATGCTGCCACTTATTAGCAAATTATAAAAAGAAAGTGCACTTCTGTGAAACAGAGTTTCATGTTTGAAAATAAAGCTTTTGTGCACCAAAACTTGTTAAACATAATCCATTAAATACTAAAGGGTAAGGCACGTATGGTATGTCCAAGTATATCATTGATATTTTAATTTGCGTACAGCTAACAGAAATAAAAATGTCCTGAAGTATGAGTGTTTCAGAACCGTTTGGCGTGGTTATTTTTTTCCAAGGAACTGCTGTAAGGCTGGTTGAAACAAAAAAGTAGATTTATTGCTTTAAAAGTAAGATTAAAATAAAAATATTTGGTGGGGACTCGAAAAAATGTTAGAGGTGGCCTCACGAGAGCAGAGTTGCTAACTTTTACGGAAGATAAAATATCACATTTTCTAAACAGTCATACAAGATATTCCTGAACCTAATCGACAGCACTCAGGTATAAAAGCCAAGTTCTGACGGCTCCTTGATGTTGCCATTAGCTGTGTATTAAAAGTTTTGTTTCTATAAAGAAAAACTTTAATTTTCTGGTGAATTACTCGCGTATAAAAAAGTTAAACGTCTTAAGATAGAAAGTTTAATTATATCACAAATGACAACTTTTAACCATCATTAATTTTATAATATTATATACAATCGTAATCGATCATAATGTGTTATATTTTGTAACCGAAAGGCATTTTAATCTTTAACTTAAAAATAATTATTTGTAGCAGTCGCCAAAAGTTTTAAATAGACTTACTCGTGGAAATAACACTGTGATAAGCCCGTGCGTTAGTTCTGACGTTCACTGATGTCTGGGAGGTATTGGTGAAACATTTTACAGAAATGTACTATTTTGCCAAAAGTGGTGAATTTATTTTATTTCATGACTTCCGGTGAAGAAAAGTGATGAATATTCCATGAAGCTCATTAATTCTAGCTCTTTGAAAAGTGATACACATCGATACCGTTAAAACGTTTCAGAAATAAATGGAAAGATGAAGAGTAACAAGGCAAACTTTGGAACTGTGAGATATACAGCAAAGCATTACAAGATTATCTTTTTTCTATTTTATTTTACTGTTGCTTTTTGCGCATGTGTGCTATATTCTAATACAAAAATTGCTGTTTTCAAACAAAGGTTAATTTTATTCCGAAAAGGTTGGCAGTTGCGTATAAAATACAGAGTTGCCAACCCTTATATGGTATAACTGACCACTTTTTGTAAACCGTATTTTCGGCTTAGAACATAGCGAAATTCCGTACTTATCGTGCAAGATGTGTTCTTATTTCGAGGAAATGTCGTGAAGATGTAGTTATTGAAAACGATATCGCGCAAGCTCCGTTGTAATTTTGAAAAAATGATTTGAAGGTTTGCTGTTTGCAAAAAAGAGGATAATTGTAATCCATAAAGGTTGGCTGACACCTCTGAAAAACTTATGACAAATATCTGGATTCATGTAATTTGATTGTTTTCAGATTTGTAGAAAGATGCGTGATTAGACCAGATGTTGTCGCGGTTCTGTAAAAAATTAAAGAACATACAGTAAAAAATAACTAATTGTAGATGGCAAATTGATTTGTCCTTGAAAGACCTAATCCTTTCTGGCAGGGAGAAGAAACACATACACACGCCGAAAAGGAATGAAAAATTAATTCCCTCAAAAAAATCCAGCTACCGCAAAAGCAATATATAGTTCAAAAATAATAATTGAGACCGTAAACAAGTAAGGCGTGATAATTTTCTTAAATTACTTTACTCCAAAGGGCAAATTTATTTATGTCATTTGTTTTTGAGGAAAGAGAAAATATAAAATACATATGAATTATGAATGATGCAGAACTTATATGAATTTTTTATTGCAGACCCGTTACCTTAGAGCACCGACGCAATGCACCTGCTCAGATCGCAGTGTCCAATGAATCTGAATTACTTCATAAATCCCCAAAAGAAAGAAAAACGAGGAAAAAATTGCAAAGCAATAAAAGAAAATTTGGGGGACAAAATGTGTTTGGTTATAACATAAAGTAATACACTTTTGTGAACTTCCCAGCTGTTTCCATGGGTGAGAATATCGGGAAAGTAATTTAGAATTATGACTGAACAACCCTTCTTTCAAATGACTGACTGAAAAAGAAAAAAAAAAAAAACCTTGTGCAACCCACGATTACATTAGTGGCTTTTTGTGATAACATTTTATGGTGCATTTTTTTTCTTTAAAAAACAATGTTTTTTATTTGCTCAAACAGTAAAAAATTATTGAATGGCTTTTTTTATTACATCATTATCAGCGTTTGCTATGAAGTTGAGAATAAATTTTACAAACTCTAAATATTTCAATAATTATTCTTTTATAAATTGAACGTTCATAAAAGACTGTGTTTAATGCTATCGTTATTGTTCAAGAACTGGAATTTTGTTCCCCAGAGAGAGACTTGAAATTAACGTTAAAAATTCTCACAAATTTATTAGCAAAAAAGTCTAAAAGTATCGTACTTCCATTCTATACGTTTTAGTTTTTCTAATAACTGTTCTCAATATGAAAGTAATGTAGGTATAACTCTTTATCATAAATTTTATTTATGTATTTATTTTGAAAGATTAATTTAATGAACTACGTTTCAACAACATATCATGTAAATATTATCACAGATAAAAAAATTTCAAATTAAAACACATTTAAAATACTCATTAAAATAATTATTAAATTAACTCTGTCTGTCCTTAATTATTATACATTTCCTTCTATCTATCTCACTCTTTCTACATATGCATTTACTTTTTCTATCGATTGTCTTTATTATTCTTTGAAAAAATTACTTCTTTAAGGCAAACTTTACAACACTCGTTGCAGAAAAATTATCCATAAAAGAATTCGCATTCCATTCATGGTGGCGTTTTATATAATCATCACTATTACACAGCTCATTCCGGAACATTTAAAATCAAATTTTTATAAACTTTCTGCTGTGGACACAGTGGTCGGGTAAGACAAAAATTAGCAGTGGACAAGGTGAGTTTTGCGAGGCCCCTCAGCCTCACCTACTATTTTAAGTATCAATTTTAGGATCGGGGGGGGGGGCGACTTTCGGTTGAAAAGCTATTTGTAACCCTTATAGTTAAATTAAAATAAAGTACTAATAAAAGTTGTGTTCACATATTATTTGAATTTTTAAAATGTCAATCTATTCAGTAAAAAAATATTTTCTGTCTTCTAAATACAACACACAGGAATGTGGGGTCGAAAACGTCCTTTCCATTTACCAGTTAATAGTAACATTAATAATCAATTTAACTATCAATCCTGTAAACAATAAGTAATCCGTGCTTGAATAATCAATCCTGTAACTAATAAATTCTAGTCAAGGGCTTTCTGTGGAAGATCCATTAATTTTTGATTAACCATGATCGGTAAGTTCCCTAATATTCCTAAGTGACTATTAACAGGTACGTTAAAACGGCGTTCCCTACCGACATTTGATTCTGAACCATCTTCCTTCCATCTAATACCCGTTACATGTTTTTATAAAAGTTTGGGATCACCCTGCATATAAAGCCATATTCTTCAGCTTGAGAAATGAAAATTTAAAAATCATTGGTGAAGTCTATTTTTTGAATGAAAATTTCAAATATAAAATAGATATATATCCCCCCCCCCCAATCAATGGTCCTTCTAGCTCGTGGCACAGGACATTGGTCCGGCGGCCTGCTAAACCGTAATTAAGCAACAAGCTTTAAACAGAATTTTAAGATAGGTTTTTTTTTTTCCATCGCTTTATTTTTAATTTTTTCCTCTCTTTAATTTCGGTAGATAGTCATTTTTAAAACTCTATTTCAATTCTTCTTAAAAGGCTTCTTATTACTAACATGTAAAATTACAGAACATGAGACTGTTTGTCAATACGTTCTCATTTACTGTGCCTTTTAAGTGGTCGATAATATTATTGTAAAGAGCAGAACAAAATTTGAGTTTGACGTATTTTAAAAATGTCATAGCAATATCTGCATTTTTTTTAATGGGGAAGGACTGTACTAGTAGATTATTAAATTACACACCCGTGTTAAAAAATTAAGCCTATTAATACTGAATTTTCAACATAAATAATAGTTGAGTCGCTAGTTGAATTTGTTCAAAGAAAAAGAGAGTAGTAGCAAAGATTTTTGTTCTTTCTGAAAATTGTTTTATCTTTTTTTTTTTTTTTTTTTTTTTTTTTTTTTTTTTTTTTTAAACCAGCCATACACGCAAAGTTTCCGGAATAAATAATTTCTCAAAACTATGTAGAATGAAAAGAGTGGGTGAGTCTTTAGTATGGCTAGATCTTTGGAGGAATAGTACCAGTAATAAACAAGAAACCGATGTCCCTGTATATAAAAAAAAACCCTGTCTGTGTTCTAAGAATTACACAAGGGTCAAGAGACGTTTGATCCATTTACATAATTGGGTTGAGGGTGTACTGAGTTTTGCGACTTATTTGACCTTTCAGGTTTTTACTTTCCTAGAAAAAAAAAGGAGGTTGACTCTTTCTTGCTAAATCTACAGAATTTCTAAAGTCAGCGGAAAATAGAGAAACGTGAACATATGCATCTGATGTATGTGGTCTTCTTTTCCGCGAGAAATCCTTGTTATAGAATAGGGTATGTCACATATCCCTCCCGGGTTTGGAAGGCTTTTGAATATATATATATTACCAATACAGCAACAAAGTTGACTTTATTGGAGAAAGAAATGTTACAAGTTTTATTTCACAAAAGTCCAAAATGTTAACCTTTCGTGACAGCGACGGATTAATGCAATTTTGTCGGGGTTCGGTGTGGGGGAGAGCTGTTAGTTTGTCAGTGGGGTTGGTTAGTAAGAACATAGCTGCCAACTCTTCCGGTTGATTTTTCACCACTATCTTGAAACAGTTTCATCTTACAATTAAATTTTGGACTTATTTTAAGCTTAAATTCGTAAGTAAAAATTAGTGGTGGAAAATCTTCCGGAAAAACCGGAAGAGTTGACAGCTATGTAAGAAGATTGACATATAGATCCATTTTATGGAAGTAAAATAGGATCTTATTACTGTAGACCCCGCTAAAGGCATTACAGTAGATCCCACTATAACACGGTAGATACGTTCTGTGTTATAGGGATTCGTGCTGTACGGGTCCTGAGCTATGCTCGACCTGGAGTGTAAACCACGCTGTTCAACCGCTGCACACCTTATTTCAGCAATTTATTTCACATTTCACTTAAATTCTGCTTATTTGATACAAGGTATGCACGAGAGAAAACTGATATGCACTTCCTCTAAATTAAGTCGGGTTTAAAATCGCATATTTATTTTAATAAAACGTTTTATTTCTCAAGTTGAAATAGAATAAAATAAATCATACAAAAGTTCTTTCAGATACGTTTAATGTACAGCACAATTAGAAAAAGCAGTGGATATACGAGTCTCTTTTATAGGGAACCCGATCGCAATTTTTTCGCCGTGTTCTAAGGATCCTTGTTGTATGGACCCGTGTTATAGGAGGTCTACTGTAATTTATTTTTTTCTCAATTGTAGCGCTAGCCCCTCCACCCTATAATCTGTCCTTGTTTCGTCAATGCGGCAGATATCAAGGATAGCTGCCAACTACTACGGATTATAATTAACCACTGAATATACGGCTTAAAATTAAGCAAGTCTGTACTTTCTTCTCGCACTTCGTGTGGGGTCCGGTTTCTCATTTGAAAAAATGCTTAAAAAATTATACTGTATTCTAAAAGTGGTTAATCACATTCCGTAGTAGTTGGCATCTGTGTATGAAGTCTAAAATCAAATTTTTCCCACACTTACGCACTCGTTTTAAAATGGGAACAAATGCAGTTGTGATCTTCTGGCGTAAATTTCGTCTTTGGCATGAACACACTCTCTTTTATGTAACCCCATAAAAATAACTGCCTGGAATTAGGTCCGGAGAGCTAGGTGGCCATGGCAGAAGACGATTGTCGTCGACAGAACCTCATCCAATCCAACGACGAGGAAGCCCTTATTTGTGAAACAAAATTTGCAATGTTTCTTTCTTGGAGAAGACTTTATTGGAGAAAGAAACATTGCAAGTTTTTTTCTTTCTTGGAGAATAAACTAAATGCTCTCCCCCCCGTCCCCACCCCGACAAAATTGCATTAACCGTCACTGTCACGAAAGGTTCACATATTGGACTTTTTATGAAATAGAACTTGTAACATTTCTTTCTAGAATAAAGTCAACTTTGTTGCTGTATTGGTGATATATATATATATATATATATTTTATAAGCCTTCCAAACCCGGAAGGGAATTGTGACACACCCTTTATAATAATATTGATAAAAATTTTCTCTAAGCGCCTTCATATTAACTAGGATTTCTCCAAATTCGAAAAAAAGTTGAACTAAACTATAGGCATCTCTTGTACTGACAATCCGTGGCGTATTTAAGGTGATGGGATGGAAGGGGCCTGCTACCCCGCGAAAATGTAAAGCAATTATTAAAACACAGCTATTTAAAAAATTTTTATTAACTCTAGTAAAAATAACGTTTAAAATACCCGATCACCCCCAACCCCTAAACGGAAACCTAAATATACGTACTGTTGAATACTCAACACTCTACAGTATCAAAATATTTTTCCTTTTCCATTCATCCATAACCCTTCAATACTATAGAAACTTGCCTATAGGGACATGTTTGAAATTAGTTTCTGTTCCGATGTCACTACTAATTACTATGTTTCCCTGTGAAACAATAATCTAAATGATCTATTTTTAAGCAAAAGTTTCTACTTTCCTTGAATGCCAGATTGCGATTGCTAAAGTACTATCAAAAATCGAACATTTTGCAAAATGTGCGACTTTTCGAAACATTTTGCTGTACAATTCCATGATTAATTGCAATCAGGGGCGTAGCCAGAAATTTTTCATGGGGGGGGGGTTACGACTACTGCAACTCATATATATGTATACATATGTGTGATAATGTAATGAAGTATATACATTTTGTATGGCAAAAAATTTCTCATGGGGGGGTTATGAACCCCCTAACCCCCCCCATTGGCTACGCCTCTGATTTCAATGAATATGGCAAAAGATTGACCTCAGAGGCTAACCCTGTAACTATTTTGTTTGAATGCTTAGGAATATCTTGTTTTCAAAAATTGGTAAATTGTATTCCGGAATCGTTGGTAGCTGTGTTACATGCTTGAACACTGAACGCTGAAAATTTCACTATCACATAATATGACAAAGAAGTTTGGTATAAAATACATTATGGAAAAATACAATTCCAATAATGTAACGACTGCACAACCTATGAAAAATTTTCGTATTTACTAAGGACAGAGTGACTTTTTTTTAACTGTCTCATATCGTAATTCTAATAGCCACAATGACCACAAATTGAGAAAGGGCTTAAGATATTGTGCGAAAAAATAATGTAAATAAAAATTAGATAGACAAGGGACTGATGAAGGAAAATATTTTATTAAACGGCTCATTAAGCTTTAAAAAACGTGACACGCATCTTGAACTGACATAATAGTCCGGATGTCACTGGCTATTATAACTTTCACTATTACGAAAAAAAAAGGCAGCATGGAAATTTTCCTCTGGAAATGCTGTCTACGAAATCAAACAACTTTTAAATGTACCCAAAATCTGTGTGAAGTCGGGGCATAATCTTGTTTTAACGTCTCCTAGATATTTTTTTTTAATGGGCGAGCACTTGCTTTTTCCAGCATTCGCTACTACTACGACCCGAAACAGTGGCCATTCTATTATGGGGGCACACAATGGGCGGCCAGAATTACCCCCTATGAAGGGACGGACAAGTTAACGTCCATGCCCAAGCCGGGATTCTAACCCCGATCCAAGGCGTGATAGAAGGGTTCTTTAGCTACTACACCACCTGGTCGGCCTCTCCTAGATATAGGAAACCTAAAAACGGAAGCTTAAACGTCATCACAGTTTCAGTGCCATAAAATAAAATTATTAAAACTATGTGGCGAGTTTATTCACGCATCACAGCATTTAAATGATTTGAGATAGAAAATTAATTTTGAGGCAAATGGCAATTTTTACCATCACTAAATATGTGATATGATAAGGAAAAAGATCGTAGTGAATTATCTTGCGCAGCTGCTAACCATTACGGAATATAACTAACCATTTTTTGTAAGCAGTAATTTCTTTTTAGTATTTTTTCAAAATCGTATCCATTGCCTTCTGAGCTGAGGAATATTGCTATATCCTAAGCGGAAAATTTCCGTTCACAAAACGAGGTAAATTAAATTCCGTAGAAGCTGGCAGCTATGATTTTATATCGGGAGGGTATTTCGGCTATCTTTAACTTAAGATATTGCTAAATGTTTATAGTACTCACCAGAAATTTTAAATAGTTTTATTTTGTAAGTATTAAACTTTGCTGACGACACCTTCGTAAGCCCGGGCCCGGGCCTGACGAGAAAGCCAGGATGCGGTGCTGACATTTTGGTTACATCCTTTTGCCCTTTAACAGCCATGCGACCAAGAGGGCGTGGCCATCTTAATCTGAGGTAACACCAGTAACATGGCCTATGTCACATGGCTGTTAGCTGGCAAAATCGTGGAACCAAATTTCAGCACCGCAGCTTGTCTTACTCGTGAGCCAGGCGTATGCCTAGTGATGATATCAAAGCTTCAGTTATCGTAGCTGATGAGGTAGTAGCTACTACCTCATACAGTCAGTAGTATAGAGTCTTCTATATATAAGTGTTAATTATTTTGTGCAGAATTCGGTACTCACGAAGATAAGCAAAAAGTAGGGGAGAGGGGGGGCACAGTGGGACGATAGATATTTTTCTATTACGCAAAAGCTCAAAAATTAGAAAAAAAAACTCCATGATTCAATTAACCACCACTGCAACACTGTGAAAAGTAGTCACTTTCACAATTCATCTTCTAGGGAAGTTGCAGTCATTTTTGTTTCTACTATCATGGTTGGAAAAATCAGTTAAATTTGATGATACTTCATTATTTTTAATTCATCAAACATTATTCAGGAAGGAATTTTTCAACTTTTAAAAATGTGTTCCATTCTGATAGCTATTTTTAAGTCTTGTCATTTGAAGACTGATTTTATATAGTCTGTGTTGAATATCTTAACCTGAGTTTAACCATAATAATAATGTTTTGTCATAATACAGCTGATTTGGGGCACAGTGGGACAACTTGAGTAGCTTTTTAAAATTAATTTTTTTTTGTACAATAAAATAAGGATAAATTCTGAAAAAAAAACTGTAATAGTAGCTAAAAGTTGTTCTGTATTTAATTTTTATTTTTTATTAAAAGGGTACAAAACAATACTACAAAAAAGCGAAAAGTGTCCCACTGTGCCCCACTCTCCCCTACTGTAATCAAGCTGAATTTCCATTCATCGTATTTCAGTATCATAGTTTGCAAAATTGGAGATTGTTTCTGTGGAAACCTATACGGCTTAGTGCACACTATGTGGTAATGTTGCGAAAACTTGTCATGCGATAATCGCGATTATCTCTAAACGGCGTCGCACGACAGAATTTCCAGACTGACGACACCGTTCCCGCTGTTCAACTGTCGATTGATTTTCGATCTCATTACTTGGCTCTCAAGTAATGACAAAGAGATGGCACTTTAATAGATTCCTGCCCACTGAGGGGTTCTGGGTAATGAGGCCTCCAGTTTATTGGGTGGGAGCTTCTGTCCTTCAAATATCACAATCTGGTCTCTCCTACATCAAGTTGATTGTTAGGAAAGCTCTAAGAGACTCCTTTTTCCAAGAAATCGCGGACAGAAATGGAGAAAATTCATGGTTTAGACCAGGGTTTCTCCAACTTTTTCTGTGACGGAGTATTATAAGTGTGTTCGAAAAGTGCGGGGAATGGTGCCATAAAAGAAAGTAAACAAGACTTACAAACAATTTTTTTTTTGCTTTCAAAATAATCATTATTAGTTACAGCACATTTTTGACATCAGTTGTATAGCTACTGAAAACTGTCAGCAAATGCTTCATGTGGAATCGCTCAAAGCAACGTTGTCACATGTTTTTAGATCTGTAGTCGTTGGACACATGCTGTTGGCAAAGCGTAGGCTTTTGAAGACTTCTTTGTTTGGGGAATAAGGAGAAGTCTGCAAGTGCAAGATCTGGAGAGTATGGAGAATGTTCAAGAGCTGACTCAAGAGGCTCATCGACAGCTTCCCTTTCATCGCAAAAGCCTTCAAAAACACACTAATGCTCACTGCTTCCACACCATAAAATTTTATTGCCAATTCATGTATCTCTGTCTCCGTTTAACCTAATTTGAAGCAAATCGTGATGTTAGCACGTTGCTCTCTTTTGCAACGACATACCTTTTCATCATGGTTGTGTTAAATTGGTCACGGCACACACTGTCGTTTAACTTTCGTGACTCAGACATTAGGAGACAATGATTGCCTTGTCTCTCACTACATGTGCGTGAACGCAACATCATAATCAGTGCGATTTTTAAACTGTAGGATCATTCACCCTAATTTTCGGACGTATTTTGTATGTGGGTGTTTGAATTCTGGCGGAGCACCTTGTACAGTTTCAAGGGCCACCTTGTTCAAATCCTAGTCTATTGTTCGTCATCCACTTCTCAGGCAAAGCAAGTGCATGGTGCAACGCAATCGTCAAATGTATATAAGGGGTTAAGATTGCATAAGGGGCAAAAAACGTTAAGAGCGAAGCCAGGCCATAGCTGCTAGGACTGCCTCCGCAAGCACCTCCGTCGCATAAATATCGCTCTTGACTCTAAATGCCTCTTATGCGATCTTAAACTCTGGAACGAGAACTAGGTATGACAGCTTCCACAAGCACCACCATCGCATAAATGTCTCTTTTGACTCTCTTTGCCCCTTATGCAATCTTAAGCCCTTGGGTACATTTGACGACTGAGTTACGTTATGGACTTGTTCAGCCCAAATAACGAATGACGAGTATATTTCGTCATTCAAACTAGGACAAAATTAAAAATGCATATTGTTGTTCATGGCTAAAGTGATTTGTAACAGTTTGAGGAGGGCGTTTCTTCCAGTAAGGGTTGCCAATATAGCCACTTTGAAGCTAGATCTGATCATGATATCCATTCCAAACGTGAGAACTTTTTTTTTATATAAATTCGCACCCAAAGAGTTGAGGAAGATGTGGACTTGCTACATCTCCGAAAATGCCCAGCTCAATTCGGTCTATTTCGGTTTTGGAGCAGTACTGTGTAGCTACAATCAACTTGAGTTTATGGATACATTGTTGGCATTGGAATTATAGGAAAAATTATTCCACCATTAAAAACGCGCTAGTTTATTTTAAGCTTATGTCATTTATGGTTAATAAATGTAATTTTTGAGTTAGATCACGTAAGTGTAGTAAATTTCTGTTCAAACGAAAACTACAGTAGTCTTTTTACTCACGTACTACAGGGAAAAAGCCATTTTTATAGCAATTAAATCAGCTCAGTAACATTAAAACATATTACTATAATACATATATTTCAAAAGTACATAACTGAAATGTCATGCTTAAATATTCAATTATATCCACTTGCAAGAATCTAATAACGATAGTCACATCGGGTAATAAATAACCAAGATCTTCTGCACGTGCCTGTCCAGGAAATTCACTATGAGACTGCGATGAAATATACTTCCATAATTACGTGCATATTTGACTTCATGCATTAAATATCGCGGAATATCGAGGACAAGGGGGAAAAAACTCTTCCTTTCTATGATAGGCTGGAGAGCCATTAATTAGTTTTAGGGCTCAAACATATGTTCCTGACACTTTTCCAGTAATCCTACTTCAATAAAATGACGTAGCGAAAGAATGGGATAAGAATCTTTCTGACAGAAGGAAGGATTTCCCTAAGAGATTCAGTAACAAAATAGCCCCAACCAATAGCGAACAAAGATAGTAATTAAGAGAGATTTATAAGTTTATGCGGAAAGTAATGTTAACAAAATGTGCAGCATTTTTAAAATGTCATTAATCACATAAAATTATTTACGGATGTTTAAAGTTAATGAGCTCAAGTCTATCTTGTCTTGTCAATATAAAGCTCATTTGAAACCGTAAGAAAATACACCATAAACAATGTTTGGTTTTCACAAGCATGTTAATTGGTTGTCTAGTTTCGAATGATAGAAGACTAACTAGAGGTCCACTATGTGATAAAAAAAAGTGAATTCGTCAAAATTACGAGGACGCAAATATGACGTCATCTATTTTATGAAAATTCAACATTTTCTTAAATCTCTGTATGAAAAGTCTTTGTTTTGTTTCATGAATAAACATTGAGCTACTTACTTGTAGCATTTTGTGTAAATCAAAGCAGTATTTGTCCATTTTTTCACATTTTATCGTTTCTTGGTTAATGGAAGTGAGTGAATTGCTTTCTTTATAACAATATTTTTAAAATTTCGAAAAGAGAATTTGGAAAATCATTATTCTTTTTTAATCGCACATGATTGACTCTTAAAATATTCGGTAAATTTATTCAATGGAATAAAAAATTCCTTTCCATTTAATTTTTTATGCGTTTCGTATACTTTACACCACTTAAATATTTCCGTTTATGCCTCCCCTTAGTAACGATAAAAGAATCCAAAAATAAAAAGGTTGTGAATAATCTCCACACACGCGCACAAAAAGTTTTCGCAGTAATGGGACTAAATTTTTAAATTTATAATCAGACAAGAGTAGTACTACGTTGTTAATCGATATCTGTCGGTCTAGTTATGAAAATGTACTACCTGATATTGACGATCTGAACTGTACGATCGGAACAGTAGTTTTTTTGGTCATACATCACAAAATACAGGGTGCCCCAAAAAGGTAGTAATACGCTTTCATTCTTTATCTATTTGAGATAAATGGCCAATGTACATTGAAAAAATGTTCAAAATAATGTAGGAAAAAAGATTGCGCAAAGAAAAATTCCTCTCTCTAATTTCCGGAACTTGTACACGACACTTTTTAAACTAGTGACACTTTTAAACTTGTGACTTGTGACACTTTTTAAATTTGTACACGACTTCCCTACAAAAAATTCCCAATTAGTAAAATGTGCGTCATACACTAATGAGGGGATTTACAAAATTTGATAATTAAAGTCTAAAAAGCGTCAGGGGCATTAAGATAAACATATTCTGACTTGTCCCTAAAAGCACAGATGGTCACAAAACAGTCGCTGTAACGTCACAGAGGGTCACAACTGTCACAGGACTATCACAAACTAGTTACATTGTGACTTGTGAGTGATGAGACTCCACTGTGTGGTCACTGCGACCCGTTCTTTGTGACCAGTCACCAGGTGACGTCACTGTGAAGTCACCCTGTGACTACTGTGTGATTGGTCACTAAGTGATCGCTTTGTGAAGTCCCTGCGGGACTGATTTGTGACTGCCTGTTGTTGTGACGTCATAGTGACTGTTTTTTGCGACTTAGCAAACAAACTTATTTGTAATCACATTTTTTTGAGTGATACCTTATTTCAAATATTTAATGAGCAAATGCTAAAGTGATAACGACTAATATGATAAAATCTCGTAGTTTTAAAGTAGTGGACTATAGTTGAAGTTATTAATTTTAAAAATAAATTATTTTATTTAAAAATAATATCATTTATAGTTAAAAAAACGTTATTATTCCAAAAAGTACAAGAGTTCAGAATTGTAACCGGAGTCTGTGTAAGGAAATAATGAAATACATATATTCTGTGTCTATGACATGCACAAAAAAGTTAACGGCGCACAGTGGAGTATTCGTATCAAAATCCTGGCAGAAAGTAGAAAATTTTAAATTTGTTTAAAAACAGTAATATATATGTTTTTGGGTAGCCTAGTAACTGATGCATCATGCAATGCATGTTTTTCGACCATAATTCATATCCAAAAGATGCAACACTCGGTTTAAAAGCAAGTTTCTTCATTTACGGCAAGAGATTTCACCGTTTCCTATTACTTCGTCTTGCATTTTTTACGGGCTCTTTAAATTAATTTACTGATATGGTACTAAGTATAATTGTAGTAAAATATATGTATTTTAATTATATGTATCTATTAGATTGAAAAAATAATATGACTTTATTTAAAAAAATTGTAAACTTTTTGTTTCTTATTTTTTTTCAAAGATCCACATTTCAAAAAGCTTTTTGAAGGGGTGTCGCGGCTTGTCGCGCCTAATTTCAACTATAATCGTAATTATTGAGTGTCTATTCCAAGAAAAAAATGTTCCCCCAACATCCACCATTTCTTTAAAAAAATTATTTATATAGCGCCATTTTTATTTTTTTGATAATTTTTCGACGGGTGATCGCAAAAGGGATACAAACATACGCGCTTGTACTTCTCATAAACTATAAATTATGTGCAAGTGTTTGGATAAAGGTATATAAAATTTCATTTCAGTTAAGATTTAACATCGGTATTTTAAATTCAGTATGTAAATTCTTATGTAAATTTGCTATAAGAAGAAAATTTCTACATATTCCAAAATTGCCCTTTCTTAGTCCTGTAAATAGTCCCATCTATTTACAGCTTAGTTTTCCATTTATGTCGTAAATTGTGTCCAAAGCAAAAGCTCCCCATTTTTGGATCTCAAAGGTTGGCAATTGTGACTTCGGGTCATTGGAGTATGAGTGTGTAAACAGAAACACGTGCTAGCTCTTTAAGTCATTTTGAAGTGCTAGCTTGAAATTAATTACTTTCTCCTCCAGCTTGGAATGAGATTTTATGGGTTTCAAGTAGGCTTCTTTTAAGCAGTGTCCTTTTAGCTGCTCTAGACAAAGGCCAACGAAAGAGAGCAAGCCTTATTACAGCGAGACCCTACAACTTCGCTGCAGCTAGACCCTACAACAGAGGTTCCCGAGGGTGCCCCCCCCTCTCTCTCTCAAAAAAAAAAAAAAAAAAAAAAAAGAAAAAGTGATTCTGAGTGAAGACGAATATCAGAGTTCAAAAGAATCAGAATGAAAAAGTTAATCTTCAGAAGTCATTAGAAAACTAAGATCCCTATAGTAACTACATTTAGATAAGTAAAAAATCTAAAAAAATTTTATGATAAAAATTGATTTATAGATAAGTAGTATTATATTTATAAGTATTATTAAAGTATTACATTTATATATTTTTATTGTGGTTAAGGCACGGCTATTTGCCTAACGGGAAGGTTGCCTTGGGCAGAGGGCATTTTAAGGGGCTCTAATGCGTATTCACGTGACATCTGGAGAAAATCGCCCAAAACTCCAGACCGTTAGATCGACAGCCGCGTGGTATTACATTTATAAGTGGTATTATACAATAGCAGTACTTCCCAGTAAGGGACACTCCCCGGACAAGACATTTGTTAGAAACCAACTTCGTGTCGTTTGGCGATATATCGCCAAATTTGGCGACAACACGCTTTTTTTTTATATAATTTAAGAAATACATAATACTAAAAAGTAAGTCAAAAGTCAACAGTAATGATTTTAACGTTAAAACACGTGAAAAATATTTTTGGCCAGGATTTTGACACAAATACTCCACTGTGCGGCGTGGTACTGTTTAAAATGTACCGGACCAGCACTATTTGGCGGCAATGGGCCTGTATATATTTCGTAGTGTTAGCATAAAATTTCGTTATTTTAATTAAACAATATTATTTTACTTTCATACTGTGTAGAAGTGTTTTCCGTACACCCAAAGGCAGGGTCACAGTTAAGATTTTTTTTTTTTTTTTGGAGGGGGGAGGGGGTGTAAGGGGAAGAGTCCATATTGTGCTTTCAAATATTTTAGTACTAAAAACTAAAATAATACCAATGAGTTCAGTATACTAAAAAAATGTTCGCTACATCCACAGTGAAACCCCCACCCAGTATATGAGTTCCTATGTACAGAATATGAGATTTAACTTCTTATAAAATTCATATTCTGTATTCATTATTTTTATAATTCATATTAATTTTTCACAATTTTGCTAAAATTTTCCTGAAAAAAAAATACTTGTAGATTTTTTCTACGTTAAGCCCCTTTTAAAATCTACCGTCATGTAATAGTGATAAATAGAACGCAATGGGTTACTTAGTAATTATATTTTCTTTACCTCGGGGCCTCACATGGAAAACTAGATACGCATACCAGACGGCTAGCCCAAGAAATTCTTGTGTGCTCAGCTAACGTCTCCCGCGTCGAGTTTACAAGCCTCGATTTGTTATCGCGGATTTGGCGACATTAATTCAGATTATTTATACGTAGTACAGATGAATTTTTTTATGCGTTTGAAGACAGAAAATAAAAAATTGCTTGTCTATTTTAATAAGAGGTATGTGTAACTGTCATTATATATGTTTTTTTTCAAAGGATCTTTTAATAGTTTATTGGAAATTTCAGGGGCTGCCCGATACGGTAAAGTAAGCATCGCATCGAGGCGCTGTTTTTGGGGGGCCGCAATATCGAGCTCAAAACGTGGAAAATGTATAAAAGGAGAGCCTTTTTTACGTTTGCAGGGGGGCACCACGTACCTTAGGGTCGCTCCTGGAAAATTTTACAAAATTGCTGCTACCTCGTACTCCATGGGGAATAAAATATAGATCTAATAAACTTTTAAGTTGTGAGTTGCCCTCTTTTCAGTGGAAAAATAGATAATATGGTATAGCATAATAATACACAGAAAAGAGCAGAGAAAAAATTCGAAATAACTAAAAATTCCGAATAATATATATTTTCGCAGAAAAAAGTGATAAATAAAAAAATTCTTAGAATCGACGAAAAATTCGCATCATCCAAATTTCACGGAAGAATAGTACGCACGTTTCGGGTGGTACAAAGGGTCCACCCTTCTTTTCAGGAGCGTGGTGAAGGAGGGTCGACCTTTTGTACCATCCGAAACGTGCATACTGTTTATATGATTTTTGTTTAAGTCAGTTTATAATAACATTCTATATGCATATAAGCAATTAACAGCGTTTACATGCTTAACCTTTTCACTCCCATTATTGAAAAGATGCAGTGGAGAATACTATCCTGGGACCTTAGTCGGCGGACTTTTTAAGGGGTTCTAATGGGCATTCACGTTACATCTGGAGAAAACCAACCAAAACTCCTGACTATTAGATCGACAGCTCCGCGAATTGATCCGAAACCGGGACCTTCACACTTCAGTATTCATTATACAATATTCAGACTCTTTTGTTTACATATATTTGATAAATTTTCTGACCCTTATTATCGCATGGGCAAATCGGGACTTTGCCCAGGGTCCCCGGTTCGAAAGTGCCCCCAGTTTCAAATGTTGCTCTGAAATATTCTTTTATATGTCAAAATTTTAAGAAAAAGAAAACAAATTTTATTGATGGGGACCCCCAAATTCATCAATGCCCGGGGCCCCTGTTGATCATAATCTGGCCCTGTAAATTTTTATAAGCTACGTTCGGGCTAAATGAACAGTGTGTAATTATATTCAAATTCCTTACAAACATAAAATAAGAAGCACTTCACTTTCCAGAGCAATTGAGAAAAACAAAAATCACAGCAAAAGGAAAACAATTTTAATATAGTAAAATTTAATATAACAGCTATTAAGGCAAATTTTAAGCTGAATAATTACAATATATATGTGTGTGTATCTATATAATGCACATAAAATACGAAAGACGAAGTTAATATGGTAGATAGCCCTCGTGTAACCAATCTAAAAAGCATGTTTGACGCATAACTAAACTAGAATGTCCCACATTTTAATAACGTACAAAACTTAAAATACCGTTATAACGAAATTTTAGGGACCTCAAACGCTTTCTCTTAATTTACTTTGAAAACTACTAATTGCTTGTCTTTCAAAATAGTCCCATACGAGTAATGTCGTGACGAGGGTTGCGGTTGCGACACTTTTGTGATATCGGAGTCGCCATTGTGACCACTATGTACCGGCACATTTCAGTTGCAGTGTGATCGCGACTACGCTGTGACGACGCATTGTAGTCAAATCTGTGACTGCGACCGCTCTGTGTCGTCACTAAAGGGTCACAGCGGCAACCGTCGTCGCAGTTGTGACTACTCTGCGGGGTCGCCTTGTGACGTCACCGTGGGCGGACATAGGGACTGTGGCGTGACTAAACGGCGGCGTCACAGCGACTCTTTGTGACTCTAATGTCACTGTTTTGCGTGGTCACTTTTTAGTCACGGGTGACAGTTGTGCTATTAGGGGTCTTTCGAAGGAAAAAAAAATCACGTCGGATGATCGCATTTTAGGGGTCAGAGAGAAATTACGAAAGAAAATATTTTTTCACTCTAGTAGTAAACGTTTAAATTCAAATTCATGTAGAGCCCTCGATCTTCTTTCTTTAAAGATGGCTATGACACGTTTTATCATGAAAATCTGAAACTTTGTTTTTCACCGCGCTTACTAATTGGGGATTTTTTTGAAATGGTGATCGTATGCAAATTTAAAAAGTGTAACTTTTTGAAAATTAACAAGAGAATTTTCTTTCTTCAAGCACTCTACTATCCTACCTTACTTTGAACGTTTTTTGAATTAATATTGCCCACTTATCACTGATAGGCAAGGAATTAAACTGTGTTCTCACCTTTTTGGGATACCCTGTATAGCGAAACATAATAATTCCAAGCTTCTCAACAGATCGCCTTCTACGTCTGGCAAACGTGCATATTAAGCTTCTTCACGGCAGGATTGTCCATCTATCTCTCGGTGTAATTAGTTGGATTAATATACAGGGTGCCCAGCCTTAATGTGACCCAATAGCTAATTCCCGAACCGTTCGGTTTAGATATGCACTTCCAATTTGAAAAATGTTTTTTAAATGGTAAAGAATGCTTTTACGTTCTTTTCGAACCAAAAAACCCATTTAGAAAAAAATTACCAAAATTAAATTTTTATACGGTCCCCAGGTCCTATCACTTATATTTAGGAAAAGATGCAGTACACAAAAACAAAGAAAACACAAAAAGTTTCATTTTATTACGATAAAAAGTGACCAAGTTATGGAACTTTGAAAATCATACATTTCATCCGTTTTCTCGGCCAATTCCAGAAGCTAGTAAGGGACTGTCTCCAATGTGAAATTAATTGGAACTCTGCCAGGAAACTTTCGCTCTTGCACGTCACTCTTATGTAAATCGTTTTTAAATTTAAAAGTACATACATTACGTTAATATTACAATAATTGAGTACTTAAGAAATAAAATTTATTCTGTGTGTGTACGTGTAAAACATAGATAAAATAAAATATTTTGGACGAAGAAAACTTTTCAAAAGCAGTTCCAAAAAAATAGACTTATTTGCCTGCGGCTTCAGACTGATTTGCTGCGATACTCATCATGGCGAAAGTTAAAAATCTGTTGTGTAGTCGCTTGCAATAGCATACAGTCGTATTCTAATATTACGAATTCTAGTACGGGAGAACGAGATGTATACAAATAAAGATAATGCGAAATGGTACTGTTGTATGGGCAGTGTAATCGAAATAAGAGAGAGGCGGCAAGACTTTATGCCATTAAATTTCCCAGTCGAAGACATCCATCTTATTGTACAATTGCCCGTGCTGTTCAACGCTTGTATAGAACTGAGAGTTGTCATAGACGTATTCCTTGTCTTGTGCCACACCTTCAAGCTTGCGGATACCCGCTGAGGATGTTCTAGGACATGCCCTGGCTCATTCTGAAAGTAGTGTCCAGGATATTAGCAATGCTTGTTCTTACTCAAAATCGACGGTGTGGAACATATTACATACGTACCGTGGATATCCTTATCGTCCAGTCCTGGCGGAGGAACTAATGCCTGGAGACCAGAAGCGTCGTTTTGATTTTTGCAATTTCGTGTTAAACACATTGGATGAAAATCCAGATTTTTTGAATGAAGTTTTGTGGTCGGATGAATGCCAGTTCTCGAGACAAGGCACTATTAATACACAGAATACGCATTATTGGTCCCTCGAAAATCCACATTTAATACGACCGAATCGCCACCAAGTGCGTTGGTCGGTGAATGTGTGGTGCGGAATATGGAAGAGCACCTTAATTGGCCCAATTTTTTTCGATGTACCTTTAACATCAGAATCATACACGGAAATTTTATCTGGACCGTTAGCCGATTTTTTAGAAGATGAAGTTTCCTTACGGGATTTGTCACGCATGTGGTACCAGCATGATAGTGAACCCGCACACAAATCTGCGCAACCATGTACATTTTTGGCGCAGACATTTGACACTCGAATAATCGGCTACGGAGGTCAACAGGTGTGGCCCCCGCGATCATCCAACCTAAGTCCTCTGGATTTCTTTCTCTGGGGCTTCCTGAAAAGTAACGTGTGCGAACGTGAATCCACGAGTAAATCCGATTTACTTAATCGAATCAGCATAGCATGCAGGTCTGTGACACCAACTATGTTGCAGAAGCTACAGGCGGAGTTTCTGACTCGGGTTCGGTACTGCATTTCTGCGGAAGGCAGTCATTTTGAACATTATTTAAGTTAATTTAGTCATTCTGATATAATAAAGCCCCAGATTCATGATTGGCGCATCATTCCACATTATGCTATAATTTGAATGACAAATTCTGTATTCCTTTGCTGCTATTTGTTAAAACAAGCTGTTTTAAACTTTTCGGTACAAGTTGTATTTCCTTAATTTAACTTTTATTGTTTGCCATACAGCAATACAAATTGTCAATCTATGATGTTTATGTTTTAATATTAATGATTTTTTTTCTTCTCTTTCTGTAGATAGCGAATCACTCTTCTCTAAATTCAATTTATATACGACCCCCTTTTCTGAGTAATTCAGATGCTTCAACTTTATGTAGGCATAACTCGGTCAGTTTTTATCGTAATAAAATGAAACTTTTTGTGTTTACTTTGTTTTTGTGTACTGCATCTTTTCCTAAATATAAGTGATAGGACCTGGGGACCGTATAAAAATTTAATTTTTGTAATTTTTTTCTAAATGGGTTTTTTGGTTCGAAAAGCACGTAAAAACATTCTTTACCTTTTTTAAAACATTTTTCAAATTGGAAGTGCATATCTAAACCGAACGGTTCGGGAATTAGCTATTGGGTCACATTAAGGCTGGACACCCTGTATATAACGTGTATCAAAACTCAGGAATGTCATATGTTTGTTATTATCAGCCTTGATACCCCTTACCTTACTAAATTCTTCTAATTTCTTTATTTCTCTAGGGAAATGATTCTTTACAGTTCAGTTTATTTTCATCTTCAGTAAAAGAGCAAGGGAACAACAGGGCAGCACCTTAAATAGTTAGGGGATGTACATAGTGGTTTAGCGGAAATGTATGAAAAAATCGAAAATATCTACTCTCCTCTAATACATAAGGTTACTGCTTAATATCTGTCATCTATTTATAGCCACATTCTACGGTTTCTCAGCTGAAGACTTGAATAATAAGTTGTCTGAAATATTTCAAATTTTACTTTGACATTCTAAATTATTATAAAACTGCATCACATATTTAAAAATATGCACTCACCGAAATAACTGCAGTAAAATTTATGTGGATATTAATTACTTTTTGACCCATCTAATCATCAACAACATCCGGAAGGAGTTCTGAGCATTGATCAAATCCATAAAGAGTTAAAGCTATGATATTTATTTCTCTCCTAGCTCAGTACAAAATTATTATTCATAATCATATTCCTAGCTCAATACATATGTTCTTCTCTTGATAGAAATAGTAAAATCTATTTTTTTCGACCAAAGAACTTTTGCAAACTTTATTTACAAATCTATCACTTTCCTTCTATTCATTATTAACCTGCTATTATCAGGCACCTTTTTCGCAGAAGTACTCAAATAACATATAAAAGGAAACTTAGTGGGCCGACTTAACCTTACATCAAACACGATAGAGTCAAACTGGCAGTAATCACCTATAGCTTTTATCAGACTAGGATTAACCGAAGAATATGTTTCTTTGTTTCCTTGGAAATACTCAGCGAAAAGCCATGTTAATCTTGCGCATAACGAGATTGTAGGCTGAAGTGCTACAAGCTGCATGCAAACAATGGCACTTATCAGAAAACTTTCGTAGTTACTATTAATAAGGAAAATGTTTATGAACTCAAATTCCTTTAGCTGAATAGCTAATCTAACATAGGAAAATATTAATGCATGTAGAACATACATGTAAAGTGTTCTAGTATAAATGTGTAAGTAAATTTGGAAAAGATGCAACATAATAATAAAATAGTGAATGAAGATGGAACATATATAAGACAACGTAACTTGAGCCTGCAATATTTGATTTTTTTTTTTTTTCAGAAAGAAATTCCTAAATCATAGACGGTTGCAATTGTGTTGACGAATTCTTAAAAAATAAATAAGCAAAATTTAAAAAATGAGATAATAGAATTACACTTTAATCTTACATCAGTATTAAGTCAGAGTGAAGTAAATAATCTTTCAACGGAGTAATTTTGTGATAAAAATATTAATCTGCAAAAGTTTTGACATTTTAAATCTGTCAGATTAGACGACAAACACGCGAAAATCAGAATGCGATTAACAAAACTTTTACCGAACACGCCTATTGTGTGGCTATCGATCTAACGGTCTGGAGTTTTGGTCGGTTTTCTCCTGATGTAAAGCGAATAAACTTTATAACCCCTCAGAAAGTGCTCCCACCAGGCACCCTCATCCTAGGCAGACAGCCCATGTGTATCTTTGCCATAACACAGACTAACAAACCAAAAACCATGTACTATGCTAGTATAAACGTCAAAGTAAAATAATTAATAGAAAGAAAATATTTAGAGACTTTACTAGTGGTACCCCACGTTGAAGTTGACGCAAGTTAATTTGTAAAGGTTTTGGCGAGTCACAACTATATATTTTATTTTTAATGTTTCTGTTATAAACCTTTAAACTGAAAAAAGTTATAAAAATACATCGTGGAATATGTTGAAGAAAAAGGGTAATTATATATTTTTGTATTACTATTCATTAAACATTGAATAAAAAGCAAAGCTACAATCTGGGCATAGACAGGGCACTTTCTTTCCGAACATGTACCATGTAAGGAAATTATTGTAATCATGAAAAAATTAGACTTCGAGATTTTGGTGTATTTACACGTTTTGAGGTTTTCTGAATTCATTTAGCAATTTTTACGAGATGTATGTATGCATGTGTGTGTGTGTGTGTGTGTTTGTATGCATGTGAGTGAACGCGATAACTCCCAAACGGGCATTCGATTCAGCTCAAATTGGGTACATATGTTATAAACCACCGTCGCAAGACCGGTATTGATTTTGGTGTGTATAGGACTTAGAGTTTTTCTACAGGGCTACAAAGATTTCTTTTACAATAAGGCCTATGGGGTGAAATTCTTGAAAGTCCGTTAGCGTTTAAACGCTATATTCGATTGAGCTCAAATTGGGTATATATGTTATAAACCACCATCGTAAAACCAGTACTGATTTTGATGTGTATAGGACTTATAGTTTTTCTACCGGGATACAACAAAGATTTCTTTTACATTACGGTATATGGGGATAAATTCTTGAAAGTGGGCTAGGGTTTATTTAAATGTTTGGTAATGATCTTTATTGTAGGTGTTCGAAAAGTCGAGTGGGGTCACTCCAGATTTTTATTAATATTGATTTAGATTTTTTAAATCCATTACTGATAAACGTAATTAATGATTATTATTGATTTTTAAATATCCTTTAAATCTGTAATGTTTTTTTAATCAATTTGCTAGTGTAAGCTGTATTTAGAAATTAAAGGTTTTTTCAAACATTCTGATTCCCAGCTATTACGTATGATTTAAATATCTTTTCATCTACAATTCATTACTTTAATTGATTTAAGTATTTTTTTTTATTTATCACTAATTTTTTAACTAGTTGCTTTAAGTAGTACAGTATAGAACCTGTTATCCAGAATGGTTGGGACCAGATATATTCTGGGTAAGTGAATTTTCTGGATAACTGGTTTGGCATTAACACAACGTCCACTGATTTGTTTGGTAGCATATATGTTACTCTACTTTTGATGATAATTAAACATTAATTGTAAATATACTAAAACAATAAAAAGAAATCCTTTGATAAAATCAAGATAAATAAAAATCATATTTAGAGAGGATAACGTCCTGAAAAATTAATCATACACACTAAAAATAAATAAATAAGACGCTTTACCTGATAGCATTTCAAATTCTAGTTTAAGTACTCAAAATAAAAACCAAAAACACAAAAAGGAAAAAAGAACAAAAGAAAAAAAATCGTTATATGCTTGTCTTTCGGAGAAAATAGGAATTTAATCGATTGAAAAGTTATTCTGGTTAACTGGTTTCTGGATAAGAGGTTCCATTTTGTATTTAGTTGTAAAGAAAAAATTTCACATCCTGACCCCACCATCCTTAACTTAATCCACTGTTTTTTTTTTCACAGTACTTTGGTTTTATTCTGAAAATAACAAGTGTTTTTAACAATCCCAATTCTCAGTCATGTATTAAAAATTGTAGGTAGCTTTAGTATTAGTCCTTTCTGGCAGGCTTTTAATTTGGAAACTTTTTTTTTTTGGTGCAATAAAGGAAGCATTTATGGTAACGCTGTTGTTTGGCCAATCGGAAGTTAAAATATGGTAATCCTAAAACGGCTTTTTATTTCTCGAAAATGGCTTCTCGTTTGGCAGCAAACATGCTTTCTAGTTTTATTTTTATGGCTTAATTTTAAATTGCATTTTATCATTTAATATTTCTTTTAATTTAAAATGGATGTTTAGGTCCATACTCACTGTTTATTTACAGTTTTGTATGAATTAACATTCTTTTCGTAGTACATTTTTGGCTAATATTTTTGTACTCTTTGTTTATTTGTTAAGGGTACAAGAAACAAATAATTACGTATGTTATTAACCTCTCTATTGTCCGTAGCGCATCTAGCTTATTCAAGGGAAGCTTCTGCAGGGCGGCCATAACGAGATTCAAGCATTCTACTACATTTTAAAACTTTTAAACGTCTAAAAGCTTTGTAAATGTTTACCATTTGTTTGAGTTTGTAAATAATACTACCATATATATACTATTTACATTCATCCACTGTGAATGAATGCAAAGTGATACCTGTGGAGATGAAACATCACTACATGCGGCAAAACGCAGACGGACTCAAGAGAGAAATTTTCGCATACAGGATAGGGCGGCAAAAAGGTTAATATTGTATACGGTGAATTAATTTGAAATATTTTCATTTATATTTGAATATTGCAATAATTTTGGAAACTTCACCCAAGGTATGAGATAAGTATTGTTTGTTTTTATTTGTTATGATTTGAACTATCTGTTTACTTTTGTTTACGCATGGTTTTGTCAGAATGCTAAAGTGCATTTTAATTTAAATTTAACTATGTCTTTGTAATTTATGTTTTTTTGTAAAGTATTACGTCTTTACAATGGTATTTGTTTGCATTGATAAATAAATTTTACTAAAAAGAGAAACCGGAGGAGTGTTGAGCGGGGCAAAGCCCCCTCATGTAAAAATAAATTACATTTTATTAAACCAAAGCTTTATATATACGTGTTGTTTGAAATCTGTTTGAAATCTGTTCAAATTTCAAAACTTGAGTTAGCAACAAGATATTGACAGCAACTCAAAAAAAAAACGTCAAAAGGACTAATACTAAAGCTGTTTCGAATGATATCACATCTTAGTTTGCCTACATATGCTAAGATGTGTCAGTTTAATAAATGTATGCCCCTTTTATCAAGAATATTTGAATGCAGTTTGTTGCCGTGTCCTATGAATATTATTGATAAAAATTAGAAGCAGAGAGCCGCATATCCGGTAGCTGTGATTCAGATATCCAATGATATTTTGAATACTGAGAAATGAGACTGATATTTTCCGATATCCGGTGGATTCCCAATAACTTCCTAAGCACCCCCCCCCTAAAAAAATAATTAAAATAAAATAAAAGAATGAGTTTTAAAAAGTTACAAATTCCAGAATTGTGTGATTTGATAAAGTATGTGATAAAGTATCAGATCTGATGCATCATTCAGTAATTGGTTCCAAAGGGGAAAATAAACTGGTTGCATTGCAAACATTTCCCCTCCTGGCCATGAGAGATATCAATAATAAGAACTGTTGAGGGTATTGCTAGTAGAGGTCGACCCAGGAATTTTTTCCCGCTGTCTCATTTTTGCGAATTCAATGTCTATTCTTGTGGATTTTTATAACAATTTTCATGAAATTTACTTTTTTTCTTAAAATAATTTACAAAAGAAATTAAAATATAAGATAAAATACCAATGAAGGGTTGTTTTAATCGATTGTATTTTTGTGAAGCAGCCGTTTTAATGGATTGTAATTTTGTTAAGTGACCGTTAAGCAGACCCAATCTTCTTCTGCATCGATCCCTAGTTAGCCTACTTATTAATTAATATCCGTGATATCAATATTGTACAAGGCCGTGCTTTAAATCTAGTTCGGGGGGGCTGAACAAATATAAGTATTAGTAGTCGGGGAGGGGGAGATTGTTTTTCAATTTGCACATCTTTTCCTAGGATATTCCGTATTTTAAAAATACAGTCAACTCCGGATATAGTGAACTTTCGGCTAAAGTGAACGCAAACCATTAGTTCCGATTCATATGCAGTATCTCTGTTCACTATGGGGACACTTCGGTTTTATTGAACTTCGGAAATAGTGGACGAAATTTGCTGGTCCCCAGAGGTTAACTATAACCGGAGTTGACTCTATTAACATTTCATTCCACTCATAATTTTTTCAGTGACATTAGTAGTTTGCAGTCCTTTAAATACTACCCAATAAAAAAGATCTTGATAAAATAAAAAATCGTAATAATCAACTTTTATCATTAAACTTTTCTAAGAACAGCATTTTATTTCATGTTAAATTGATGAAGCAAAATAGTACACAAATTAACGCAATATAACGACTGGAGGATAAGTGAGCAGTTTTAAGTTTTTATCCCTCTCCTATGGAATCTTTGTTCCTGGAAGCAAATAAAGTGTAATCAATTCAAAGGAAAAGTGGCATTTTTGTGTTTTTCCCCCGTGATACAAGATCTGGCACTATATGTAGGCAAGGGCAGCAAAATAATTAACCATAAAATAATCTACCAAGTGTGATAAGAAATTAACCCAAAACAATTGGCATTTTAATGACTTAAAATTTAACAGTTGTTAAACATGCATGTCAGAACTTGTATTTATGGGTAAATTTTCAAAAATTTTAAATATCGGGTTCTGGTGGGCTGAGAGGCTGCTACTTAGGGCTCACCCTTTATAGCACCCCTCTGGTTACAGTCCTGATATTGAATGGTTGTCCAATATCTTTTTGTGTGCTATAAAATGAATTTCCTAATGTTATCATAAAAATATGTACAGGGTGAGTCTGAAAAGTGGCCAAAACTTACGGGTGGTAGAACGCATCTACGCAAATAAATTTCATCATAGAATGTATGGGCAGAAGGCAAGCAGCGAGCCGCTGGGTGTCGTTGAACATAGAAACTCGAATGCCAAAAGATGGCGTTATAAATATAGTCTAAGAGCCAGCGACCGCCAGACCTTCGTCATAGTATAAAAGCTGAAACTTTCTCTACGCATACCCCCAACAGAGGTAGGAACAATCGGCCACTATAAAGTTTGGATGACCGCGGCTTTGGCAGGTAACAGGTGGCAAAGGTGTATAAAATTGCAGAATATTTTCGCCATTTCATAAAGCTTAATTTTTTTATATGTTCTTCTTCGCAATACTAGAAATCACTTTATCCCTTGGCAGGCACTTTTCCATCGTGGCAAACCCCAGCCAGACAATCTCAAAGTCATGGAAAACTGTTGTGTTCGTAAACTCCCGCGACGAAGTACGTCAAGCTGTCACAAAGTGCCAAGCACATTTTATACTGCTACTTCTGAACTTTCTTACGATGCTGCAGGGCGCTCGTAATAGAATTACGTTTTCCATGATTTTGAGATTGTCTGGCGGGGGTTTGCCACGATGGAAAAGTGTCTGGCAAGGGACAAAGCGATTTCTAGTACTGCGAAGAAGAACATATAAAAAAATTAAGCTTTATGAAATGACGAAAATTTTCTGCAATTTTATACACCTTTGCCCCCTGTTACCTGCCAAAGCCACGATCATCCAAACTTTATAGTGGCCGATTGTTCCTACCTCTATTGGGGAATATGCGCAGAGAAAGTTTCAGCTTTTATAATGACGAAGGTCTGGCGGCCGCGGTTTCTTGCTCTAATGGTATAATGGTAATACCTCTCATCCGAAAGCATTTTCTTTCTTGGATCGTTGGTCATACGAACTGGTATCTTCGCAAATGGGCATCAATACCTATTCTGTAGCTGTGAAGTCTGCATTACAGCTGGTGGATGCTCCTTGAAGCAATTTCTTTGAGCATATACATCAATTTCATTACTGTTGATGCAATGTTTACTGGAGTATCTCCTCTCATTCTTGTGTTAGTTCTTGAAACTTGCCAGTGGAAAAAAATTAACTCCTCGTCGTAATTGTCTCCACAACCTGCTTTGTTTTCTAGTTTAGTATGTTAAAAAGCTGAAATACTGCATTAATATCAATTTGCACTTATGCAAAATCAGCAATTAATTATGAACTGTTCTAACTCTATTTTCACTCTAATCGAATCTGTGCTAATGAAAGGTTTGCTGAAGTACATATCTACTCACATAATATGCTAACGTATGCGGTACCAAAATCGACGTTATTTCTACGCTGTGAACGGCAACAACTAGATATAAACATTAGCGTAATAGCAATAATGCATGTGCAAAAATCCAAATTAACAGTTCAATGACGTCAAATGGAGCAAGCATATTCGTTACTTTTATTTACGTATGCCACGCAGTAGCTAGATTACAAAATAACAATAATGGACACGTGAAAATGCAAGATCTTTCGGATCTCCTCACAGCTTTAAAATATCTAATTTACAATACTTGGCGCATTTATCGCTCATCTAAAAACTTCACTATGCAGTGGGCTAAAGCACATTTTAGCCATTTCATGTTTCTTTCATATTATTGTAACTAGGGATACGTATAAAATAATGCAACCATACTATAAAAACAAAAACATCAGGTTGCTAACTTTGACACTGGTGTTATTCAAAGAGAAAAGTACCTATTAGCGGAACCAATGAATGGAAGGCACCACACTAAATACTAATTTGAAGAAGCCTGCAGTTGCTGCAATTAAGAAGTATTTCTGTAGGAATTTGTAAACATGTTCCACAACGTATCACCCAATACAGTCTTTTTATAATCATTTTATGAATGGAAATGTCACCAATTATGTCTTTTTGTACATTTTGCAATGTCAGTACTTGGCACGGTCACCATTGGCTTTTATGATGACACCCAAAATTTGTAGTAACCCTAACCTAAACAAATTGAATGACAAATACCGTTAAAACAAAGAAACTTGATTTTCATTGAAATGAGTTCAATGATTTGGCCAACACTGCACTAATCATAAAAAACAGTCGGGGATAGGGACTGCCTCCTAGATATAGAAAGCCTAACCACTGCTACGTCACCAACCCTTTACGTCATCATTTGGCCTTTCAAAGGTGACGTCATCACAGTTTAATTTTCATAAAGTAAACCTATTCAAAATTTTTGTTGAATTTACTCTCTCATAACAACAAAATACAAAATTTAATTTTAAGAAAAAGGGCAGTTTTAACTGTAACTAATTATATTATTTAATTAGGGAGTAGATCACAATGAATTGTTTTGTATCACAAACGTGTTTTGTATCACAAACGTATCAAACGCTAGTTTAACTAACTTAGGGAGGTAATTTTGCATTTATTATTTAATTAATTTTTCTTCTAAAGTGTGAATGTTGTAAGAATTTACAGCGCTTATTCCTTATATTCATTTCAGTGCCTCTTGAAACGAACCGGTATCTCCTGCAGCCATTTCCAGCAGTTTTCAAGCTGTCAGTTACTTCATTTTCGCAGGGACTAAAGAGTAAACATCAGAAATATTATTGTAGCGATGCAAGAATGAACTGTGTGTAGTGTTGCTGCACTTCAAAGATTTATGCAATGTACTGTTGCCTTAGATACGCAAAAAAATTTCCTAAACTTAATAACATTTTCTTCAAAAATACCCTAAGCATTAAGAAGGAGTTTGTGATGTATGTTTGTTTTTTAATCTCATAAGTGTGTATTTTAGTAATAGTAATAAAAGTGAATAATTGTATGAATTGTATTCATTAAATATATTACAAGTGCTTTTTGGATATTCTTTTCTTTCACTTTGAGAATTTTAAACTAGTATATATATTTAGACCACCCTCAAATAACCGTTGATTTTGGAGTGTATAGGACTATTAGTTTTTCTACGGGGCTGCAGAAAAGAATTCTTTTGCATTACGGCCCATGAATGGAAATTTTTGTGAGTTGGTGTCTGAATGTTGCATTTTATTGGGTGGAAATTGGGTATGTATATTATAGATCACAGTCACGTGATCCACATAGATTTTGATGTGTGTAGAGCTGATAGTTTCTTCACAGGGTTGCACATAGTTCTTATACATTATGGCCTATAGACGCAAATGAGTTGAAGTCTGCTACTGTCTAAATGGTGTATTCAGGCGTAAATGGTGAGGATGGTGTCTAAATGGTGTCTGCTACTGTACAAAGCGGGTATTTATACTGTAGGTCAGTGTCTTACATAATGTATGGATTTTGGTGTGTGTTAGGCTTACAGTTTTTTACAGGGCTACAAAAAAGTATTCTTATACATTGCAGCCAATAGACTCAAGTTATTTGAAGTGCACTAATACACTAATATCTTAACACTACATCGGGTTGAGTTAAATCAAATTTCAACACTTTGTAGAGATTAAGTTTTCAAAAAGTTGGGTGGAATCGCTCCAATATTTTTAAAATTTTAGTATGTTATGAAAAATTATTGGTGATGTTGTAACTTTACTTAAAATTGTGGAAAGATGCATTAAGTTAATTATACCACAAAACTATATAAAGCAAAAAAATATAACTTTAAAACATTATTTATTGACATTGCTTTAAAAATGTATTTTGCAGCTGTAATTAGCATTTGAAATCGACAAAATGGAGTAACTACTTGCGAGCCTAAACCTGATTTTCAGAACATGCAAGCACGTTTCCTGAATAACTATAATATTCAGTTTTACATAAGCAATTGGAGGTATGGGATGGAGGGACAGTCTAGATGAGGATTTTGTCAAGCTGAAAATAAGAAGCTGGAGAATCATTACTGGGAATAGGGTGGAATGGGAACGACGTCTGAAGAAGGCCAGGACCCAAAATGGGCTGTCGTGAGAATGTTGATGATGATGATGAATTGAAAGGTTAAGAACAAGGAAAGTTAGTCCCAAAAGAGAGTTAAAAGTATAAGGTTTAAATTAAAGGAAATTATTATTTATTAATGAAATTAATTAAACTGTTATTTCTTGTTTAAGAATATAAAAGTAAAACACAAACTACATTTTACCTTTTTGTTTAAATTGCAGAATTACTTGGCTTTCTCTCATTTGTGCAGGTAGGTTATTCCACATTTTGATTCGTGTGTATTTTTTATTTTCATTAGGTTATATTTTGCTTTTGGGTAATAAATAACTGTTTTTTGTGTAGTTAAATGATGGATGAACATTCAGATTAGTGGGAATAATTTATTATAACTATCGTGTATCATTAACCATGAAAAGATTTATATTATTTTAATAGACATTCTTAAGACATTTCTCAGAGCAGGTAGTATGTCCCCTTTGTAATAATTTTGGAATCTATGTTGTAGGCCCTCAATACATCTCACCTGTACAAAGCCTTCCTTCACGATAAAAATGAATATAAAGTTATAATATAAAGAGAATTGCTGTTTTTGAGGATGTGTCCTACAAACCTTGGTGTACCGATTTTTTATACAGATGTTACCTATGTGTGATTCCCGTTTCAGATTATATGTAATAGCAAAACTCAGAAATCGGTAAATTTAATATTTTCATTGGCGCAGTATTATGTAATTTGACTTGAGGTAAATCAACCATTGCCTTTGAGTCTAGTTCTGAGATCTTTCAGTAACAAAGAACTGGCAGTTTGTAAACTACAATATTTTAAAAATATTCATTTAATATTTAAATATATTTTATTGAAACTACAATATTTTAAATATACACTGTTCAAAACAATTAAAGGATATTGTAAGTTTTATATAAAATAAAGATATAAGCGAATTTTTTTTTTTTTTTTACGAAAGTGGAAGAAAAGAATCAAAAATGCAAATTTTTCTGATTTTCAAACTGTGGAGTATGCTAATTTTGAGTTCGACGTCAAAAACGTCGCTTCAGCGGCAGCGAATGAAATTGGACTTTCAACTGAATAAAAGACAATGAAGACAAGTATGATCGGCATTCAGTGAATGCTTTGTTTCGATGAGTACGATGTCTCAGCGAAGTCATTTAACCGATTCAGAAGCTTGGAGAGTTGTCGGTAGGTTAGAAGAGGGCCAAACTCAAGCCGAAGTAGCGCAAGCCATTGGAGTGTCATAAAGTGTGATTTCCAGGATCTGGAACCGGTTTTTGGCGACTGGAAGTGCAGACCGAAGACCAGGGCAAGGTCGTAGACGGGCAAAAACGCCCAATGAAGATCGTTATTTAGTGTTAACGGCTCGGAGACACCGGAATATGAACGCTACTATTCTTCAACAACACCTTCGCTCGGCCACTGGCACCGCGGTTTCAACTCAGACTGTCCGAAACCTGCTCCATGGTGTAGGTCTGTATGCTCGCCGACCGATGGTATGTGTTAGACTGACATCAAGGCATCGTCGCGACCGCAGGGAGTGGGCAACAGAGCATGTGAACTGAGGAGAAATGAATGGAGCAATGTTCTTTTTTCTGACGAGTCCCGTTTTTCAGTTCATCCTGATAATAGGCGTATTTCCATCTGGAGGGACCGTGGCAGTAGGGATAATCCTGCGTTCGTGCACGAAAGTGTCAGCTTTGGCGGTGGTAGAGTGTTGGTGTATGGTGGCATCTCCATTGACGGGTGCAGAGACCTCTACATCATTCGAGATGGACCTCTGACTGGTCGCCGATATAGGGATGAGATCCTCAGACCTATTGTAGTCCCTTACGCTGCAGCAATCGGAGAAGACTTCATTTTAATGGACGATAACTGCAGGCCACATCGTGCTAACCTGGTGGAGGATTTCCTTTTCGAGGAAGGAATCGTACGAATGGAATAGCCAGCGTGTTCTCCAGACATGAATCCAATAGAGCACGTTTCGGACGCTCTAGGAAGACGAGTTGCTGGCTGCCAACCACCCCCACAAACTCTCCAAGAACCGGAAAGAGCTCTTCTGGAAGAGTGGGACAGAATACCCCAACTCGTTATTAATAGCCTCATTGACTCCATGCCCCAAAGGTGTTCAACGTTGCTGGCCGTCCGTGGAAACCATACCCCCTACAGAAAATGATTTCCTTTGAAGAAAACACCTTTTCTTATTCTTTTTTTCTCATATGCACAAATTGTGTTTTTTTTCCTTTTCTACACAAATGCGCAATAAAATGCATTTTTTTCTGCGAAACATGTATAATTTATTCTCATATAACCTGCTATGTCTGTCGACCATGTATCAATCAGCTAAAAAGTTTCCCGCCACAAGATCCACCTAAAACCGCAATATCCTTTAATTGTTTTGAGCAGTGTATTATAATCAATATTTTAATGAAATAAACCAATAAATTATAATTATTAGGACCTGTCGCGCAATCGAGAGGAACTGGAAATTCTAGTTCAGAAAAACTAGAAATTATTGGTTTAAACAAAACAGTTCGGCTTCCGGAAACTAAGTATTCTACTCTAAGTATCTGTAAATTCTAGTTCTTAAAACCAGAATATCCAGTTATGAGATCTTGAATTATTTTCAAAAGATAGAAATTCTCATAAAGAATACACTTTTTCTAGCTCAGAGAACTATAAAATTCTGGGTACCTCCTTTGGAATACTTAATTAGAACTGTCTCGATCTTTGATCTAGAATTTACAGGGATCACATAGTGCTAGAATTTCTATTTCCACCAATTATTTTCTAGATATCAGAGGCATGTTTCATTTTCCGGGTGAGAGCAGTTTTTAACGGTACAGCCTTAAAAATAGTTATAATGATGAAACACATTTAAAAATTGCAAAATTATTTGCTCAACAATGTTTGATGAATTGAAAATAGTAAAGTAACATCAAATTAAATAGTAAACGGTAACAAAGTGTTTGCAAAAGTTCATTTTATCATCGAATAAGATCGAAAGTCTACAGGAAATTATAATTGTATCTTTGTTCTTTATGTACCTTAACAAGCCATTGATTTTCACTACGACCGACGTATTCGTAAAGCGATAAATGAAATGTGCTTCTAAGTTGGCACTATGCGTTGCAGTCATTAAGTTAAAGCACTCAACCGTGATGTGCTAAAGTTTTCTTTCGGGACGTAAAATTGTTTAAAAAATTTTTGGTTGGTTTATTCACCCACAACAACATTCTAATAATTTGAAATAGGAAATTTAATTTTAAGACAAATGGGGATTTTGTCCATCGCTACAGATCATAATGTATTATTTTATATCAGAAAGCAATTTTAATTATATTTAACTTAGAGTAAGATCATTACATGCATGCAATTAAAAAAATTTAATCTTAAATTAAAACAAAGATATTGGTTATTGGGTAAGTATTTACTGCTCAAATCCAAAAAGTAAAGCTTACTTGCTTTTTTCCCTACAGTGATAATAGGGAAAAAAGTGGCTGGAACTTTCTTACTAGATGAAATGTGACAGTGAACAGTTTCGACAGTGTTGCTATATTATGGAATATACTATATTATGGAATATTTTTCGAATGTTTGAGCTTTTGAATCATAGAAAAATATCTATCGTCCCACTGTGCCCCCCCCCCCTTCTTCCCGTATACATTTGCCGTTTATGAGGGCGCACACTGGAACTAGTGCATTAAATCTTCATACAACGAGTGTTCAAATTACTTGCTTTCACAGTGAAGGAAGTTTTAAAAATAACGTTACAACAACACTTACGTCGTTTTCTGTCGTATAGGTTAATTTCATAAATTTTAAAAAACAGTTTACAGAAAATGTTACTCATTGAAGAAATTCAAATTTTTTTGGGGGTAAATAGCTTCTTTCATTACTTCTGTTTACGAGTGACCACGGCTAGCGAGGATGACACCGCGTGGCTGACACCATTAGGTCACATGTCTCTTCGGGTGCAAAGGGCTGTGGCTAAAATGTCAGCACCGTAGTGTTTTCACCATCACACTGTGTGTCTCGTCTGCCACGTTTTATTTTATGATGTTTACACAATACATTTAAAAATACACTGTACACGAAAGTGTGATAATGCAGCGTTAAGTGAATTTGCCGAAGTATTAGTGAATATTAAAATATATATATATATGAAAGAGCACCTATTGAAACGAGGCTACATTTTAAGTTCTGCAGCAACGTCGATAGCGGAAGCATTGCATTCTGAAACTTGCCATTCCAAAAGCGCCCATATTTATATTGCGCTTCATCTTCATCGATCCTGCATTACTGCGCCCAAACCTACGCTTCAACTTTTTGAATTTACAAAAGATTTTCTTCTAGAAAATATATCTGGTGTGATAATAATGATGGTGACGAAGAAGATAATTCGAAAAGGAATGCATTATGTCTCTGTTTAGAAATTCGAAAGGTTGAAGGAAGCAGAAACTCAAATCCGAAGTTTCTGACTGAGTGTATGGCATAACTTACTAAGGGCATGAGGGGGCAGATTACACCCCTTAAATTAAAGGGAATTGATATATAACTATTCGAAAATGATATTTCCTATAACTTGAAGCATTTTGCATCCTCAATGTTGCATGTTGCCGCTCTCCTAGGCAGCTTCTAGCTAGGGCGTTGGTTACGAAGATCCATTGTGTGTTGGTAAATACGTATGGGGTAGTGGGTGTGGTGTTTATTTAGCCAAGTCGAGTATTATTTAACGGAATATTCGAAAAATTAAATTCGAAAGTTTGAAGAGAGCAGATACTCAAATCCGAAGTTTCTTATGCGAATGGATTAAAATTATTTTTTTAATAAATATTTTATGGCAGATAAATGTAAGAGTGCATTATGAATGCACATAGAAGAGTGGGATCCCTCTAGCCCTCGGTATATTAAACATTTTTATGCCATACTCAACAAGGATGAATCCATAATTTATTTCAGAGAGAGCCCACCCTAGTAGCACAACTAGTTCAAAAAACGTTTAAATTACGTTGAAACACGTTTTTTGACGTTAAAAAACGTGTTTTAAATGTCTTTAGGACTAATTGTGCTACTAGGGCAAAGCTTGAATTCCAATTCATGATTCCATGAAATAACAGAAAACCCATTTTATGAAGTGTAAATATATTTCTCTCGTGGGAGGAGACGTGTGCCCCCTGTATCCGCACTTGATGCTGAGCCTTTTTATATTATTTTAGTATTGAAGCATTTAAAAGGTCACGGTGAATACCCTTTTTCTAAAAGTACTGATATGGGCATCGTAGAAGGGAATGAAGTAGGAAATGTGAAACGGAGGAGCGCCTCTTTTAGCAAGTTAGAATTAAAGTTGGGGGCCGGCAGACGGCCAAAACTATAGGGTGGAAAACTGAAAGGCCGAATGAGCGCCACTCGTCGTCCCTTCACCTCTTCATGGAGGGTGCCAAATAACTATACTCCAGTTCAGCTTAACCTGACAGTACGTGGAAGGCTATGCCTTGTGTTCTTCCGACCTTACAATATAGTTCGTCCGTATATGTATTACTTTTTATGTTAAATTCGTCTGTAAAGGGGGAAAAAAACATGTTTGTATAATGAAAGCGTGCTCAATAATTTAATATATCGTCTTTATATAAATGAAAATGTGTTTATTGTGTCAACGCTTTGCTATCCAATAGTGTCAAAGCAAGTTTTGGCGGAATTTTTAAGGAGCGAAGATCGTAGCAACCCTCCCCCACGCCAGAACGGGAAAATCCATTACACATTCTCCGTTCTTTACTTCTTTTCTTCCTTATCTCCGCTTTCGCACGTCGGTAATAATGGCTACTGCTCCTGTATCGGATGATTATATTACGTTCCAACCAGGGCCTGATTACTGAAAAGGCTCGGGAAGCCTGAGCTTCCCCTCAGAACTTGAAGGGGGTCCCGAAAATGACTGAAAAACTTTTAAGTTATTGTAAACATTTTTAATGAAGAGAAGGGGGACTTTTCAGAAGTCTTGATACTTCATGTCGCAACATTTCTAAAGTGGTTGTTTGTGATGTCTTTGCCTGGGACATCTGCTGCAGTTGAGAGTTTTTTTCTATTATGGGGAATATTTGGCCGGCAGAAAGGGGTAGACTTTTAATATGTAATGTTAAACATCTAAATGTCAAGATTAATTCTCAACTGTGATTTTTATGATGTCATAAAAAAAAAGAATTCCTGAAAAAAGTCACGTCTAATGAAAAATTGGCCTATATTAATAATGTTTCAGTAAGGTAATGTTTTTAGTTATTTGTTAATGTTTAAAATAATTTCAAAAATACTGTAAAATCTCGTTATAATGAACTAAACTATTATGAAGATTAATGAATAAAATATTTTTATCAAAGGGAAATTTCAAATTAATGAATAAAATGCTTTTATCAAAGGAAATCATTAGAGCTAATTAAATCAATGAAATTTCTTTTCCACGAATATAATATTTTTATGAAAGAAAACCATTAAAACTTTACTTTTCCCAAGCAAAAAGGGGATGGGGGGCCCGAAATGAGACTGAGCTTCCCCTCACTTCAGAGGTTAATCGGGCCCTGGTTCCAACCGCATAAGGCTGGAACACCACTTAGAAGTTCCGAAGGGCCCAATTATGACCAACAGGGGCCCCGGGCATTGATGAATTTGGTGGCCCCCATCTATGAAATTTGTTTTCTTTTTCATAAAATTTTGACATAAAAAAGAATATTTCATAACAACATTTGAAATTTGGGCCCCTTTCGAACCGGGGGCCCTGGGCAGAGTCCCGATTTGCCAATGCGATAATAAGGCTCTGCATTCGGGTCCTATCCCTTTCTTTTAATTATTACAATTTTTTTTAAATTTTGATGCCTTACATTATATTAAATGAACATATAAATCAGGACTAAAACATATTCATTGCTTGTTTTACTATGTTCATAAGACAAAAAACTAAACTGAATTTACATGAAATAATATTTTATGGAATATTTGTAATTTTTTTAATTAAAAGATTAAAACTAAAAAACAAAAAGGGCCGTGACCCAGTTGGCCCGTGCGTTAATCGGGCCCTTTTCTTTACCCCTCCCCACCCATCCTTCGTAGTCATTTTACAGAAGATAATTCTTCTTTTAAAATTGTCATCTTTCAGTGACTCCCATCCCCCCGTTGCCGGCAGTGACGTCTCCTCGCGGTTAATTTTAACTTCGGGGGTAACTTTAAACTCGGGGCTTTGAAAAATGTAAGATCCCTGTGACCATCTTTGAAAGGAACAAAAAAGTTCAAGCAGTGTAGGGGTCGGTGCAGACGAAAACTGGGTCCGTTTTGCGGCCCTTTCACAACACAATCAATTGAAACGGCCCTTCATTCGCATTTTACCTTGTATTTTAATCTGTTTTATCAATTATTTTAACCAAAAAAGTGACTTATTAAAAATTGGCATAAAAATTCACAAAAATGGTACCCTAGAAAAAATTTCTGGATCGGCCCCTGAGTTGTATATGTAAAGTGATGAGAAGGGGCATCAGGATTAACCTGTTCACTCCCATCGTTTGCAAAGATACTACGATGAAGATTTTATTCAGTGCCCAGCGTTATTCCTCATCCTGCTGTCTTTGAATGCAGTCAGTTTGTATGTGAAGATCTGGTTTGAGAAAGAACACTGGCAAAGAATTTAAAAAAAAATACCGTTGTGTTTTTATAACGATGAGAGCGAGCAAGTTCGACTGGGTTTCTGATCCGCTGGCCGGATCAAAAGCCCGCCCCTTTCGCCCGCGGGCCGGAGGTTGCCCATATGTGTTTTAAAGTCTAATTTATGATGCACGTAATTTAGTTACCAGAATACTGCCTTTCATCTTAGTGAAATAGCGGTAGGGTCGACCATTCTCAATTCCTTTTAATTTTTCTTTTCTCGGCACAATACAGTGCTTTGAACGCCTTATTTGTCTCAAGAAGCATATTTTACTGGCACATCGATGCCTGTTTCAATATTGCCACATTCAGGGGAAAGAAAGGAAAAAGCATTACGAGTTTCACAATCCAGTCATTTAAATTAGAGGATTTTCTTACGTTCTTTTTTTTTTCTTTCTCACTTTCTTTTTTGACTGGACTTGCACTGCAATAGAAAACGCCGAAAAAAATAGCAATTGTTTAAACTATTTTACATTTAAAAAAGAATATGTATATTAATCTGTAAGCACACGCATCCCAGTCACATTTTTGCTTTGAAAAGAAAAAAAAAGAGATTTCTCAGAACAATTCTGACCTCCGCGTACCTTTCAGGGGAAGGTCAAGAAGGGGTGATTGAAGATTGAAGGAATGTCCTTCCTTTCTTATCACCCCTAAATACTCCCACACGTGTACGTACTAGAGCAGCCTTTGTACGAAGGACGGGCGATAGATCGCCAAATAGGGCAATTAGTCAAAGAGTACAAGGGAGGAAGACCAGAAAGCGCGCACGAATACTTGACAAACGGCGCAATAAGGCACTCGTACCTTTCCACGCACTGTCAGGTTAAGTTGAACTGGAGTATAGACAGAGGAACAAGGGCGAATCCAGGGAGAGGTGCAGGAGGCATATGAACCGCCCGAGATATATATATATATATATATATATATTATATTCTAGATTGTACGGCTTTCTAATGTGATTATTCATTCTGCCAATGAATTCCCACCGTCGTGAATGTAAATTAACACAAAAAACATTTTCCTCAAAGATGGAACTCCGAGCTTTCTCCTTCCCCAAGTTTGTCTGGCTCTAGGCTACACGTTCCCAGCACCAGAGAGACTGGCAGCGGTATTTTGGAATTCGGACATGTGGTTAACGATAAAGAATTATATGCAGCAGACATGTGTCAGAAGAAATAGAACTCTAAATAAAACACAAAGTGAAATTTCTCATTTGAAAATCCGTTGTTGTCGCCTACTAACATAGCTACAAACTCTTTTGATTTTATTGGAAGATTTGGCACCACTAATTTTCACTTAGCAATTTAAGCTTTAAATAAGTCCAAACATTTTAATAGCAAGGTAGAGCTGTCCAGTTGGTGTGAAGGAAAAATCTTCCTTCAAAGCTGGAAGAATTGGTGGCTGGGCTATCAGTGGGGCGCATCTGCCCTTGGACAGATAAGTCAATCCTACCCAGTTTGAAAGCAAATCCCCGTGAAAGGGTAAATATGTTTAATTAAATAAGTATCCAAATGATGTCTTACGTCGTCAATACGGAAACTTTTAGAACACTGTAAAATTAATCCGTATTTCATTCCTTGGTGAGTTTTGAACTTTCCCTAAAGGCGGAGCTGCCATCCTTTACGTAACATAATTAACCACCTTCTGTAAGCAATAACTTCCGACATACATTATCGCAAATTTTGCAGCCTAAGCTTAGCGCCGAGACCATTGGTCCTTGATCTGAAAAACATTAGGATGGGGATCTCTTACGACAACTCTTGACACAACTTTAGACAGCTGATTTTTTTCGAAAAATTGGAATAAGAATGATTTTTCTGTTTAATTTTTCAGGTTTTGAACGGGTCCTCAATTTGCTAAAATTCCGAAAGTTTGAAAAATTCTCCTACTATTTGAGCTATTTGAGCTATTTGAGGGAACCTCTTTCCGTATTTTATAAAAAAACAGCAACACTTTTAAAATATCAAGATATACAACCGAACAGAGCTGATTAACACTCTATGATACTACAGGCCCGCTATCATGTCGAGGCTCCACTCCTACCCATTCCATTCCACAAGTATAAATAACAAATATTGCAGTTTTAGGCCCCCATATTTTTTTTTACTGTAGGCCCGGGCCTTATGGGCCTATTCGATACCCAGGCCTCAATCCTGGGGGTTTAGGATCTGTACGAAACCTGTTCTTATGCGATTGATACAAACTTTTATGATGTGTATTTCATGTGAAACTGGAAGATTTTTTTAAAAAATCGATATCGTTTGGTGGACTTAAACAAGTTCTACAGAGCAGTTATACTCTCTGACTCCAGGGCTGTACTGCACACAATCATTGATGTCAACCTCAAGTTCTAATTCCTCTACGGTACTTGATTGCCATAGAAAGTTGCAACGCCTTGCGGTCAGTGGGAAGAACATCGTTTTCATGTGGATCCCCGGTCACTGCGGAATCCATGGCAGTGAAATCACCGATTCACTGGTGAAAAAGGGTGCTTTAATTCTACAAAGCTCTCACTCCAGTGTTCCCTGTACAAAAATGAAACGTTTAATAAAAAATAGATTATCAGAAAAGTTCCGAGATCTCCTCGAACTTAGAACATTGCAGAAACCCTGCAAAGATGCACTTTTCCGTGTCTCTAAATGGTCGATATATAAAATGGTGTCTGAGTTTAGGCTGTCCACTGGCCATGACTGTCTTCTAAAACGGCTTCGTATTGTTTCAAGTCTATCTGTAGTCTCTGTGACCTGAATCAGGACACGGATGCTGACCACCTACCCTTTTGCCAAGCCTTATCTAAGTCCTCACTTGCAGACCTCTACTGGGAGGCCAGGGACCGTTTGGATGCATGGACTATTTGATACAGCTGAGTTTTCTGTTCGTGTGTTTTCTTTCTTTTTTACCATTCCTTTGCTGTACTTTTCTTCCTATCTTGCCATTGGAAAAAAATATCGTTTGGTGGATAGCCTTAAAATTTTCCACAGATAAATCGTACGACATGGAGAAGCCCGTAGAAATTACGACATAGCACTTCCACAAAGCGAAGTGATATTTTCTCTTTCTATAAAACTATGTTAGCTATTGTGACGCAAAATTTACGATATTTGTGAAACAAGATAACTTTTTAAAAATTAAGTTCCAGTCGATTTTAGGGGACGTCCGCAAATGATATCACGCTTGGAAGAAGGGGAAGCAGCTGGAGAAATTGTGATAGTTTGTGACATGGGTATAGACGGCAATAAGACGTGTGACATCACAAATTTTGCGAAAATAAAAGCATTTAAAATCAGCACATTAAATTTTAATATTTATTTTGAAATTAATAGAATTATGAGGTATTTTTTAATATGGACGGTAAAACATCATTTTCGTATATATTTTTTTTTTCGAAAAAACGTAAAGGCGGGTTCTAAGAATAGGGTAGCAGTATAAATTTTTTCACTTAGAAAAAATCCTCCTCCGTTTTAAATTTCAGCTTTATTTCCTGCACAAAAGTACACGATTCATTGTTATGCTCACAAATGTTTTTAAACCCAAAGCTGAAGTGTATGACCTTTTTAGAAATATCTGTTGCAGAGGTAGTAAACAAAAAAAAAGTTGTTGTTGTGGACCGAGCCGCTATCCATCCAAGCCAGTCAGGGTGACACAAATATGGCACGACCAGCCAGTGAGATATGAGAGCTCCTAGACTGCGGACAACTAGCTACGAGAGCTGCTTGAGAACGAATACGATTAGCGTACGAGAAATACCCTATTTTGCATTGTAAATATTTGTTTAATCTAGAATTAAAATGCGTGTTGATAAAAGAGATTTTAGTCTGCGTCTACAACACGAATCCCTTGTGATTTCATCGTAATTTTTAGAGAACAGATGGAGTGAATCCAACATGGCAACAAATGGTACCCTCGGTGGGACGTAGGTAGGAAATTAATATTGATATGATTATTATGAAATTTAAAAACTGATTTAAGAAGTTTTATTGAGTGGAAGTGTATTGAGTTAAATATTTATTGATTAAATTGCTAGTATTGCTTTAGCAAAATGAATGGAAATACGAAACAAGCTCTTGAAAGAGCAAAAACAAAGAAAATCTAATACAAAATCGATGAACAAAATTATAGAGCTTTTGCAACATGATTCGGCTAATGAGGGAGAATCCGAAGAATGTAGAGACAAACTCGCAGAAAAATCGGAATTAATCTTTCAATTAGATTTGGAAATTGAAATTTTGACGCACAAATTAAAGATTAAGAAATAGAGGTAGAAACCAATCAAGGATATCGAGAGCGCCTAACAAGTGTAAAAACGAAAGTAAAAATTTATTTTAGCGATCAAAAACAGAAATTATTCTGCAAGACAGTTGTGCTCAATCTAACGAAATTGGGAGCTTTGAAGGTTATTCTACTGTTCTGGCAGGGGGGGGGGGTAAGATACCAAAAAAGGTCCTAGAGTATATTTACCTAAGCTAAGAATAGAACCATTTGATTTGGAGCGATTTCAAGAATTATGGGCACAATTTGAGAGCGCGATACATAACAACGCGACCAAATGCAGATTAATACAATTATCTGAAAGCTTTTCATACGGGTCCAGTTTTAAAACGCATCGAAGGTATAGTGGTGTCTGATAAAAGTTATGCCAAGTTAGTGAGTATTAGTAAGATAGATATGGTAAAGAAGAAATTCTCGTAAGAGCCCACGTTAACCAGTTATTAAATTAAACACACGTTAAATCTACACTTCAATTAATACCCTTAAGTGAACTGTGCGACCAAATAGAAATAGAAGTATGTGTTCTCGAAAATTTAAGCATAAAATTAAATTCCTACGGCAGTTTACCTTTCCCATTATTTTTGAAATTGATTTCTGATTCCATAACGTTAGATTTTAACAGAACTCATGACAAAAAAAAAAAAGAAAAAAAAAAGAAAAAAAAAATGAATATTGGGATGTCGCCCAAGATGTTCAATTTCTTTTTCTAAGGAATCAATAAAATTCCTTAAAACATAAATTGAACTACGGGAAAGGACGTTCTTGTTTCGGCAAGTGGGGGAAATAAAACTCAAACAGATTCGGTTATGACATCCGCTAGAGAAACCGCAGGTGGTTCATAGCTCTTATCAGAGCACAGAGAGATGGATTCTAAAACTATTACGAGTAAAAAGAAGTGAATTTCAAGCGCCATGGCTTTGAGTGTATTAAGAGAAATACGTGTATTTTGAGTGATGATAAACACAGTTCGCAAGACTGCGGAATGAGTACAGCTGGAAAGATTAAATCATTAAAAAAGAATGCCTGCTGTTTCGTGTACTTGGAAAAACGACATGTTGCGAGTCACTGCGAAAAAAAAAAAAATGTCATTGCTCAAATTGCGATCGCAGACATAACACATTAATCTGCTTCGGAGAGAGCAAGGCTATGAAGGGGGAGGGGAGTAAGAGTTCTTCACCTGGTGAGCCCTCTGAAACAGAGGCGTCAGTGATTTATGTAAACACGGAGAACCATGTGGTTTTGGTGACTGCCAGAGCAAAAATTAAAAAAACAATTAAGAGAGGCTCTAGATAAGGTGTTTCATACAAACTATCTTATTTGATACAGGCTCTGAACGCACTTTTATTAAAAGAAGTTTTTCTCCACAAATGAATCTCCCAGTTACAGATTTGCAAATGATTAGTGTTTACACTTTTATTAACGATAAACCGTTGACCGAATCGAGCAATAAGATTAGGTTCACATTGATTAATCCGTTTGATCGTAGAATAAAGATGGAGGCTTTTGATACAGAGTTGATTAGTGGCTCAGCTACTGACATACCAGGAATAAATATAGCTAGATTATGTGTTAAAAAGGGAATTAAATTGCCTGACACTGGGTATGCAAAAAATAGAGGAGAATAGTTTTTGCTTTTAAGAGGACTAGAATATCGGTATCTTTGGCTGCAGTAGAAACAAGGTTGGGGTGGACAATAAGTGGAACGAAAATCGCTGAAATTTCTTCAGTGGCTCTTAGTATTATTCAAAATGTAGTACAAATCAATCATAAACCCGAAGATGAGTCAGTGTCCGAATCGCTAAAAAAAATGTGGGAATTAGATGTCTTAGGTATCCAAAATGAATCAGATAAGAAACGCAATTGCGAAGATGAGGTTTATAAGAAATTTCAGGAGTCCATAGAATTTGAAAATAATAGATTTACAGCTAGTTTACCCTGGAAAAACGCAAACAAATTAAGTAATAATTATGAAGTTGCAAAAAATAGTTTCCAGTCGCTTTGGAGTAGATTTAAAAGGAACTCCCAGCTTCACGATCGCTATGAAGAAGTAATAGAAAAACATCTGTAAGAACGGTTATAGCAGAGGAAACCGTATATAAGGGAGAGGGAAAAAATATTTTTTGCTTCATCAGGCCGTAATTCGTAAAATAAAGATACTACCAAAGATCGTGTCGTTTCCGACGCATCTTCAGACGTGGAAAGGCGTTTGTCATTGAATGACTGTTTAGAACCAGGCCCTAATTTATGTCCGGATATTTTGGAACTGTTATCGAATTTCCGTCAAAACAAAATTGTAATCACAGCAGACATAGAAGCCGCGTTTCTCCAAATCTCTCTTTGCAAAGAAGACAAAGAAGTTGTAAAGTTTCCCTGTACGAGTAGGCATTCTGAGGAATTACAGACGTTAAGAATGACACGGGTGCTTATTGGAGCAACTACAAGTCCATTTTTACTAAACGCAACCCCAAAATTTCATATTGAGAGGTATGAATTGTGTTATACAGAAGATTTTTTTGCTTTGAAAAACTGCTTGTATGTGGACGACCTCATTGCCGGTGACGACACAAAAGACGAAGCTATTGAGAAAACTGAGAATATCAAGAAAATACTAAATGGAGGAAGCTTCAATATGAGAAATTGGTCAATGAAAGATCGTGATGTACAAAAAGTCTGGGACAGAAGTGAAAACCAGTCATCAAATCCTGTGGTTAATATGTTAGGCTGCATTTAAAATAAAGAAGATGATGTTTTGCAAATTGAAGCATCGAAATTTGAACATGAAGTATTGAATAACGAAAGTTCGAAAAGAAACGTCCTGAAAGTGATGAGTCAATTATACGATCCTTTAAGATTAGTAAGTCCATTTACAATTAGAGCAAGGATCCTATTGCAAAAGATTTGGAAAGAAGATCTTCAGTGGGATGAAAATTTACCAGCTGAATTTCTCACAGAATGGAATAATTGGAAAAAGGAAGCTCCAGTAATACAGAAAATCGATATTCCTAGATATTATTTTGGAATCAGTGAAAAGAGAGAAATCGACGGTCACCTGCTGCATTATTTCGTTGACACTAGTGAAAAAGAGTACAGCGCGGTATCGTACATCAGGTCTGAAAGAAAGGCTGAGGTGCAAACCAGATTAGTGTGTTCAAAATTTCGAGTCGCGCCGCTGAAAGGTTCGACTCCAAGGTTAGAACTTATGGTTTGACTTATCGGGGCAAGATTATCAAGAACCGCTCAAAACCATCTTAGATAACAAATTCGTACAACATCGTATGTTTGGTCAAAATAACGTTTTGTTGCATTGGGCGAAAGTACCATCAGAGAGATGGAAGCTGTGCGTCCAAAATAAAATAAGAGAGATAAGAACGATTTCGGATCCAGCACAATGGAAGTATTGTCCAACTAAGGAGAATCCAGCAGACTACCAAATCAGAGGTCTAAGTATAAAAGACTTAAAGGAGAAGATGGAATGGCGGCATGGACCAAGATGGTTGACGGATACAGAGAAGAATTTGTCCTTAATGCCCTTGAGCCGTAGAACCAGATGTTTTATGCGAAATAAAACAAGGGTAAAAGACAAAGAAAGTTGTATTGAGAAAAATAAATTGAAAACATTGTTCTTCGAAGAGAAATTTAGTACGTTAGATAGAACTGCTAGAGTTACGGCCTGGATTAGAGGACTTCTAAACAGCGTTAAAGAATAAGGAAAAACAAACTGGTGCATTTACATTCGAAGAATTGAAACGAACTGAAAATTATTGGGTTTTGAACACTCAAAAAGAACATTTTTATATACATCTAGCCTCCTCCGGCGGCCAGTTGGTTCGCCATCTAAATTAATCTTGTTCGGAGAGAATCTTGTTCCTCACCGGCTTTCTTGGCTCTGAAATCTAACAAATTCTGAATGGAATTTAAAAGTCCGATGGTTACAAACAAGGGCGGCCCTAGGGTAAGTGGCGTCCCCTGCTAATATAAAAAATATGCCCACTTTTATGCTCTACTTAGTTTTTGAGTTCGAAATCACGCCTCTTCGAACGCCCAGATGCGATGCTTACCGTGTCGGGCTGCCCCTGGTTACAAAATTAAGATGGTTTAATGATAAAAACCTACAAAAAGGTACAAATTATTTTCGTCCTGTATTAATTCTGAAGAGCTTCTCTGGTATATTGGCCTATATCAAAAAACGGAAAGGAAAAAAAAGGAAGAAAATCTGGAGCAATTTTATATTTTAAATACGCACTAAAGTGCTGTATATTAAAAGCGTGTTAAAATCTATGGGTCTTCCTTATTTTCTTTCCTTATTTCATTAAGTTGGAAAGTATAACATTATTCATTAGTGTGATTAAACACAATTAAAATTGACATTTCTAACATCCTTTTTCTGGATATAACACATTAGAAATAGATGGGGAAAAGCTGCGCGGAAAAAATGCACAATTCGAACTGAATGAAAGTTTCAAAAACTTTTTCATGTATTCATAATCCCAGTAGTAGACTATAAAATGACGATAAATTGCGGCGAGCGGTAGAATCACAACTTCTCAAAATCGCATATCAACCATTTTATTTTTCGCCAAATTAAAAAGTTGCACATATTTGTCTCGGAAATTTTCCAACTCCCATTTTTCTTTTCACTTTAAGCATAGCTGGCAACCTTCCCGATTTCTTCGTGACGGGAAACTTCCCGCCACTAATTTTTACCAATCGATTCACACTTGGTAAAACGCCTACCGTAAATAAAGCTGTTTAAAAATTGTGGTGGGAAATCTCCCAAAGAAATAGCTATGAGTGTAAGACATTTCAATCCTGCTCTGATTTCACATGCACGCGATATTTTAATTAAAAAATAACCTTACAAATAATCTAAAAAAATCGTTATTCTTTTATTTTTACTTCAAGAGTCTGAATCATTTAATAAACTTGCCAAATATGGCAACCTAGATATGCTTAATTCTCACTTTTTCAACTGCCGGGTTACAGTTGCGAAATGGCGGAGAGCAAAAATTAGCCTTTTGCGAAACGTTTTTTATCGATATCTCCTAAAGTAATTCGAATTTCAAAAAAAAAAAAAAAAAAATCACTTCAAAGTATGTCGACCTGCGATTTCCATTTGTTTGGTCCACTGAAGAAACACCTGAAAGGGAAGCGCTTCAACTCGGACGACGTACTCAAGGACGCTGTGGCGGACTGGGTCTCGTCACGGCCACAGGAACTCTGGGAACAAGGAATCCTGCGGCGTGTTCATCAGTGGGATCGGTGTGCTCAGGCCTATGGTGTATATTTTGAATAAAGTCTACATTTGCACCCACCGTGTCGTTTCGTACCTTTTCATTTGATCACACCTTGTATTTATCTCTCAGAACCAATTACGAAACAGAGTCACGAAAAACAGGACATATAGATATTGCCGGAACTCTTTCACAGATTAGAGAGAAGTACATGTATTTAAAGGGCAATCATCAGGACAGCAGTCCAGCACCTGTATCCATTAGATATTCAGCCGGACGAGACATCGACGTCAACTTTCTGGGGCCGGAGGTTGTTCCGGACCGAGCCTCTACCCATCCACGCCAGACAGGGTGACGTAAGTATGGCACGACCAGGGGAACGTGTGGTTTCCGTTGCGAAGCCACAGAGCTATGAAAGCTCCTAGACTGCAGAGAGCCCGCTACGAGAGCAGGTGCCAACGGCTCCGGTATATAATTAACTTTTCGTAAACAACAATTTTACTTAAACATTTTTTCTAAATGCTGATCAGCCGACACGCTTAACTTAGAAATTACGCGATAATTTAAACTAAAAATTTCTCTAAAAAAGTAGTTAATTATATTCCGAAGCAGTTGGCAACGCTGCAAGAACGCAACAACGGAAACACGGACGACTCATCTGGTGACAATTGAAAAGAATTTCTTCCAGGTAAGAAACTTGATCAAGACGAAAATCAGAGGAATCTCAGCACAGTTTATTTTTAATAAGCTTGTAAGAGAAGAGGTGTTTTGACCACAGTGGGACCTAAGTGGCGTTTTGCATGAAAAACTATAAAATTAACAATAGAAATGAGTAATTCAAAATAAAGGAAGAGGTTAACAATTTATTAAATAGTTTTTGACTGTTTATTAACTAATTTGTGTCATGTTTTGGATTTTCACCATGCAAAGCGTCACCTAGCGTACATTTTTTTAACTCAGCATTTTTATAAACTTCTTTCACTGCACCTTGTGTATAGTCCAAATGTCAAGTCTGATGAAGTGGCGTAGCTAGAAAAGAATTTAGGGGCTGAAGGTCAGGCAATGCTGCAAAGAAAATCTTGAGGTACGGAAACAGTAAGGTTCTATAAGGTCCATTTTAAGGTATGTTGAGGCCCCTTATCCAGGGCCATAATTACCACTGGGCATCCCGGGCAGTGTGCCTGGTGTCCGAGCTTAGAAGATGGCATACATGCGAGAAAAATAGACCATAATTCCATTAACAATGTTTAATCTTGAAAAAAGTAGTGGAGATGAGACTCCATTATCATTTGTTGCCACTAGTCTTCGATTCTATTTCATATTTACAAAAGTAAAGGGAAGTTATGCGTAGAATATCTTATAATTTCTAATTAAAAATTAAAAGATAAAAGATATAGAGGCCTTTTTATTTTTTGGGCCCGGTTCTCATTGCCAACTACAAGGTACAAATCAGAAAATTTAGAGGGGGTTTCTGACCCCCTCGCTATACCACTGGTTTGATGGCAATCTGCTCTCCCGTTTCGGCTTCAGAATGCTGTTTATAGGGGAAGTTCCATGATAACCATCATGTTTATAAATTTTAGTATTCGGCAACGCTTTGTTTTTAATCTGAGTTTCGAGCCCAAGGAGTCCTATTTTTTGGTTTCATAAACATCAAGCTGGATATATGAAACCTTTTCATTAATCATCTATTTAATGTAGGAGAAATAATTTAACTTTTTTAAAGAATCTATATAAATAAAATTAGACTTTTGTCTGTACATTTCTTGGATTTCAAAAATTTTATGATTTCTATCCGTTTCAAGCACCTGGGAATCTCGTGCAACCCTCAAAAAAAAGTTTTTATGTCTGTCGTTCTGTCATTCTGTCCGTGACGCTTTTTTTGTTCAAGCATCACGTAAAAACGACTGAAACGAATGATATGAAATTTGGTGTCATGATAGGTGGTCACTGAACTGAAAACATAGGCGTCGAATTTTTAAAAAAATCTTGATTGGATTTTGAGATTTTGTGAAAATCCTTACAAACTGCGTAAATTTGTGTTCGAGCATCACGTATAAACCTCTGAAGCAATTGAAATGAAATTTGGTATCATGATTTGTGGTCCTCAACTCAAAACATAGGCGCCGATTTAAAAAAAAATCTTGATTAGATTTTGAGATTTTGCGAAAATCGTTTCAAACTGCGTAAATTTGTGTTCGCACATCACGTAATAACTGCAAAGGTGAAAAAATAATATTTTGTGAAATGATAGGTGGTCATTCACCTTAAACTATGAGCATCTAATTTTAAAAAAAATCGATCAGATTTCGAGATTTGGCGAAAATCGTTTAAAGCTGGGTGAATCTTTGTTCTCGCATTACGTAATAACGACTAAAGCAAATGATATGAAATTTGGTCACATGATAGATGGTTGCTCAACATAAACTATAGGTGTCCAATTTTTTAAACATTTTTATTAGATTTTGAGATTTTGAGAAAATTCTCTCAAAATACGTTTATATTTCTTCAAGCATCACGTAATAACGAATAATATGAATGATACGAAATTTAGTGATATGATAGGTAGTTGCTAATCTTAATTTATAGGCTTTGAATTTTAAAAATATTTTGATTACATTTTGAGATTTTGTGAAAATCGATTAAAATTCTGAAATTTTGTTCCAGCATCACGAAATAAAGACTGCTGGGAATGCAATGAAATTTGGTGACATGATAGGTTGTCCCTAACTTAAATTCTAGACTTCCAATTTTTCAAAAATATTGATTAGATTTTGAGATTTTGCGAAAATTATTTCAATATGCTTAAATATCCGTCCGCGCATCCCATAATTACGACTAAAGCGAATGAAATGATATTATTTAGTTACTCTCTAACCTGTAATATTCTAACAATACATAAAAATTATAACTTCGCATTTTTTACTTTAGCAACATACTACATCCATTCTGTGTACTACTAGAATGCTGACGAAAGTTCTTGCTTTTTGGAAATTTGCGTTCAGTACTAACCCGTCAACGACGGGTACTTCAGCTGGTATGCATATATTTTTACAGAGTTCTGCATCATTTAAGCTATATTTCTTAAAAATTTGATGCCGGTTGTCCTATATTGTGATCGGGCGAAGTGTGAAGGTCCCGTGTTCGGGTCCCATCGTGCGTCCGTCGACCTAACCACTCGGAGTTTTCCTTGGTTATCTCCGAAACGTAGCGTAAATACGGGTTAGGACCCCTTAGAAAGACCCCCACGGAGGGAACCCCACCCTTCGGCCTAGAGCCCGTGCGTATCTAATCGGTCGTAATCCCACAAACAAACAAACCTATATTGTGGTTATTTGCTCAGCTGCCAACGTTTACGGAATAGAACTTACCATTTTTGTAAACAGTAACTTTTGGCTTAGAATACTGTAAATTTGTGTGGTTTGGCCCAGGACTGAGTCTTTTTTTTGAATAAAGATTGAAAAAATTACTGTTTACAAATAGTGGCTAATTAAATTCTGTAAAAGTTGCAGCTATGTTATTTGGTTCGAATATTTAAGATATATTCCTGAACAAGGTAAGTGGCTGAAATAAGAGATTCGAGGATTCTGGCCAACGCCGTTTATGTGGATCTTACAGTTAGGAATTGTGGGCAGATTTCTCGAAATGTAACGTGAAAACGTTTTATGCCACTTTAAAAAAATCTCACTCCCAAGAAGTCCTACCACTGAGAAAAAACCCCTGCGTAAGTTTCTCTTAAACGCAATACACATACACATTAAAATACATTCTCTCTCTTTAAATATAGATATAAACATCACACACGTATCTGTCTATATATATGTAGATCTGTGACATAAAAATGTTAGATTATATTTATTTTATTAATTACATGAAGATATGAATTCATCACGTGAAAAGACGTTATTTGCTGAAGGTGGAAAGATGATTTCTTTCACAGTGCGCTTATTTGATGAAACTGATGATCATGGAATGAGGAGAAATGTCTACCTCACAGGAAAATTAGAAGATATTTATTGAGCGTGCGAACAACAGAAAAACAGCGTACACTTTAAGTACTCTTGGTGACTTCTATGATTATAGAAAGACATCTGTTTCGATAGATTTCTATCTGAAGGTTCTTTTCAACCACTCCCTTGAGAATCGTTAGCAATCTACTGGACATATTTATACAACTTGCATGTATTTACCGGAAAAAACCTATCTGTTGGATCTTAGCGAACTTTTTCAAAAGTCTGTATGAACTGTACAGCCAGAGGGAGAGGGGTTACATAATATATAACGTCATAATTCCGATTCGAACAGTGAAACAAAGGCCATAACATCACCAAATATAGAAGAATGTTACATCCAAATAAAGGCACCATAGCAACCAACTTTTACGAAATATAATTAACCACATTTTAAAACAGTAATATTTTTCAATAGTAAAAAAAAACTAAAATTAGCCCCGACTCAGAACGCATAGTTTTACTGTATTCTAAGCCAAAAATTAGTGTTTACAAAAAGTGGTTAATTATATTCCGTAAAAGCTGGCAGCTATGGAACAGAAGTTAGGCTTGCAACGAGCTGGTGTATCAAGTGCTTTTTGCAAAATGTATATCATTCAATCTTAAGATACGGTAATTATTCATGATTCTAAAAATATATGCATGTTGATTCACGAACGCAATAACTGCGAAATTTTCTGAAGGAAAAATCCATTTTTGCGAAATTATATTTGTGTTTACATAAACCGTTGTCTGAATGTTTCACAACTGTCATAACTTTCATATTTAATACAGATGAATCTGTATTAATATACAGATAATTAACATCATTGGTCATAACATAATGTTGTCTTTTTCTGGTTATTATTCTATGCATCTGACATACCTGCCACCTGTACGGCGTATAAAATACTCCGTTTTGTAACCGGTATTTTTCGGCTTAAAATATAGCGAAATGTGTTTGAGCTGAAAGGCAGCTTTATCACCATTCGGAAAACAATATTCAAGGAGCATTCTGTTTAAAAAGGGTTTCATTGTATTCCGTAAAAGTTTCAGCTAGGCATTTGATGCTTTTGGGCATCATATATCTATTCATGCTGACTGAAAAGAAATTAGTCTACGTTAATTAATAAATTAACCCGAACTTCTATATTTGTTTTGTTCCATTTGCTTTTATTACTAACAGTTGCATTTATTTTGGCGAGTTGTTTGGGTCCGAAATCAGCGCTATTTGACACCGCTTACATATCATTATTGCCTTAGGTAAATTCTATGCAATATTGCCTTTTCACTACTTTATCTCAAGGACATGTTGTAATTCTGATTATTTCTATTTTTACAGGTTTTTAATGACTTCTTTCCGTTTTTCAATTTTTAACAGCCCTTTATTACCATTCCACTGGTTTCTTTCTTCAGTTGACAGCTATACTTCCTTAGAGCCTAGTGTCAAACATTATATTAGACAGACCGCTTACTCGCAAATTCCTATAGTAGAAGATAAAATATCTTATCCTCCGACAAAACGGCCAATAAATTCAGATGCAGTAAAAACTGTCTCACTGATGGAATAATTTTGAAGCGCGCTCACGGCACTAGGCTTTTAACTACATGTGTAGTACTCAAAAATGCATTTTCAAATTTTGTATTGAGTCCCTATACATGTCAGGTTAAACAAAGTATGAGTGAAGTTCAGTAAAAAGTGATCCACACCAACAGATTAAATAAAAAAGAAGGATGTTGTGGATGAAAAGTCTAGTCGAGCCAGTCTGTCAAGCACCGCAAGTGTGAGAATAGGCATAACCAATGATATACAATGAGATATATACAATGCCTGGAACATACAATGCCTGAGAACAGAAACTTTCCCGTCATCACTAGGGCCACGAAAATGACGTCAGCACACACACACACACACACACACACACACATAGATTTTCAAAAAGTAAAACTATTTAAAGTTTGTGGTGAATTTGCTCCCGCATAAAACATTTTAATGATTTAAGATAGAAAATTTAATTTTGCGACAAATAGGAAATTTTAACTATCACTAATTATGTAATATGATATAGAAATAGGCCAGAAAAGTTATTTTTTATCAGAAACGTACTTTAATTTTTATCTTTAACTTAAGATATTTTCTAAAATTTGTATCATTCACCAGAAATTTTAAATCGTTTTACTTTCTGAAACTAAAACTGTCATGGCGTCATCTTAGGAGCCCTAGTGATGACGTAAAAGTTTCTGTTTTCAGGCCTACCATGTCTAGAATGGAGTAGGTGGCAAAATTCTAGCTTATGTATAGAACTTGAGGGTGGGAAAATTCCAAAGAAAGTCTTCGAGATTTCCGCGAGGCCCAAGTTTGGCAGAGAGTAAGTTGCCGTCCGACGAGGTTCCACATCAAGTCGGTCACTCTGAGGGAAGAAAAAAAAAACTGTTGGCAGAGTCTAGCCCAGCATCACAAGTCTCGCATAGGAGCGCCTTGAACACAAAAAAAAACCGAGGCAAAAGTAGCAGGTCCGCCGTAAATCGAGATTGTCTCTAAGACAAATTAGACGTACTCGGACAAGGTCTTTATTAAGTACTTTGCGATGGCCTTGCTTGAGGGCTTATTGACAGTAGGATTAGATGTGCCGGAAAATGAAATTCAATTAACTATTTAAAAATAAACATTCATAAAATTTCCGGTAATTATTTTAAGACATTGTAATTTTTCTTAAATTGACGGATTTCGTTGTATATTTACTTTCATATGTATGTTTTATCCCATTATAACTGTTTTTGAAGAAATGCCACTTCTAAATTTCATTTTGTATTAAAAGTTATCGAAAAAAACTGCTAATATATAGTCCAACTAAGACACTAGTATTTAACATGAAAAAAAATGAAAGAGATTTATTTAAAGCAGAATTCTTAGCAGTAATAGGCGAAACCACGTTTGACTATGTAGTGTCATCATACCAATACAATATTTCTCTTTTCCGATTCAAGATTTTCTCTTCCAGGACGGGTAGATATTAAGTTGGCATGTTAATAAATAAATACTAGCAATGTATTTTTTCATGTCTTCAGTATTTTCGCCATGGGGAATTTTCCAAAATACGCAGGTTACGAAAAAAAAAATCTCGAAAAAAAAAAAAAAAACAGCTTGACGGTAGCGTCTGGCCGATAAGGAGAGCCTTCAGTTTAAAATATCTCGAGGGAAAAACAACTGGCGTGTCATAAAATAACACGGTTTAAACAAATTACACCCGGCCAAGGACACAACCAAGTAGGTTGCGACGGCCTTGCTTGAGCTCAAAGAATAAACTGTTCTCTTCCGCCGAAGCAGAAATTCAATTGATAATTAAAAAATAACATTCATAAAATTTCTGGTAATTCTAATAAGACATCGTAATTTTTCTCAAATTGAAGGAAAAAATTCAAAATATGTTTTCTTTGTAAATTTGCTTTTATATGTATTATTTTATCATATTATAGCTGTTTTTGAAAAAATGCCACTTCTAAATTTCATTTTGTTTTTAAAGTTATAAAAAAAGACGGATAATACTGTTGCAGAATACTCTGCCAATTCCTGGATTTGCCGCCCTAAAGTCCAGTTGGGGTAGAAAGTTCTAGTAAAGAGTCCACTTGTCAGGATGGAAAACGAACTTTATTGCTTCTAGAAATCTTTGAAAAATTAGCCGCGCAAAATTCACAAGCACTATAGACAGTAATGTGCTTTTAACAGTCCGCTTAGTAGAGAAGCTTTCACAGAGGCTGTATTTCTCACACAAAATAAAACACACCCACAGGCAAAACTTCAGTGGAAATATACGAGGGAAATTGTAAACAGTTCCTCAAGACTCAGCAATAAAGAATTTACACACAGCACATAAAAACAAGGCTTCAAAAAGCAAGCAAACTATAGGAACATTCACAGAGCAAAGGAGCTTACTCATCGGAAGCTCGATAATACACTGAACGGAGGGTAGAGTAATATTAGGCTATATGTGATGGTCAGTTCGGAGCAGAAACTTTCGGCAGCACAGATAATAATGGAAATGCTCCACGGCCTTGACGATAGCAAGAAGTTTCTTTCTTGTAACACAATAGTTACGTTCTGCCTTTGAAAGGCACTTACTTCCAGTAAGCGATGACGTGTTCTTGGTCATCTATCTCCTGGGATAAAACTGCTTCTACACTCTCCTTACTTGCTTGTGTGTTCAGGCTAAATAGCTTATCAGGATGAGGATACGATAGGATCGGTGCAGATGTTAAAGCCGTCTTCAGTTAGTTGAACGCATTCTCACATTCTGCAGTCCATAGGAGTTTTTATCCTGTTTAGGTCAAATTGTGAAGTCGCCTTGCAATCTGAGAAAACCCTTCACAAATTATCGATAGTATGTACATAGTCCTAGAAAACGTCGAAGCTCATGGAAATTCTCAGTACGACTCCAGTTCTTGACTACGGATGTCTTTTCGGGATGGTTTCGGACTCCGTCGGTGGATATTATGTGCCTGAGATAACGTACTTCCCGATGAAACAAGTTGCACTTGGTCTCAGTTTCAAGTTTGCCTTCAATTTCTGCAGCACCTTCCGAATGTTCTCCAGATGCTCTTCGAAAGTCTTTACCGTCAATATCGATTTCCCGTCAATTTGTTCGCATACCGCGATTCTACCTAGTTCCGAAGGAAAGTAATAATACAGAGAAACACAGCATTGCAGGCAAGAGCAGCAGCACAAGAACATAGCCTAAATTTTGATAACTTTTTTCGAGCCGATTAAAGTTAAGTACTTAATACACTATTTAAAGATTAAGTTTAATCCATGAACGTTAATATGAAAATTAATACAACAAGGAAAATAAATTTAAAAATATTTACTTACCAGGATTAACTTTGACAAGCTAGGCGTGCCAACAAAAGAAGAAACACGAACGGGAACTGGGACTCGACTACGTCACAGAAGGTGAAAAGCGAAACAGTAGAACAGGCGGGGAAAATGTCAGCGCCATCTGCAAATAGTCCTGCAACAGTTTTTTATGGACCTTGGTAGTACGTGCGGAATAGACGACAGACCGAGAACTCCTTATGGGAGATCGCATGGGTCATCTCCCAATGTTTGAATGCAGTGGATGAATCAGACGTTCGGAGGTGGTTCCCGCGGACGATCTACCGAAGTTAGAGAAAAACAGCCTACTCAAAGCCGATAAAATAGATAGTCGGGCGGCTTTTTACCGAGTTCTCTTTCTGCCTGGGTTACTGCCGCAATTCACTGATGAAATCTGTAAGACTCTTAAATGAGCTTTTTGAAAATCCTGTGTCCTCCGTTCCGCTAGGTCGTCTGTCTTCCGTCTTCCTTCATGGACTTGTCTGGTTCACTGATATCGCCGACCTTTACGACGACAGTAATTTTGTACATCACAGTATTTCCGGTAATGGCCTTCGCTACTGCACCTCCAACATTTCACTTTTCTTGGCTCTGACTGTACTTGTCTTTCCACCAGCTCTTCAACTTTCTTCATGATTCTGTTCTCTAAACTCTCCGTGTCCGTATCAGCACGCTCTTGGACCTTCGCCTTTCAAATAGCATGACGATCTTTCCTTACGGTTCGCTGAGCTGTCTCTAGCTTCATGGCGAACATGAGAGCAGACTTTAGATCTTGATAATCCTCCAACATGAGTGCCTTTTGGATTTACAGAACACGGACGGCTTCAATAAATTGCCTCACGGCCATTTCTTCTCGGACATCATCAAGGTGGCCCGTGTAGGCTAGATGACACAGCCTATCTCTCTCAGAAGTCAAACACGGAATCAACAGGGTAACACCTTTCATAGTTAGAGGATGTACATCGTTATTTAACTGAAATGTATAAATATATCTAAAGTATCTACTCTCCTCTATTATACAAACTTATTGCTTAGTGTCTGTGATGTGTTTATGTCCGTAATCTCTAGTTTCCCCGCAGAAGATTTGAATAATGAGTATTAAAAATATTTTAAATTTTACTCTCTCTTTGCCATTATAAAACATCATAAAACACCATCCCACCTTTAAAAATAAGTATTCACTGAAATAACTGCTGTAAAATTTATGTGAATACTAAATACTTTCGATGCATCTAATCAGAAGCAACCTCCGGATGGAGTTCTGAGCATTAGGCAGTTCCAAAAATAGTTAAAGCTATGATATTCATTTTTCTCCTCGCTCAGAACATAACTATTATTCGTTATCAGGTCTGTTATTTTCTTGATAAGCAACAGTAAAATTATTTTTTTTTTCGGCCAAAGAATTGCAAACTTTAGTTATCACTCTATCACGTTCCTTTTATTCATTATTATCCTGCTATTCTCAGACACCTGTTTTGGAGAAGTACTCAAAAAACATAAAAAAGAAACTAGTTGGGCAGACCACACCTTATATTAAAGATGATAGAGTCAAACTGGCAGTAATTTCCTACAACTTTTATCAGACTAGGATTAACCGAAGAATATGTTTCTTTGTTTCCTTGGAAATACTCAGCGAAAAGCGATGTTAATTTTGAGCATAACGAGACTGTAGGTACTACAAGCTGCATGCAAAATATGATAGTTATCAGGAAATTTTAGTAATTAATATTAATAAGGAAAATGTTTATGAACTCAAATCCCTGTAGCTGAATAGCTAAGCTAACGTAGGAAAATATTAATGCATGTCCAATATACATATTAAGTATTCCAGGATAAATCTGTAAATAAATTTTGAAAAGATTCAAGATATTAATAATAATGAAAATAGTGGATGAAGATGGAATATACGTATTGTGACAACATGGTCTATCCATGAATTCAATTTTCAGCTAGCGCTGCGAAAAAAGTACTATGGTAAACCCTCTCATTTTCAAATACACTGAACTCTGAATCCTTATCATGATTATTGTTCCTTCAATACACGATTAACATACATTTTAAAACTTGCTCTTTGTTTGAGAAACATTTTATGTTTGGGCTCAATTATTTATCATTAAATAGGCTGAATAGAGTGATGGCCATAAAATGCGTGGTTAAAAATTCTCCAAATTATACCGTTTCAACGCAAGAAATACTTTGTTTATTTTGTGTTTCATCTAATATTATACAGTAGTCCCTGTACTTTCTCAGACAATGCCTCGAAGCGTAAAATCTGACGTTAGATAGGATTTGGAACTGTTATTTAAGAGGGTTTTCCAAATTCATGCAAGATGTTTTTACAGGTATAGGCTGAAAATTTATGAGAACCATCTCCAATAGTTTTCCAGATAAAGATCGAAAAAGTAATTCAATAAAATTCAACGTCTTCAAAACTTCATAAATATTTTAGAATTATGGGTACTTTTGCAAAAGAATATGAAAACTTTTAGAAAAAAAGTGCCCTTAAGTGCAAAAATATTTTCAAGAATAATTTTGGTTGTGATAAAAACAGAGAATAAACTTCTGTGTGCAATATGATTAATATATAAACAGATCATTTTTAAGAATAGTACGGTTTAAACCAACGGAAGTAGGTAAATTATGTGGATTTGCACACGCACACTAGAACTTATTGTAAGAAAATCCTCCTAATATCGTCGATGGAAGTCATTATTTCTTCAGTTATATATCCAATAAAATTATGTTTCAGAAATTTGTCATAAACGTTAATTCCTTTTTCATTATATAAAGTCTTAGTTTTGTTATACGGAGGGTCTATATATTATGCATTACCGTTTATGAGAGCGCACACTAGAACTAGGAGAATAAATTTTCACACAGTGACTGTTCAGATTACTTGCTTTCATAGTGAAGGAAGTTAAAAGAATTATGTTACAACAGGACTTATGTCTTTTTTTGTAGATTAGTTACATACACTTTTTGAAACCAGTTTTGCAAAAAATGTTACTCATTGAGAAAGTTCAACAAAATTTTTTACTGAATAGCCTTTACCATATATGCGGGTTAGTAGTGACCATGTCTGATGAGGCTGACACCCCAAGGTCACATGACTCTTCGGGTGCAAAGGCCTGTGTTTTAAATGTCAGCACCATAGTCTGTGTATCTCGTCAGCCACGATTCATTTAATGATGTTTAGGCAATACCTTTTAAAATTAAAAACGCATTGTAGTTGAAAACTGTACACGAAAGTGTGATAATGCAGCGTAAAGGAAATTTGCCAAAGTATTAACGAAAATTAAAAATTATATATATCGAACAGTACCTGATGAGATGAGGATACATTTCATGTTTTACAGTAACGTAGGTAATACAGGCATTACGTTTTGCACTTGTTTTTACAAAAGCGCTCTATCTGGATCTTTCCGCTATATGTACGCGGACGGCTACGCGGCATACTTTTTGAATTTACAAACGATTTTCTTCTAGAAAATTTATCTGGTGTGATGATAATGATCGTAATGAAGAAGTTAATTTGTAAAGGAATGAATGTCTCTGATCATGAAGAATCAGTTCCCTGTTTTGAAATTCGAAAGGTTGAGAGGAGCAGATAATCCAGTCCGAAGTTTTTTACTGAGTGTATGCTCAAAGGCATACTTTACTAAGTGCATATGGGGCGATTCCACAGATTAAATTAAAGGAAATTTATATGTAACCTATTCGAAAATGATATTTCCTACAATAGGAAGCTCTTCGCCTCCTGATTAACCGTGCAACTATGTATAAAAATATAGTGTATATCATGCGAGTGAATTAAAATTAATTTTTAATAAATAATTTGAGGCAAAAAAATCTGGGAGCGCACCGTAGACGCACAGAGAAGAGGAGGAGTCCCTTAGCCATTGGCGTATTAAACATTTTTATACCATACGGAAGAATTTTTTTCATTAGGAGAACAAAGATGGAATTCCAATGCAAAATTCGCAAAAAATAACGGAAAAACCATTTTATGTAGTGTAAATATATCTCTTCCGTGGGAGGGAAATTGCGTTCCTTACGCCTTCCCCTTGTATACTCTCTTGATACTAAACATTTTTGTATTATTTTAGTACTGAAGTCGTTAAAAGATCCCGGTCAGTACCCTTTCTCCAAAAGTACTTACATGGGCATCCAAAAAGGAAGTGAAGGAGCAAACGTGGGGGGAGGACCCCCCTTGTAGCAAGCTAGAAATAAAGATGAGGGTCGACAAATGGCCAAAACTTAGGAAGAATAGGACGGCAAACTGAAAAGCCGAATGAGCGAAACTGTATTATTTTAGTACTGAAGTCTTTAAAAGATCACGGTCAGTACCCTTTTTCCAAGAGTACTTATATGGCATACAAGAAGGAAGTGAAATAGCAAACGTGGGGCGGAGGAGTGCCCCTTGTAGCAAGCTAGAAATAAAGATGAGGGTAGAGAAATGGCCAAAAATTAGGAAGAATAGGACGGCAAACTGAAAGGCCGAATGAGCAAAAGTAGCCCTCGCTTCGCCTGTGCATGGAGGTTGCTAAATTACTAGACAGAGAGACTAGGAGGGATACGTGGAGATGGTGCAGGAGTCACATACCCCGCCCGAGAGAAATGTATTTATTCTAGATTGTACGGCTTTCTGATACAGTGAAACCTGCTAAGTTGACCACCTAGTGGTTCCATGTTTTCGTGGTCAGCTTATCAAGGGTGCAACACTTACTTTTTGATTTTCGTATTTTATCATCTAAGTACTTACACACTACATAGCACATGTATGAAGTATTAGGGTGACTCGGAAAATACGAATGTCTGAAAATGATTGCTCCCCGGGATTTTTTTTCGTTCTTTTTGGTGAAAAATTAAAATTTGTGAAATTTGAAGTCTCTAGGTCAACGTTAGAGTTTGCCTGTAAGGCCTTAAAGATTTTAAAAAAATACGAAAAACGTAAATTTCGTAATAATTTAAAAACGTTTTATAAATATGCTCCTTGAACTTAAGGAAATAGCTTTTTTATTCGTTATATTTTTGAAAAATTATCTATGTATAAAAATATAGTGTATATCAAGCGCAATGACAACAAGAAAGAGTTAATTTATGCGAGAATTGAAGAAAAACAAGCGATCATACATTTAAATCAGTCTCCAAACGTTTTTGAGCATACTTTTTATGATTATTTTATGAAAATTATCATAAAATGCACCCCCTAACTATATATATATATATTGCGCGTGTGTGTGTGCTTTGTGTTGTCTGTATAGACTTCTGCTTCAACCCGTCAAATAATTATAACTTTTAGCCCCTACTTTCAGTTGAAGGGCACGCAATCCGAGTATATGGAGGGAAAAATGTAAGGGGTGCCAAATATACCTGACGGAAATGCTAAAGTGCAAACAGAAAGAGATTTTCAATTGACTCAATAATGGGGTGTATCAGAATGTATAATTGGTCTTAATTTTGACACAACTGCATCAAATAGTGGATGGATTAATGGAACATGCGTAAGTCTAGAAAAACTTTTGGAAAAGAAATTATTTTACCTCGCTTCTCGACACCATGTGGTAGAGTTAATTGAGTCTGCAGTGTGGAAGTCTATTTTCGAACAATCCATGAGTCCAGATAATATAGATTTTAGAAAGCTTCAATCTCAATGGTAAACTGTTTCAAACAATTTAGATGATTTAAAAAAGATTGAAGTTAGTGACAGGAAGCTAAAATCTTTGAATGAGTAAGCCATCACATTCTTAAAACTTGTTTTGAGCAAAATGAAGGAACTCTTTCTTCGTGGAGACTATAAGGAATTTGACAGAAGTCTTACTTGCAGTATTAGGGGAAATTCCACTTCAAGGAATTCACTGGCCGAAGCCTGGAGCTTTCTATAAAGCAAGATGGATGTCAACAGTAATTTATGGGGCAAAAATGTACGCATTTAGTAAGCAATTGGGTTATGATCCAAAAACAGTTTAAAAACTGCGTAAAATATGCCTCTTTAATTCTCTTAGTTATACTAAATGCTGGTTGGGTGCTCCAAAAGCTTTAGATGCTAATGTGAATGGCATTATGCTTTGGCATAGTTTGAACAGCTACAAAGCTATCGATCCTGAGGTTACTTAGGCTGCTCTTTCAGCCTTAAATCGACACTTGTGGTATTTGGCAGAGGAGATAATAACATTTTCTCTCTTTTCAAAAAAGATTACTGAAGAAGAAAAAAAATCGCCTCTTCATTGTTATAATTCAAGAATGAATCGATAACTTTACCAAAGGCTGTTCCTGTATTCTTAAATTTAAATTTACAAACAAAATTATTTCAGCTAGTAGGGCCCAGTTCATGACTATTTTGTGAAATATTTAAGCAGAAGGGATCCTGGCTGAAAAAATGTCCATTGACATGGGAAGAGGATGTTGACTATAATGAAATAAAATTATTTGCAAAAAACTTAAAAGTTGCCAATGATATAGCAGAACGCGGAGTCAAGCTGGTGCAGGATTTTTCTCAGAAAATTACGAAGGATGAAGAACAGAGGCAGTGTTTGCTGCAGTCGGTTGAGCAGTCTAGGAAATCAGCACCAACCTTCACTAAATCCTGTTTAAAACATTTGTAAAATTTTAAGTGCTAAGTGCACTGATATAGGAATTTCAATTTACTTTGCAATAGATTACTTGAATTTTCACTCAGTTTAAAATGTAGCCGTTTTCTTAAATGTATATTTTGTGGGTTTATTTTATTCAGGTAGTATTTAGTTACTATGTCAAAGTATATAACAGTGTTCTAATACTTTCAGTGTGAATTATATTATTATATGAATATACATTTATAATCAGAACGTGAAAAACATTTCAGACATTCGTATTTTCCGTGACACCCTAATGTAGTATACTAAAAAATTATGTAAAATATGAAATAAAAATGACATAAAATAGGAGTAATATTGCTTTTATTGGCAATTTCAGAAACCGTTTGGCTAGTTTCATGAATTTTGATCTGGCAACACTGGTTTAGGTTATACTTTGCAATCATAAGAGAAACTGCCAACGGTAAAATGGAACTCTGAGATTCAAAGAGTGATGGAGCGAATTATAAAGTTGAATAAATAATGCTTTCTGAATTATTTTAAACGATAATTAATACAATTAATAAATTCAATGTGATTGGACTTACCCCCAAATCCGACCAGCTGGAAGGGAAGAGGCACAACTCCAAGAACCACTAATGCATGAATGAAAGGGATATAAAACATTGAATTGATTAAAGAACATGCAACCGCAGAAGTGAAAGATTTGTATTCGACTGACTTTTACATTTTCACTGGAAACGTAAAAAAAGTAAAAAAAAAAAAAGCCCTGCAAGCGAGAGAAAAGAAAAAAATGGAAATAAAAGTTCGTGCCAGACTGTTTGAGCTCAGCCTTCGAAGCTTGATTGCGGAAAATACTCCAGGGAGCCCGAAGCCCCAGCAGTGGAGCAAGACGACTGACAGCACGTCGCAGTTCTCCTTTGGAGGTGTTGAGGGTGGCCACTCTCGAAATTCCATCATTTACCGGATGCTGAGCGACAATTCTTTCCAGGATCCAGGAACAAGGGAGTTGGCCAGGCTCTTGCAGGAGTACCAGTTGCCCAGGTTGCTGGTGAATCCCCGTCTTCCACTTGGCTCGACTCATCAAAGTAAGGAGGAAGGCTGCGCTCCACTGTCTCCAGAACTTGATTTTCATAGCCTGCAAAAGATACCACATGGAAGAGAGGCCAGGCGAAGAGTTAGTACATGAATATTCTGGAAGTTCTAAGAATGGAGCACCGATGTGGAAGTGACCCGGTCTGAGAGGGGACAAATCCTCAGGGTCAGTTGAAAGAGGCATGAGAGGACGTGAATTCACGCACCCTACAGTTTGACTCAGCACCATTGTGACTTCCTAAAATGTGAGGATTTCCCCGTTGAAGGTTTTAATAAGATGGCGTTTTATTAGTTTTACGAAAGCCTACCAAAGCCCACCAAAGTTAGGGGCATAAGGTGGGATGAAATGCCAATTAACTTGGCGGATGGAACAGAAATCTGGAATTGGGGTGTCTGTGGTTAGATTAAACGAAGATTTCAGATTGGATGAGGTCCCTATGAAGGCCTTGCCGTTGTCGGGGAATATCTCGTTCAGAAGTCCTCTTCGGTCATTAAATCATCGTAGGGTAAGTAGAAATGCATTCGCAGATATGTCAGACACCAACTCGAGATGCATTGCTTTCGTACACATACAAATAAAGAGACAAATGTATGATTTGAACTTAGTGTACTTTCCTTTATGTTGGCATTTTTTGCTGATTGCACAAGCAAAATCTATCCTAAATTTTCGAACGTCTACATGGGGTGATTCTTGTACTGGGCAAGTTTCCCATGACCTGATAAGTAGAGGTTTTGCGGATAATTTAAAACATCGAAAACAGTTTCTCAGTTCCCGCTTCACTACAGACTTTCCATCAGGAATGCAGAACTGTTTCCGTATGATAGAAAGAACCAACTCTAGACCAACATGCAGACTCACATCGTTGAAATGACGAATGATGGCTCTGGTAACTGGGTGTTTTTTGGAAAGGAGCAGGGAATCATTTTGGTTGAATTTCAGTGTAGGGGATTCTGCAAACCTCCTACTCTTAGGAGCTCGTCATGTTGAGGCAGGAGTGGGTTTAAAGAACGCATTTCGCTTTTAGGATTTACAGTTTTTTGCTTTTTCAAACCTTCAATCTCTCATGCGAATTCCGTGGTTTGAATTAATCTGATAATAAAGTAAATAGAAGCCTTTAGCTCCATAGATGTTAAACTCTCATGAATTTTTTCTTCAGAACTCGTGTTTTTTACGAAGCAAAAAATCCATGCCATTTCCCTCACTAATCTCATAAATGACGAAAACTTTTGAAGAATGTCTAAACTATTCTCGGTTTGGCTTACGAGCGATTGACTTTCCACAGGGTTTTCTGTCACAACTTTGCGAAAAATTTGAAAGTGAAGGACCCGTATTTTCATGGAGCCACTCAGGTCCATTCAACCAGGTTTCAATAAGTTTGAGCTGCTAAGGAAATTGGCTTCGTGCAGCCCAATCTGCCGGATTTGCACTGCCGGGTATATGGTGCCAACTCTCTGTGGATGCTAATTCTCTTATTTTACTAACCCGGTGTTGAACGAATCGAATAAATAAATATACACACACACACACACACACACACATATATATATATATATAATATAATGAGTATCACTAACATGTGCTGTTTTGTCAGTTTTAAACAGATTAGTTTAGAAACCTCATTTCTATACCAATATTGGTTTTATCCTTTAGAGCACTGTCTTCTCAACTCCGTCTGCTAACCCTGAAATATAACTGACATGGGATCGTTGCGTGCCCAAAACCAATTTTCCTTTAATTTCGTCAAGTTAGTTTGCCTGTGCAGAACCAACATCGCTCCAGTTACCACCTTGCCAATGCCGACGCTGAGCCGTTAAAGAATGTGTCGGCCCCCGTACCACTTCCTTTAGTACACCTCTTGTACACTTCGAATGCGAAGTTTGATGGCAATCTGCTCACCCGTTTCGGCTTCCGAATGCTTTTTATAGAGGAAGTTCAATTATAACCATCCTGTATATAAATTCTAGTATTCGGCATCACTTTGTTTTTATTCTCAGTTTCGAGCACCCGGAGCCCTATTTTTTTGGTTTGTTAGACATCAAGCTCGATATTTGAAACTTTTTCAGCAATCATTTCACTAATCAAGCAGAAATAATTTACATTTTTTTACAGAATACGCAAATATTTTTACAGAGTTCTACATAATTAAGCTATATTTCCTAATATTATCGCTTGTCCTATGGTGTTGTTTATAATTATTTATTCCAAATATTTAAGATATTTTCATGAACATGGTAGAGGGCTGAAATGTGAAGGTCCAGGGTTCCGGCCAACCGCATGGCTGTGCATCTAAGATTCTCTAATATCCCGTAATACTTGGCACCTATGGACATGTACATAGACATAGTTGCTTATTTGTACGGTTTTTGCGGAAGATTTCTCAGCACTATTTTCTAAATGTTTGTTATACATGAAAAAATTGTATTTGATCGTGAGATTATCCGTAGGGTAGTCTCCAGGAAAAACTGTAAAGTTTGGCAGCTATGCTTTAAGATTCATTCTTTCTCTCGTTATGTATATCGAGTGTGTGTGTATTACATTAAAATGAATTATATTTTATTTAGCACGTGAAAGTGCAAGTTATTTGTTGAAAGTAGAGAGGGGTGATTTCTTTCACAGCAAAGACGGATTGAAAGGTTGGCGGAGGGGCGATCGCTCCCCCCTTTCAAGAAAAAAGAAGTTAATGTAAAAATCATATATTACTTCCATAAAATGGATGTGCATGTGAATTTTCCAACTAATAGCTCCCACCCAGAAAATTGTATTAATCCGTCGCTATTTCACAGTGCGTTGATTTGAGAAACGTTATTATAGTCCAGGACCTGACTGCAGTTCTGTGGAAAAGTTTGAGTATGGAGAATTTTTTTTCAGGAATATTTAGTAGGTGTCTTAGTAAGCATTTTGGACTTGGGTGGACATCCGTCACCTGGTACATTTTCCGTCTATGAGGTCATCAAAGATGTCGGCTGCTCGCATCTCAGAACTGCTCATATCTAAGTTAATACTTGTCCGATTTGTATGAAATTGCACTTTTTTATATTAATTTACCCTTATTTTATTAAATAACGTATGTAATAGTGTGTAATGCAGACGGTGTGTAGTTTTCAGGCATTAACCAGTTGACAGTTTTGTTCAAACGTCGTTCGGGTAGCTTAGTTTTCTACTCGTATAAACTGATTTGTCTGTATTTTGTTCGTTTAGATTGTAATTTTTTCTAACAAATGGCTCTAGTAGTCTTCTAAAGATAAGATTGCAAAACCAGTATAAGCCGCTTTTAGGGTTAGGTTTTAATGCTTGCAGAAAAGGCACGAATTTCGTATGAATTTCTCTTTTGTTTTTTTAGATTGTAAAGTTTAAATGTAAGTGTGGAATTCATAAACTTGTCCAGAGCATTGCAAGACCGTGTAATAGACTTTAATCCAGACAAAAAAACATGCATTATTTGTAATGAAAGTGATAATAGTGTGATAAGTACAGAAAATGGTCGAAAAAATATATGGACCGCTGCACAAGTGCGAAACGACATTGTTACCAAGCGTTTGAGCTTATTAAGTTAAGAAGTAGTGTTTGTCTATCATATGAATAATGCATGCTACAAACAATACTGCCATAAGAAATCCCTTTTAAAACTTCAAAGTGAGAAAGAGATATTGAAAATGAAGGCAATGCCAGCACTTCTCAACCGACTGTACAGGAAAGTTCTAGGAAGTCTGGAAGAAAGCGTGCACGCTCATACTCCTCAAGCTGGAGGTATTTCTACTGTTTACGTATTATCTGTAACCTAAAATTGCATAACGCATTTACGAGAAATATAGAATAAGAGAGTATCCCAGAGCTCAAGAGTTTTTAATAGCTATGTTATATTTACAAGATGATGTTTTCACTCGTGCTTGTGACTTGGAGGATATGCCAAGTTTTTTTGGTGCTGATCTATTATGTTACGAAAATTGTACTGCTGGTTACTTACTGAGGTATAAACGAAAACTTGAAGCAAGCGAAGAGAGTACCCCTCAGATTTAAAAAAGAATTACAGTATTTTCTCTTACAGTTGATGATATCAAATCTGGACTACATAAAGGTTGTGGATGCACCCTTAGAAATTTAATATACAAAATGAAGACAACAAAGTCTGTAACAAGGAGCTAAAACTAATGTTATGTGAGTATTTTGGAAATGAGATAACGTTTGCAAAACCTAAAGAGGCAAATAAACCAGACATGTTTTTTTTTTCTGCATCTCTTCAACCAGAACTAGTAGCAAATGTTCAAAGAAGTTGCAATCCTCTAACAGAATGTGCTATTCTATTGAGAGATTCATTGCAGAAGCTAGACTTTAGGCTCAGTGGTAAATTTGGTGATACTCAGGACCTTACAAGCTCTTGGACTAAGAGTAAAATGCCAAAAGTTTTCATAAACGTTTTCAGTACGTTATTTGGTATAGATCCAAATTCCATCAAGGAAGCTGATATCATTGAAACAGAAAGGGATGAAAACTTGGGAAAAAAGATGCATTCACAGAAATGGTATCTTAAGGCACGAGTGTTATTGGAAATCATATACTACAACATAGATCGCGGAGCGAAAAAAAACGCCATTACATATGATGATGGGGTAAACAATACATGAGACGTGTTAAAACGAAGCATTGATAACAAGCTCAATCATCTAGGTATTGGGGTGAGCTACAGTGAAGCGATTCGTCACCATCATAATCTTGCACAATATGCTCTTAAGCAGTCTCCTAATGAAGTATGGTTCCCAGTCATTTCAAGATTGATTAATAGACAATTGGAGCCTTCGGTAATTTTGATCATGAAGAATGTACTTTATCTGGTATAGGAGGTTCTCATGACATGTGTGATCTTTTTCAAGACAAACCGCTGGATATAACATTTAAACCATGTTTATCGAAGACTGGTATCACACGAGGTTTGAAACCAATTCAAGAACTTCTTCCATGCCAAAAGTTACAATCGTATAACGAACTTGAAAAACGCCCTAATCTCCAAAGCGATTATGAAGTTAACTCAGATTTATTTACAATGGATAAGGATAAAAAAAGCAATACGAAAATTTAGACATCTTATGTCAGTTTTTAAGAATTGCAGAACCTATTTCCCACAGTTCTGATGTTATTATTGATTACGACCTTTCCACTCCAGAAGAAAACCTTGAACATCTTGTACCATCGCGGAGTTCTTTCTAAGCACTTTCTTCAAAAGAAGATTTATAGCAAAAGCAAGTTGGATTTTTTCCAGTAATTGCGTACCCAGTAAATCAGCATGTGAATGTTTACACAATTCTGTTAAATTTCAATAATGTCTTTGACCAGTTAAACCAACAGTACTTACCAGCAACCTGTGATGAAAGTGTATACGCTATTGCACGCGAAGGCCTGCTAATCAATCCAAATAAATTTACAAATATTGTATCGATTTTGTGGGCATTCCACATGGCTAAAATTGTGGCTAGTTGTATAGGTAAATATCTTTGGGGAAGTGGAATAACCATTGTGCTTATTGAATTCTCAGTGTTTGAAGTAAATGTGGTAAACACTGTTTTAAATGGTAAAAACTGTATGAGGGGAATCAAAGGGATGTTTAGGTTGGGAGAAACGATGATTAGATTGCAAGTGAAGTAATTTTTGGAAGAACATTCCATTGAGTCCTATGAATCTAACTTTGAAAAGTTAGATTCATAAGAATTGCCACCAGCAGAATATTTTTTCGGCATGGGAAAAAACAAAACAAATTATATAGATGTAGATGTCAAATAGGAGAAACTCTTCACAGATTTTTTGAAATTTGTTGAACAAGGACGACAAACATCAGAATAGTTTTTGTACTGGGATAATTTCCTGAAATTGCTCCAGCTTCTAAAAAAATTTGATTCGTTCCGATAGACAAGGTCTTTAGGAATTGCATCTAGACACAGTACAAAAACTTCTACCAGTATTTTCTGTCTTTGAATGCGTAAACTATCAACGATGGGCTTCTTTATATTTGGCAGACATGAGAAGACTACCCAAGACAGCCTCCGAGATGCATGAAATGTTCATGGGTAAAGAATGTTGTGAAACGCTATGAACATAAATTTTCAGCTGTTGCAGTGGACCTTGTATTAGAAAAAACCATTAATAGATCCCATAAAAGCTCATCTGGTATCGTAGGGTGTACTAAGCAAAAGCAGTTTGTACCAGAATAGGAGATAAAACATCATGAGCGTCCCATGATATCAAATCTATTTCGGGAAATGGCAGGCTCCATTGCTATTGTCGACGGTTTGGACATCCAGCATGAGTTTTCTAAGAAGCAAACCCAGAGCCTAGATGCAAAGGTGACCTCAATGTTTAAATACATTTTACAAAAAGGTAACCCGTTTGTTAAACTTCCTAATCCATTACACAATCTGCTAGCAAAAGCACTGGTTTCACAATATGCAAAAGAAAATATATTAAATGTGTTTAAGATCGGCGATGATTTGTATTCTTCATTGGGCAAAACACGATATGAAAACAAAACAATAAGGATTTAAAGTACCATCCACAAAATCATGCTACCAGCATTTTATAGTAATAGAAGATGATTTAGTGCCAGAAAAGAATTTACAGAACTATCAAACTGATTTCATTGGGGTATGTAATTGCATAAAACGTTCCAAATCCTCTTTTATTTTTAGGGAAAATGAAGAAACCTGTTGTTCTTTTCGTAAGTGTGGTAGTACGCAGTTAGATTCAATATGTAACAATCCTTTTGCAGTTTCATTATAATCATTTTTTTATTCACGGTAATATATGTCTATGTTGTAATCGAAAATAGTATAACAAATTAACTTGTTGTTTATTAATTTATGTCAACAGTTAAAAACCATTGCTATTTTCATCTTACAAATTGTAATTACAGTATATTGATATAATGTTTATGCTAATCGGTCAAGTATTAACTTGGATATGAGCAATTTTGTGATCGAGCGGCCGCCATCTTTGATGACGTCATAGCCAGAAAATGTACCAGGTGGCGAATGTCCACCCCCCAAGCCGAAAATTCTTTCTAAGGCACCTATTAAACATTTCTGAAAAAAAAAAATCTCCATACTCAAACTTTCCCACAGAACTGTAGCTAGGTCCTGGACTATTACACACGTAGAAAAAATGACTCGTGATTAATCAAAATTGGTCGTGCACAGTACTTGTTTTCAAAAGTAAACTTTATCTGTTTTCGCTAGAAAAATAAAACCATAATGGGCAGAGATACTCCACGGGAACACTATAGATTGCAGCTATAGAAGTAGCGAGAAAAGCCACTTAAAATAATAAAATTGAAGCTGATGGAAGCAGAATAAACTTTAGCTCTCAGGAATAACAGGAGGTGTTTATTTCGTTTGCGAACCACAGCATATACTTTAAAATACTCTTGGTGACGTAAAGCACAATTGTAACACAATACTTGTATAATTAATGAAGGTTGTAACATATGGTAATAACATATTTTTACAATTGGCATGCATGTGCGGAAAAAAAATCCCTGCCTGTTGGATCTTAGCGAACTTTTTCGGAAGTCAGTATGAACTGTATAGCCAGGGGGAGAGGGATTACATATTATATGATGTCTTCCAATGTCATAATTTTGATTCGAACAGTGAAAAAATGCAATCCCAATCAACGCCAAATATAGCAGAATGTTACATCCTGATGAAGGCGCCATAGGAGAATATAAAAAGTTAGGCTTGCAACGAGCTGGTATATTTAAATTGCAGTTTGCAAAATGCTTTTTTTTTCGAATGGGCGGACGCTGGCTCATCAAGCATTTTTGCCACTTCCAATTACCTAAATTACTGGTCAGTTTATCACGGGAGCACTCGATGGGCGGCCAGTGGTACCCCTATGAAGGGACGGACAAGTTAGCATCCATGCCCATGCCGGAATTCGAACCCGCACCCAAGGCATGATAAAATGGTTCTAAAGCCACTACACAACCTGTGTGGCTAGTTTGCAAAATTTATATTATTCAATCTTATGAAACGGTAATTATTCAGGGTACTAAAAAAATATGAATCTTGATTCTTGAACACAATACCGCACTGTAAAATTTTCTGTAGGAAAGATCCAATTTTGCGAAATTTATTTGTGTTTACATAAAGCCGTTTTATTATTATTTCACAACTGTCATAACTTTATTATTTATAATGCATATTAAAGATTGTGGAAAGATATAATGATTGCTTCAATGCCTTTACTCTATATTCCTTGTAGAGCTGATAAGTTTTCTATTACCATTTGCCACTTTACTGATAGAAAATCATGAACCTGGAGTGTTGAACACGATTCTTTTAGTTTTCCGAAGAAGAAGAAAATAAAATAACTTTTTGAGACACTCTGAGTTGAGAGAAAAGAAGAAACATTCAAGAATATTTTCCTGAAACTTCATTTGAAATGTAAAAAAGACTGAAAAGTTGAAGAGCAAGCCTAAGAAAGGGCATCTAAAAGTAAATATGTGATCGAGATAGGTTTCTTTGAGGGACATGTAGAAAAGACTTCTATTTTAAAGAAAGTGAATCACAAGTGCAATAGAAAAAGAGAGAACTCCGGGAAAAAATAGGAAATGGTGATTCTTTCCTCCAAATAAAAATCTCAGAGTAAAATGTTCTCGGAATGTAATCGAAAGTAAGCAAGTGTATTTTTGAAAGTCTTGAGTTACGAGTTTTGATCTGCATTACAAATGATTAACATCATTGGTATTTTGAGTTCGTCATGACTGTTCGCTTTCCAAGATGGCCGATAGCTAATGACAAAACCGTAAGCTATGCATATATGTTTATTCCTGAAGAAATATGATTAAATGAAGTGAAAACATATTTTACATATTGTGAGATTAAATGGATTTCTGAAAGAGAAATAAAGAAATGTAAATTTTATTTAATTGCTCTTGCTACAAGTAGAGTTGCCAACTTCTCCGGAATACAATTAACCACTTTTTTGAAACAGCAACTTTTCGCTTAAATCACCGCAAAATACCGATGCTTAGCCTAGTGGCTAATTACCATATCGGAAGAATATTTTTTAAAAAAATACTGTGTGCGGAAGGTGTCAGTTATATTCCGCAGTAATTGGAAAATCTGTACAAGTTATGTACAGATAAATGTTTAAAAAACATTTGATGTATGCTCACAGTTTGCGCTATTCATAGATGCCAATTTCTACGGAATATAATTAAACATTTTTTATTAACAAAAAAATTTCGGCCTTGAATTTAGCAAAATTATTGAATTTAACCTGCAAGTTTTTTAAGGCTTGAAAAAAATTTTGAAAAAATTTACTGTTTACAAAAAGTGGTTAGTGATATTCCGTAAAGGTTGGCAGCTAGGCTAGTCTTTTGCTCAGATTTTTATTTTTTAAAAGAACTGTGTTTGAATTCAGTTATACGTCTTACATAATGCATTATTTTCAAATTTTATTGCCGGCAGCAAAAACCGAAAAAGATATTGTCCCGGAAAATGACTATTTTAAACTCTAATTCTGATATCAAATTCGCGATGTTACACTGTCACATTTATAAGAAACAACAGTCTGCCGTATATGCGACACTCGATTTACACTTTCATAGCATATTGTGTGATAGAAGGAAATAAATCGAGATTGAGGAAACAACGTCTGGAGGAAAATATCCCTCACAGATTGTTTTCATAAATACACGTTAAATTCATATCAGGATAAAAAAGAAATTCAAAATTCTGAGTATATACTAACTTAAAAATCAGTATAAAAATCAATATAGGTAAGGTTGGTAGAAACTAGAACACGTTACAAAGAGAAACATCAATTCAATGGAAGAGTTCCCCAAGTTCCGGCTGTCTCAGAGTTGAAAACTGCTCCGCAATATCATTAACTACTTTTGTTAACAACAAAGTTTTGGATATTTTCGAAATGGCAGTCAGCAAGGCGGTCTAATTTAGAAAGTTTTCTGTAACTCAAATAAGAAATTATTGTTAGAAAAAATGATTAGCCAGTTAACGGTCGGACTTATTTAAAAAAAAAAAAAAACGGTCATAAAGGTACCCATTATCTTATTCAATAAATATTGTATAAAAACAAACGTATGAACAATATATGCATTCATTTTTAGGCTTAGGACATTTTGATTAAATAAAATTCCGGGCGTATGAATTGAAATGTTCTGATCTTTCTGGCACATAACTTTTGAACTCTCCAGCCCGAAATGTCAGGACAGCGAGACGGAAAGTGGTTAATCTCTTCGGGAGCAGTTGGAAGCTGTACTGTCTTGTAGCTGATTGAAGAAGCTTTCTACAATAATCCCATTTCACTCAACAGAATTATAATTCTATTCTTTGTCGTATTTGCCTTTGTTGTTGGGAATTTTCAGTTAGATTCTTGTTTTTATTTATTCTACTAGCTGCGTACCCGTTCTCCGCACGGTAGGGTATGAAACTTTTCCTTACATGTATAATTCGAATTGATCCCTGTAATGTGGAACCTAAAAATAAGCAAAATGATTTGACTCTTGGCGTAAAGTTCCTCACTAGTTATTCGTAAAGTTAGCATGAGTACTGACCTGTGACCATTGTAATATTATGACACAAAAAAACTATGTCCGTGTCATTCGCGATCAGAAAAAGAAAAGCTTAACGGTTCCTAAAAATTTCTAACTTTCAAAATGTCTCATTTCTACATCACACGCTTTTTTAGATTTAAGTTATACCATTAATACCTTAGATACTACATGATATGAAGAACCGTTTAATAGAAACCGTATTAAAGAAAAAAAAGTTCAGGTACAGTCGTTTCTGTGGAAACTACCGCGGGATATATTAATGCGACTTAAAATTATTTAATGTTTAGTTAGCTGTGATGTAAGACGGCTATTGAAAAACGAATAAAAACGAATAGTTTTACGAAGTATTTATTAATGCAGTATATTGTGCTTTGATCAGTATTGCCATAGCATATCTACTAACTATTACTTATACTATCTTTTACTAATACCAATATATTTTCATTTTTCCATCTCTAACGCTTAATTTAAAGAAACGGTTTAGATATTTGCTACAAATGTAGTCTTTTAATGTTTGGCGATTCTTTGCAATTTACGCATTAGCAAAAACGATAATCGTTTCACTTTATCGTTACCATTAAAACAGCTCTCCATACATTTTTATGCATAATTCTTGTCAGGTTGGCATATTTAGCACTGCAAAATATTTCTTGCGATTCGAAAACGTGTCCCGTTTAAAAACTCAATCGTAAATAATGCTGAGTAATTCATTGTTGAAAAAACAGTATTCAATTCTTTTTCTGGCAACGTAATATAAAACATGGAATTATTTCGTGAGGTGTGTTCTGACTGAGTTTCGAAAGGGGTTATAAACTCGTTACATCAAAATGACGTAGATTTCGCATGCGAAAATTCGATTATTTTAAAGTAATTTTATTTATATTTTTCAACTGGCAGCTATTCAGTTTTAGTTACCATGACGGCTAAATTTGCAAGCTTAATATCAAATGAAATCTTGAAGCTGCTACTATTGAATTCAAAATCCTTCTTTACATAAAAATGCGCAAAAAAATCTCCTAATTTGTATTTTTCCTCCGTTCTTCTTTTAAAAGTGGGCGAATTGCATGCTCTGTCTTTTGCCGAAACATAAAATAGTTATGACGGATAGAATTAAAGATGCAACAGTTTTAAAATTATTTTACGCAAACGTCGTCAAAAGAGAAATTATTTTTAAAAATTCTCAAAAATCAGCAAAACATGTTACATAGTCAAAACAAACTGTTTTCGAAAGAATTTTTTTTCCTCTGTACGATGATGCAAACATCGTTTTACTGCGAGTGCAATGACCGGTGTTATTACGTATCATGCAAGAAAAATCGCTAAAAATCGGACAAAACATAAAATAAAACATTTTCTAATTCGAATTTCGAAAAAATCGCTCCAAGGCGTGTTAGGATCTGTCCTAGCGAAGCCGTTTGCAAAATTCGGTAGGTCTGCGACCAACCGTCTCGGCGCAATGCGATCGAGAGACGCGCGCAAGAAGATCGGAGGTCACAAACTTACATACCTACATACATAGCTACATACAATGTTTACTCTTATATTTTATTACTAGCTGCGTGCCCGTTCTTCGCACGGTAGGAAACGAAAATTTTCCTTACATGTGTAATTCGAAATTATTCGTGATGTGGAATTAAAAAAAAAAAAAAAAAGAGCAAAATTATTTGACTCTTAATGTAAAGTTTGTGTCATGAGTACTAACCTGATCATTGCAGTATAATGACTCAAAAAACTACGTCAGTGTCATTCACTATCAAAAAAGTGGAAAGCTTAATGGTTTGCAGAGAACTCCTGGCTTTCAAAATGTCTTATTTCTACATCATACTGTTTTTTAGGCTCAAGTTGTAGCATTAAATACCTAAGACACTACATGAAATGGAGCACCATTTATTTCTTTCCGAAAATGTACCATATAAGGAAAGTATTGCAATCATGAAAAAAATTCGACTTCGAGATTTTGGTGTATTTACACGTTTTGAGGTCTTCTGAATTCATTTATGCTATTTTCAAGAGATGTTTTTAAAATAGCTGCGCACCGGCTCTTCATACGGCTCTTCATATTTTACTACCGGCTATTTTATTCACCGGCTCTTCATATTTTACTACTAAAATCATATCTGCATGTGACAAAACAGAATTTCATTTTTAAAAAAGTTCAAGTAATCTCTACTGTTGAAATTATTGCGGGATATATTAACGCTAATTAGAATTACTTTTCGTTTAGTTGGTTGTAAGACAACCGTTGAAAAAGGATAAACACTTTTAATTTCATGAAATATTTATTAACGTGGTACATTGCGATTTATTCATACTATCTTTACAAATCTAATAATACTACCTATTACGTACATTAATACTATCTATACTCGCTTCTCCCTCTTCAAGGCTCCCTTAAAAGAAACAGCTTCGATTATTTGGCCTCAATGGGATCTTTTGATTCTGTGGCGATTCTTTGCAATTTACGCATTAGCATAAATAATAATCATTTCACATAATGGTTGCCATTAAGGAAACTCTCCATATATATTTAATTTATACATAGTTTTATAAGATTGGCATATTTAGCGCCGTAAACCATTTCATCTTACTGTGGGGAGAAAATATCCAAGGGATGCCATTTTAAATATCCAATAGCGATATCTTTTATATCCTCCATAGTCCTGTCTCCTGAAAAACATCAAACTGTGTAATCTCGAGGAGCTACTTATTCCTATTTTAATTGTGACAGGGCGTTAGAGTTGCAGAGTTTACAAATTTCACACATTTTTTTTTAATTTATGACGTCACTGTTTGACTGCGGTAAAGGATACCCCGGTAGATTAATTTCGGAGTTACTTTCGATATTTCGCATAATTGTTTTCAAACGGTATCATTAAAACTTTGCGTGACCTTTATGGAGGAACGTAATTCAACGTTAAAATAAAACTATACTCGCAACCTGCATGCGTATGTTAGGCAACGCCTGCGCTAAATTAAATGCCAAAAATAAAAATAATAAATAGAAAAATTTTAATATATCGCGCTTTGAAACGAACTTTGTAACTTTTAAAATGAACATTTTCAGCGCCGTGAAAACATTTCAATTTTTAAATAAGCACCGGATTAAAATACCACTTCTAATAATAATAGTGAATTTCTTAGTTTATTTCTACAGTAAATTTTAATCAAAATATCGTCTCCCTGTGTTGAAAATAGAGCTGGAATAAATGAGTTAAAATTATGGAGTATTTTTTACGTATCTTAAAGCATTTGACGTCATAGATCCTCACTTGCGAATTGAAATTCTGATATCCCATTTAAAAACTCGATTGGTTGAAAAAACCCTTTTTTCTAATCCTTTCTGTGGCAACAACCGAATATAAATTCTCGTGCCGTGATCGCAATGTAATGAATGGCGTAAGTTCGCGTTGATGCTATTAAATTCTAAACATTAGGCTGCATTAAAATTCGTAAAAAATCATCTAATTTACATAATTTTTTCGTTTTTATTTTAAAAGAGGGAGAAAAGAATGTTTCACGATTTGTCAAAATATCTAAGAGTTATGACGGATAGAATTCAAGATGCGACAGTTTTAAAATTATTTTACGAAAAAAAATCGTGAAGCAGATGTTTAGTAAAAAAATTCCTAAAAATCGGTAAATCAGGTTAAGCATTCAGAACAAACTGTTTTTAAAAGAAAATTTTCTCCTCTATCCGATGATATAAATGCCGTTTTGCTGCGAGCGTAATTTCCGCCGTTATTACGAATTAGGTGAGAAAAAATGCCAAAAATCGCATAAAACATAAAATAAAAAAAAATCTAGGTCGAATTTTGAAAAAATCGCTTCTAGGTGCACAACTACATATTTACATCTTCCCGAATACCAAATTTGGTGTTTCTAGGTGTAGCCGTTTGTCCGTAACGCTGCAGACAGACACACACACACACACACACACACACACACACACAGACACCTTCTTTTATAATAAGTAGAGATTATCAAAACTTTAATCATTAAATTAGTAAATATTGAAAACTGTTGCACAGTTGTCAACTTTCACTCAATACAACCAACCTCTTTTTGTAAACAGTACGCTTTTTCAATATTTTTTCAAAACAATGACAAAATCACAACCTGAACTATGGGGGGGGGGGAGGAACAAAATCTTCTAAATTTTATACCGAATATTACTGCTCACAAAAAGTGGTTAATTATATTCCGTAAAAGTGGGCAGCCATGCTGTTGATTTATTCGTTTTCTAATTCTGTTTATTATTTAAAACCAACTATATTTACTGCGCACGTTTTTAAAAATATAAACAGAAAGATGTTATAAGACTTACGGTAAAACGAAAGCTAGAACCCATGAGCAACACCACCTCAATTGAAATGTTCGTACAAGTTTCGAAATCTCGTTCTATAGTAGGTATAAGGAAGTTATTGGAAATTTCTGATGATTCACTGAAATTTAGTTTACATATTTAACTCGCTTTTAACATCGTTTGAAGATGCAAACTAGAATTTTTTACTCTTATTTTTGTCGTGGATTACTACACAATTGAGAATTCAAACATAAAATCTGTAAATTTTGTATAGAATTCACTTATGCATGTTCAGGACCACATGGCTTTGTGTAGTTAGTTGACCTTAATCAGAACAAATTACCGATGATGCTACTCTACTTCTTCATGAAAATTGAAATCACTCAGCAAATTAAGTGTATAGTCAGCATAATGCCGTCTTTTTCTCGTTTTAATTCTATGCGTACCTACTAACTTAAAGGAACATAAATAACCACTCTTTGTAAACGGTGATTTTCGTTTTTAAAATGTAGAAAGGTAAAAGAGGAAAGAAATAGAGGGAGAGAGATTGAGTTGAAAGGGTAGCCTCGTCACCATTTGAAAAAAATATTCAGCGAGCATGATGTTAACAAAAATGGGTTCCTCATGTTCCGTAGATGTTGCAGCTATGGCATTTGGTGAAATAAGATATATATTTACTTATGCTGATTTATGAAAGTTTAGCCTATATCAATAACAAATGTTCGCTTACTAACATGTATTTTTTTTGTTCCAGTTGGTTTTCTAACTAACGGTTTTACTTTTTTGTACGAAATTTTTTGGGTCCCCAAATAGCGTCATTTAACTTCGCTTACATATTATTATTTATTTTCGTAAATTCTATAAAATATTACCTTTTCACTACGTTTATCTTTATGGAATGTTGTAATTCTGATACATGGTAGTTTTAGAAGGATTTTAATGACTTTTTTCTGCTTTTCAATTGTTAAATGCCCCTTTATTACCATTATACTGGTTTCATTCCTCTGTTGACAGCTGCACTCCTTTATAGCCTGGTACCAAACACTATATTAGGCAGCATCGCTTACTCGCAAATTCCTTTAGTAGAAGATGTCTTATCCTTTGACAAAACGGCCAATAAATTCAGATGCAATAAAAACTGACTCCCTTATTGAAGGAATAATTTTGAAGAGGGCTCAGGGCACGAGGCTTTTAACTCCATGTGTAGGACTCAACAATGCATTTTCAAGTTTTGTATTGAGTCCTCATACATGTAGGGCTAAACAAAGTATCAGTAAAGTGCGCTAAGAAGTAATCCACACCAAAGCCTTTAAAAAAGGAAAAATTAAAAATAGAGGGTGAGCGGGTTAAAAAGTCTAGTTGAGTCAGTCAGTCAGCATGGCAAGTGGGAGAATAGGTGGCAAAATTGTATCTTACGTGTAGAACTTAAGGGTGGGTAAATTACAAGGCAAAGTCTTCTAGTACAGAATTAGTCACCGGTTGTTGAAAATGAAGGGTCCTCATGAATACAGATTGATCCGGGTCGGCACCTTTCACTGAGTATTTTGTGTAATGGCAAGATTACACGATGGGCATCGCCCTGCTCTGTGTGTGTGTGTATGGGGGGGGGGTCTCCATCAACACAAAGTTTGACAGGGGGTAAACTGCGGTAAGACGAGGTTTCAGTTCAAGTCGGTCGCTCGATAAAAAAAAATAAATAAATAAATAAATAAATAAAAACTTGAGGGCAGAGAGCCTTTCCCAGCAGCTCAAGTCTAGTTAAAGGTGTACCTTTAGCGAAAAAACACTACAAGGAAAAAACAACGGGTAGGTCTTAAAACGAGACAGTCGACAGCAACTTCAGACTAACTAAATACACCCGGCCAAGGACACTACCAAGTAGTCAGCTACGGCCTTGCGTGACAACATTACACTGCGAAAGCATGCTTGCTCCGAAAATGAAATTCAATTAACAGTTTAAAAGTAAATACTTATAAAATTTCTGGTAAGTATTATAAGCCATCGTAATTTTCCTCATATTGAAGGATAAAGTTAAAATACCTTTTCGTTGTAAATTCACTTTTATATGTATTTTCCACCACATTATAGTTGTTTTGGAAGAAATGCCACCTCTAAATTTCATTTTGAATTTAAAGTTATCAAAAAGGACTGATAATATATAGTCAAATTTAGCCACTAGTATTTAGTATGAAAAAATTTAAAAAGGCCTACTTAAAAGAGAATTCTTGGCAATAACAGACAAGACCACGTTTGACTGAGTAGTGTTATGATACCAATACAATATTTCTCTTTTCCGACTCAAGATTTTCTGTTCCAGAACGTGTAGATTTCAAATTGGCAGTCTATTAAACAAATACTAAGTACTTATTTTTTCACGTCTTCAGTCCTTTCGACATGGGGAATTTTCCGAAAATTGGAGGTTACTGATTCCGCTGTTCGTGTTAAGAAGCTTAACCATCGAAGCTTCATCTTGCACTGACAGCATACTGTCACATCTAACGAAAAACTTATGTGCAATAAGGAGTTTTATTAAAAATTATGCCTGTCAGCGCTATCCATCCTAACTTTCTGAATTAAACGTTTATATTATTAAAAAAAATACAATCTCCCCTGTTCGTACAAATCGAAATTTTGTGTCATTATTTTGTTTTGTTTTTTAATGAATTTTTATTGTTTCCTCGAATTTTTGGAGCACCTGGTACCTAGATTCTTACTTTATTTGTCTTAACTTATTAAAATTTTTCATGCAAAAAAAGCTATTTTAGAGCAGTTCCAGAATACTATTTAATAACTTCTGACCACACCTGCTTAACTGAAGCCATAATACCAATCAGTCGTTTAGTTTTGTCCTTGAGCACATAGCTGCCAACTCTTCCGATTCTATGGGAAAACTTTCCGCCAAAATTTGTAAGCAGCTCTATTTTGCATTTAAACTTTTGGACTTATTTTAAGCTCGGACTGCTTAGTAAAAATTAGTAGTGGAAAATCTTCTCATAAAATCGGAAGATTTGACCGCTGTACTTGAGCATGTGCAGAGCTATTGCGAACGCTACCACTTTATAGGAAACGCTCGTGCAAGTTTTGTAATCTAAGCGTTTAGAAGCTGAAAGTAGGAAATTTCCAAAAAATCGAATTCTGCATTTGTTTGATTTGCCTTAAATTTAAAATATTGTAGGCTGATCATTTTCTATTGGTATTTATCGTTTAAGCTTATTTGCTAAAATATTAAGTTTTGTATGAAATGAATGTACGGATTCAGAATCATTCATTTTTGTTGTTCTTGTTGTTGTTTTGTTTACTTTCCCTATTTAAAGGATTACACAAAGTATCCTTATAATTTGAAATCCTTTCAAAAAGGACGCAATTTATGGACACAATCCTTTAAATAAGGACACAATCTTAAGGACACAATTTATGTTGCTACTATTTTATGTCAAATAAAAACTGAAATTGCTTAGTAGTTTAAAAGTACATCCTATTCACCACTTTTATTTCATCATTCTATGCTCAGGATGACGTGAATCTCTTTCCTGTATCTATCGATCAAATAAACCTGAACTGTCGGTTCTTTGCTTTGCACTACTTGGTTTTCTAATCAACCGATGCACTTATTTCAACGTTATTTTTTTATCCTATATATGGCGTTAGATAACAAGGTTTATTTCACATTCAGCTGGTGCTGCTACATGGCAAGGTAAGCAAATATGGTAGGCAATACTGAAAATAAACAAGTACTAATTTTCCATTTCTTCAATCAGAAGAACGAAAGTTAGAAATAATTTTGGCCAAATAAAAATTAAATGCGTGATGCCAGCAATATTCGATATGCTATGCAATTTACTAAGTTCAATCTAACAATTGATTGTCCATCAGTAATAAGTGCGAAAGCATATCGAAAAAAGAACCGAAATATGTGGAAATACTCAAACTCTTAGCAGATTTTGTAGCTTGTTTGCGGTTTTTTCTATTCATTAAAAGATAATGATAATGAAATGTGTCTATTGTTGCAAAAAGAAGGCAAGAAAATTTTGAAGATCATAAAAATTACTGAAAATTGTGGAAAATGTAAGACCTATTTGATTTTCTATTGAGTCACAAAACGCAAAAACTTCTATATACGACAGCCTTTAACATAGAACACTCCAAGGCATAATTTAGCACAAATGATCCCTGACTTTCTGAATCTCTAACAATTCCGGGTTAACCACTCAGAGATAAAACTTTTACCGCCATTACTCCAAAAAGATTAAAAAGTTAAGCCTATTAACATCTACACCGCTTGTATGATCCGCTTGGAATTTTTTATAATTATGTATAAAAATTCAGAAAACAATTTCTGCTACTTTCAAAATCTGAAAATCCACCCGTTTCCTTATTTTTATGAAATTTTTCGCTATTTCCAGTTCTATTTTATTTCCGATAGTAAAAAAAAAAAAAATATTAATCATTGGCGTGACGAAATTTGCTGTCGCAACTGACATGGCGTCATATTAAAGTCACGGTCATCAGGCTTTGAAGGAAAAGTTGCGATTCCAATTCGTTTTAAACAGTTTTTCCAGATTTTTTAATTCTTTTTTAATAAAATGATCATCTGCATAAAGCATTAATATAAGGGGGTCTGTTTATTCAAAACAAAATCTTTCGAATGCGAAAAGTTTCCGTGAGTTTCCAGAAGATCATTAAATTTAATTTAGGTACATAATAAAAATTGAATATGAAGCTATTCATTTTAGGTGGACGAAAATGAAATATATTGTGTAGACGTGTTTTCGTCAATTGTTTTTTCTAGCACCCCTTGTAATCGCCTCCACAACGGGCTGCTACTTTATATTTACCATATTCTAAAATATTAAGAATGTTCCATAAGCATTCAAAGGTTTAAATAAGCTTATACACATACAATGGCTTTAAAAGAATAAAACTGAAAAACTGACAAATTCAAGATAATTAATTTCTCGAGCAGGGACGCATTATTCATTGCAGGGCGCAGACACATATTTATATTTACGATAGACTGGATCCAAGACATTAGCATATTAGGGTATTTCGAAAACAGGCTTTCCATAAACGAGAAGCTTTTCAAAAGAAGAGACTTATTATTTTTATATTTCAGGTATGTAAACATATTTATCATATCCCCTGATTAAAATCAAATATTTTCTTTGCTTTGTAAACATCAGATACCCCGAGTATGTTTACTCTGGAGTAAAGAGAGTAATACTTTAGTCGTTTTCTTTTTCAGGGATATTTGTTTCAGTGGTGTGTGATGCGACTTCCTTTCCTTACAGCGGCTAAAACGAAAAATAACTTTGGATTGCTCCGTGTATTAGAATTTCCGTTACCAGTGAAACCATTTAACATCTTGAAGTAAATCAATAGCGTTGGAGTAGGTAGACAAAAGCTATACAGACATATTTTTGTCGATTAAATCATACGTATTGCCAAATATTTATGCTCAACGCTCTATGCGAGTTAAATGTCATTTACAGCTTTCTGGAGAAGGTACTCTGTTAATAATCGAAAGTGATAAACAAGTCTTAAGGAGTTATAAACCTTCTTACCTCCATGGCACAATGGGGCCGACCACCGGAAAATCATAAATCACAATTTCAAAGAGCTGCATTCGTGAATCTACCATTGGATTAAAGATTTAAAAAAAACACTAAGAAAGCGTGTCTTTTTTTAAAGGAAGAGAGACAACGTGTCGTTTCTTACAAGGTTGAATCCCACTTGTTGCAGATTACTTATGGTCCTTTTTAAGAATGGCACTCAGTTTTTATGAGTGGTTATTAGATTAATTGAATTATGGACTGTCCTGTAACATTTCAAAGTCAATTAATTTAATTCATCTTACAAAGCTGCCAAGTCTCCGGAATTTTTTCGGGAGATTGCCCACCACTAATTTTTACTTACAAATTTATGCGTAAAAGAAGTCCAAGATATTCAATGCAAAATAAAGCTGTCGAAAAATTGTGGTGGGAAATCTCCCGGGAAAAGCCGGAGACTTGGCAGCTCTGGTCTTATTAACGTATTTCTGCAACTGATAGAGCAACAAACATTTTTATTATTAATATTTTATTCTTTGAGTTACGTTTTTAAAATTGCACACGTTTTTACAGAAACACCACTTCCTCTTTTACTTTATGTATGAGATTTACAGTGACCTCTGACACTTTAAACGTTCATGTATATTTAATGTGGCCTTTTTTTCACAGGAGAAATTTGTACACAGCACAGTCACTTCAATGCGATCATCTGCCCAGGATATCCACCATAGGCAGCTAGACGGTCAGGGAAAGAGTCAATAAGGTGCTGGATGCTACTCACAGGCATTCGAAGACATGCAGACTCCAGTTCAGATGTCAGCTGTTGGAGGTTGCGCGGTAAAGAATGCATAGAGCGAACAACCCCATCGAAATGGTCCCAAGATTCTCGATTGGACTTAAAACCGGGGAATTCGGAGGCCAGAGAAATACCTTGAAATCACCCTATTGCTCTTTGACACACGCATGTACATTGCGAGTTGTTTGAGATGTATTATCCTTCTAGAAGCAAGGCCATCGTGTTGAGGAAAAAAAATCCATATAGAGGGATTTACGTGGTCTTTCACGATATCTGCATACTTAAATTGATACATAGTGCCATCGATAATAGAGTGTAGAAAATACCACAAAATTTTCCCCAGTCCATCATGCTGCCTCCTCCAGCTTATTCACGTCGGGCAGTTGTTGGAGGTATCAAAATGCAATTGAATGCATTGGAATCTCCTTGCAAATTACTTTTAACACGAACTACGGGAGGTTGCGAGACGTAATTGAGAACAGGGCCGGACTGAGGCATCGGGCGGTCGGGTGAACGCCCGATGGGCTGGGGGTTTGGCGGGCCACAAGGGCTGTTCTCAGCTCTTTCTCAGCTCGGTGTCCCTAGCTTTTCCTGCAGTGTCGTTCTTTTTTAAGTAGTATGATATTTTTTATAATTTTAATACTATAATGTTTGACAGCCATTTTAATACTATAATATTGATAGCCTCCCCCCTCAAAAAATATATATATATATTAAATTGTGACTGGTGGCGTTTGCAAGGGAGGGTTAATCCCCTCCCTGACTCAAAGTATGATAAAGAAAATTGCACCACATTAAGAAAAATCGTAACTATTTGCACCGATTGAAAATATTTTAGCTTACAACATCATTTGCTGTGAATAGAGGCAGGTCAAAAGAATTTTCAATGGAGGGCGAAGATTAGTATAACGAAGCATTTTTACAATAAATGGGTCATTATTTCTCCTAACCCCCATTAACTTTTAATTTGTAACTCATGTTTCACCTGACCTCTCTCATCATAGAAAAGACACAACGGAGAAGGCTCCCCTTCTTGTTTCCAACGTTGCGTTGTTGCTACCAAGAATGCAATTGTGCAAGCTCAAGGTGGGACACCAGAAGCAGTTTCAAAGACCCAAACTTGGAAGCAATAAGGATCATAGTCTTCTCCGTAGAGTCTTTTCAACGGTAAGAGTGATCATGTTAAACATGGGTTTAAAAGTGGGTATGAGGGCTATAGGTGCTTTCGGTACATATTTATATATTCAAAAACACTAAAACACACACACAATTATAGAACAATAAAACAACTCTTTTATACGTAATACATTATTCATTCATCGTACACTAGACACAGCACCTTCTACCATAAAAAGAACAGATAATCTCGCCCCAGCGATTGGTGAAAGAGTTGCTATAGAAACGATTTAATCACCTAGCAACTCGACAAATTTTCAGGTTTAAGGCTGTTCAAAGGAGGGGGAACCATCCTCATCACCTCCCCCCCCCCTTGGATCCGTCACTGGTTTTCAAAAGTGTGAACTTGCGTGATTACACACACTACGTGATACGTGTTATATAATATATACATATATATATATATATATATATATTTCCATTTCCATTTCATTTTCTTTTTATTGGCATGTTTGATTGGTTTTGGCATATGTTACTGTGATCTATTGTGAATTACAGCTGGCGCTTTTTTCCCGCTAATATTACTTTTTAATTGGTTATATGTTGCCTATAATTAATGGAATCATTGCTTGCATTACTTTATTCTTAAGTTTAGCTATTTTACTATATGTAAATATAGATATATGTGTGTGTGTGTGTACTAGCTGCGTAGCCCGGCCTTGTCCGGGTGCATTTAGTCTTAAGGCATAACTTGCCCCCCAAAAACTATTGTTTGCTTCGCTTCCCATTGTTGGAATGACGCAAGTGCAGTAGTTCTGCTTCTGTATCCATTGTTGTTTCCTGGCATAGGTCTTTGAATTCTTCAGCTGCAGGTGTAACTTCCTTATATGTATTTTACCTACACTCGAAACAATACCCGTGGAAAAAAGTTTCAATAATTCACTTAAATACTAATATTCACCGTAAAGAAAAATTACAGAATAATTTGCGAAATGCATTTTTAATATGAGGATAATAATTCAAAATTCCCATTTTAAAGTTAATTCTAAAATTCCCGTTTCCTTGGAGTACCGACTTGTAAGCAATGCTTCATATACTTGAGGTACTGACTATAACCATATTTGCCTGTTTTAGCGCGAAACCCGAGGTATCGTTTCGCAGTCTGGTCTCGTACCCGGTGGTATCGTCTCGTTTCGCACTTAGAGGTACCGTCCTGCGGTTTCGTCTCGCATACCGAGGTATCATCTCGTAGTATCGTCTCTCAAAAATGCGAGACCGGGAGAAGCTTCTTCTCGTCACGTGGTCTCGGGTCCATCCCTATTGGAGCCTATCTGTTTTCTGAAGTTTCACGCTGTATACGCTAATGTTTTCCGTATGTGGAGCAAGAGACGTGATTCATCGAAAAAGACCGGCTATCGCGCTGTTAAAAATGATTTACTTAAAAATGAGTACTTCAATGTACTCATATTTTTTTAATACATTTGCATAAAAAAGGAGTACATGACGTGCTTAAATATAAATAACAATTCGACCTGAAAAATAAGCATGTGGATAAATATAAATTTAATCCATTATTGCGTCACTTGCACGCAGGTAAATTATTTAATAAACGTTTATGTAATGTTCGGAAATATTTCGTTTCAGTAGCTATAAGAATGAATTAGTAGCGCACTTTAAATTTACGATCTCTATCTTATTACTACGCGTCGAAGAATATTCAAAAAGAACGTGCGATAAAATGAGCATTTCAAGATCTTTTTCTCAACCACCCCTCACCGGGATTTCTGCGCATGCCCAGAGCCTATTTTTGGAAGAGTCCCTTCAACGAGTTCAACGTGGTCGAGACGCCATATTGCTGTAAAGAGCTTGTGGCATTCGTTGCTTTAAAATGGAGTGCTGTGTTGTGTGTGGTTGAGGCAACGCTACATTAGGGCGATCTGCCAAGGGGGATGCCTTGGTAGGAGGACTTTCTAAGGGGCTCTAACGCGTATTCACGTTACATCTGGAGAAAATCCTACCAAAACTCCAGACAGTTAGATCGACAGCCGCGCGATGGGACCCGAACCCGGGACCTTCGTAATTCGGTCATCTACCATACGTCACATCCGATGCAAGGAAAAACAACTAGAAACATTAAAGTGGACACTGGATTACGTATGGGGGACTCGATGTTATGGCCGCTACAATCTGGCACCTATGGATTGCTTCCACTGAAAACGACTGAAAGAATTGATCTATCGAGTCCTAAGTACAACAAATAGTGATTCAAGCCCTCCCCTTCGAGCTGGTGTTTTTATGCGGGTACCAGATGGAACGTAAGCTGTTGGGCATTTACTCTGCGCAAGCATGCAAGCTTCGATATGCACAGTGGACATTTTGAGCATCATTTTACGAAAGCATATGCAAAAAAAAAACTATGTTCATGATTCCAATAAAGGCTCTTTTCGTGCAACAACCGGCAGTGGCGTCATACTTTGTTTATCGTATTTTTCTCGTAAACTATGGATCGTGTAGGAACGCTTCCTTGGGCAGTTTTTATGTACTCCCAACGAGGAATCTAGCTGTGCAGAGTTTACGCGGTCGTTTTGGGACACCCTGTATAGTGATAGAAGAATTATTTAAGAATCACAAAAAGCTCTCGTCTTATGCGTAAGTACAACATTTATATCATTTGATTGTTTTAAGTTATGGTTATTTCATTTTTTTCTGTTTATATTTAAGACGCTGATCGGTCGTATAACTTGAGCTAATTATTTCATTTGTCTGTAGTACTGTCTTAGTAAACTAATTTTGTTTTGATATAAGAATACTGTCGCAAAAGAAATAATTATGTTTTAACTACTTTTATGTTAATTTTCATTGATTACTTATTCTGTATACTCACCTAACAATGAGTTACATTCGCAAGCATAGACGCTATGCTTAGGAATAATCCGGTCATTGTATTAGTGACCGTTGCTGTTTTTTCCTTTTTTTTTGAGGGGGGTATAATATTTTTAAGAGTACAAATATTGAAGTTTCTTTACATTTTAAAAGCTTTAATGTCAGTGACTTTCTAAACACTGTTAGGGAATCGCTACACTTTTGGCAAGTTTATCTCAGATTAATAGTTACAGATAGTCATAGCAACAATCTGTGATCATTGTATGTCAGATCAGTGTCTTGAATATAAATAAAAATTGTGACAAAACGAAATAATTTACACAAAACAATCAAATACTGTGTACGCTTTACTTACGCATAAGATAATGGTTTTTCCTAAATTTCAATCAACATGTTAAAATTTTTTTTATTTAATTAGAATATATTATACTTCTATGAGTGCATATACAAAAATCGACAGTCAATATATTCGTATTAAATGTAATAAAAGCATATCAAAAATGCATATCACAAACATACATTAAATATCAATTCGTGTATGTATTCAAAAATGAGTACATAATGTGCTCAAAAATTTTGAGTATACGCTCTAATAGCACAGATGGTCTCAAAAGAATCGCTGTGACGTCACAGAGGGTCACAATTGTCACAGGACTGTCACATACTAGTCACAGTGTGACTTGTGAGTGATGTGACTCTACTGTGTGGTCACTGTGAAGTTTATTTGTGACCAGTCACCAGGTGACGTCGCCATGAAGTCACCATGTGACTAGTATGTGATCGGTCGCTCAGTGACACCACTGTGAAGTCACCGTGTGGCTGTTTTGTGACTACTGATTTTTTGGACTTCAAAATGACGTCACACTGGCCGCTTTTGCGACTTTGACAACAGACTCATTTTTTCTAATATTTTGTGGCAATTTCTTTCGTGAAACATTTAATAAATAAATCCGAAAATAGTAATTCAATAAAATCTCGCAGTTATGAAGTAATGGAATTTAGTTTAATTTATTAATTTTTAAATTATTTCGTTTAAACAAGACAATATTATTTATAAAAAGAATATTATACTTAAAAGTATTAGAGTTGAGAGTTCTAATCACAATGGTGAAAACTAAGTATCTGTGAGTAAAATTAACAATTTCTTTCATATCCCCATGGCATGTATATTTCGATAGCTTATGTAGGTTTAAATTTCGGATTGGGGGAGGGACTATCCGGTATTTTAAACCTTATTGTTGCTAGAGTAAATACAAATGTCTCAAAATTTCTGTTTTTTTATTAATTGCTTTAAGTTTTTGGATGAGGCCCGGGATCCCCCCCCCTTTAAATACGTCCCTGGTATGTTTGAAAGTTCCGCTAGGGAAAATTTGAGGTAGAACTATGTCAAAATACTTTATTTTTTCTAATGCATGTTTTTCCAATTAATTTTATTTATTTTTATATGAAATCTCTTTTAGCAAAAATATAAATCTTATCCCTCATACCTTAATATATATATAACCCCACATGTCGCACATTACAAATTTATTTCTCATAACCGAATAAAAAATTTTAATAAATCATTAGTTTTTTTGAATGAATACTTAAATAAAACAGCGCATTATCTCCTAAAAATTATTTATGTGGTAAATAAAAAGATTTCCAAGATTTTTAATTTATATTTATTAATTATGGTATTTTCCCTCCATTTATAATATACTGTAGAAAAATTTTAAATTTCCAAAACAAGCCATGCCAGAACTAACTTTTGCAGCAATCAGTTTACTTTTAAAGCAACTTGAGCGAGATAATCACAGCTCTGAGGTAACGTGCTGGCCTACGAAACCATGCGTCGAGGATTCGATACTGGTGAGCGTTTCCTTGTTGAGAGTTTGGTGCTGCCATCTAGTACAAGTTCTCGGTAACTCTTTTTCCCCGAATTTTTTCGCTGTCGCAAAACTGTCCCAAAGCGACTGCTCTGAAGCGTCGCAACGTGAATACACAGCATCTAGGTAGTGGTGACTTTGCTTCGGAGTCGCGGCGACTGTTTGTAACTCTATTGTGACAGTATTGTCTGGTCGCATTCCAGTCACAGGGGACGGTTATGCTATTAGGGCATACACTCATGTTTGAGTTCTTGTATGAACTCAAAGAAATGAGTACATGAGTGTCTTATATTTGAGAACACATTACTCGGAGCTATGATAAGATTAGAATGTACTCAAAACCGAGTACATTCTGCTTATTTTGAGTATATTGTTTTTACAGTGCGGTACTCAGTGGACGTCCATGTGCGGTACTGCCGTGCAAATTCCAGACTCTGCCAATGTACTGCCATTTGCATACTTCCAGCACAAAACCAGCTCTCCGTTACGGACCCCATAAGTAGTAACTTTCGCGGAACTGTCGTTTGGGTTAGATTTCTGGTAAGCTCTTCGTTCATCAGGATGGTTAGTTTTACCGGGGTCTCTCGTCGATTCGCCCGAACGCATGGATATATTTGTTGCTCCTCTCTGGCATCTATGGCCCATGGGCCACCCCATTTTCCAAGTTGCTGATTTTTGATGATGTTTTTTTGTCTTTGACAGTACACCTTCACCACGACGGCACGTGAACATTTCACAAAATTTGATTATGCGGAAATACTGCTACCCTTGGCCAACACCTCCAAGATATAGAAGGCCTGAGAACGGAGGCTTTTACGTCATCACTAGATCGTCTAAGATGACGTCATCACAGTTTTACTCTCGCAAAGTAAAACCATTCAAAATTTCTGGTGAATGATACAAATTTTACAAACTATCTTAAAATGAAGATAAAAATAAAAATACCTTTCTGATAAAAAATAATTTACTATGATCTATTTCTGTATCATATTATATAATGAGTGATAGTTAAATTTTCCTCTCTGTCGTAAATTAAAATTTTCATTCTTAAATCTTTAAAATGTTTGATGCTGGAGTAAATTCACCACAACTTTGAATGGCTTTACTTTTTGAAATTAAATGCGTGATGACGTCCTCTTAGTGGACCTAGGGTGGACGCAAAAATTCCTGTTCTCAGGCATTGTGCATCTAGGAAATGTTGTCTTGGCCCGAAAGTCTATGATCTTTCGTTTCTGCATGATTAGAAGGTTTCTGCTATTAGTTTCCCCAGACAACCTTTATACATCACCATCCTCTGGTACAACTGCGTGCAGTGTGGGACTTCATATTTGTAAGATGGCCACACCCCCGTTGTAACATGGCTCTTCCGAAGGCAAAAGGGTGAGACCAAAATGTAACCACCGCATCCTGTCTTTCTCGTCAGCCGCGAAATAGCCTAATACACGAAATTGAATTTAAACAGTACCCATAGGCATGTGAAAAATGGTTGAATGGTCCCATTTAACTCGCGAACTCGGAAACTGCTACGTTTCACGAGATCTCTTGAAGCTAGAAGAAATAGTGGCGACAGGTAATCAAGGTAAAATGCATTGATTTAAGTTTAATACATGCCAGAAATAAGTCTGGTTGCATTACAAGTATTCGAATTCAATGAAACACTGTTTCACAGAGCGCGTTTTTTCTCTAGAGCTGTGTCATTAACGTCTGTAACACAGAAATGAACATTTTTAATTCAAATGTTTCAAGGAATGTATTAAATCATATTGTTGCGGAACTACTCTGCTTGTTTCCGGGGTTCGTCGTTCCAAAGTCCAGTTGGTGCAGAACGTGCTTGTAAAAAGTCCAATGGTCAGGATGGAATATAACTTTATTGCTTATAGAACTTCGTGGAACAATCAGCTGTACAAAATTCACAAGCACAATTAAACAGTAATGTGCTTTTAACAGTTCTCTTAGATCAGAAGCTCTCACAAATGCTGTATTTCTCACACAAAATAAGTCACTTTCACAGGCAAAAATTCAGTGAAAATATTCAAGAGATATCGTACACAATCCCTTAAAACACAGCAATGAAGAATTTACACACAGCACTTTGAAAACAGCTTCGTAAAGCAAGCTAAAACACGGCTTCTATAGCACTATCAATTCACAAAGCAAGCGTACTCTCACTGACAGCTCTTCACACATTGAGCGTTCAACTCGCACTGAACTGTCGGGGCAGCGCGCTGGTGGAATTAATAGAGTCGGCAGAAGCTGCGAGCAGTTTCTAGAAAAGTATATTCCTCGAAGATTCCAGATAAAGCGGGACTTCTGATTACGTCATAGAAGAGAAATGTTAGGTTATTATGCGTTTTTAATGCAGGAAAAACAACTTCCAGCCCCATTGGGAAAATCGCGCCAAATAACCAAAAAGTCGCCAAGCTTGGCGAATTTTGGCGAAATATCGCCAAATTTGGCGCCAAAAATAAGTCCTCCAATGTGAAGAGATCGAAGCCCTAGGACTAATATTTCTCGACATTTCTAGAAGCCCCATAGAAAAACATATGGGAAAGCGAAACCTCCGTATCTCTGGTTCTAATTGGCCGATTTTGATGCAACAAAAAGCAAAATTTATCTATTTGAAGCGTAGAATACGAATTTTAAACCATTTTAAGCCCCAGAGCAGCGGGTTGCCCCGAAAATTCGTAACAATATAATAATAATATAATAACAAGCACTACTAAAGCAAATTAACGACATTGAAAGAGTTTCTTTTCTCTGTCATTATTATATTAAGACATTAAAAAGAATTTAAAATTCTATCGCGTGTCGTGTGATCAATAACATGAAGTTCCAAAGTAGTTACCAAGCATCTTTAACTCTTTAGGGACCGTATCGGCCGTGTCGGCTCGCCCATATGTGTCCCCGAAACGGCCCAGCCGTATTGGAACCAGTGCTTTCCCTCCCGACTCGGGAGTTATTGATTAGGTTAAGAGGGGAAACGGGTAATCCGTGTATCCGACCTCTAATCAATCATTATAGCACCTTTGTACAGGTTTGAAGTAGCTAGCACACTGAAAGTAACTATTCAGTGTGCAAATACCTTGTCGAAAGCACTTACAATAGATCACTACGGATTGGCACATTAGGAGGTCTTGCGCCCTAACTGCTGGTCAAGAAAGGGAGGTTCTGAACTGTCAAAACACAGTGATAAAGGAACCGCTTCCCTCCGATGGGGGAAGACATTTTTCGGCCGTTTCCTTGGGAAAGAAAGGCTAAGAGATTTTCACGGGGCTGGGATCTAAGGAGTTAAAAAACATTCTGCGTTATAAGCCTGGTCCAGTAATGCATATACATTTTAAGAATTGATACTGTGATGCAGCTCGTTAATATCGAAACCTAGAAACCACATGCTGATCCTTACCTAATTTAGTCTGCAGGGTGATGTAAAACAGATGATTGTTTAAAAAGGGTCTTACTACAACAAGAATGAAAAGAATGAGAGATTTAGTACATTATGACGAGAACTTGTAAAAGGTGTGGAAAAAGATCGTGCGCATTGATCCCTAAGCATAACTGCCAACAATTCCGGTATATAACTAACCACATTTTGGAAACAGCATATTTTAACAAAAATTTAAAAAGCAATTACTCCACCGTTTCGGTAAACTGATATATTTTGCTGTGCTTTAATACATTAAAATGTAGCGTACGAATTAGCGTTCGCGTGAAATTGGTTAATTATATTCCAGAATCGTTGGCTGCTATGCACAAGTCTCATGTGTAGACCGGACAAAATGTTCAAAGCTCATACGAGGACATGCCGTGGGACGGCCTAGATCGCTGAGATAATTTTGTTCTGGACGTCTTCAAATGTTTGAGGTTCTTTGCTGAACCACGTCCTCTCATAAGAAGAAAGCACTGAATAATAAATCTGGAGAACTAGCTTCAAAAATGCTTTGTGACGCAGTTGACGAAGCGATCGGGCAGAAAAAATATATCAATGTAATTGCTTGTTGCATATTGCGTGCCTCAAAGTCACGGAAAGAAGCTTCCCTCAACCCAGGTGTTCTCGAACGTATCCAGGCCGTGGCACCCTTAAGATAGTTAGAATTGTCTTACGGAAACCTCGTCGTACAATATCTGCGGAATATCGTAATTTCATATGAAATTTTATGCTTCGTGTTTTTGCGGACCTTATTTTCGATTGCTTCGGTCATGGACTAATAAGAAAAGAGTGCAACAAGCCGCGCGATCGGGTAATAAGATCACATGTTCTCAACTCCACGATCACTCGGAAGTTGCTATTACTACTATCGTCAAGCCGTTCAACCCGAGTATCGATTGTTAGCATCTTGTTGTTTTTAGGTTTATCAAATTTTTCTGGTTGTGGACTGTAATTTACACTTAACAAAAAATTATGCAAATAGTGAGTAGGAAATTTTAATCTACCAAAATAAATGTAGATGGCTTATTAAAGGACTATATGGTAGTCATATCCAGAGAAAATAAAACGGCAGGATTGCAATCGGATTTCACAATCCGCTGACACAGGTCAAGATGAAAGGTAATGTTCTGACAATCTATGGGGCTGGGGATCAACAGAAGAGGCTCGAAATGAAAATATAGATCATACTTTTCATTGTCACGTAATACTAGCTGAAGAAATCACTGTTGTGTTTTAAGTATGTATATTTTATGGAGAAGTATATATAACTTACACTAATCGGGCAATTCCTTGCGCTGTTTGTTTCCGGGGAACTACTACTATTCACAAGAATGTTCTCTGGAAGTCTATAAACGTTCAGGGAACAGCAGTATAAAAGATAAGTTTTGATTGTTAATAGAGTTGTATTATGTTATTTATAGGGATCGGCTGATGATATCAGTAACCGTATACCTGATTTATTTCAGGTATCGGTACTTTCATATTTTAAAAGAATCGCCAAAGTATATGTTCCCAATACATAAGTTAAAAATTTACAGAGCACGCAGATTGGAGGAATAAATTTGTGAGGTGTCACTACTCACGAAATGATCTCAAATTACGTTACTTAGTAGCGGGCTTCATAATCCAGTCTAGGGTCTTAGAAAAAGCTGTGCCAGGAGCTGCGATTTGTGACTGCGTCGGAGATACGCCGAACGCGTCATCTTACCATACTTTCCCCAATGCATCCTATTCAATTATTGGAATATTTTAGAAACACATTTTCAATGGACAAAAACAATTGTTTTTGATTTACTATTTTTCCTTCTTTAAGTATGTAAACATATTTCTTATTTATCATGATTAAAATCAGGTATTTCCCTAGCTGTAAAGATATCTGATATTACCTGTATATTCACACAGTAGTAAAGAACTCGATAATTTTCTCGTTTTATTCTGAGAGATATGTGTTTTTCTGTTTCATATGTCAGAACTGCAGCCTGTATTTACCTTCAGCTACGATTGGAACGAACTTACTCTCTTCATGTATAGACACACGCCACGTAAGTTGTGGCTATGAGGTATACCAACACCTCCTACATACAGAAAGCATGAGAACAGAAACTTATACGTTATTAGTAGCTCCACTCGAACGACGTCATCGCAGTTTTATTTCAAGACAGTAAAACTATTTAAAATTCGTGGTGAGTTTACTCACGCATAAAACATTTTAGCAATTTATGATAGAAAATTTAATTTCACGACAAATGGCAACTTTTAACCATCACTAATTATATAATATGACGCAGAAATAGATCATTAGGAAATATTTTGTATCAGAAAGGTATTTAAATTTTTATCTTTAATTTAAGATAGTCTCCTATATTTGTAGCATTCACCAGAAATTCTAATTAATTTTACTTTGTGAAATGAAAACCGCGATAGCGTCATTTTAGTGGACCTACTGATGACATAAAACTTCCTTTTCTCAGGCTCTCTGTATCTAGGACGTGTTGGGTGTACAGTCTACGGTGGTGACTTTTTACCAACAGCCCTTTGCACTAAAAAAATCGGTTCCCAAAGTGAGGTGGCTGCATTCAACAACCGCAGGGCTCTCCATCTCCGCGGGAACACAAGTCCGGCGAAAGTGCGAGCGTGGTAGCCTGTGTATCTTGTCAGCCACGTATCGCACCGCAGCTACATCATGACATCATCGATTTCGCCGTACTCAGCAGAGATCAGCCCGTTCAACCTTAAATGAGGCTTTTTTGAATATCATTTCGAAATTTCTGGTTGAATAATAATTTTATGTATTTCGTGAAAAACTTTATATGTCAGTATGAATCCACACTTTTTTAAGTACAGGTGTTACATTAAACAGAATAATATGATGTTATCATTGCAAAATGTTCTTGAGTACATAACTTCACAGCTGCCAACTCCTCCGGTATATAGTTAACTACTGTTTGTCAACAGTGCATAGTTTAGATATTTATTCAGAAAAAATAGCCAACCAATGCTATATTTCAAGCCGAAAATTTTATTTAACAAAAAGTAATTAATGATATTCCACAGTAGTTAGCAGCTATATGCAATTCTATTCCGAACACGCAAAATGAATTTTATAAAGAATAATTTATTTTGTATTTTGAACACCATATTATAAAGTTGCTCTGTAGATGGATTTTAGGAAAACAAATCCAAAGAAAATGGAATTTTTTAGAACGGTACATTTTCACACTAAACGTCCAACAACGTAAAAACTTGATTTAATAGTGCTTTTCTGAGAGTTAACAGGGTACAATATATGACAAAAATATTGAGCACACTTTAAACACAAAACTATGAAATGAAAGCAACTGAAAAACATATTCTCAGGTGTAAAAGTCTACAAGTTAATTTCGAACATATAAAAAAATTAGTTAAATTTCAAGAATAAAACGTATACTGGCTGTAAAATTATTTTCTTTTTAAACATGAATATTATCATGAATATTTCATGGCCTGAGTACAACACAGAATATAAGTTGTCATTTATTTAAATAATTCTGTAGAACGTGATAGATTACTTCGTAAGTTATGCTGTTATCAGTGGAATGTGCAATATCAGTTCTTCAGCCATTCGCTGAAATTTTGACGACGTGAGCTCGAATAGTTATACTGTAGCGTTTTTTTTTTTTATTTATTGATACCGAGCAAAACAAATTCAAATAAGCGATGCCACCTTACGCGTTAAATCTATGGAGCTATGTGACGTCCTCTTTCCGAGGTGGTCAGTAAGTAGGAGAAATCAGCGGAACCGGAAATGAACATAATTTCATGTGATCCTCTGAATTTTTCGGAACAGTGAATCTTCACGATTTCGAGGACAATCAGGCAGTGCAGTTGAGCTAGTTGCAAGTCTTCGGTGTAGGTATTAAAATGAAAGCCGATGTGTATTTTCAAACTGAAGTAAGCGCTGTAAAATGTGTTTCGACTGGTTAGAGTACAAACCAAGCAAAATAAAGGGACACTAGAGACTGTAAAAAGAATTTATACTCAGCTTCACTGCTCTCTGATGTAAGTTAAACTCATGAAATGGGAGTTTTATCTCTAGCTTTCGGAAAAATGTGTGCCTACTTTCCGTTTTCCATTAAGAAATAATGGTATCAGGTATAAATTACGGGGTTTTTTTAGAAGTGGAATTGAACAAAAGGGGGCATATCATTCGTTACATGCACTGAGCATATAATGGTATATCAAAGTTCATGAATGCTTTTAAAAATTTGAGTTGCATTGAGAATACAGAGTACCCGGATGTAGAATACAGCATTAACAAGTTCATTAGGAAACCGACAATCTAATTTCTCTTTCTATCACGGGATTTAAAAAAAATATCTTTTTAATCAATCGGTGAGTAATTTCAATATACAGGGGGATTCAGAACTCTTGTAAAATAATTTAGGGGGTGATAGACGAGCTCATTTAATGCTAATAATGCTCGGATATGAAACGGCTTATTACAGCTATTTCACATTTATATGCCTTAAGCCTAAACCTTCTAGAAAGCCTAACAACTGAAGCTTTGATGTCATCACTAGATCTTAAATGATGTCATTACAGTTTTATCTTCAGAAAGTAAAACTATTTTAATTTTTTGGGGAATGCTACAAATATAAGAAAATATCTGAAGTTAAAGATAAAAGTTAAAATTCCTTTCTGATACAGAATAATACATTATGATCTATTTATACAGGATGATTCTGTGAAATATTTTAAAGGGTGATAGAAGAGCTTTTAAGTAGTACAAATCAACAAAGAACCCCTGATCTATCTCCAACTGTTTTCCCACTTTCACGGACGGTATAATAAAGTTCAAAAAATTAGTAAATCCCCTCATTTCTGAAATTTCTTAACACGTTATTCAAAAAGTGATAACATATTTAGAAAGAGAAGAAAACATTCTATGAAATGACATCAGTTGTATTACAATACCTACACTTGATGGCCAGTTACAAGCAATGAAACTGGAAAACTTCAAAATGAAACAGTTGCCAAAATTTTTAAACGTTAATTTCTTAAATACCGTTCAAGATGCAATCTGTAAAATTTATTAAAAATTGGCCCACTCTGAGAGCTCTGAAAAAAGCTTATAGTGAACTCGGCTTCATTATTCAGAAGAAATTTAAATTTTTCTTCGCTACAGATCACTATATTTCTAGTTTCTACAAAATGCGACTCCGACCATCCGAATAATGAGCATGACTCAAATCAGTTTTTCAAGTTCTGTCATTACTGAATTTATTTGTTTTTAGTTTTAACTTCGAAAAAATTTTGTTCTACTAGCTGTAGCAAAGTTCTAAAGCAAATTTTTTGGGTAAGTCAAAAACAAATAAATTCAGAAACACCATCGTGTTTGGAAAACTCAGAAATGAAGGATTTACTAAGTTTTTCAACTTTTTTATTCTGTCTGTGTTAGTCAGAAGATAGACCACGGGTTCTATGTTGATTTGTGCTCCACGTGAGCTGTTCTATCACCCCTTATTATATTTTACAAGAGTTCTGAATCACCCTCTATATATCTAATTTTCCTATGACTTAGGGATAGTCCTCCGCTTTCACTAACACATATGTATTGTTGCAGAACTACTCTGCTTGTTTCCTGGATTCGTCGACCTAAAGTCCAGTTGGTGTAGAAAGTTCTAGTAAAGAGTCCATTTGTCAGGATGCAACACAAATTTTATTGCTTCTAGAACTTAGTTGAACAATCCGCTGTACAAAATTCACAATCACAATCAATCAGTAATGTGCTTTTAACAGTCCGCGTAGATCAGAAGCTCTCACAAATGCTGTAATTCTCACACAAAATAAAACACTTCCACAGGTAAAATTCAGTGGAAATATACGAGGGATAACACTAACACTCCCTCAAGAATTTACACACAGCACTTAAAATCAAGGCTTCAAAAACGCACGCGGAAACACCGCTTCTATCACAGAGCAAAGTAAGCGTACTCACTCACAGCTTGATCCACACGCTGCGGGAGCTAACTCACACACTGAACTGGGGTCTTTGACAGCTTCTATTTGTAGTCAACTCAGAACCTACAAGAATCTTCCAGAAAAGTACATTTCTCGAGGGTTCTGCATAAAGCGGGAATTTTAATTGCGTCATAGAAGAGAAATTTTAGGTTATTATGTGATTTTAATGCAGCAAAAGCAGCTTTACAGGTCCCATAGGGTAAATCGTGCCAAATGACCAAAATGTCCCCAAGCTTGGCGACTTTTGGCGAAATATCGGCAAATTTGGCACCACAAATAAGTCCCCAAAAGTGAAATTACCGAAGTCCTAGGACGAATATTTCCCGAGATTTCTAGAAACCCCATAAAAAACAAGAGGAAAACCGAAACCTCCGTATCTCCGGTTCTAGTGCACCGATTTTGATGTAACAAAGAGCAAAATTTACCTATTTTAAGCCCCAGAACAGAGGGTTGCCTCGTAAATTAGTAGCAGTATGTTTACTTTGCATTCGTAAACACAAGCTACTAAGACTGTAGCTACATCCTGAGAGCGCTGAATTAAGTATCTTCTTTCACGCGTTAATTGATCACCACCACTCACGAAAATTTTAGAAAATATCATTTGAAAGTTTCTGATTGAATGTTCAAATTTTTTAAAGAGGAACTTAAAATTGTATGTGTCAAGTATTACAGAATGTAATTAATCTTTCTTTGTAAACCGTAAATTTTTTGAACGATTTTCCAAAATATTCGCTCGCCACGCCTTAAACAAAGACATTTTGCTGCATTTTAAACAGAAAATTACCGTTCACAAAAAGTTGTTTGTTATATTCCGTAATATTTGACACCTGTGTAAAATATACAGTGTGCGACAGAGCAGCACCTCCTGGATATAGAAACAATAACAGAACATCGCTGACGAGATATATAGGCTATCTCGCTGACACACTGGTCACTTAGCTTTGTACTCGAAGAGTCACTAACATACATGTTTATCCACATGAGGTTTGACCATCTTAGTATGGCTATCTTGGACTAAGATGGTGACACCCCCTTGGTCCCAAGACTTTTCGGGTGCAAAGGGGTGTGACTAAAATAGCAGTACCGTCACCTGTACATCTCATCAGCCACATCCAAAAGTCCAGTGACCAAGGGCATCCCCTTGGTCACTGGACTTTTGGATCTACTGGACTATCTTAGTACGAGATAGCCGCACTAAAATTGTCATGTGACTCTTTGAATGCAAAGGTATGTAGTTAGAATGTCAGCGCCGTAGCCTGTATATCTCGTCAGTCACGACAACAGCATCTTACTGTGGCTATCTCGGACTCAGATGGCCACACCCCGTAGGTCACATGGCTCTAAGAGGGAAAAAGAGTGTGACCAAATGCCAGCACTGCAGTGTGCCTTTTTCATCAACCACGGCTTGGATGTCACTTCGTCCGTCCCCTCAGGGAAGGCAATGCTGGTCCTCCTATTAGGTGCCTCCATAACAAAGTGACGAAGTACTCGCGGCCTAGTAGTGACCAATGATTATAAACGGCAAATGCCCACCCAAAAAATTTATTTGATAAGGAGTTCATTTATACGCATTTTTTAAAATGTTTTATAGATCTAGTACTTCTATTTAGCAAATCGAATTATTAAGTGAGAAGAAAATCTCTCCCTAGAAGCCTGACTCAGTATAAGGGAAAGTAAACATTTTAAGCAACTCGAGTTTACCTGTTTATGAATTTTCGAATTATTGTTTATTCTGTTTTTGTAGCATGACGCTCTAGTATATTTATTTAACTTACCATTAGCAAGCAAAAATCTGATTTTAATTATGGTACAATACTTTTTTTTTAATCACCTTTTTTATAATATATTTTTTTCAAGTTTACGATCGATTGAAAAATCTATATACTAAGCACTTGAATTTGAGGGCCGTGCTTTGAAATCAATATACTGACTCCAGAAGATGAAATTTTTAATCGAAATGCGTTAAAAAACAGTATTTGTTCAGACATGAACGACATTTGTTTCCAATATTACGTTTTTTAATTTTCTCCAATAAAAGTTCATTACCTGGAATTTTCCAATTTTATAAAAGTTTAACAAATAATGAAAGCGAAAATACTGGGAAAATGTAACTACTCACAATATCGCTTTATCATTGGTCAAGTTCTTGCAGTTACCCAAACGGGTAGGATTTGCAAAATGACATTGTACAGATTAAAGCGCTGGAGAAATCAAATCATTCGCGCATTTTATGGAAGAAGATTTGGTACTACGTAGTGGTACCAGAGTTTGTTCGAATTCTATTACTCGAAATGCGCTAAATTATTTTTTGAATTAAAAGCTACCCCGCAAGTCAAGCGCAATTTTGCTACATTCTAAACAGAAAACTCACCGTTTACAAAAAGTGGTTAGTTATTTTCCGTAAAGGTTAGCTGCTGTGATCATCTCTACGAAAGCCATAGTCAAAAATTCGTCTCCAAATCAATGAAAGCACCAAAAGCAAAGTTGGCAACATTTACAGAACAATTAACCACTTTTTGTAAACAGTAACTTTTATGTTAGAATACAGCAAAATCTTTTGTTCCGGAGAGGCGGTGAACTAATTTAAGTCCTCGTGTCAAATTTTTCTATGGGGTTACTTTTACGGGGCATTTTATTTAGTGACATTAAGGGTAGTTCTTGATGCACAGCCTCAGATTGTTGGCTCGCTGGCAGCAGATTTCACTGAGGATATACAGAGTTTGGTTTACGAGACAGAACCCAAAAGTAGTTTGGTAAGTTTTCTGGTGGCACTGAGCATTTTATTTCCGGTATAATGCCCCTGTGGCTTATATGAGTAAGCTTTCATGCTTTGTTAAGCCTTTTAAATCCATGAAAAATGGCAGCTGTGTTTGACTAGAAAAGAAAACTGCATAATTCGTTTCTACTGAGGTATAAGAAGCAATACAGAACTTAAACTGATACATAGATTATCATTAGCCGTTTTACCCTTATTTTCATACTCCAATTTACTTTATTTATAGTCTTTTTTAAAGACTGCCTAAAATCCACCAGAATATGCTTTAAATCAAACAACTATTCCGCACATTAATACTCACTGTTCAGACTTGCAAATGAAGGGTCCACTGTCCAATGGTCCAATGGTCCATGGTTCACGATGAGAGTCCAATACAGCTGATTTTCCAAAAATCGAAAGGCGCACGGGACTTTCATCATTCTTCCCCATGTAAACTGTATCTTTGGGCTATTTTTTCAGTGTATTCTCATGGTTCTTTCCCCTTATAGGTTCGGATATTAATAGTGCCACTAATGAACAACAGAATGCAGTAGGAACCTCAACATTGACGAAAAGTGGACTCTCATCGTTCTTCCCGTGGACCCTTCATATGTATCTGAATTTCAAGTTACTATCGTTTCGGCAAAACGACAACTAGTATAGAGGTTTTTAGCTAAGTCTTAATTTGAATTCTGATTATTGGTTAAAAGTTAAGCTTAGGATGCAGTATGTGGTTTTTTTTTAGGTGTATGAATACAGCGCTCTAAAGTTAACGACAAAAATGTGCTGTTTTAAACATTAATTGCTTTAGTGGAATCAATTAAAGCTTAATTACAACTGATATTCCTGTAGCCTATAAATTTAATTCTTTAGAAGTAAGTATGAATCTGGATCATTATCTCATTCATCTGGTAGACATCATTCTTCTTAAAATTACTAAGTTATAGATAATTTTACAACAAGCGGATCATATGTGTTGTTATTGTTGTCATAGCCATAATGCTAACTACTACGGAATATAATCAACCACTTTTTGTAACCAGTATATTTATTTAGTATTTTTCCAAATAGCAACCCCCTCGCGTACTGTGCAAAATATTTTGCTACGTTTTAAGCCGAAAATTATTGCCTGAATAAAGTGTTTAATTATGTTACGTAGCAGTTGGCAGCTACACTCATAGCTGCCAACTGTTCCGATTTTATCTGAATATTTTCCACCACAGTCTTGGAACAGTTTTTTTTTTCAGATTAAAAATTTGGATTATTTTAAGCTCGAAATGCTAAGTAAAAATTAGTGGAGGAAAGTGAACCGATAAAATCGCAATAGCTGGCAGCTATGTTGTTGTTTCATGTTGAGCATAACTCACGTCAAATACTTACCTTTGATGTAATGCCAAATGAGAACATAAATTAATTTTTTCCAGATACATTTTGCCCACCAGATTTCAACTCAGTCGAATACTGCGTTCAGACTCTAGAGCCCTTCAAATAATTTAGTTTATAGGCTACAATTTATAAGAATGGTTTTTTGTAAGTCCTACACACAGAAAAATCTGTAAAGGTAATGTGACGGTAACCTATAAGATTCGTACCCAGTTTCAGATTATTCGAGTGCACCATTTAGACACTAGCACACTTTAAATGATTTGCGTCCATGGTAGTAATGCATAACAATTCTTTATAGCAACCCTGTGAACAAACTATTCACTCTACATGCAACGAAATCTTTCAAGAATATCCGTCAGTAGTCCGAAATGCATAAGAATTCTTTCTTGTACGTATGTAAAAGAAAAATACATCTTATAGGCACAAAAATCAATACCGGCCGTGGCCTTACGACGGTGGTCTATAACGTATGTACCAAATTTGAGCTCAATTCAATGCACCGTTTATGAGCTATCGTGCTCATTCACATACACAAGACACATATACACACAAGACACGTATACACATATACATCAGTAGCAGTTTCCAACTGTTCTGGAATTTAATTAACTACTTTTTGCAATCAGTAACATTTTGCGTAAAGTACAGCAATACTGTACTTAGAGCCCATTGCTATTTTGGGAAAAATATTTACAAAAATAACTTTTTACAAAAAGTGTCATTTATTATATTCCTGATAGTGGCAACTCTGATATAGATGACCGTAAAAACATGACTCTTACTCTGCAACACATTTGAATTACCATTTTGAATTCGATACAAATCCAAATCACATGTGATATCTTTCTACGGCAGTACTTGCTAATCATTTGGAAAACCACCTTAGTTTTAATCATACCTGACCTCACATTCAAGTCAACTTGATCTTTTGACAAAAACAAACAACATGCAGTTTAGGAATGCGATGTTTTATTTAAAAATTTATAGCTTCATTTTAGTTTTAGCTCGTAAAAAAGTAACTTAAAATTGAGCAGGATTAAATTGTTACAGTATAGAAAAACGCGTTTGAAAATCTATATTCTTGTAGTTTATTTCATTAGTACCACTTTTGTCTTACTTCCTGAAAAATATGCAAATTCTTGAATAAAATATTTCGCGAAACAGAGTCTGCTAAAATTAGGAATATTATATAAGCATGAATTTTATTTACTAAATCAAGTGTTATTGAAATAATTTTTAGTGCAGAAAACATTTGCTGATGACTATTTTTTAATAATTTTGATATATGTGGACCGGCACCGGTCAGCGGACCAACGATTGGAAAAAACTATTCTAGAGAATCTTACTCTCAAGAGCCATAGCGTCTCGGTTTTGACCAACACCCTCTAAATATAGAAAGCCTTACCACTCAAGCTTTGAAGTCATCACTAGATATCCTTATATAACGTCATCACGGCTTTACTATCACAAAGTATATCTGTTTTAAATTTGTACTGATTTTTTCACTCAAAACAAATTTTAAATGATTTAAAATAAAGAAATTAATTTTACGACAAATTACAACTTTTGATCATCACTAATTGTATAATATGATACAGAAGTAGATCACAATGAATTATTTAGTATCAGAAAGTTATTTTAATTTTTATCTTTAATTTAAGATATTTTCTAATATTTGTAGCATCCATCAGAAATTTTAAATAGTTTTACATTTTGAAGATACAACTGTGATGACGTCATTAAGGAAGATAGAGTGATAATGTCAAAGCTTTAGTTGTTAGGGTTTCTACAGCTAGAAGGTGATGTTTTGGCCCACATTCCATAAACATAGCTTAGAACATAACTGCCAACGCCTCCGATTTTACCGCGTGATTTCCCATAATTTACTGAATAAAGTAAGTCCAAATTTTTAATCCAAAATAAAACTGTTTAAAATTTGTGGTGGAAAATCCTCCCGATAAAAACGAGAGAGTTGGTTTTGGCTTAGAATTCCTTACATACACAGCCGAATATTTTATTTTTCTTGTTTGAAACAAGATACTCGCAAACTGTGTCAATTGAATGGGATAAGATACAGAAAACAGGTGCAACACTTTAAACCCTAGATCAGTCGAAAATGTTGCTTTGAATTTGTTGCACAAATACAGCATTTCGGCTAGCATAGGTCTGAGTGCGACATCCTCTACTGGAAGACAAATAGGGATGGATGTGAGACAGTTTAAAAATTTTTTGCTAGACGAAACAAACATTTTTAACATTACAATGCAGGGACTTTGAAAAACGAGACAAACCTTTTATGCTGTTTTGCGAGAAGGGAGAGACCAATTTTTCGCCTCGCGTCCATCCCTACTGACAGACAACCACCTCTCCTAACATCGTTTATTGGAAGAAACCAGATTTTTGACATAAAAAAAAGCGGCATGCAAGTTATGGGGTGATTGCAATGGATTGAATCGGTTGAGAAAACTATCAGATTTGATTTTCCAGATATATATAATGTTCAGCAATGTTTATCGATAATGGTAATTAACAGGGCGGCCCCGCACGGTAAGCAAGCTAAGCGTCGAATCGGGGGCCCGTCTTCGAAGGGGCACCATTTCGAGCTCGAAAGCTTCAAGAAAATGTAAAATGGTACGCTTTTACGTTTCCAGGGGGGCGCCACTTACCCTAGGGCCACCACTGGCAATTAACAGTTTTAAAACTCTTTTCTGTATTTAACCCTTTAAGGTGCAGTGAACCCAACAGTGCACTTTGCAGCAATTGAAGTTTATTTTGAGTCTTTTCAAATTAAACTGCACATAACACCAAACGATAAAAGAATACGCCCCTTGGTACAGATAGCAAACTTTTCCGCAAAATAACGGCGGCTTGCGTCAGATAACTAAAACTAGCAGCTTTACTCCAAACTCATCTAATAGTTGCAAAGAAGCAACAGTTCCAGATTAGCTAAGAAAGATCTGAAAAATAAATCAGTCTACTTGCTCTTACTTATTCTTATTTTTTCATGTTTTTTGTGGTAAATCAAGATTCAATAACTATTTTCCGAATTTAAAAGTAATATTTTCATAATTTTAAGACAAAAATAAGTCTGTTTTGATGTTTGGAGTGAAAAAAAAGGTTTAATGAATTTACTCACTGCAAGTTTTATTTTAAACACTCTGTTGTATAAATGATGGAATTCCATTCACTATAAGTTAATAAACTTTCTTATATGCAATTTTTTTTATCCTATTTGATTTATTTTTCCTTAAACTCTGATTTAATCTTATGTAAAGGAACCGGCTGAAAACTTTTCAATGTATAGCTCAATACACGACACAAGGATTAGGTCCACTTGTTATCAGTTTTATATTGGACGGTTACGAATCCCCAAATGAACCTCGTAAAACACGAATGAGTTACCCTCATAATGCTTATTCCTTAATCAAAAGTAGCATTCTTCAGTTAGCGAACTGAAATGAACCAATGAGGGTATTAGTTTTGAACTAAACACACACACAAAAAAGAAGAAATTAGTGTTATCAATGGATAACCTTGCCTTTTAAACAATTCAAATCTTCGTGTCAACAACACTTTTGAAATTTTTACAGAGGTTAAAATACCCGTATTTTATAGATTTATAGATATAACATGAAAATAAAGCTTAAAATTGCCTGCTATAGCTCGGAATTCCGAGTAATTTCACTTGGCTTACATTTCATCTACAACGCGTGGGAATATCACAGTTTGCTATCAACTATCACGGAATGAGATTTAAACACTTACTGTAAACAGTATGTTTCTTTGAGAACATTTTGAGCAGCGACAATCGTACCTGCTGAACATTTGCCATATTTTAATTCTAAAATTTCTGTTTACAAAAATTGGTTGATTATATTTCGTATCAGTTAGAATGAATAAGAATTTACAAACTTTCCTTTTTATAAACGATGTCTTTTTGCTTTTTGCTTGTGAAGAATGCCCGGATATAAAATAATTCATTATGAAGTGTTTCGTTATCATAATGTATATATAATTAGCGATGAATAAAAATCCCGATTTATCGTAAAATTAAATTATCTCTCTGAAATAACCCCTCTCTTCCAATGGGCGGACATTTTCTCATCAAGAATTTTTCCACTACTAAGGCCCGAATTACTGGCCATTTTATTATGGGAGCTGCGAGTGGGCGGCCAGTTTCCCCCGATGAGAGGACGAACAAGTTAACAGCCAAACTCAAGCCGGGATTCGAACCCGATACCCGAGGCCTGATAGAATGGTTCTTAAGCCACTACATCACCTGGACGGCATCTGAAATTACTACAACGTTGCTGTGCGTGAATAAGCCACCAGAAAATTTAGTTTTATCTGCTGAAAAAGAAACTTTAATATGCGTGTCACGTGATGACGTCAAAGCCACAGTCTCTATACCTCGTGTGCCACGGCGAATGAAGGAAGTGCATTTTTATTGACTTGCTGCATCCAGTTTTCTCATATGAAGATATAAGTTTTTTTATATGTCTTTTGTGTAGGATCATTTTGGAAACAGTACTAGGCATGTAGCGCATCAAGGATTGAGATTGGATTCAAACTGTAACTTGCAATATCTTGCTATTTGGGGACCTATAAATGTACCCCGTTTTCTAATTTTTCTGTTCTTAGACATGGGAACTTCTGGCATAAAGAAGTATTTAAAGACAAGCTTATTTTGTTAACTGGCTTCGCAAATGTCTTCATAAGCTATAATTTTATGAGCAACGTTGGTTGAACGATGTTCATACAATGTTGATGTTAGGATTCATTAGAAAGTTCGTTTGAAATATTCCTAGTTCCATGCAAAAGAGGTGTTCGTAGAACATAGCTGAAGCATCTATAGTTGTTTCAGCTATAGTTTGAAGGCATTCCCAGCAAACACACACAGGTTCTCTGAACGTTAATAGACGTTCAGAAGACGTTTTCTGAACTTTAATAGACGTTCAGAGAACCTGTGTGTGTTTGCTGGGTTCCTTCTGTTTGTAATCGGGAACTGGCAATCCTTTTGCATGGACCTCTGGGCAATTTTCAGATGGTGTCACAAGGTTCTCAATCTTATTTTTAGCATTAATTCACAGCTGCCAACTACTACTTAATATAATTAACCACTCTTTAGAAACAAGAATTTTCGGATTAAAATGTATGAAAATTTTTTTCTTCTTTTATCACTTTCGTGGCTGCTATTTTGAAAAAAATACTTAAAAAATATACTGTTTACAAAAAGTGGTTAATTACATTCCGTAGTAGGTGCCAGCTGTGATTAATTCCTTTCTTAAAAATGGTACCATGTAGAAATAGTAATCGGTGACACGGTTTGTGTCTTCACTCCGAATGGTGGGCACAAAAAAGGAATGAAGCTTTTTTCCATGCATCCAAGTACTTAATGTGAGCATGTCGTATAAGAAAGATGAGCAGCAAACGATTTATCCTGGACTCGAACACAATACACAATACACCTTCATCTGCTGGCTAACTTCTTATGCAAGCTAGTTGTCAGGCGAATTTATATAGGAGTTCGGCATTACTACATATTGAGTAAACAACAAAATTTACATAAAATTTGAAACTCAATATGAAGTTAATTACGTGCTGTCATGTACAACATTTATGAGTTTGGATGCAGTTGATTTTAACCGTTCTATCAAGTGATTCACCAACCGCAACAGCGCCAAGTCGATAATGGCTTTTTCAAAAGTAGTTACTGCATATTATATATCTTTTTCTACCTTTTAGTTTCTTCCCACGCATCCTAATTATGACGTTTCATAGAACAATATGTGAAATGTAAAAAGTGTAATTACTCAAAATTCTGAGCCACGGGAGAAATTTACACGTGAATTTTTGTATTCAGCTACCTAAAATTTGTAAAAGGTAGCTACTCTTGTTTTGGTAATAAAATGGAAAAAGGAAAACAAAAAAGTTTGTTGAACAGTGTAATCAGATACTATTTTTTTTATTCGACTGATAAAAGAAAATATTTCACATGTTTAAATTTTTTACTTATATTTCTCTATTTTGGCTAAATTTAATTGTTGAAAATAACATTCAAAATATCGTTGTATCAAACATAATTTAAAATCGACAATTTTAACTCATGTTAACACTGATTCAAAATAGAGTAAGTATTAAAGGCTTTATTTGAAATGTATTGTTGCTAAATCTAGCACGCACCGTACTTCACATTGGCATAAGGATATATCCACCAGCTGACTTTATCTGCTGGCTAACTTCATCTAAAAAGTCAATTTTTAATATCGCAACAATAACTGAAATAAAATATTTCGAAGAGGTTTCGCGAACATTTTCTGGCTATCATTAGTTTTAATTTACTTGAAGTTTGAAAGCAATAAAGTCGACAGTGTCTTCATAAATCCAGGTTTTTCATTATATCTGTGTTACATTGAGGGGAAAAAAGAACATTTTACATTCTCCTTCTGTATGAGAATTTAAGCGCTAGATTTTGCGTTTAAAATAAGAAACTTTGAAAACACAGAGGTGGCTTGCGAATTATTTATACTGCGTAGATATGTTCGAAGTACACAAAAAACTAATAAAACCCTTAGAAGCTTGATCTTTAGAAAATGATAAGTAATAAATATAAGACGATACACGAAGGCTACTTTTATAAAATAAAAAATGCAGTGGGGATTTACACATTTTTCAGAAAAACTTTGAAGCCATATAATTGATGTTTAAAATATAAAGGCTATTTTTTATACATGTTCAGTCTTATAGACGCGCTTTTGTGAATACATAGTGTTTTTCTTGGTAAAAGGGCTTTTTCTAAAGCTTCCAGGGGTAATGATTTCCTTTCGTCTTTCACAATTTTACAGAGTCGCTGTACATGGAAAAGACTCCGAACTAATAACTGAAAAACTTTAAGTACCGTTTTAAATGTTTCTAAAGTGAAATCGCTGGTAACAAGAAGAAATCTAGCGACGCAGACGTCAATTTCATAATCTTTAAATATATCTGTAACAACAATAAATAAAAAAATGAACATTTAGAACTTAAAACCATAATGTTTTCCAGTTACGAGTTTGTGGTCCAACAGCGACCACTTTGTAGAATCCTACATGAAACTATTAAGCTGGAGATACATGGAAATACCTTGCGACTCTTGATAAATCAAGGGTTTACCGAAAACCTGTTTGATGAAAGAAGCCGAACAACAAATACCGCGAACCTACCAAAATTTTATTTTCACAAAGTAAAGCTATTTCAAATATCTGGTGAGAGCTACTAATATTAGCAAATACTAGGGGTAATCAAATGAAAAGGTACGAAACGACACGGTGGGTACAAATGTAGACTTTATTCAAAATATACACCATAGGCCTAAGCACAACGATCCCACTGATGAACAAGCCGCGGGATTCCTTGTTCCCAGAATTCCTGTGGCCGTGACGAGACCCAGTCCGTCACAGCGCCCTTGAGTACGTCGTCCGAGTTGAAGCGCTTCCTTTTCAGGTGTTTCTTCAGTGGACCAAACACACGAAAATCGCAGGGCGACATGTCCGAACTGTAGGGCGGATGATCCAACGTCTCCCACTAGAACTCGGCCAATTCCTTGGCGAAAACCGACACTCCATTTTCTCACTGACTTGTGGGACACACAGTCTTCGCAGTATACGGTCATCATCCGGTGAAGAATAGTGGCTGGTTTAACACATTCCGCTGTCGGATAACGACTCTCTGCTCCTAAATCGTCGAATTTTGCAATATGAACGCCATCCTGTCCTCACACGCACGGCCCCGTCAATTGGACTTAATAATACTATTACTACCGAAGAGGTATTGGTTACCCTACCCTCGGTCCTTGCAACGAAGAGAGGTAGGTCTACGTACTCAATGATGCTATATATTTCCCACTTTTCTCGGGAGATTTCCGCCCAATAATTTTTACTAAACAATCTACGTTGAACATAAATCCAACTTTTTAATGAAAAATAAAACTGTTTAAAATTGTGGTGGGAAATCGCGAGAGTTGGCAGCTATGTGTATTACAGAAAACGAAGAGAGAAGAATGAGTAAACCTGTTTTCCACCATGAGAAGGAAGTTTCGTCATGGGGCTTATGACTGTCGCATTATTCTACTAAAGAGAACAGAAAGAAATGCGAAAGTCAACTCTCTGCGTATGTACACTCAAGATAGAATTTTAGTAATTTTAAAAATAGTGTACTATCAAAATAAATTTTAACGCTGATATTTACAGTAGAAAGTACATTTTTTATCCCAAAGACTTTCAAAGAATTAAGCTTCATCAAGACAAAGTCACCAGTCATACTTCAACGGAGGCTGATTCCATATAAAATGATTATTTGAACAAATGTATACTCCAGATCAGTATAACGTTCAATGCTGATATACTGATTTTTTAAATGTTATTCTTCAGGCTGTGATATGTTTTGTTGCATAAATATATATTTAGAAAAATGACATAGAACTTCTGCTTTTAAGCTTCTATTTGAAATCAAGCGGTCACAGAGCTTTAAACGGTATGAATAAAATATTCACTAGCAAGAATTTATAATTATGCGGTGTCATTTTAATTTGAAAAATGTTTTTATTGCTATCCATTATCCCCTTCGCTGGGTTCCTCATCTATTTTTTGCACCCGTTGCGCAGCAACAGCATTCCTAGAGAGCCACATAAAAGAGAATAATAAATAAACAAAAGGAGCCGGAAAATTGCCATTATGTGTATATTTATTCAAATCTTATTAAGTTTTTTTTTTTGCCGTAAATTAAAAGTTAAGTATTTTCTTTTCCTTTTGAGAATACAAGATGTAACATTTCTACATTTCAAAACAGTTTCTTGTAGGGTGATGGTATTTGGTGTGAAAAAAATGCTCGAGATCATCTTAACGTTTTTACTGTTATTGATTTTACTTGGTGTTTAGTGAAATAGGTGTAGTATTTCACTAAGCTCGTTCACATAGCTCGTTCACCAATTCCCAATACGCTGTGGCACTTGTAGTAAATAGTTGTGCTTCTTATGTTTAATTCTTAAGTTTTACTGCAGTCATATAACCAAAATTAGGAATTTTAGCATAATAATTCTTCAAACCATAAATTCGATTTAGCACCTTTGTTGTTCAGGTCGTGGCTGACAAAATCTACACAAGACAGGCTACGGTGCTGTTATTTTAGCCATCCCTCGTTTCACCAGAAGGATCATGTGACCAAGGGAGTGTGACCATCTTATTCCGAGATAACCACAGTTCGATGGTCATACCCCCTAGGTAACACGACTCTTCGAGTGTAAAAGGGTGTGACCAAAACGTCAGCGACGCAGCCTGTATATCTTGTCAGCCACGCTCAGGTCCAATATACAGGGTAATTCTGAACTCTTATGAAATATTCTAGTGGGTGATAGAGCAGCTCATGTGGAGCGTAAACCGACATGGAACCGCTGGTCTATCTCCAATTATTTCCCAACTATCACGGATAGAATGTAAAAGTTAAAAAACTTAGTACATACGTCATTTCTAAAATTGCTAAACATGCTAGACGAAAAGTAATTCCATATTTAAAAAGAGCAGAAAAAATCCTTCAAATTTGCATCAGTTGTGTTACAACATCTAGATTCGATGGCGAGGTACAAGCAATGAAACAGTGAAAAAAATACAAAATGAAATATTTCGCAACATTTTTAAATAATAATTCCTCGAATACCGTTCAAGATACAATTAGTAAAATTTACTAAAAATTTCCCCATTCTGATAGCTTTTGAAACAGGTTACAGTGAACTATATATCGGTTGCCTTGTTCAGAAGAAATTTAAATTACTCTTCGCTAAAGATCACTGAATTTCTAGTTTCCTGAAAGAGTGTCTCCACTCATCAAGTTTTTCAATAAACCGATTAATATAGCCATTGGGGATGTGTGTTTACCTGTGTTGTGAGAAGACAAAGCTACGTGAGAGTTATCTGCTTATTGGAGTGCCTTGGGCTGAGGACTTTTTAAAGAGTCCTAACATATACTCATGGTATATCTGGAGAAAACCGCCCAAAACTCCAGACCGTTAGATTGACAGACAGCGATATGCAGAACGCTGGACCTACACACGTGTGTCACCTACCCATGAGGATGAATGGTATAACCATAGCTGCAACAATTCCGGCATATAATGAAGCACTTTTGGTAAACAGTAATTTTTGTCTTAGAAAATAGCGAAATTTCTGGGCGTAGCGGATAATTCGATTGGGTTATTGAAAAAAATATATAAAAATACACTGTTTATAAAAAGTTGTTAATTATATGCCCAGAATTAATTATATGTCAGGTTTAAGGAAACCAGAGCATATAGTATTATGGATATAAAGCGATAAATATAAACTGCAGTCTAAAGGATAAGTGATCATTTATCATTAAAGAACTAAAATAAATCCAAAGCAAACATTCCTTCACTTGACTGTAAATAGTAAGTTTGAGGAGCACTTTAACTTTTGACACAAATACTATTATATTTTTTCGAAATTTTATGCTTACATGTATATAATTTGTATAAAATAAAAACCCAGGTTGGTTTCTTAACACATATAAACATTGCCTTAAAACATGTTCTGCTTGAAAACCACAGTTTTGCTTAAAACGTCACTCGCACTGTAACGTGTACAAATGCAAGAGCACATATTACAAATGCCATAATTCGATCAATCTTCACTATCTGTTTATTTTATTAGCTTCAGTCTAAAAGGTAATTTTAAAAATATCTCTGAGGAAATTGAAATTGGAAATTTCGAAAGATTCTCGGGAAAATATCACGCTATCATTAGTTCTAATTGAGTCGAAGTTTGAGAGTAATGAAGATAACGCAGTGTCTTCATAAATCCGGGGTTTTCAATACATAAATTTAACGCTGAAAAAACAGCATGTTTTATTTTTATCTTCTTTCAGAATTTAAATGCTGTATTTTCTGTTTAACAACGAGCTATTTTATAAACGTGAATTGGCATTAAAGCAAGCGTCCAACAATGATCGCTCCTTGGACCTACCCTTTTTACATATCCATATTAATGACATTCCTCGAATTGACAACATGACACTTGCTATCTACGCCAACGATACCGCCATTCTTACAAGATCCTTTCACGTCGACATTACGATTAAATAGCTACAAATCTACATAGATATCCTAGAAACTTGGTTTCAGAAATGGAAAATTAAAAACGTCGACATTACGATTAAATAGCTACAAATCTACATAGATATCCTAGAAACTTGGTTTCAGAAATGGAAAATTAAAATTAACCTTTCTAAATGTAATGCGATTCCCTTCACCAATAGCAGAGAACAGTTTAAAAACTTACGCATACATAACAATAGGATTAACTGGAGCAGAACCTGCAAATACTTTGCTGTAATGGTATGGTTAATTTGATTTGTTTGTTAAGGCAAGCCTACACGAGGGACTTTTGGGGTGGGGTGCCTTGTTCGGAACAGCTGTCTAAGGGGTTCTAACGGATTAATGCCGTTTTGTAGGAGGGGGCTTTATGATGAATGGCTGAAATTTTGTGCATCACCTCATGGGTGTATGAGGGTCCATTTTACTACATGGGAATTGTTTTGTATGGGGGCTCTATACAAATTGCAAAAGTGTAACTTTTCGAAAATCAGCAAAAAGAGTTTTTTTTTTTTTAAAGTAGTCCTATTTTTTCAATTTACATTGCCCACATGCATACATGCTTATGTATTAATTTTTCCTTACTGTATATTAACTTGTTTTTCTTGATTTGACTTGACCATGCGTCACTTGAAGGCCTTATTTATTTAACGATTGAAAGAAAAACATCGTATACTATAAAACTGGAAATGTATCCTTGAAGGACCTAGAAGCTGCATGAAATAAAATTTGTCTTGAAAGACATAGACAGGCTTACGAAATTTTTTTAACTACGTAGATATGCCGGAAATATCCTGAAACTAATGGAAAAGTTTAATCGTTTGATCTTTGTTAAAGAGTGAGTAATAATGATAAGAGGGCACGTCAACAGCGATTCAGCTCGATACTTCGATAAAACTTTCGGTAAGTGTAAGCGTGATTTTTTAAAAAATTTTTATTTAAAAAAAATTATACTGTTTACAAAAAGTGGTTATTTACTCTCTGTAGTAGTTGTCAGCTATGTTGGTGCTTCGATTTGAGCTCTCGGTAGGTGTAACCATGAATGAGATCGTATAGCTGCCAACCTTTACGGATTATCACTCACCACCCTTTGTAAACCGTATATTTCTTGATGTTTTTTCAAGATTGTAATGAGCTTACACCTTAGATACAAAACTTTTGCTAGTTCTAAGCCGAAAATTATTGTTTAGAAAAAGTGGTTAATGATATTCCGTAAAAGTTGGCAGCTATGAGATCGGTGCTACAAATACGATAAATACAAGCATGCATGTAAAATTTTTTGAAAAGATTACCATTTTTTATCTTATCCATGAACTTAGCATTTTGGATTTATCAGCGTGTAACGTGTTTGATGTGTAAGGCCGGGACTCTTGTAACAATGCTGTAGCGCATTGTCATATCTAGGGATTACAATTTTACTAAATTTTGGAATAATTCCAGAAGAAAGGACTTCTTTTAAAAAACGTACGTGCTTTTCCTCAAGCTTTAAGCTGTAGTATTTTTATGTGATGTCTTCAACAGATTTTCATACTCACATTTTTGCTGTATTAATAGCATGATGCATAAATATGTGATTGCCTCTAATATATGCCTAAGAATGTGTGTGTATTCATTTGAAGACACAAAATTGTACATCTTGTGCTTTGAAGTTTCTATCCCATGCATGTAATTAACTATATCAGCTTTAATGATCTGCTAATTTTATGTTTTCGAAAATTATTTTTAAAAAGACTCCTGTTAGGGGCTCTTGTGAATCATGCATACAATTGCTTAAGGCATATTATGAGTAAGAAATCCCTGAAATACTTTAAAAGTGAGGAGTTGTATATTTTCCAACACTACTAAAAAAATAACCAATGCTATTCCATGACGAGGCCATTTGAAAATATTTAAATATATACACACACATACATTTATTTAGATACTATTATCAATTATTAACTTAATTTTTAGGGGAAGTGAAAGGCTTCAAAACAAATAAATGCTTCTAAATCATCAGGTAAGATTTTTATTGAAAAGTACAAAAGTCGATTTCATTAAAAGTAATATCTGGCTGAAATTAAATACTTCATCCATGCAAGATAAACCTTACTTAAAACTGAAAGCCTCATCTATACTGAATTTTCTTTACTGAATTTTTATACTGAATGATTGTATACCGAATTTTTCAAACAATTTTATAGTTTCTCCTTTGATAATCAGTAGATATTTGTGAATATGGGGAGGAGACTGGTATAGCTCAGACGTATTCTATTTTTTTTAATAACTTCATAATAATCAAGTTAATAATTCCCATAAAATGTATGCACTACAAGAAAATAATGCTTTCATTTTTTTCCAGCTAGGGCCTTAAAATGTTGGATTTTATCTCAGGGACGAGGTACTTTATGATCGTTCTCTGACTGCGGCTTGGAGAAGAATTATGTGATTTAGGCAAGTCGGAAGTAAGGAGAAACATAATGGAGAAGTTTATATATATAATCTTCACTTGTGCAAACTTTAGTCACGCTAGGTAATAGAAATGGACTATATCAAGAAGTTATCTCGTGAATGAAGAAATATTTTCCTCCTTGATAGAATAGAAGGGAAAGTAATAACTTTAGATGTTTTTATTGATCATCCTCATGTTGCTTTTTACTCTGGACAATACATTTTAAGAATAATTCTAGACGTTTCTCTGCTAGCTTTTACCGAAAAATAGGAAATAATTTGTTACAGAGACCTAGCGTCCGTCATTTAAAAACATTGTTGTTTCGTAATATGTACATTCGGAAGATGGTGTTTAAAGGTTAAAATGAACTAAGAATTTTGTAAAATTGCAGCATCAAGAAAAAATGTGCGTAGCGTCATGCAAATTTCAGGAGCGATATTCGTGAGATGGGTATGCAAATGATTAAATTTGCGCACGCAGCTCATCACGTGGTACTCATATTCGGGCTATAAAGGCTAGAAACCTTCCCTTCCCAGAAACAGCATCTGCCACTTTCAAAGAAACGTAGAAAATTCCTCTGAGACGTCAGCAAGCTCAATACCATCAGTTAACGACCGGGGAACGTGACGCATTATCGAGCTCCATGAACTCTGCCGCTGCGCTCAATAACAAGTCGCGAGGAAGTTGTGCGCGCAGGTGCACGACAGATCGCACTGACCGACGTATTCGCCAGTCGAGACTCTTTCTTCACGGCACGAGAAATCTGAAGCCAGTTGCCTTGAAGAGCAGGTGGATCTGTGTCCACCATAAACATACGCAATAGATTGCATGAAGTACAGTTACGTGGACAGGTACCAGCAACAAGGGTACCGTTGACTGCACAACACAGGGCTAGACGCCTGGCATGGTGTCCAGGGGCAGATTTGCCGAGTTGGGAACCTTGGACAAAAGCTTCATTCCGGGCACTTGCTCCAAATGGCCTCCCGGAAATCAGGCCCTGATGGTGTCATCGTCATCATACATGGCCCCTCGAATAGCATAGGATATTCCTCACAAATCTCGTTTTTGCCTGCTGAGGAATGACGGCCGTCGACAGGTATGGCGGCGATCCAGAGAATGCTACGTATCAGCCCATTACGCGGAGCGTCACACCGGTCCTACACCAGGTTTAGGGTGGCATAACGTTTGTTCACAGGACGCCTCTGGTACACATTGACGGCAGTTTGACAGCGGACCGTTACGTGACACAAGTTGTGGAGCCAGTTATTCTGCCCTTCTTGCAGGGCGCACCCAACAATTTATTCCAGCCAGGAAGCATGTTGGGATGCTCTAATGCCAGGCAGCATGTGACACGGCGAACTCTTAACCGCCTGACCGGATTTGATATCCTTTCCTGGTCGGCAGCCTCTCCAGGTGTCAATTCAATCGAACACCAGTGGGATCTCATTGGACGTGACATGATCCGTGGACCACTGGCACAAACCATGGATGATCTGCATACAGCAGTGGATACGGCTTTGCAAAAGTTACCTCATGCAACCAACAATGAACAGCATGACTCGCCGGATTGAGGCCTGTAAATTTGCCCTAGATGGGGACATTATATGCTGAATAAATTGGTTCATAGTGATTTTATTTGTCTGTTAATTTAATCATTTGCGTATTCATGTCACAACTATCTCTCCTAAAATTCGCATGACGCTACGTGCATTATTTCTTGGTGTTGCAATTTCATTTTTGAGGACTGTAGGTACATTTTTAAACAGTTTTTAAAATTATTTTAACTATAGCTCGATACCTTTTGTTATTTAAGTCTATTTCAAAATACCTTCACTATTCTATCCGTGAAAATGTGTACGTTTAAAGGGAAAAATATTTTTAAATATACAAAATGACAAGTATGAATAAAACTTTTTTCTCCACTGAAATTTAGTTTTACAGATGATGAGAATGAATTTGTTGAATTGGCTCAGTTTTATGTGTGTAAAAGGATTGTTTTCCGAACATCAAGATGTATACTTTCAAGGTTATTAAAATTTTTAATTTGAAATTTCTAAATAGTTTTATTTTACAATTTTACGTACGAATATAGATTACTGTAATTTAAATGCCCTTTCTGTTTGTATATATCCTACATTTAAAAACAAAAATTTAGTATTTACAAGCAGCATTCAAGACATCAATCACTGACAAAATAATATTTTTACTTTTTACGAAAATTTTGCCTAAAGAGAAACTGCGAAATGCACTGATAATTGCGCAATTTTTTGTAGGAATATTTCAGTTACAGTTCAAAAATCATATACAGTTACGGAAAAGAAAAAGGCCGATTTGCCCATTATTCGATCATCGTTCGTCGTACAACAGAGTTACATATACCAATCGTTTACGAATAACGTACACTTTAATTTGCTACACATTATTTATGTGGACTTTATTTTGGTATTATAACTTTAGTGTACTATGAACGACCGGCGAATAAATAGAAAGTGGTACTTTTCTTTTTCTGTAACTGTATATTTCTCTTAAAAAAGTCATTCTTCTTGAGCAAAACATCTTTTAAAATGGAAATTCTTACTTTTGTGATTTTCCGTTAAAAAATGCAGTAATGTTTGAATTTTCATGCTAAAAAATTTTGCAAATTAACGTTACCTTCACTTTGTAAATATCTCCCTGTAAACCAGTATTAATGCAAACAGACAGTTCCCCGAACCACTTCGCTGTATAAGTTCCTCTTCCCTATTTAATCATGTTTCCTTTATTATTTCTCAAAGTGTTGTACTTATATGTACGTTAGAAATTTCCTAACTCAGCACTTTTAATAATTGAACTACAGGCGAAATATTTTACTGTTATAGCAGCAGTCTGGCTTCAATAAACGTGATACGTGCAGCTCATACTGTAACATAAAGAAAATACCTTGAAATACCATTTCAATAACATATGCAAGGTCATGGATGCGTACAATAAAACACCTTTCCTGAAGACTGAAACCGGGCCCAATTTTCCTGAATACTGAAATTTGGGCATGCATATTTTATGCCAAAAATCCGCTTTAAAAAAAGTTTCGTTCTCCTTAACTTGCAACTCAATAGACGCGGTCAATGGAACACGCAATGTTGCTTCAACACGCGATCTGCATGATTTTCCCGAAACTTTCAGGATAAATACATTAAAGTACAGAACCTTCTTAAGAAATCCAGGCTAAAGTACTCCAAGATTGTTTGATATCACTGGAAACTGAAATATCATTGTACATAATGTACATAATTGTAGGTACATAAATACGTACATACGTACATATGTAATGTTTATACGTCGAAATGTTTATACGTAATACTACTTACTTGAAGCAGTTATTTAAAGGGAGTCAACATCAAAATAGACTGAACATTAGATTTTAATTTTGTGTTGTGTACAAAATAAAGTACTTTTACGCAAGAAATTTTCAGACCTTTACTTATTGAAAAAAGGAACTGTCTAGACCTGTATTCATATTTCAATACTTTTTTTCTTTCAATGGGTGGGTGAGCAGCTTACTGTAAACTAGAACGATGAGTTAGTATGAAACTAGAACGAATAGTTTCAAATGCTATCTCAATAGTTGTATTCGTTTTTTGAAAGCTGAATGTGACAATTTGCTGACGACAATACGTTTTATGACGTTCATTTGCAGAAAAAAATACGTACTAAGAACTTTTTCTCCTATTTAGAATGTATAAACATTGATATGATTATTCACTAAAAGGTCAAATACCATGGTTTGTCATTCATATGATAATATAAAATCTATACTACGATTCTTCCCTTTATTGCAAAACAAATTTCTTAGAAAAAAAAACTCATGAATGTTTGAGTAATTTTTCGCTCTACAAACACAAAAACAGGTCACATTTTCCTATATATCCATTTTCTAAAAGAAGGTCCTAAATTCAAAATTGCGGTGCTTTGTAAGTAAACGTAAACGAATTTTTATACTTGTCTTTCCTTTTAAAAACGTAGCATCACATACGGCTTCTTTAGAATAATCTTTTGAATACCTTAACGATTTTCAGATTACAATGTTGAAATGAGAGAGGAATGGGGAAAAAATACATAAACTCATTAAAATTATATAAATTAATTCTTAATAACCAGTTATTTTCATGAAACTATATTTAACATGGTAAACTTTTATAATAAATTAAGTAGAGCTCATATAAAGAGTTGAAGTTAAGGAACAGTGCATTTTATTTTTAATTTGCTGTGATTTATGGGTAGATAATTACAAATATAATTTACTACCTAATGAAGAGTAAAGTCTTTCATTGAGGGCTGTATCAAATTAGAGACATCTTTAAGTTAATGAAACTAATTTGTCTCCACTCCTAATGAGTTTAGTAATTTATAACATCGTCTAGTTTCAACGAATGCATGCCGTTTCAATTTATTTAAAATGGACTTCCTCTCGCACAAATTGTTCTTTCCTCACCATGTCATTTGTTCTATCATATACACAGCTGGAGTGTCTCTATTTCTAAAAGAACATCGAATGTGAAATTATCGTTCAAGTACCAATAACTGCTTATAATTCAATATACTTATATGGAGAAGTTGCATGGTGAAAAGACCTTGAACAGTTAAAAGTGAAACGCATAGTCTAGCTCCTACAATTTTTAATGAAATACTTCTGACTAATATTACAATGGAGAAAACACGTTGTGATGAGCTTCAAAATAACCGAGGAGAATACATTCGGACAGTGACGGATTAGTGCAAGTTTGTCGGGGTGGGGTTAGTTAGAAGATTGACATATGCATCCATTTTATGGAAGTAAAATAGGATCTTTGAAATTACTTTCTTTTTTCTCGGGGGTGGGGGCGGTTGCCCCCTCCGCCCCCCCCCCCCCCATTTAATCTGCCTCTAACTGCATTCGGAACGGCCACATTGCCGGCGGAACTGACTTGCACACAACAGAACTCTACAAATGCTGGAAATTAAGTCGCACAAAAATCCAGATTCAAAGACTCCGAGGGTCTCCGCACTTGGTGATATTTACAATGCGTCACGACACTAAATAAAAAACGGGTAATAATTCCCATCCGCATATTTCATAGAAAAATTCAAGCCCCCGTGGCTGACGAGGTATACAGGCTACGGTGGCAACATTTCAGTCACATCCCTTTGCACCCGAACTTTACGCATGCACTGGACTCCTATGAAGAACTAATCTGAATTTTTTTTTGACAGTATTAATACTATCTCTTTTGTTTACATTTCTGATTCAAATTTCAGCAATGCAGACACGCAAAAACCAAATTTCAAGTAGATTGAGTGCTGAATAAGTTAGTTTTTTTTTTTTTTTTTTTAAAAAAACACAAACTAGCTAATTCACGAATTGTTTGGCAGATAGTAAAATCTTAACACAAGCTTTTTTTAAAGAGCTTTTTGTTTTTGACAGCAGTTGATGGAGAAAAATGAATTTTGTTGATGTTATTGATGTAATGTGCTTAAGGTGTAGAAAACTGAGTGCATAAAGTAAAATTTAACATTCGAATGACAGATTTAAATGAATCTCGGAAATAAAACTGAACGTTTTACAGACATTTTTATATGAAAACTCAGTTGAAAATACCTAAGCGTTATAATTAATATCATAAATTCATTCAAAATGAATATGTCATTAAACGAGTTAAAGAATGAAAATTGCTACATCCAAGAGTCAAAATCAACACCACTGCATACTAATCTGACGCACTTACTGATTAAGACGCTATTGTCTGACAGTTTGTGGTTCGAAAGAACTGAATACTAGAACAATCGATGGGGAGGGTCAAAATGTCCCCTTGTTGGCAGTTTTATGTATTTACATAATTATTTATTTTACTAATTAAAGTAGAAATGTAAAAGTTTGTCACAACACGCTTGGAAGAATATTAGGAAAGGTAGAAAATTCAGCTGCGGCATTAAACTGTGTATATTTAAATAAAGCATGAGATATTGGAAAAAAGGGTCAAAATGTTCCAACGACGCTTCTAGTGTTAAATTGTGGGTGCTGGTTTTCTAATATTAACGGGTCTTATATTTTTGTCAGTGATTTCATTCCTTATGAACTACAGTCTGTGTTTATGAGACATTCATAAAATGATTCGTTCGAATCGGTGATTTTGTGAAGAGCTCTCCGTTCTCGTGAAACGCAAACCACATAAAACATTGGTGAGCTTTTGCATACCGTAAATTATTACGGTAACACTAAGGCTATTTTATTCGGAGTTCGAGTCAATCAAGAAATTTACTTTATACGATCGCATGCGCTGTACTGTCCAGTGGCATTTAACGTTAGCGCTCCGTAAGTGAAACCGCTATTCAAAAACTCCATAATATATTTTAAAATGTACAGCAAGAAAAGCGCTTTTGGACTTTCCTCACTTTACACCAGATTGCAAGTTCCAGGTATAAACCCTGTATAAGGTTTCAGGTTGTTTATGCTTTGTGAACTTTTCCTAAATTCTTCCTACAAAATTTCTCCCGCCCATAACAATTGCGGGTGGAAGATACCTCCTAGATAAGGAAAGCCAAAAAACTAACGCTTTTACATCACCGTCATGAGACACTGCCTCCTAGATATAGAAAGCCTAACCACTGTTACGTCACCAAGCCTTTACATCATCATTTGGCCTTCCAAAGGTGACGTCATCACAGTTTAATTTTCATAAAGTAAACCTATTCAAGATTTCTGGTGAATTTACTCTCTCATAACAACAAAATAGAAAATTTAATTTTAAGAAAAAGGGCAGTTTTAACTGTAACTAATTATATAATGTAATAAGGGAGTAGATCAAAATGAATTGTTTTGTATCACAAAAGTATTTTAGTTTTTATCTTTAGCTTAAGATACTTTTTAATATTTGTAGCATTCACCAGAAAACTGAAATAGTTTTACGTTATGAGAACGAAAGTTTGGTAACGTCATTACTTGAAGGCCTAATGATGACGTCAAAGCTTCAGCGCTCAGGCTTTTTGTATCTAGGAGGCAGTGCGTATAGACATTTTGCTTTCACAAAGTCAAACTATTTAAAGTTTCTGGGGAGTGCTAAAAACATTGGAAAATATCATAAGTTAAAGATAAAAATTTAAATCCCATTCTGATATAATTCATCATCGTCTATTTCCTTATCACGTTATGTAATTAGTGATGATTAAAAATCGCCATTTACCATAAAATTCAATTTTCTATCGCAAATCTTAAAATCGTTTGTTTCATGCATGAGTAAGATTTTAAACAGTCTTACTCTGTGAAAATAAAACTTTTATGTATAGGTAAAGGGATGATGTTAGAGCTGGAGCTGTGGGGCTTTCCTTATTTACATATGGTACACAAACTAGGCTTTTATGTAACTAAGAAGATATGCAAAAGTGAATTTTTGTAATTGAAGTATAGATAAGTTTATAAATTGTGCTGTATTAAATGAGGGATAAAGCTTAGTGCTAATGTCAACGTATCTAAAACAGTTGTTTGGAAATGCGTATTTTTGTTTTTTTAAATGCGTTTTTGGAAATGTGTTAAACACTCAGCTAGATACCTCTTTCTACAGGAATATTAATAAAACACCATATATTTCAATTTTTGAGATATTTAAGAGAAATATCTAGCATCTGATTGCATGTAACATTCGTTTGCAATACAACGAATTCAAAAGTTTGTCCACTTACTTAAACAGCGAACACTTTCTACATATATAATTCGAACAACTGAATTTTACATGTTGCATAGTATTAAAAGATTAGAAAACAAATTTCAGACACTTTTTGTTTATTTATAATACACCAATTTGAACATTGGGATGTACTTCAATCGTAGCTGAAAACTACTAAGGATTATAACTAACCACTTTCTTTATGCAATAATTTTCGGCTTATGATTTAGCAAAATTTTCATACTATGTCCGAGAGTTGGTTGTTAGTTTTAAAAAATACTGAAAAAATATCCTGTCTGCAAAAAGTAGTTAGTTATACTCCGTAGTAGTTGGCATGCATGACTGCTGTACAACTCGCAAATAGCGTAAACGTAGGTTTTATATGTTCGCTGAGAGTATATCGCATTTCTGTTTGGCTAAATTTATTTCCTTTTAACAACCGAATAAAAAACCTTTTTTTTTACCATAAACCTGCTAATTATAACACAAAATATAAATTTGACTCGGGTTTATTACTTTCTGTTTCAGATTGTAAAAAGGTAATTCTTGTAAAACGAATTTAATGACGCATACAAAACAGGCGAGCCAGCCGCAATAAACAATAATTTATAACAAGTCATCGTAAAATACATGTAATTTAATTATCGCGTATTAGACTAAAAATATACATTTGACTTCTAAAAGCAAATTGTAAGTCTTATTTTTGGAAGCCGAAATATCGACCAGAATTGTTTTTAATTCAAATCTACAAAAGCCTCGTTCTGAAAATAAAATCATCCACCTCAAGGATTTGCAGTTGCTATAAGCTAATTCCAGAGTTTTTCGTCTATTCAAACGGTTGCATTTTAATTTCATGCGTGAAAGAATTTATTGAAAAATGTGTTCTTTGAAGTACGTTGTTATCGGAAGCACATAAAAGATTTTATTTTTTTAAAGGAGGGTAGTAAAACGGTCTTATTTTTTCTTGCGTATGTTGTTTAGAACGGGTTGTTTACTAAGATATGTGAAAAGATTTAGAAATAAAAGCAAAAAATATGCAAAATAAATAATGCAGAGGAATCTAATTTCATTTCATGTTTTCAAGAAACAGATTTCCTGTAGAATTTCAGATACGGAGATTTTCTGACTATTTTATGTTATACTGGAAAACATGTAACTTTTCATAAATTATTTCCTTACTTTTCTCTCTGTATTATAAAAATATTGATTTTATAAAGTTAAATTAAATTTGTTTTCCTCTTTGTACTTGCTTTGAGAAAAAATCTTTATATTTCGATACATTCACTTTGGAATTGTGGATTTTGTTATGTAACAAGTAATGACATTCATAAAGCGGTATTTTTTGAGATTGATTAAATCTGCTTTTATCATTTAGTTTTAAAAAAGATTAATCAGAGTAGTTTCCGTTCAGCATTAAACATTGTCAGTCACAATTTTTAATTTAATTTTATTGAAGTTAAACTCAATATATGAATTTTAATTTCCTTAGCTGCTAACCTTTACTGAATATTATCAACCACTTTTTGTCAATAGTAAGTTTCAGCTCAAAACTTACTCCATTGCGTAAAACTAGTGTACATGTCTTGTCTTTTCTAAATTTCAAGTAGATAAATAGGGCCATAATTTAGGTCTTAAAAGTTAAAACTTATGTTCTGTTTTAAAATCTTAAAGACGGGAACTTTTTCTATATATAAAGCTAAACATGTTGAAAATTTAAACGCGTTAATTTCACGAACTACGTCTGGTTTGAAAATATGCTTTAGCTAACCTGTTTATTGAGGAAGGTTATAAGTTATACAAGGTGCCCCCCAAAAAGGAGGTAAAACGCTTTTATTCTTCTTCAGAGATAAGCGGAGAATGTAAATTTAAAAAAAATGTTCAAAATAAGCTAGGAAAAAGACTCCGTTGAGAAAATAATCCTCTCTTTAATTTTCAAAAAGTAAGACTTTTGAAATTTGTATGCGACCCCGTAAAAAAAATTCACAGTTAGTAAAATGTACTCCATGCACAAATCAGGTCACGTACAAAATTTGAGAATTATATCTTAAAAAGTTTCAGAAATAATACAATAAGATAAATATATACATGCTATTTTAAAACACTTTTAAATTTCTCTAGAAGGGAAAAAATAAGGTTGGATGATTGCGTTTCAGGGGTCGCACAGAAATTCTGAAAGAGAACAGTGTTTCGCACTGGTGCAATAAACGTTTACATTCGAAACGTTACAGTAGCATATTATGCATGTATAATCACTTAATTAATTTGAAATAGGCTTCTTTTTATAAAATTAAATTATCAGCTATTAATTTAATAGAAGAAATATAGACAACCTTTTGTGAAGAAACTTATTAATGCGTTCGAAAAACATACCTATTGACCAAAATTAATGACAAGAGTATGTGATTTCCCAAAAAGTTAAAAATAAACGTGATTCATTAACACACTGTACTGGCTGTACTGGCTACTTTAGGTTATTAATTCTTGTTTAATGTTTCATGATAAATATTTATTTTTTCGTATTTCGCGAACATGTAGTGCTTCGTGCTCCATAATAAAAAATCAAGTATCGTGGTTCAGAAATTTAATCAACATAAACAAGTACTTTAAAAATTTTTGCTGAGAAAAACTTAGTTCATATATTCTTTTCATAATGCTAAAATAAATTATTTATTTATTTATTTTGATTTGAAAATAAAAGTTAGACTTTACAAAATGTATACTTTATGAATATTTCATTGCTGAACGTTATTCAAAATATTACCTGTTTTTTCCTCATTAATATTGATAAGCATGCATCAGAAAGACTGACGAAAACGTGCCTTGTGATGATGGCGGTCGATACTGTCTTTCCGTGTCGACCGATAAGCGTAACGAACTCAAAAAGTATCTGACAAAGCGGATGTGTGTTCAATACTCAGAGTTATCCAGATGTTGTTTTTTACGGCACTAATTACAACATTTGCGTCAGAGTTTCCACAATATAATGTTAATTACTTCTGGTACCCACAGCGTATAGTGTTTTGAACTTATCGAAATAATGAAGATAATATTCTCATTATTTTCTTTCAAAATTATATAGAGTAAATTTTCAGAGCGATAGTATGCTTCATACTGATAAAGCTTTCTTTGTAGCACTGCTTATTTTAAAAATGGGATAAGGTCAAAATGCATTTTATACCCTTTAAAGCAGAAATAGGTAGGAGATAGCGTTTGATTTAAGGCGGAAAAAATTCTAGTTTTACTCCGTAAGAATAGTTTACTTTCATAAATTATCTTTTCTTCACTTTTCTTTTTATTTATTTATTTATTTTTTTATTTTTTTTGAGGAGGAATTCCATTTTTACTATTTTATGGGTACATTTTTGATAGGTAAGGCACATTTTTCTTTTTTTTATTTCTTAAAAAATCACTGTACTTTTAAGCAACAATTATAATCAGATGTAAAGCATCGAACAAACTAAGAACAAGTGTCAGGTAAAAGGATGCTGCTGTTGTCCGCCTTAATCAAGTCTAACGTTTATTGTTTAATTCATATCTAAGACCAAGGCGTTTGTTGGCTTTATTTGTTTTTTCTGAAAATCTTAACAAAATGTAGCACTGGGGAAAGGTAGTAAATAATCTCAATATACACTCCTTAAAATTTGTGAATTTTGTGGAAAGTACATTTAACGCATACGAGTTATATGTTTCTTTAGACATGCTAGATCATACATTCAAGATATCTTGATAGGTATCAATAGTCTCCACGCGATTGCTAAGAAGCAAGCCATTTCTGACTTCACAAAGAGATATTATAAGAACTTTTATTCTAAATATTCTCAAATTTTTGTTCGTATGGTAACGACAATAACAGTTTGACATATAAGGGCGACTAACTTAACAGAAGATTTTACTATAATGTCAAGCACGGGGATTCTTTTTTTATTGCTGTACTCATCGCTGCAAAAATTCCGTTTACATAATAGACCATTTTTTTGTAAACAGTATGTTTTTACGTAATTTGTTCATTAAAGCACCCAAAAGCTGAGACATTTTAGCTATTTTCTAAGACAAAAATAACTGTTTACAAAAAGTGGTTGTTTATATGCCCGGAATCGCTGCAGCTATGTGCACTCTTACATAATAAGTTAAATAAAATAATTTTCTTTTAAAAATATATTAAGTTTAATTATACAGTTTATTATATTTTTTCAAGAGCTACAAAACTCACTGTAAAAGCTTTGACGCAGGTGATGCTCGCTTATCAACTGTATACAAGTTTAGATTGCTGTTTTATACCAGTGTGATTTGTATACAGTACAATTTAAAACACTTGTAAGTGAGTAAAAACTTTCATTTTGTTAAATATTATATTAACACAAAAACGTCCGCCTTGCACATTATAATCAGCTTATATAAAGAAATGCTACAACAAAGCCATTGATTAAAATATTTCTACACTAAAACTTCATTACTCAAAATAAATCACTTATTAGATTTCAATAACGACCTGCCATGTTTTAAACCACTTGAAAGAATATGATTGTAATCTAGCACACGTAACGTTTTTCTTTGAGGAGAGCCCTCACTGCTGTTGAAAAGAATAAAGCTTGATCATTTAGTTCTGTGAGGTGAACGAATTACGTCATACGCACATGCTCCTTTCTCAAATCAAGTTAATTAAAGATTTTCTCATGAAGGATCAATTTTTTCTTTAGAAGTTTAAGCACGAAATCTGGTAAACGGGAGAATTTATGTAATTGAAAGAAAAAGCGGGAATTGTCTTGAAAGGGAAGGAAATTACCTACATACTTTAAAACATTCTGATTGTAAAACAAATGTTGTATTGCAAAATAGTGGACGTGTTTGGAATGGAGTAGTAAATTATGGTAGACGTGTAGGAAAGAAGGAAAGTATTCAAGTAGTACGTATAAGAAGAAAAAGTTTATAAACAAAGTAATTCAGCATTGTAACTAGTGTAGACATAATGATAGTTTGTTCCATTTTCCTTCTTTGTAAGCGCTCATCATATGTTTTTTTCATATTCTAGTATGAGACAGGTTTCAAATATAACTATGTATTCAACATCGGAGTATGGGAAATTTTTTACTTCGAAATTTCCAACATACATGTTTTTAATTCATAATAAAGGACCAAACTTATTAACTTTGATGCACAAAGCATTGTTTTATCCACAAACGGAAAATTGTTTTATAAGCTAAATAAAAATTCTGTTAAAAAGAAAGTATTTTAACAATTTCAGTAATTAACCTTACAGTAGTGAGGTGTTAGATAAAAATTGCTCGCAAAAATACATTAGCATGTAATGAATTAGAATAACCTTAAAAGTGGTATATTTTCATACCAATATACTTTAAAGAGTTAACTAAGTGTCAATTAAAAATCCTTTTAATTCTAAATACATTTAATTTAAGATAGTTAATTATATTAGATCATGGTAGCACCTTGTTTCGATCAACCGCATTCAGTAAAAATTGTACAAAACAGTTGGTATTCTTTCCGAAAAGTACATTAAATCACTTTTTTCTGACAGCTTATTTTACTTCTTTTCCAACTAATATACCGAAGTAGCATGTTTATCGTGCAGAACTTGCTAAGCTCTTAAGATGAAAACCTGTGTTTTACAAAAGGTGGTTGCTGGTTGCTGAAGTTCCGGAAATGTTGTGAGCCATGCATAACACCAACCCACCCAATAACATTTCTTAAGTATGGAATCTGGAACGTGTATTCTAACATACTTTTAAACGAATGAAAAACTATTAAAATGCTTATCTGCACTCAAAAGCTTCCTGATGATATAAAATTCAATGAAGTTATTTCCTGAAGTTAAAACGATGGTAAAAACTAACATTTTTTTTTTCATCTCAAAATTTTTGATTTAGAAGAATTTTTTTAAACTAAAAAGAATTTGGGGATGAATAAAAATTTAGGTTTCGAACAGAAAAATATAATATTCATTTTGTTTGTCAGAACTGTCTAAATCTTAATCAAGACATAAATTGGAATGATGCAATCTGCTTTAGGAACCTTACACACACAGTTAGCGAAATTTAACCGAATCACATGTTTTAGTTACAATTAAAACCAAAGAGTAGAAGTGTCATAAGCAATATCAATCTCTAAGCTGCAAAAACATATCCAGATTTAAGTATAGAAGCACATAAAATTTTTGCTTTAAAATTTATTTGTCGAAAGAAGGAACAGAAATTAAATTTATTTCTTTCATATACATATTTATGACTTGGAATACCGAAAGAATTTTTCTATATAATTTTGTTTAGAATTTGAATCAGTTTTAAGGTTTTGTTTATTCTGGATGTCTCATATTTACTTATCATTTTTCCGAAATCGATTTGCAAATGCATCATGTACAGGAAAGGGATAGTTGCCAACCATTACAAAATACAGTTAAAAACGTCGTATCAGCAGAGAATGTCTTAATTACTTTTTTAAAACAACAACCGGCCCTGCAAAAAGCTGGAAGCGTTTGTTTTAGTCTAAGTTGAAAAATCCTGCCTACAAAAAGTGGTCAATGATATTCCATAATGGCTGGCATCTGAATTTTTTTTTCGCCAAGTTTAAATTAAATTTTCATCAATTATTGATTTTTTTTTTTTTTAGACTTTTTACTTAACATGATCGATTAACTGGATACCTTTTTGCCATAGGTGCATTCCTGAACCCCGATACATCCCCTCCGGGGACCATGTCTTAACGGATGGCCACCACATCATCTACTGCAGAGCTCTTCGTGGGGCCTCCTTGGTCGGGCGATATCGGGAAGCTAAAAGCCGAACGAGATAATGACTTATTTTTTGTTTCTTGTTGCTTGTTTTTCTTTTTGATACTTTTGTCAAGTTCTCTGCCATTGGAAATATAAACAATTATTGATTTCTGCATTATACTTAATTTTTTTAACTACAAATATTGGTATTAATTTTAAACAGTTATGCATATGCGCGTAACACATAACATCACAATAGTAACATGCAGAAGCCTTACATAAAAGTGTTTCCTTACTGATAAAATGGGACGTGAAAAGAAGTTTGAAATACTCGGCTTTTGAGAGAATGAAGTGCGTGAAGTATAACTGCTGGAGACTTCCCAGAGATACACTCAATGCGCATTTTTCAGAAATGCGTCTTCAATGCTTTGGCCGCAATGACACAGTCATTCTGTGCTTTTCTCATTTAGCAATGGCGAGGTAAAACAACACGTGGACATTAGTTTTATCCCTCCATTTCGTGCTATCTGCTTTTCAGAATTCAAAGATTTTCTGTGTCAACTCCAAATTTATGTGACCATTGCGTAGCTGTCATCTACTACGGAATATAATCAACCACTCTTTGAAAACAGTATACTTTTAAAGTATTTTTTGATATTCAACCATCGTTGCTCGCGTAGTACAAATATTTAGCCACATTTTAAGCTGAAAATTACGGTTAAAAAAAGTGTTAAATTATATTTCGTAGTAGTTGGCAACTATGCCTTTGGTATATGTTGCTGCTTTATTCGACGTTCATTTCGGCGGTACTACTAATTTGTGTGTCTTCTTTGTATTGGTGAAGTTAGTTAATTTTGAATTTAAATGAAAATACTTATTACTGAAGCACAAAGAAGATCCCGATGTAAAAGTTCATCAGAATATGAAACAACAGGTTCAACATTACGAAGACCTGAATGGTACGTCGGGATCAAGGTTAGTATTTCTCTTATCCTTTCATAGGTTGAGTCGTGCCAACACCTCCTAGACATAGAAGGCATGAGTACAGAAACCTTTACGTCATCTTTAAGCATTCTAAGAGGACGTCATCACAGTTTTACTTTCACAAAGTAAAACTATTTACATTTCAGACATGTACAGTGTGGTTATAATTAAATTCCCATATGAACAGTTCTCTATAGCTAAAACGGGCAAATGGATTGTAACAAAAATTGGTATATTGGTTATACATGATACGCTCTCAAGGACTTTCGAAAAAAATATTTAGTTAAAGAAGTCCACTAGGTGGCATTTGCATGAAAAACGACAATTGAATGATGGAAGTGGCTAAATCGAAATACGCAAACACTTTTAACATTTATTCCAATAGTTTTTGGGATATCACTCAGTAATTTGGGTAACATTTGAGCTGATTTCACCACGCAAAGTGCCATCTAGAGGACATTTTTTTTTAACTAAACGGTATGAAAAATTCCCTACAACGCATCTTCGTGTACAGTCCATATGCCAAATTTGGTAGCAATCTGCTCACCAGCTACAGATGCACAATGCTGCTTGTAGGGGAAGTTTAACTATAACCACCCTGTACTTATTAACTATAACCACCCTGTAGTTGTTAACTATAACCACCCTGTACTTGGACGGAGAAAGCCTTGCTTGACTAGAGTGGGACGCACCTCAATCGAGTTTCATGGTCTGTTACTGGAAGGATCGCAATGAGATGCATTGCTGCCACAATCTGAGGAGTATAATTAAACACTCTTTGCAAACAATAATTTTCGGTTTAGAATGCAGCAATGTATCTCAGTGCAACGTGCATGCTATTTTGAAGAAAACTGTTAATACATATATACTGTGAGTATTATGACATGATGTAATTTTACACAGAAAGATATTATTTTACAAATTCCATGTGGATTTCACTTAATGAGCATATAAAAAGCAAAATTCAATCGGGTTTAAAACCTCTGATCATCTTTGAAAAGGAGAAATAATAACAAATTGTTTTTAAGCTGAAAAATTCATTCACCTTTAATGTTATAAAAAAATAAAATTTTGATAGGGATATTTGGAATTATTAAAAAGTAGACTCCTAAATTACTTACAAGCTTTAATATCAAAGCATGTTTTATGATACTTGAGTGTTATAAATAATTTAAATTATAGATACATTGCAGTGAAAACTGGAATGAAGTGGACGGCATGTTACGTCACAACCGCTAGGAGGGTTACAAAATTTTGTTTTCCTTTCAGATTTTGAAGTAAAACTTCTTTAGGCGCAACTAGAGAGTAACTCAGATTTTTTTTCTGACGGAAGTAACGCTCACGTGGTTTTGGAAAAGCGGAAGCTGCCTACGATCGAACCCAACCAGCAGGCTACGGTTTAAGAACACGGTGATAGAAAAACATGAAGAAATGGAACCTGCAATCGAGCCAAACTAGCAGACGAAAACAAAGGTTTAAGAACACTGCCATAGAAAAAGGCAATAATAGACCCTATGTGCATTCGATACCAACTAACAGAAGAAAACACCAGTTTAGGAACACAGTTAAAGAAAAATACCACAACATAGAGATTCTCTCGATTCAAATCCTACGAAAAAACGTTTTAAGAAAACAGTGAAAGAAGAATAGTTCAACACGGGCACTTCCTGGATGCTAACCTAAGGTGACCATATTTCTAAACAGTATTTTGGGGACAAATCAAGCATTGTCCTGGAATCCCAGGAAAACTTGGGGACACTAGAAAATATCTTTGGGGACTTATTCGAGGACACAACATATTACCATGCTAATAGCTCTTTATATCAATTGTGTATTCTTATTTCTAATAAATTAAAGGAAGTATTTATAAATATTTATTCAAACCAGAAATATGAAAGGCAAACCATGTTGAAATATTACGATTTATTCATAATTTAATACTTGGCATAGTAATTGTATTTTTCAGAAGACATTGCTTTTTACTTTGGCTCGTTTTATGATCATTTTTCATGAAACCTTATACACCCTCTAAAAAAAGTACTCGAGTGCAAGAAAAATTTCGTACTTATTTCATATTTAAAGCATGGTTGTTCCTGAAAAGTGATTAATCATTAACAAAACTGAAATGGGAAATTTGACTCGTAGTCGAATACTTTATTGAATGTCTGTACACGCTACGCATACAATGACAACAAACGTTTTCAGAAATCGAATTTCATTGTTTCTCTGAGTAGAAGGCGCTTTCAGTTGTTTTATTTTTCTTATTTCTTCAATTTTTTCTGAAAGAAATAAACTAAACGGAAACTTTCAGGGGAAAAAAGTACAAATCTTTAAATTTGGGGACTTTTCGCGTCACCAAGAAGTCAAGGTATTTTTAGGGACAAAGTAAAAAATAAATCTATATTTGGGAACTGTCCTCGAATTTCGAAGACGTGTGGTCCCCTTTATGCTACCCCGACATCCAGACGGAATAACGGTTTAAGAACACGGGTACGTAACGCCACAAAGGAGCAAACACTGGCTGCAAACGGTTTAAGAACAGAATAAAAGAATAACAAATGGACACTCCGTGGATTCTAACCCAACCTCAAGACGGAGGCGGTTTAACACGGGGATGGAACACCACAAAGTAACGGACCCTGGATGCAATCAATGCTAAACAATAAACAGAACCTGCAGGTTAAAAACACGGATGCAGAATAATAATTTGAAACCTACCAAACGACGAAATCAACGCTTAAGAACACTGTGATAGAAAAACACACAAAAAAATGTACACTACCTGCATTCGAACCCAACAGAGGAAAACATCAGTTAAAGAACACAGTTAAATTATAATACTAGACTATGGGCATTCCCCCCATTCAAACCCAACCTCCAGACGGAACAATGGCATAAGAAAACAGTTAAAGAATAATACTACAACATGGACACTTCCTGGATTCTAACCCAATTTCCAGACGGAACAACGGTTTAAGAACACAGGTATGGAACACCACAAAGAAACAAACCCCGGCTGCAAACGATTTAAGAACACAGTTAAAGGATAATACATGGGCACTCCCTGGATTCTAACCCAACCTCCAGATGGAACAACGGTTTAAGAACATGGGGATGAACACCACAAAGAAAATGAATCTTGCTGTAACTGAATCCAACGTCAAAGAAGTTTTACTTCAATCGCGCGTAAAAATTACACGCAAACACTTTTTTTTCCCTTTGAAACGGAACTGCTAAACAGAAGTAATATGTACTTATTTTGAAGAGTAATTTTAAGGAAGTGTGTGACATGAACATTTGGTATAAGCTTATGAATATATAAGACATTTTTCATTACTTTAAAGCAGTTGTTCCCAAATCAACTTAACCCGCGAACCACTTTTCCACTTCAAAGTTATCCACCAACCACTTAAAAGAATTCTTTCCGGGGGAGAGTTTGGGGGAAATGAAATCTAACATCACTAGAAATCTAAAGAAAAAGAATAAAGAAAAGCAAAACGTATGCACAAAATGTAATGATAAAATAAAAAATTGAAAAAGATTGTTAAATAAAATAGATATGTATACATTATTTTTTGAAAAATGTGTGCGCATTTTTTTGAAAAATGTGTGTTTTGAAAATTTTTGAAAAATGAAAGTGTTACGCATTCTACATCTGCCTTTCCGGCGTTAATGCGATTTATTAGCACGCGCTTTTTTGACTAGCTGTGGGATTCTTAGATTCTTCCCTATTTTGCAAGGATTTTGAAGCATTAATTTTTAACTTAAGCTTTATGCCTTACAATTAGGCTTTTACGCCATGAAGTTGTGAAGACACAATTATTTTTTAAACACTTCGCCCCACTTCGAACTTGTTCAAGGACCAACAGTGGTCCGTGGACCACCGTTGGGAACCACTGCTTTAAAGTATTGTGTTAAAAGTACGGCATTCAAGATTATGTTGAATTAAAAAATAGTGTATGATGAAATTGTGAACTATCTGCTTTCACAACTGCTTAGGCTAACAGTTAAGGGATGAGATTCAAGTCGTTCAGTGCACAGTGGGCATATACGCCTAGTGATCAATATGCGTTTAAATATATTTAAATATTTTAAGCAGTTTTTAATTTAATTAATTTTTAACGATGTATACTGTGTAGTGTTTAGGCTTGGTAATCGTTTCAAGTAATCGGCCAGTCAGATTATTAATTCTAAATTACGAATTTACAGATTCAAAATATTAATTTATATACAAATTATGATGTGTTCTTATGCTTTATTCTACATGTGGTTTCTTTGTGTTTCCGAATTTGATTTCTCTGATCTAGATATCGAAAATATCTATCAAACACTTACGCAAAAAATTTAATAAGAAACTCGCACATATGACCGCAAGAAAACATAACAAGAAAAGTATTCTCTGCATTATTACAATATTCTTCAAAATCCTTCCTTTCTCTATTCTTAAACGTATTTTCCTTGTAAGTCACGTGTGGAATGTTTATAGTTTCTATCTCATCTCTATGAGCCACCATTGCCACACAGAAACTCAGAAACTGTCGTAAATATAAATCATTTTCTCTTGTCGAAAGAAAACATTATTTTTCGGATTTCGCTATTGTTTTTCGTACAATGAATTTATAGTGGCTTAATATTCTCCTTGTTGGGCGTTTTCTTTTCACAAAACATAAAAAAAGGTATCGAAATATTAAAGAAATAAACAATAATATTAAATGTTTTCTTACAAGTAACCTATGCGAAGTATATTATTAATTCACAAAGTTCTAGACCGTTCCACTTATTACACTCTACCTCTTTAGAAAAAAGATTTCAGATATCACACATTCAAAATGATTAAAATGAACTGAATTACAGTAGAGACTTTAGGTGTAAGTATACCAATCAGGACATAAAATCAATTTTCTGCTTGATTTATTGAAGCAACAAAATATTTTGTAACGCTAAAAGTAAAAATAAAATTTTATTATAAACTATATATTTTAATAATAATCATTATTAAATACGTTAAATGCATGTATGTAATGATAACTGAATTTAAAATTCAATTTAAATTGCTATTCTAAATCAGAAAAATAGTCTAATGTCAGTGCACATCAGGGAACGTCAGTGCTCCTAGGGAATTCATAAAAGTTTTTTTCCGTTTAAACTTAGTGCAAACGATGCTTGAGAGCAGTTTATTAACTTCCACCGTGTTTTTTCTTCTGTTTTTTCACGAAATTTCTAGATGTTGATGTCGGTGAACTGTCGACACTTAACCCAAAATGGGCTCTCCAAGAATCAAAATGATGCCGCCCATGGCTATATTTGCTCGCAAGAAATTTCGCTGGCATACACACTTCAGTGGATACACCCAGCTTCTAACTATTACTGAAAAATTTAATCCCTTTTCGAAAATTGTATATTCTATAACTGTAGTTTGAAGATAGTAACCAGGCTACTGTGGCCGACGGGAAAGACAGGCAGCGGTGCTGATATTTTGATCACACTCTTTTGCCCTAGAAGAATCGTGGAGCGCTTTCGATGTGGCCACCTAGAACCAAAATAGCCACACCTAAGTCACATGACTCTTCGAGGGCAAAAGGACGTGATACAAATATCAACACCCCAGTCTGTCTTTCTTGTCATACGCGCCAGGCTACACGTTTAGCGAAAATTGTTTCCTATATTCTAGGTTGAAAGTTTCTGTTTATAGAAAGTAGTTAATTATATTCCGCAAAGGTTGTTTGGCAACTGTGATAGCAGATCAAAGTATATACAAAGGAAACGTCGCTACTTAATGCTAAATTTTATCGCCAAAAACTAGTGCCACGAACAGCAGAGTAGTTTACTGGAAAACCACATGGAACAAAACAGAGAATAGTATTATACACTGCTCAAAACAATTGAAGGATATTGTAAGTTTTATATAAAATAAAGATATAAGCGATTTTTTTTTTGACGAAAATGGAAGAAGAGAATCACAAATGCAAATTTTTCTGATTTTCAAACTGTGGAGTATGCTAATTTTGAGTTCGACGTCACTAACGTCGCTTCAGCGGCAGCGAATGAAATTGGACTTTCAACTGAATAAAAGACAATGAAGACATGGATGATCGGCATTCAGTGACTCCTTGTTTCGATGAGTACGTTGTCATAGCGAAGTCATTTAACCGATTCAGAAGCTTGGAGAGTTGTCGGTAGGTAAGAAGGGGGCCAAACCCAAGCCGAAGTAGCGCAAGCCATTGGAGTGTCAGAAAGTGTGATTTCCAGGATCTGGAACCGGTGTCTGGCGACTGGAAGTGCAGGCCGAAGACCAGGGCAAGGTCGTAGATGGGCAATTACGCCCAATGAAGATCGATATTTAGTGTTAACGGCTCGGAGACACCGGAATATGAACGCTACTCTTCTCCAACAACACCTTCGCTCGGCTACTGGCACCACGGTTTCAACTCAGATTGTCCGAAACCGGCTCCATGGTGTAGGTCTGTAGGCTCACCGACCGATGGTATGTGTTAGACCAGTGGTTCCCAACCGGGGGGTCGCCATGCCTTTTTTCGGGGGTCGCCGCAGACCGCTTTTGTAGGAAATTAATAGTAAACTATTTTCACGTTTCTTTGCCATGAGACATCATTTCTCCCTTTTCCTTTGGAAAGAAAAAATCCTTATTCTCATGAGGGCTTTGTATCAAAGCTACAAAAACTGACGTCGGTCAATCTAGGAGTGTTAACTAAACCTTGAGAACCCATGCATTAAGACAGAAGAATCAGAAATAGGAATTGCAATTAATTTAAAGGGGGTAATTAGTAGCCAGCTTGAAGCCCTTCAATCTGAATCGTGCGAAATCCATTTCACACATCTTTAGATGTCGCCGATCCTTCTGATGAAGTGCAGGGTGAATTTTTGAATTTACAAAATGACTCCTCCGCAAGTGATTTATACCAAGAAAAACCGTTAACTCAATTTTGGTGTGCTGTGCGTTGCTCATATCCGATAATTTTTCGTGTCAAATGTTAACGCCATTTGCATCTATACTTATCTGCATGAAGTTGGATTTTCAACTCTTTTGTAGAAGACAAAAGCCAGTAATAAATTAGATGTCTAAGATGACATGCGGTTGACTGGCCAATATTCAGCCAATAATAGCCAAACTTGTCAGTCAAATTCAGCCTCAATCATCCTATTAAAAATCAGTACGTACTAAAAAGATGTCACTTTTAAATCTCAAGATGTATTTTTTCATTATTAAATTTTTTTTATTGGTCAAACTTGGCAGATTGGGGGGGGGGGTCGCGATTGAAAAAAGGTTGGGAACCACTGTGTTAGACTAACATCAAGGCATCGTCGTGACCGCAGGGAGTGGGCAACAGAGCATGTGAACTGGAGGAGAAATGAATAGAGCAATGTTCTTATTTCTGACGAGTCCCGTTTTTCAGTTCATCTGATAATAAGGGTATTTTCATCTGGAGGGACCGTGGCAGTAGGAATAATCCCGCGTTCGTGCACGAAAGTGTCAGCTTTGGCGATGGGGGAGTGTTGGTGTATGGTGGCATCTCCATCGACGGGGGCACAGACCTCTACATCATACGAGATGGACCTCTGACTGGTCGCCAATCTAGGGATGAGATCCTCAGACCTAATGTAGTCTCTTACGCTGAAGCAATCGGAGATGACTTCATTTTAATGGACGATAACTGCAGGCCACATCCTGCTAACCTGGTGGTGGTTTTCCTTTTCGAGTAAGAAATCGTACGAATGGAATGGCCAGCGTGGTCTCCAGACATGATTCCAATAGAGTACGTTTGGGACGCTCTAGGAAGCCCAGTTGCTGGCCGCCAACCACCCCCACAAACTCTCCAAGAACTGGAAAGAGCTCTTCTGGAAGAGGGGGACAAAATACCCCAACTCGTGATTAATAGCCTCATTGACTCCATGTCTCAAAGGTGTTCAACGTTGCTGGCCGTCCGTGGAAACCATACCCCTACTGAAAATGATTTCCTTTGAAGAAAACACCTTTTCTTATTCTTTTTTTCTCATATGCACAAATTGTGTTTTTTCCCTTTTCTAGACAAATTTGCAATAAAATGCATTTTTTTTCTGCCAAACATCTGTAATTTATTCTCATATAACCTACTACATCTGTCGACCATGTATCAAACAGCTAAAAAGTTTCCCAGCCACAAGATCCACCTAAAACCGCAATATCCTTTAATTGTTTTGAGCTGTGTATATGGCAAACGTAGACTCGGAAGAAGTCATTATGTATCGCGATAAAGTGGGTGCGGGGGAGCTTGACTGTCTACCAACTTCTTGTCCGGCGGATAGTAGTTGACGACATACACTGGCTACTACTAATGACTCGGAAGAAGTCATTATGTATCGCGATAAAGTGGGTTGGGGGAGCTTGACTGTCTACCAACTTCTTGTCCGGCGGATAGTAGTTGACGACATACACTGGCTACTACGGTGCTGATATTTTGGCCACACCCCTTTGCACCCGAAAAGTCATGCGATCAAGCCGATGTGACAATTTTAGTCCGAGTTATCCATAAATAATGTCAACCCCCAGGTCACATGATTCTTTGAGGGAGAGAGGCTGTGAGCAAAATCTGAGCCACACTGGAGGAGGCAATTACGTTTAAAATATGCCTAAACGAACGTTACTCAAGGAAACCTACGCATGCCACATTGTCCGGGCACAGCTACAGGGAATTCTTAAAGGACTTTTCAGTTTTATGTTAGAAATGACGTTTGAGAGTTACTTACTAAGATTCATTTATCTACAAGTTGCTTAAACGCGTGTTAAAAGTTGTTTATTTACAGTCAAAAAAGTATATTAATAAGGAAACCTGGTTGTTTTAAGGTTAACAAATTAAGGAAAAGTGCAAATTCTGAACACACATTTGTAAATCTTATAAAAAATAATAAATAAATAGTGACAAAAACTAGATAGTGAAGAAAACTAGACAGAAGACTGAAAAAATTGTGACAGCATAACAGGAAGCGAATTTACATTGCATAATAGGCTTTTTCTAATCCTTTACCCATTTGGATGTTAGAGAGATGAATTTCGAAACTTGTAACTATTTCGCCCATTAAAGTGATGACTCTTGCTATTCTACAGATGTGTCCAAAAATTTCATTGATTGATCTAACAACATAAAGGAAACGAGCTACAAACAAAATGCCTTTACTGGCTTTCAAAGTAATCACCATTAGCTACAACCCACTTTTGATGTCCGTCGTATAGCTGCTGGAAAGTGTCAGAAAATCCTTCTTTTGGAATCGTTCAATTCACCCTTACCGCATGTCGTTGGATCTATTGTCGCTGTCACACGTTGTCAGCAAAGCGTAAGCCTTTCAAGAGTTCTTAGTATAGAAGTGAACAAGAAGTCTGCAAGTACCAGATCTCGAGGATTAGGAGTATGAACAAGAATTGGCTCACGTAGCTTGCCTTCAACCGTTTCAACTCAAAAGCAAACTTTTACTCACTGCTTCCATACCTTACACTTTCATTACCAGTTCATGTGTCTCCGTCGCCGTTTCGCCTAATTTGAAGCAAAACTTGACGTTCAGGCTTCGATGCATTTTGCAATGACACGCCTTTGTACTCTGACTGAGTCAAATTGATCGCAGCACGAACTTCTGTTTAATGGTCGCCATTTGATCGCTAGGAAGCATTAGTTATCTTATCTTACACTGCATGTGCGTGAGCGCAACATCCTAAATAGTGCGGCTTTTAAAAAATGAGTCATTCACCGAACTTTTCGAACGCACCTTGTACTTGCTTTGTAACTGATTGAAATGGAACAAATCATGCATCAATTAAAGACAAGAAAATAAGTAATATTTTTTTTTCCAATGGCTGACATCTGCTTTAGAGACACTGGCCACTACTAAGGCTGCAGTTCTTGGTCTCTTTATTATGGGGGTACCTAGTAGGTGGACCAACATCTCCTCCTATGAAGGGACAGACACAATGACAGTCAGTCCCACTCGGGGATCGAACCCTGACCGCCGGGAGTTGAAACCGAAACCGTGTACGTTATCCACCATGCAATCTGGTCGACTGAAAATAAGTAATTTACAAGATATTTCAAGCAAATGAAAAAAGTTAATGGAATCACGCAGAGAAAAATTATGTTTTGAATTTCGTTCTTTATTTTTTTTTATAAAATTCATCAATCAACTGCAGGAGGTTGAGATTTGAAACTTGTACCAGGGTTGTTGCTGCGATGGTGCTGCTCATGTTTTTAGCTTTGAGAACAAATTTTGATGATATTCCCTTATTTCTATAACTACTTGCACTGCTATTGCGCACACTTACGAAGATTATATTCACGGTCAACAGACGAAAAATAACTAAATATAGAGTCAGGAATTCCACCACCAGAAAATGTAATTTTCAAATTTAAACACCCGCTGAAAAAACAGGCAGTATGCTGTTCATCTAACTCATACTTGGTCGAACTGTCAAGCTGCCTTTGCTTTGTCAAAGCGTTGCATGAACTGAGTAGTCTTAGGCTTTGATTTCGAAACGTGTTTGTTTGAATGAATTGTCCAACCTAAGTGAACATGCTATCACAGGTTATAAAATCCTGTCACCTTGCATTTGACTGGAGAAAACTTTCCAAAAATCCCACGACGACCTATGAAAATTCGATCTGTTACTTTATACCCTTGTTTTGTACTTCTTTGTACTGTCTGGGATTCCAAACTTCTATGCTTTTTTTTCAATGAGTACGGATTTATTCAATTAACTTGGAAAATTCAACCTTTGTTTAAAACGACTTTCCTTTTATATTTAGTGGCCTCGGTTTAAAGCTACAATTTATGTTGCTGTTGTATATTTTTGTTGGCGTTAATTAAAAAATTTAAAAACACGTAAGCTTGAATGTAGTACTTCTATGCTTTTTTTTCAATGAGTACGGATTTATTCAATTAACTTGGAAAATTCAACCTTTGTTTAAAACGACTTTCCTTTTATATTTAGTGGCCTCGGTTTAAAGCTACAATTTATGTTGCTGTTGTATATTTTTGTTGGCGTTAATTAAAAAATTTAAAAACACGTAAGCTTGAATGTAGTACTTCCAATGCAGTACTCCCATTTCACCATATTGATATGAGGAACTGGAAAGAACTTCCAATTTGCAAAGTTTTATTAATAGTGCATCATTTCAAAATTGTGGCATTTCGTCATTTTTTCTAATTTCTAAAAAAAAGACATTAAAGTACTGTTTCAAGAACTCAAAGAGATTAATAAGCAAAGAAAGTTAACTGTTCATGGACGCAGAAGTCACATCAAGATAGCAAAACAAACTGAAATAAATGATAACGGTGAAAAGTAAATATTGTGGTTCAATGTCAGAGAGAATCGTCTTAATAATGGAGTCAGCATCAGCATCACATTTCAAAATGTAATTAAAAACTAAAAAAAGAATAAGCTGTGAGGACTTCAGACTGCATCACAATTTACGCCATGAATAGGTCACATGAAAGTCATAATTATGTTTATTAGATAGACGTGTTTGGATGACATACATTATTTCGAAAAAATTACAAACGATTGCTTTCATATCGAGTTCCGTATCTTACTTATATATTTTCTCAAAATGCTTAACTTTACAATCACTTGTTTATATTTTGAATAACTTGAGCCAATGTTGAATACCCTTAACATAGGTGCCAAGTATTACGGAATATAATGAACCACTTTTTCCAAACCATAATTTTTTTGAATAATTTTCCAAAATAGTAAATACCACGCCTCCGACTTAGAATTTTTGCTGTATTTTAAACAGAAAATTACCGCTCACAAAAAGTGGTTAATTACATTCCGTAATACTTGGCACTTATGCCCTTAACCAATCAATGCGGTTTACATTTTTATTGTTATGAATCCCTTTTATTTAGGGCGATTAATCATTCTAAAATGAGTAGATTTTACTTCTTAACGGGCACTACATGCAAAAGAGGACACTGTGTGAGCATGTAGCATAACATATAGGCATATGCTGTGCTAGGAATTGCCTGTTTAAAGAAATTAGTGAAAAGATGAAAGATCCATTGTTGGGCTTAGTATAGAAGCGATGTAGAAATGTATCCCCAATATATATATATAGAATTTTTACCATCTGTTATGTTTTTCCTGTCTCACACAGCTGCCAACCTTTACGGAATATAGCTAACCACTTTTTGTAAATATCAATTATTTAAGTGTATTGAAAATATAGCAACCGTCTCTTATGCTTAAATAAGAGATTTTGCTATATTCTAGTTAAAAAATTTCTTACGAAGAGTAATTGTGTAAGTTCCGCAAAAGTTGTTAGCTATGCTATTAGTTACATAGAAATATTAAGGTGTATAGCCTGTAAGCATTAAATATAATCTTCGTACAAGAAATTAGTATTTGGAATGCCTCCTACATATAGAAAGCCTTACAACTCCTACGTCACCAACCTTTCACGTCATCATTTGGCCTGCATTTAAAAGTTTTATTTTCACAAAATAAAACTATTAAAAATTTCTGGTAAATACTACAAATATTAGAAAATAACTTACATGAAACATTAAGTTAAAATATCTTTCTCATACAAAGTTATTCAGTATGATCTATTTCCTTATCACATTATCTAATTAGTTCTGGTTAAAAACTGCCATTTGTCGTAAAATTATATTTTTTATCTCAAATTATTAAAATATTGGCAATCATGGATAAGTTCACCAGAAATTTTCAATAGCTTTATTTTGCCACAATCAAACTTTTAAATGTAGGCCAAATGATGACGTCAAAGCTTGGTGATGTAACAGTTGTAAGGCTTTCTATATCTAGGAAGTGTTGGTATTTGCCATTATTAAATTTTTAGAGTTTATGTATGTTTACTAGAAGATAAACCCTTGTGTGAAGGCAAATATAACGGACGCTATAAAAAACAGATGAGAAAAATATGGCACTTTACCGAATTTGGCATCTGCTCCGGAATATAATTAAACACTTCTTGTTGACATTATTTTTTCTTAAAAATTTTTTCGAAATGGAAATCAGCCCATTCATTAGACGTCGAAATTTTGCGATAGTTTAAGGCAAAGATTTCTGTTCGAAAAGAGTGGTTAATTAGCTTCCGGAGCAGTTGGCAACTTAGCTCTACACCAAATATATTTAATCTTTGTCCATATACAATAAATAAATTCATTTAAAATTTTTATTGTTTACTTAAATCAGAATAAAGAACACAAAATACACATAGAGTACTCTTCACGCCATCTATCTCGTAGGGTTAATAATAATGACGTGAAAGTATCTGCTTAATCATCGGCTCCATTATTTTATTTTTTTAATTATACTTTTGCGATGTGTCCAGTTTTTTGCAGATCCATTTCAATATCCTGAAGTCCGTGCGGAACCCAAGTCACAAATGTATGACATCTATATTAAAAAAAATAACCCCAGATATTAGAGTAATTAAATTTTTACCTTGTGTTACAGACATGATGAGATGAGATGTCAAAGGCTATGAACTTTCTAAATTCACAGGTTTTTCTTGCAGCAGTTTGAAAGTACCTGGGTTCCTTTTGGACACCAGGACATAGTGATAGGGTTCAACTTTAATTCAGCATCAGTAATTTATAAAAAGGAAAAAAATCTACATTTTTGGTTCAAAACGACTTCTTAAAAGCCACAATTCACATATTTACTTACTCTCTCTCTTTTACTCTTTCACTCTCTCTCGCCACAAAAAAAAAGAAAGAAAAAAGAAACACCTTCAGTGAGGCTGCAAATAATCTTGAAATATAGAATTCAGAAATAAATGACATTTCTTTTCGAGGTTTTTTTTTATTTTGAAATAAGTAAATTGATTATTTCCTTTCGTGAAAGTGTTAGACAATGATCTTTCGTTCCCGCATGTTTGACATAAAAATATTTTTGACACAAACAACATTACCACTTAATGAAATTTAAATCTCCTTCTTCTCGTCAATTCAAAGCAAAAGATAGAGGATTTTAAGATACCTACAGCGAAACCAGGGTGGGTATTTCTGACATACTTTACCCAGTTATTCCTCCTGAATAACTATTTCTGTTATATTTACAATATTACGAATTTGAACAGTATATTGATACTGGGGATAGAAACTTCAAAGTGCTTAGAATACAAGCGTAAGCTAATTTTCCTGTATAATCAAAATTATTTCCCTACGAACAGGGAGAAAAAATCACGTTTAAAATTGTCCTTTCTTTAAATGTTAATTGCATTCCCAAAAGACTGTCCGATGCTATCTGATGAAATTCCTACAGCATAAAAACACCCAGATACGTGGACTCTTTCAGTTAACCCTGGTCTCTGTGAGAAGATACTAAAATTAATTTAAGCAAATTCCTACAATACATACGGTGAGATTTGATGAACTTAGATTCAAACCCGTTTTCTCTAATTTGATGTCCAAATCCTCTATTTACACCGTAACTTTTTCTATTTAGACTTTATCTATATCAGCATAGCTCATCACTTTTCGTGAACGTCGAATTTAATCAAATGAACATTGCGCATAAAATATTTTAAATAGAGGATATCTTGAATATAAAACCGATTTATTAAAACTTTAATTGTAGGATAGAAAATTGCTTTCTAAGCTTCAACTAAAAGAAAGCGGCCTGTCTAAGAGATTGACTTGGTAAATCATTTACACGTGAATTTCGTAATTGCAAAAAAGCTCTTTGTTGATAAGTAAAACGCACAATGTATTTAAAGATTAAGCAGATTCCACCTACAACGTTAATAATTTCAGAAAACGCACGCAATTTTAAGTTCGTGAATTATAGTTGTTAGTGAGTATGTTTTGAAGAGTCATAGCAATTTATGCCAAGGAAGACTACAAGTATAACATAAACAAAAATCTGGACTAGTAAGTATTAGTGTTCATCGTTCTTTTACCTGTGATATTATATATTTACATCACGCAAATCACGCCATAGAATTAGTTCTCATTAATAGGGGAAGTATTCTTATGTGCTTAAAATGTGCTAAATTCAACATGTTCCTTCGTACTGCTTTAATTTCAGAAACTAATGCTTTTTCTTGCGTGTTCGATATCATTACAGATGTTACAATAGCTCTTATAACACTTAGTGCGCATTTTGGGATGTTAATGACCCGCTCTTATTAAGCATTACTGATTTTTCTCATGATTAGCTCTTCATGCAGATGTATATCTGTGAGAATGAAAGGACGTAAAAAAGAATAAAAGAATTTTTCAAGTAACATTTTGTATCTTATTTAAGATGTAAAACAATCTTGAAAAGAAAATGGTCTATCACAACAAAGGCATTTAGCTCTCGTATGTAGGTGACATTTGCAACAGATTTCTTTTAAAGAACAACTTTTTCCTTTAAAAAGTTGTAATTGAAAACTTATCTGAGCTAGTAATAGATGGCATATCAGTTCATCGAATTTTTTTTTTCTAAATTGTGAATTACTTTAAAAAAATTCTACTGATTTTTTTAAAAATTATTTTAAATAACTGTTTCGTGTATACACCTATACATAAATAAACAAAGAGAATGCTAATTTATGAATTTCCCTAACATCAAATATAATAAACAAAATCTCAATTAAACTGAATGATGATGGCTGAAAAATAAAGTACGGCTCCTTTTCAAAGAATAATAGATTTAATATTATTGTCAGAATTAAGCTATATATTGTGGCATGTAATTACAGATGGATCGCACCTAACGGCGACTTTTATCATTGATCTATAAATTGCTGTAGAAATTTACCGCATGAAGATCATGTTTACGCCTCAAGACAACATACGTCACTTAAAAAAAAAAATCAGTGGTTCAGCAACTTTTTTAGTCACGTATTTCCAGAAGCTCTGTATTTCAGGGCATCTAATTTAATTTTTCAGAAATTCCTGATTTGCGATATTTTTCAATTTCTTCAAATCTTTCAATTCCATTTGTTTGGGGGCAAATAAGTGAGTTGCTAGCAGTAAAGAATAGTTTTAAAATGTTTAGATATTATTATTTTATGTGTACAGTTCGGAAAAGACCGTGATGAAAGTAAACTGTAGCATAACATATGGAAATCACATTTTGACACATGTTTGAGAGAGAAATTGTTTAAAGAAATCAATCAAAGGAATGAGTGGTATTTAATAGTTAAGCATAAAACACGTAGTCCAGAAAAATCCGTGCATAGCTTGAAAAAAATGCTGTAAAAGTTTTTTTTTCTTTTTTAATGAGTTTCTGTTGAAGCAGATCTGGAAGGTATTTTTAGTGAAAAACAAAGAACACAATCAAGAATTTTGAGAAGTTTAGTCTGAATAAAATAGCTTGTTTATCTTAATAGTAAAATTCAATATCTTTAAAAAAAAAAGACTCCAGTTTCCCAGAATTTTGCTATATTCATTTATTCAACTTTCACATTTATGAAATTAGTTATTTCGTAAATGATTTGATGGGACATGGTTTTAGACGCAAATTCAATTTTTCTTAAAAGCAATAAACAGCAATTATACATTTCGTTGTTTTATTTGAATTTTCAGAGGATGAAGAAATTTTCTGTTGAGGTGTGTGTATTTGCATAGCTGCCAAAAATTACGGAATATGATCAACCATTTTTTCTAAACAGTATATATTTTTAAGTATTTCTTCAAAATAGTAGCATTCGGTCGCAACATTGAGAAGTTTTTATTTATTATAAGACAAAATTTGTTGTTCACTAAAGGTTACTAATTATATTCCGGAATTATTGGCAACTACGCATTTGCTTCATGGTTCCGTCGAAGAGTTACTGCTCTTACGCCAGCTTTCCTTTCAGTAATCCACCAGTTATGTTTCGTTGCATTCTTTTTTGCTTTCTCTGCTTTGAAAAAGCCGAAGTTCATTTGGGATGTGAACAATAAATGTCGACTTCAGCACAAGTCTCAATGCCGTAAGCATAGAGTATCCAGCTTCTGCACGGAACACTACTAGCAACTTTTGGTAACATTAATTTTTGGTTTAGAACACAGCAAAGTTACAGAATTCGGAGCCTAAGCAGCGATTAAGTTCTGAAAAAAATGTTTTAAAAGTAAACTGCTTACAAAAGAATGGTTAATTATACTCCGTAGAGATTGGAAACTGCTTGGAAAGCAAATGTTTTTTCTTTCTTTCTTTTTTTTTTTCGCACTGCGTTTTCCATAGATGCCAACTAATACAAAATATAACAAACCACTTTTTGTAAATAGTATATTTTTTAATACTTTTTCAAAATGGTAACCAACCCTTGCGGTAGTACAAAAATTTCGCCGAGTGTTATTGTTTAAAAAAAGTGTTTAATTGTATTCCGTAGTTAGAGTTACGAAATACTCCGGAATATCATTAACCCCTTTTTTTAAACAGTAATTTTTGGCTTAAAGTTATTGCAAAACTTCGAGGCTGCACGTGCTCTGATTACCATTGAAATAACCTTTACAAAAAATTACTTTTTTCAAAAAGTGCTTGATTATATCCCGGAGTAGTTGTCAATTCTACGTATTAGTTGACCGCTGTTGTTTTCAGTAACTATAATGGTACAGTAATGTTTGATGATATTGATTCTTAATATTATCATTCTGTGAAAAGTGCTAAACGAAAACAACGGATTTTCCGTAGATATAATATCATGAATATGTGATTCAAATTTTTTCATTAAAAAAATTACCGCATGGAACTTTCAAATAGATTGACAAATTCGATTTATGCATTGATTCATTCTGATAAGTATATGTATGATTAAGTTTTTTTCATATATGTGCCTACCGCGTTTCTTTCATTTCTGTCGAAATATTCTATTCAGCGAAAGCATTTGAATAATCAATATTGGAAAGGTAGGCTTTAAAAAGACGAAACACGCAATCCGATAAAAATATTCATTTTTTTTCCTTCCTTGATTATTTCAAGAACGCTGATAATCCAGCATTTAAATAAAGAGTGGAGATTGCGTGCTTAAGTAGTGACGCAAATATCTGTCAATCGGGTTTGAAAAATTAGTTCTTAGTAGGTTCTCTCAGAAACGTGATAAAAATACGTCATTCCTTATACAGAATCCTATTTCTTTTATGATAAACGCGTAGAGAGGTCTGATAGTAGAAAGAACAACTGTAATAACTCACTGAGTGTGTATGCTGCCCCCTTATGCGTGATTTCATTGTATTTTATTAAGTATGATTGAGAATCTTAGGTACTTGCTACAATTGTGCCAAATTTTAGATAATAATGTATACGCTTTTGTAAATTGTTTTAAGAGTATACATGAAAATCAATTGAAGGATAATTTTTACTACGTGTTAATTATTTAGTGTCCGTAATTAAAACAGGGAATATATTTAAATTGATTTAATAAACTAACAGTTGATTGCCTCTTAAGTTATTTAACACTGCCCGGCTTGATAATCTACATTGATTCATCTTATAATTTCACGACATTTAAATAAATAGCGTGTGATACATTTTTAAAGCATAAACTAGTGCTAACGAGAGCAGCAACGTGCAAGAAATTGTGTAATATTTGAGTGTCTTTGACGTAAAGTATAAAGTTGTACTGATTAGGGCATGCTACTGTAGAGTTGTAAGAAGAGAAGTATTGTTTATACTTCTCTTACCTTTTCACTTTTTAATATTACCTGGAATGTACTTCAGGAAACATTTTCATACTAGTATAAATTACGAAATTGTAAAAAATAAATAAAAAATCATTGAATCATTTAGTGTAGTGCACACCTGACACAGGAAAGCAAACACTGGCGAATTCGGTTCACATCAGCAGAGTTGTCAACTTTCATGGAATTTAATTAACCACGTTTTTTAAATTCTTAATTTCTAAATATTTTTTCAAAACCTCAAAGCCGGGACTCGCAGGATGGAGTCTTCGCGAACATGCGTTTTATTTGATAGAAAGTTTGTTGATAAAAGGCTTTGTTTCTCAGAAAGAAAAAAAAATAAAGAAGTGCAATAAAAGAATGAATTCAAGTTACATGTTAAATATTGTTTACGATTTAGATGGTTTTATAATACTCTTGTGCGCGGAGAATTTGCCTAATGTAAATTGAACTTGTTGATCAATCTGAACTATTTGTTGTTCTAAAACTGCAAGATATCATTCATAGTCTTCCATTATTTAAATGATGATGGAACATTCCCAAGTAAAATAAGTTGTCATAGAGTTAATGTTTGTTTTCACTTATTTGAAGAGTAATTTGGATAAACACAGAATTTAATTTGGTTTCGCAGATTACTTTACGTTAGTTTCTTGAAGTACAACAGGAAAAGGATCGAAAGATGTATTTTGATTCTGTCTGGAAACTTTCAAAACTGAGCATTATGTATAGCTATAAGTATTCTATGGTTAAATAATACACTGTTTAATGATTTTTGCTGATCCCTTTATTACCTGTCCATAGCTGCCAACCTTCCCGATTTCTTCGGGAGATTTCCCACCAGTAATTTTTACCTAGCAATTCATGCTTAAAATAACGTCAAATGTTTAATCAAAAGAAAAATACTGTTTAAAAATTGTGGTGGGAAATCTCCCAAATAAATCGGGATGGTTGGCAGCCATGCCTGTTTTTTATGGTTACGGATCTCAACCACTGCCACCTAGATGCAGAAAGCCTGAGCGCTGAAGCTTTGACGTCATCATTAGGCCTTCAAGTAATGACGTCACCACACTTTCATGCTCATAAAGTAAAACTATTTCAGTTTTCTGGTGAATGCTACAAATATTAAAAAGTATCTTAAGTGAAAGATAAAAATTAAAATACGTTTGTGACACAAAACAATTCATTGTGATCTACTCCCTTATTACATTATATAATTAGTTAGAGTTAAAAACTGCCCTTTTTTGTAAAATTAAATTTTCTATCTCAATTCATTAAAATGTTATTATGAAAGAGTAAATTCACCAGAAATTTCGAATAGTTTTACTTTATGAAAATTAAACTTTGATTTCATCGCCTTTAAAAGGCCAATTGATGACGCAAAGGCTTGGTAATGTAGCAGTGGTTAGGCTTTCTATTTCTAGGAGGCAGTGTCTCTACTAGATCAGACAGAACAATAGAGTGGTTTCAAATAATTTTTGATAATAAACAGTTTATGTATAAATGCCAATGAAAACTTCAAAAACTCTTTTAAAATCCTCATCAGGGTTTAATACTGCGTTAAAGACAAGTGCCTGTCTGTCATGTGATTTAATTTATAGTTTGTGGAACTACTCTCTTAATAATCAAGAGTGAAAAACCAGTGCTGAGGAGTGATATATCACCCTACCTTCGTGACAAAAATCAGCCAACCTCCATAGAGTGAGAAATCACTATTCTGAAGAGTGACATTTCTGACTCTGGACTAGGAGTGAGAATTCAAAAACCCACTCCGGGAAAGAGTGCCTCACTCTAAGGAAAGGGTGACAGCACGCCATCCCTTAAAGAGTGGAGCGCTCTGATCAAGAGTGAGCTATGACCCTTTTTAAGAGTGACCGCCACTTTTTATAGGGTGATTATTCGAGACCGTATCCAGGGGTCCGGACCCTCCCCCCCTCCCAAAAAAATTGATTTTTGTTAATAAAATAATAATAATGACGTCTTTTTGTGAAAAATTCTGCCTTTTCCACGGTTTGGACCCTGCCTGAAATTTTTGTCTGGGTACGGCCCTGGATTTATTCCTTGCATATGCCTTGCTTCTGGCTATCACTATTTTAGGGAAATTATAATAATTCCTTATAAATAAATAAATATATATATATATATATATATATATATATATATATATATGAATGTATCTGGTAACAGCATTGATTATTATTATTTTTTAAATATTTGGCAAACATTAAAAGATATTTTCTATCTTTTATCTAAAGATATTCTCTATAGCATCAATATTTATCCAATCTTGTGAATTCATTGAAAATAAAATCCAATATTATAAATTTAATATTTTGCCCATTTGAAATCAAATTTTAATACTATTGAATCTTAAAGTATTTGAAATTTATCAATAATATTGAGTGTATATTAGAAATATTTCCAATATTATTAAGTACTAATTACTTTTAATTATTAAAATTTACATATATGTGAATACTTTGAGAGTAAAGACCACTTCCAGTATTGGTAAAAACTAGAGTTTAGCCCTGATATATACTCGAAATGTTATTATTATTTGTAAAATTTTAATTAACATATGAAGTGTGTATTGAAATATTAATTATATATTGAGAATATTTCTGAAGCAGTCTCACTACCAATGAACTTTTAAATATTAACTCAATATTGTGAAAACATTGATATCAAAAACCAATAATATTACAAAGTAGTAAGTGAACACATTGAGAATAAACAGTTTCCAATATTGGTAAATAAAATTCCAATATTGGTAAAAATTAGCATTTAGGTCTGATAAATTCTCAAAATAACATTATACTTTCAGTATGACTATACTAATACCTTTTTCCACTGAATTTAACATACAAAAAAATATATTCTTAATATAGGGTTGTATTGGAAATATTTTTGAAGTAGTCCTCAATTGATAAATTTTTTAATGTTAACTCAATATTGTTAAAAAAAATTGAAAACAAAGATCAACTGTAACTTCGTCAAATGTATCAAATGTAACTTCGTACAAAGTAGCAAAGTTAATATTTGCCTCAGATATATTTAAAATGCATTTATAGTATTTGATATACATTGGAAATATATTCAATATGGATAAGTAATTACTTTAACATAACTTTATACCATTTTTAATTTTTTTGGTTAATATTTACTCAATATTACACTGGGAATAAAGCTAGTATTGGTAAAAAGTAGAAAGTTGATATTTAACCTTTATATTGTAAAAATTATAAAACTTTGCTGCTATTGAATTTAAATTAAATATATTTAAAATGTATCTGCAATATCGAGCGCCTTGAAAATATTCTTCATATCGTACAAGTAAATATTTTTGCCGCATTTACCTCCCCCCCCCCCAAGTTTGTCCATAGGCAATCTTTAATACATCATAGCTGGATATTGGGTATATCTATTAGAAGTCCAACATAAAATAGATTTCTCTATTAGAAATTTGAGGTGTGATCTCTCTAATGAGTAAATAACATCTATAACATACAGGTATCTGTATATATGTAGCATAGTTATAATACTTAAACTTCCAGAAGATCTCAAATATCCCAAAAATGGCTATCTATTTCATATTCAAAATATCCAAAGATCAGAAATTGATACTTATTTCATATCCAGAACTTCTTAGATATCTATTTCTGGGCTATCTTGGATTATTGTCATGTTCAGAATGATCCATAACAGCTGGAAAATAAATTTTACGTAGCTCAATGGTACAAGTAATATCTGACCCCATGCATTTTTAGATTCTTGCTTTCATTCCAGTGAGTGAAATGTGGACTGTTGACACAAAACATACAGTATTTAAAATAACAGCCTATTCTGAAATTAAACAGATTAAGAAGGAGTACAGAATTTCATTTTAATAATCAGATGATGGCATCACTAAAAGGTACCCCCAAGAGTTCCACATGGTTACTAAAACAAACCTCCATAACTTCTAGATCTATTTAGTTACAGAATTCGTTAACAGTTTATGTTTTGTTTGGTTAGTCAAAACGTAACAGGAATAGAAGTGAAAGTTTCAAAATGCTTGGAGGTGATCTGTATAGCAATTGAGCTATGTAAAATCCATCAGCAGGAGATTTATAAGAATTTTCTTTGTCTGCAGTACTATAACTTCATTTGAGGTAATCTGTGATCAAACAAGAATAGAAATAAGAGTTTCGGACATCCACATTACTCAACAGTGTGCAGAAATATTTGATATGTTCAATGTTACCTTTTCTCCTGCTGAAATAAAAAATCCCTGAAAGCTTATTTTTTACCTATGGTACATTTCAGAACAACTTTCACTTACAACAGTATTAACAAAACAATAAAAATAGTTCATGATAAGATATTTATATAAAATCAAAAGAATACTAATAATTTTGATTTTTAAATAGGTTTTATTTTAAGCATAATTTATTCAAACTTTCTTTTCAACTTTATTACAATTAACAAGTCTTTTTTTTTATTTTAAATAAATAAGAAATGAACAGGATTGAATTGTTATCGAAAAGAAATTATTTGAAATTAAATTTCAGTCATTTATACGAACAAATACAAGAATTATGAAACACGAAAATAAGTTAAAAGAGTAATAGCTATCCTTTAATTGAAAACCAAAAAAAAAAAAAAAAATTAAATAAATAAACTAATTGTTGGGTAAATCAAAAATATAAATATATCTGCTGATAACCTCTGTTAATGTACATATCATGTTTGGAAATTTAAGAGAATACCTATTTTTCTATTCTTCCCCCTCCCCCCAGAAAAAGGAATAAAATATTTCTAAAATGGAAACTACTTTATATTGATTGATTTCTTTTTTTGTGAAAAGGGGTAAAGAAATATTTTTGTGCAGGCCAATACATAAATAATATAAATCAAAACCAATTATTTCATAATTCCCCAACAATGCCCATTTTGTTGAATCCCCCCAACATTTTTGTCTTGTCCAAAAACCATTATTTAAGGTTTAGAGGCATGAGCAAGAATACAGGTTAGAATCCTTAAAAAGTTCACCACCCAAGTCAGCCCCCCCAAGAAGACACCCCTCTTGTAGACTTGCCATAACGCAAAGAAATAATTGAAGTTTAGAGCATGAGGGTGAACCATATTAACCTCCATAGATAATGTCTGGGTGAGGGGGGAGGGTGGTGATTCACAGAAAAAGATTTTTTTTTCACCTCTTAAAAAACCAAATTCCTGTTCTGAACATAATTTATACATACTTCAAAATAAAAGCCATTTCTTAATTTTTTAATATATATACACATTCATTTCTTTATTTATTTTTAAGTGTGATTTTATTTATTTCAATTTCACTTTTACAGCAAAATAGCTACAAATTACTTAATCTTTTAAAAACTTCAAATTGAAAAAAAAATTCTTTTAATATAGATTTTATGCAAGAATTATTATACTATTGAAAACAGATTTAGAACAATAAATGAAAGTAAAGCCAGAAAAACTCATTAGTATGTTAGAACAAAGTTCAATTAATACGAGGGCCAAAAAAAAAAAAAAAAGAAAGAAAAAACAGTTAATAAAAATATATAAGCAAAGTCTTAATAAAAACATGAGTAATGGAACTTCCAAGTCCAGAGTAGTCTTCAGCCTAGCAAATTTTAGTTTACGATGCGTTCTAAATTGAAAAAAAAAATTTAAACTATTACAGAACTGCAGAAGTAAAAAATAGCCTACGAATTGAAAAAAGTGGAAGATATCTCTTATTGAGACTCATGCAGGTTTGAATGAATTATAAAAGCAATGGCAGTGAACACACAACAAATTATTACAAATTTGGTTTAATTGTATTACATTGTTACATTTATATAAAATACAATCACTGGATTCAATATGAGTACTTCAATACTATTTCACATTCAGGGATTCTTCTAACAGCATCTGGAAGATAAAAATTATGACTTCAACAAGTAATTACAGAATTAAAAGTTAAAACATAACTGCTATTCTATCCTAATAAAAAAAGGGTACCCTCCCCCCTCCCCATAATTTGAATAAGACTGAAGAAAGGCTCAAAATCAGAAAGAGTTGGCAGCTAGAATATACTAGAGCATAAACTAGATCTATGTTAAATACATACAAAATAAAATTAGTTAAAATTAGTTTTGTGTGTACATGGATTAGTGTCAAATTTAAATCTCCAACTAAAGCACAGCTTAACACTTTCAACTAGGTGATGAATTTACAGAGGAATAAGTCAGCAGTTCTTTTCATTTGATTCAGAAAACATTTTGTTTATAGTTTCACTAAAATCGGAGGATAACTTTATAATAAAAAGTCTGCAAATCTACATACATTTTGGAACACCTTTAGGAGCAGGTTAAATACAATTTTGGAACAGCACAAAAGCATACCGAAAAATGGTAATAATAAATACTTTCTTATTACCATTTTTCATATTACCATATTTATGTATGGTAATAATAAATACTTTCAAGTAACATTTACATATACTGTAACCTTCTGAGTAAGAGAGGGAAGGGAAACAGGGTTCCTACTGTTAAAATTGTACAAATTATGAATAAATGAATAAAATAAAGATGTAGAATTTAAGCTGCCTTTTACATTTTAATTTTGCCACTGAACATAAAAGCAAATGGAAAAAAAACTGCAATAAAACTTAAATATAGCAGCTCAAAAAAAAAAAAAAAATCTATTTTTTTACCTGCAAAAAATAAAAGAAAAAAAACTTTAATTTTACAGATAAGAAATGCTTGTACTGTTTTATAAAATAATCTGTTCTCTATGTTCTATTAATATTAGAATATACTGATATGCAAAGTGATTGAGAGCACAAAATACTTTATTAAAAGTAAGGAACACATTGTAGGATTTACTTCACAAAATTTTATTTTGTGAGGTAAATCCTCTGAGGTAACACAGAAAAGAATAATTGGGGACAGTATTGAAGCGAAAATCCCTTATCAAAGCAATTTGGAATAAAATTATCCCTGAATCACAGTAACCTGTGCGTAATAACAAACATCAAACTAATAGTGACAAAATAAATATTAAACACATTACTTACTATTGGTGAGTTAAATTTGCAAATTATTACAATCAATTAAAAAATAGAAAATATTCAGGACTTGTAATATATTTTAGGTACATCAAAAATTGAGTAAAAAATAAAGTGATAACTTTGCAATAAAAACTTTTCATGCACAGCAAGTAAAATATCATCAAATAACAACATTCTTAGCAAAGATCACATCTATATGTGGAAGATAAACAAAAGAAATAAATAATTAAACGGAAGTTTGAAAATACTTTTCATACCCAGTCTGGTAAATTACAAGGATTCAGTGCTCAGAAGTGTAGCTAGAGGGGGACATTTGTCCCAGGGCATAGGATCCAAAAGGCACCAATTTGTATATAAAACTTTTTCCAGCGCATTTTGGTAAACAAGAAGTGATGCAAATTTGTTCTCGGACACTGAAAATTCTTGCTACACCTCTGAGTACTGACCCCAATTAATAACCTAGATCTTCTTGAAGTCAGTTAAAAACTAGACTAAAGATATTTTTGAGTAATATTCAAATATACATATGACAACATGTGAACACTGACAAGGTTATTGCACTTTGTTAATACTGCAGGCTTAAAAAATCTGAATTTACTAAGGAAGTAAAGTTTACATTTACATATTGTATTAGTAAAATTAAAAAATAATATATTTCATCTGTTTTTACCACTAATGGTGGTACATGTAATATGGTGTCAAAACTGGTAGGCTAGTTTTCGATTTGGTTTGTACCAAAGTACAGATATGAGATTAACAAAAAAGGAAAAAAAGTCTGAAAGAATGTCCAAACAACTTTTGAGCAACTATACTTATGAATTTCAAGAGCAATAAATATTTTAATTTTTATTGATACTAAATCTATCTTACTTATATACAATTTTGCCTTACTGAAAAATCAGAAAATTTTTGAAAAAAATGAAAAAACTGAATTCTTTATAAACATTGAAAAAGGTCTGAATATTAAACTAAATTCTTAAATCTCATCTCTGAAAGTAGCATTTTACAGTTTACATTTTAAACAACAACAGCAGTGACAACATTAATAATAATAATAATAATAATAAAAGTTACAGGAGTTTCAAGGTTTTACTTACAACATATTTTTAAGAGGTAGTGAGGGTGCAGAGTTAAAAAAATTAATCTGAAGTGACTAAAAATTGATTTTTATACTTTATTTCATTGTTACTTCATAAAATGTTGCAAATAAGACTTGATTTTGCAAGCAATTTATTAACTTGGTGTCAAATATGCAACTTGACATAAAAAATTTACATATAATAGAGATTAAATAAATGACAGAATATAGCATAACATAAAATGATATACTAAAGAGTTGCCTGGGTCAAATGCTTTAATAAAGAATACCACATTGAATTTTACTGTATAAATATTTATTGTTTTACTCATTGATGTAACTTTACCAAAAGTTATACTTTTTTTTCTTTTAAGAACAGCCCTAATAACTTTCTCAATTTACACGAAATTTATAAAATTTAATACATAGTCACTAACTGCCCCAAAGTAACATCACTTTAGGCGAAAAAAAACTAAAAAAAAAAACATATAAATCAATTTGGAAAATAAGAAAAAAATAAACTAAACAAAAAAGTAAACATCTCAAAAAAAAAAAAAAAAAAAAAGTTATTGACAATTATGAAATTATGCGATACAAGCTTTGAAAAAATTAGACCGCAGAGATCAAAAGTATGCAGACTTTGAACTAGTAATTAAGAACATTTAAAGAATAAATAAACAAATAAAACAAAAATATGAATACCACTTATAATGCCAATAGTTTCTTCTCTTTTACAGCATGCCAATGACAAAAATTCAATGGTTTTCCACAGGACCAGTTCAGAGTACTAGAAAATAAAAAGATAATAAAGTGATAAACAGCCAAAATCAATCAGTTTTTCTTGTAACATATTTTATTCATCACTTGGCTCTGCAAGCTTTAAAGACAGGCTTCTCAAAAACTCGGTATAATTCAGAATGCTTCTTCATAGACAGCATGATGAACTTTTATAGAACAACAAAACTGCAGGTCTTATCCCATTTTTAGGGAGAAATTCACGAAAGTGGAAACTGTATCTGATGGCTAATTCTCCCTCTATTTTGGACAATACAATATGTTATAAATTTTTCTCTGAGTATTTCACTTCTATAAATTAACCATTTGTATTGCCATAAATACAGCTTGTGAAGAGAAATTCTGAATTTTCAAATTTCTGACTAAGTTTTTATTCTGACATAGAAGAAATTCTGACATAGTTGAATTCTTTTAAAACCTGTTCAGAAATTGCATTATTTCTTGTAAAAAAAAAAAATAATAATAATAACTTGATTGAAACATTTTGTTTCTACTCAGTGAGACACTTAATGAAACACAATTTTTGTGAGAAATCTACTACCCATCTGATTCAGTGCTTAAGATATACATTCTTCTAAAATGGGATGCTTTGCAATGCAAATAATAATAATAATATAAAATTCACACAGACATGTGTATAAGGAACATTTATAACATATGATATGAATATAAAATTAACTCCCAAATTTAAAAATACACTGAAACAGTAAATAATTAAAAATAAATACATACTTATATCTAAAGACATCCAAAGTAGTATTCACCCTTATCAAAGGTTCGTGAAAAATCACCCAGTCATCGCTGTTATTAACTCTCCTATATTTCAAGAAAATGAGTATTCAGTACATAAAAAACATTCTAAAAGTTTCGTTTTCTAAAGCAACCAATTTATATGAATATTCATTTATTATCAATTTATATATATTTAACTAATGACCACCCAAGGTAGGAGTCTTCAGTTAAAATTTACATTTAAACATTATCACAAGAACAAATGATTCGGTGGTAGATCGAGGGGTAATGGGATGAGTGGCTATAGGGCTTCAGTCCCCCCCCCCCCCATCTCAAATCCAGGCAGCAATTATGACATAAAGTCGCTTGAGTCAGAAGTATGGGTCTAAATGGGGGCCCCCTTACATTTTGTTTCTTCACCGACTCTGACAATTGTCTTTCTGTATTTTCCACAGTATTTACCCGTTTGCCCATGATAATCAGGGAACAATCATATTACATTAAATTTTTCAGTAATATTTGACTTATTTATTAAGATATATTTTTCAGAAATTTGTATATGAATGCATTTAAAATTATTTCAGATTTTAAATGCAAAAATAATGTGTAACAGATAAACAGTGATAATTCGCAAGTAATAATATATTAAGATGCTAACATATCAAAAATATATACTTGTGCAATATATATGAGGAATATTTGAAATATACACCCAATATTGTGGATACATTTTAAATAAATTTAATTTAAATTCATTAAGATTGACAATATAATGGGTAAATATTAATTTGCTACAATTTACATTAGTATTTATTTCCAATTTAATGATAATATTGAATAATTAAGTATATGAACATGAAAAAATAAAAATACTATAAAATTAATTACTTGTCAATATTAGGAATACATTAGAAATATTACCAATGTTTACCTAATATTGTGTATACATTTTAAATACATCTGGGCTAAATATTAACTTGCTGCTATGTAAAAATACTGGTTTGGGTTTTCAATGTTTTACAATCCTGTGAGGTGCTATTTGAAAGTTTATTGGTAATGGAACTACTTCAGAACTACTTCCAAAATATAGGCAATATTGCAGATACATTTCATTTAAATTCAGTAGAAAAAGGATTAAAATTATTTTGAATTTTTAAGTAAATTTTACCAATATCATAAATTTATTTACCCTTAATGATACCCAGTAGAAGACCCAAACTCTGAAATCCATGCTGTCTGCTTTCTCAACAATGTCAATAAATAATGAAATCTGTTCTGCTACCTGCAAGTTCAGAAAACCACAGAATAATATTAAATACTTGAAAAATATAACATTAATGATATGGGCACCCATAAGGGGGGGGGGCTCAAGGTAGGGAACTTGCTCCCCCCCTAGGAGAGGAGAGCAGGGGCAGGGACATACCCCAAAAAAAATTCTGGGAGTGTCCAAAAATTTCGGAGGGGGTCCAAACGATGAAAAAGGCAGAAATTTTCACAAAAAGACTTCACCATTATTGCTTTGTTAATAAAAACTGAAATTTCGGAGGTGTTACAGACCCCCACCCCCCTTCCTGGGTACGTCCTTGGCCAGAGGGTGACTGGTGGGGCTTCAGCCACCCTCGAAATAAGTAAACATAAGAAATGGAGAAAATTACATATTCGTGGGTAATTTTGAAAGTTCAGCTTGAAATTTTTAAGGTTTAGATACGTCCCTAAGCCAAACTCACTCCCCCCCCCCCCACTTAAGTATGTTTTTTCAATCTGCAAAGATATGTTCTGATTAAATGAATTTAAAATGAAATATGCTAGATAAATTTTAAGTTTATGAACATTTCCTATGCAATATGTGAAATAACCTTTATTAAAAATGAAGTCTTAAAAAAATGCAACTCAAAGCATGGCTTTTTCCATAACATTACAGAAATAATTCAGCAATCAAAATTAATTGAATGTCAACAATATTATTTGAATTGTCTTAGACTGAACAAGTGTAAAGTAAGCTTTATTTAAGGGGAATAGATGAAGTGAATATTATCAAATACAATGAAGAACCGTTCTGATTATACCATCTTTAAAATAAAACAAACTACATTAAAATCGGCTCATCCATTTGGGATCTATTTTGCCACACACACATCCAACTTTTAGAAAAAAAAACCAGGCTTTAGTATCTTAGAATGAAAATTTAATAAACTAAATTCATATTCTGAAAAAATTTAAGGACCCCTTAAAATGGGGTGTCTGGGCCATGTGCCCTCCTTGCTCCTGTGATAATCATGGTCTTATCATCACAGGATTTTCAGTAGTATTTGACTTAATTATTAAAATATATTTTTCAGCAATTTGTACATAAATGCACCTAAAATTATTTATCAGATTTTAAATTTTGAAATAATGTACAGTAGATAAACAGTCTTAATTCACCATTACTGTTATATTAAGATGCTGACACATTAAAAATATTTGTTAGTACAATATGAGGGAAATTTATAATATACACACAATACTGTGTGGATACATTTTAAATATATTTAATTTAATTCATTAACATGGACAATATAATGGATAAATGTTGCTAATTTTTACCAATATTAGTTTTTATTTCCAATATAATAACAATGTGAAGGATTGAGTATATTAGCATTAGAAAAATAATAAAATGGTATAAAAATATTTTTAAAAATTACTTGTCAATATTAAGAATACATTATAAATATTTCGAATTTTTACTTAATATTGTGAACACATTGTAAAGATATTTGGGCTAACTACTAACTTGCTACTATTAAAAACTTTATCAGTAATGGAATTACTTCAGAAACATTTCCAGTATATAGCCAATATTGTGGATATATTTCATATGTTAATTAAATTCAATAGAAAAAAATTAGCATTATTTTGAATTGGTATCTAGGCTAAAAGGTAAGTTTTACCAATTTGAGAATTTTATTTACCAATATTGATACACAACAGAAGACATAAAATCTACCAAACCAAAATCTGCAAGGCTCTAAAATTAATACTGTATTACTAAATTTAATATTGTAACACTTACCTTTATTACCAGTAATATTAAACTTATCCGTTACTATACTATTGAATTATCCTTAAACAGTATACAAACTTTTCAATTCCAAAAATCTCGCATTTAACACCAAAAACAATAACTTTTTTTCCGCGTTGAATCAGTTTACCAGCATATTATCCCTTGTGTTTTTCGTACTACTAATGAAAGCTCACACATTCTGAATCACCTGCTACTTTCAGCTGGTTTCCCTGATTTAAAAGTGGACTTTCCTGAGGCCATCTGGGGTGTTCGATCGTAAATTATCCACTTTACCATATGAGAGAGAGGTTTGTGTATGTGTAAAAAGTGGAGAGGGAAATATTACACCACAACAACAGAGCGGTTATTTTGATCTAACAACGTATATATGTATAGTCTAAGCGTGAATCTGTGCTAGAGTGTGCAATAAGATAAAGTGATGCACATAGACATATTGAAATTTAATCACAAAATATTTTTTTTCCCACGTTTGTAATTTATTTCAATATAAATTGCATACAATATATAATTGATCATTATTTTCTGCTTTTGATTTAAAATTTTGTTTATACTATTTGCAACAGGCGCGTATCCTTCCTAAAAATCTGACCCTTTACTTAGTTTAAAATTTGATACTGAGGCTACAGTTGAAACACCTTGCTTACAATTTGATACACAGGTTAGAGCCCTCTCCACCCCCGAAATAAAATCCTGACTGCACCACCGATTTACAAACACGCATCAAAACATGCTCAAATATTATATACAGAAACAAAAAACGAATGCAAGATTTCAGCTATATAAGCATAAATAACATACTACGATCAAGTATAGAGGCGGATCCAAAGATCAATTTCTCGGAAGGGTATAAAATTAAAAGAAGCAGGCTTGTTTAAGTCTTAAAAACAAAATGTATAGTAAAGCAAAATGTTAACCCTAACCAAAGCAATGTCTGTCGGAAGAGCTGGAGTCCTAATGGATCCGACACTGAATCAATGTATCTTATATGTTGTGAATTATCAAATTTTAAACTAACATTTACAATAATTGAAAAGTTATAAGGTTTTACTTACTTGTGTTAGCTAAAAGTATTCCATTACTTGTATGCAGTTGGTACTTCGCAACTGCAGTCCAATTCCAATATGGCGTCGTTTGAGTATGGAAGCAACGCACTCACTCCTGCTGAAGTGAACGCATCATGGGAAATGTGGTGACTCTCTCACTAGAGTGAGCAGATAGCGCCTTCACCCTTACTCTAAGAGTGACATTGTCTCACTCTTGCAGTTAGGGTGACAGAATCCTATCGATGAAGAGTCATAATGCAGTTTTCTCACTCTATCTGGGATCATTTGCCGGTGACTTTTTGTAAGAGTGACAATGTCACTCTAAATTTTTAAGAGAGTAATTAATCATTTAAACTTTAAAACGAGAAGAGTGTATGGGCACTGCTAAGCATTGAAAGGATTCAATAACTTGTACAGCAAGAAAAGTACATTTTGATAAAGTATCTAGTTAAGCTTACGAAAAAGAAAATCTCGTTGAAAGAATAATTTTTTAAATGCTTTTTAATGTTGGTATTTTAGACTGCGAATTATAGAAGATACGTTTTTGGGAAAAAGCTAATAGATGCTAAAACGATTATTATGAATACTTTTAACATAAACTTTATTTGCAGTTGTTTCAAAACTTTGCCTTTTAAGGCTTTAGATAGATGCTTTCGTCTTATTTATGTTGTTTGTCAGCTAACCCTTCAATCTTTTTAGAATCCGAATATATGCGATAAAAGGACATTCAACTTTAATATGGTTTCATGATGTAAATAAAGACTAAAATATCTGCATTTTCCTGTTTCAAATGATTCTTCAAAAGCCTCCAATACGCATATTTTATTCTGAAAAAATGTACTTCAACGAGAATACACGACCGTATCTTTAAATCCTGAGAAACAGAATTTAACAATAAACGTCCAATCTTTCTAAGATATCTTTCATCTGAAGTTGATTGCATTTATTTACGAGAGTACTAGAAAATGATTCTTCGTTTCCGTATTTCTGACGTTAAAATATCTCTTTCGCAAATGATTATACAGTAATGCTGCTTAATGATATTTAAATCTCCTCTTTTTCATCTAAAGCAAAATACGGATGATCCTTTGATATCGGTGGAGATTTTTGGGCGTAAAATCGTAATTAAAATGATCCTTCGCATATAAAACGATTGCTACACTTCGTGTAAAACGTGAACAAAATTTATAATAAAATTTGAGAGGTAAGCGTGTAAAAATTCAAATCGGAATGATTTTGCAGTAACACAAAAAATATGAAAATTTTGAAAACAAGCTATGACACTTTCTTCTCATTACCAGAGAAGAAAACATTTTAAGCCTGATTTCAAGTTTCATTGACTTGAATTTTTTCACTAAATTATTCTTTATAAATTTTAAAATCTTATTTAATAGCTCACAGTGAACATGAGAAAGTGTGTTTCGAGAAGAAAATTGTTATTTTAGGCTTTCATAAACTACTTCAATCGGAAAAGAAAATATTGTATACATTTAGTTTTTAGGATACGCTGCTTCAATCTTTTTAATATTCAACGGAACACTCTTAGAGGATTTAAATAGTAACCCTCCAGCGACTTTTTCTTCAACATTTATTATGTCAGGAAATTTTGATGTGTATAAGTCTTTAAATTCTCCAGTCTCGCTCGCGTGATATTTCCGGGCTGGAGAGTTAAAAGCCTATGCGCGTGAAAGATAAAGCGTTTCAATTCTTATGTTTGGACTTTTTTTAATGTGAAAATGTCCGAAACCTTATTTTTATACAATATTATTTAAACAAAAGTTAGGTGCTTTTATTGCCGTTTTCTTGAAAATAATACGACCGTTAGGCAGAGCTGCCAAGTCTCCGGCTTTTTTTAGGAGATTTCCCACCACTAATTTTTACTTACAAATTTATGCTTAAAATAAGTCCAAATATTTAATCCAGTATAAAACTGTCTAAAAATTGTGGTGGGAAATCTCTCGAAAAAAGCCGGAGACTTGGCAGCTCTGCCGTTAGGGGGTTAATATAGAGTGAAACCAAGGATTGTATTATTTGAGTTTCCAGAGCCTCAGTTTAACTTTAAAGTACAGATGAACCCTGAAGCACAACCATTTTCACATTAATAAAGAACGACTGATTATATTGTCCAAAGGTGATAAATTGCAGCCGTTGCCATCAGCGCAGGAATTTGACGGTTTCACGGCGCGACCATCGTACCTTAAAGGGTTAATGCAGTTAATTATATTTAGGTCTAGTAACGAAATTTATCAAAGTAAAACGCTACCTTTATTTTATTCATACTTCAATTAGAACTAAAAATGTTGCTTGCGTTTTCCTCCTCTTTCTTTTTACTGTAAATGTCTGACACCGTATAAATTTTTTATTGTGAAATCTCTTTTTTATTGTCTTATTTACTCTAGATATGGATAAAATTTCTCTACGGAGAAAAATGTGCGAAATAACGATTAGCATACTGCATTCATCATCGATATTGCAGTATGGATACTTTATCAAAGTGAATGTGACGGAATCTCATTTAGGGTCCTTTAAATTTTGATTTGAACTATATTTGCAAATATTCTCCGAGCCGCTAGTCCTAAGGAAAACAGAATCTAAAAGAAACAGTTTTTTTTTTGTTCAAACATTCAGCTGTTTAAAAAGTAAAGTTTAATACTTGATAACTATTGTGGAAATCCATTTACAAATGATAATGTGTTTATTATTTTATGTGGATTTTTTTTTTTAAAGGAGTGCAATACAATGAAAATTATAATTCTATGAAAGGGGGGGGGCTTTTTTTCATGGTGTCATTTTTTCGTACATTCAGAATATAACTGTGCTTTGTAATGTAATCAGTTTTGTTACGTTTATACCTTCCAAAATGCATTATACAAATAGATTTATTTTCATTCATTTTAGAGGTACTTTCCCCTTCCGTAGGCAGATGCTCTCCTGTAGGCTTGTAAGAACATGAAAACACTAAACATTAGAGGTATTCTTATGTACTTAATGTGAAATTTAACACGCAATTCGAAAATGCCTTATTTACATTTAGAAACTTTTGTTTTATCTTGGGTGCTCAATTACTTTAGAGGCTAAAACTCCTAAAGCAGTTAAAGCACATATTGTGATATTAATGACCTGCTTTTTTAGAGCATTTCTGATTCCCGTAGATGTAAGTCAGTGAGACACAAAGGATAAAAGCATTTGTTGGGTGGTATTTTTAAAGCTATTATAACCATGCCTAACTGTCGAAAATTTGAGAAAGATAACTGGCAACGGGATATGAAAGATTTTGAATTTTAGTTTTTGACTTGAACGGCTCAAACGTACTTACAAACTATTCATTTTAGGTGTTTCTTCATAAAGGAACCACCATATTTGTCACAAGGGTATTGAGCTATTTTATAAACAGATCATTTACACCTCGCATTTTTAAGGCATGAAAGGGATACCAGTGAGTGAAATTACGTTTGATTACGATTCCAAAAGAGGGCGTGCTCCATACGAAATTCTGACTAGAATCTTCAGTAAACGTTAGTTTGAACAAACGGATCATGATACGTTCGATGCGGAACTGGAAAAGTACTATCTGTAAGCAGAAACAAAATTTAAATGATCGTGGTAATTATATTTTCTGGTACTTTATGTTATTTCACATTTTTTTTTTCTCCGTATGATCAATATAATTTTGATATCGAGAAGCAATAGCTATTTTCTTCCTTATAACAAACATATTTCTTAAGATGATGCCGATTTTCACTTTCCGATCATGTACCATGTAAGGAATGTATTGTAATCATAAAAAAATCGACTTTGAAATGTTGATGTATTTAGACGTTTTGAGATCTTTTCAATTCATTTACGCTATTTTTAGGCTGATATATGCATGATGGGGAAATTAAGGAGGGGTGAGAGATTTTTAACAAAAATATCTCTTGCACATTATTTTCTACTTATACAGCTTTGAAAGCTTCAAAATGACATCGTGAAACATTTTAACATACTTAAAAAATATAAATTTGATGGTAATTATTGGAGTCTTATATATATATCAGCAAATTAAAATAGTAAAAAAAATCTCTCATCCGTCCCTTACGTGAGGGAGGGGCGCAACATGATTTTAAGAATTCGTAGGAGGATTAAGAATTCAAAAAGTCGATTTTTCAAGTATAATTTCATTTGAAAACTAAGCATTTTGGCTCCAATTTCATGCAATAGATCCAATTGGAACCAGAGATACACATAAAAACGTTTTATGAAAGCTTTATATTTGAACGCAATAAGCTAACTTTAAACTGCCTTTTCTCAAAATGCATTCTTATGAACTATCCGCAAGGTAACAAAATTTATAGGATTCGTATCTTCACGAAATTTTGTATAGTTATAACTGGAAACAGTACCTATAGAATGAATTAATATATAAGAAAAAGTTTAAATTAAGAATTTCGGAATTGTATTTTAAATTCAAATTTGAAAAAAATCGTTCTTTTCCCCCTTATATTTCTGTTAAAAATTTCAAAAGTTTTTCTCTCTCACTTTTAATATTAATTCATTCTGTAGATACTGATACCAGTTATAACTATTCAAAATTTCGTGAAGATACCCATCATAAAAAGTTTGTTATGTTACGGATAGTTCATCAAAATGCGTTTTGAGAAAACACAGTTAAAAGTTACTTTATTGCGTTCAAATATAAAGCTTTCACAAAACGTTTCTATGTGTATCTCCAGTTCCAGTTGGATTTATTGCATGAAATTGGGTTCAAAATGCTCAGAAGTAACTTAGGTTTCAAATGAAATTAAAAATGAAGAATCGATTTTTTGAATTCTTAATAGTCTTGTGACCCCTTAACAGTTGAAATTCATGAAGAATTTTCCTAAATAATTGAAAAAAATTACAATACACAATTCATATTCCAGCGTTTTATTACATGTACTCATCTAACATATGATCCAAATCATGTGAAAAAGTTTGATACTGTGCACTTATAGTTTCGCCAATCGTCCTTGGTAGATGCACTTCTGCCGTAATATTTTTTTTTCTCAGTGATGAAACAATTAGTTTCCTGTGGGAAAATAGCACTTCAGTTTTTCTCATATTTTTTCCTTCCTAAGTTAAAAGTGTGGAATATAAAATTTCCTCTTTCATTGTCCCATATTTCCTTAAATTTAAGTGTCCCATCTTTAAGTATACACATCATCTCAATAAAAATAACTCATTTCTAAAAATATGAAGCTGTTAGGCCTAACTGACTGGCTGACTTACAAATGTGCCTCGGTCTACAAAACATTAAGAATTATGTTTATTACAATAAATGAGACTTAAAACTTGCATAGAAAGTATAAAAAGTTATTTACTTTTGGTGTGGTAAAACAGCTTTTTTTGTCTCATAAACTCACAGAAATTTGTAACTGAAATGTTTTATCGAAATAGCTATGAAGCTATGACTACTAGAGTTTCTGGAAAAATCAGAAATTTAAAAATGTTTCTTTTAGGAATAATTGCTCACACTATCCCACTCCTCCCGACTCTCCCCTATGTGTGTGTATAATGCCTAAAACTTGACCTCTATGTATTTTTACGAATTTTCGGGGCAACCCGTTGTTCTTGGGTTTGAAATAGTTTAAAATTCGTATTCTACGCGTCAAATAGTTAAATTTTGCATTGGGTTGCATCAAAATCGGTCAACTAGAACGGGAGATAAGAGGATTTGGTTTCCCTTTGATTTGTATGTAGTGTCTAGAAATCTCGAGAAATACTGGTCCTATACTGGCCTTCGGTAGCTTCGCTTTGGGGGACTTAATTTTGGCGATATTTCGGCAAAAGTCGCCAAACTTGACGACATTTTGGTCATTTGGCGCGATTTTTCCTATGGGCTTGTAACGTTGATTTTTCTGCATTAAAATCCCATATTAGCCTAATGATTCAGCTGTATTCCTATGACGTAATCAAAATTCGAGATTTAAGGGGAACCTTCACGAAATTTCTACTAGCTTCTGCGTAATCTATTAAAGGGAAGGTGGTTGCCCAGTTCAGTGAGTGTTGATCAATCTCTCATTGAGTGAGTTTTGTGCGTTACGCATTGTATTGACGCAATAGAAGCGGTGTTTCCGCTTGTTTATGAAGCTGGTTTTTATGTGATGTGTGTAAATCTTTCAATGCTGAGTTTCGAGGGACTTTTAGTGTTATCATTCGCATATTTCCACTGAATTTTTACCTGTAGAGGTATTTTATTTTGCGTGAGAATTATAGCATTTGTGAAAGCTTCGGTACTGAACGGACTGTGAGTTTTGAGAAGCTGATTGTTCGACCGAGTTCTAGAAGCAGTAAAGTTTGTGTTCCATCTTGACAAATGGACTCTTTACCAGAACTTTCTACACCAACTGGGCTTTAGAACGACGAACCCAGGAAACAAGCAGAGTATTCTGCAACAGTATGAAACGATTTATATTTAACACATTTCCTAGGCATTTCATAAAATGTCAAATAAAAAACCGGCGAAGTATGAAATAAATCTCCAAATAGTTTCAAATATCGTGTATAACGCAAGCCTCAGGCTTCGAATTTCTCAGTTGCATTTTGCGGTTTGTTCGAAAGTGTCGAAATGCACAATTTTACTTAATTTGTTCACGTATAAAAGTAGGAAATAATTCTCATATTTCAAACTTTGCCCACAGCTGCCAACCTTCCCGATTTCTTCAGGAGATTCCCCACCACTAATTTTTACCTATCAATTCATGCTTAATAGAACGCCAAAAATTGCATACAAAAAAAAAAAGCTGTTTAAAAATTGTGGTGGGAAATCTCCCGAAGAAATCGGGAAGGTTGGCAGCTATGTTTGCCTATAAACGTACATAATTGCGGAACTTTTTCAAACTTTGCCTAAATACCATTAACAATTCTATACAATGCCTAGGTATTATATACAATGCCTGGGTAAGTATGTAATAATTCTCATATTTCATACTTTGCCCAAAAGTGCCCGGCATTATATAAAGTGCCTAGACATTCTTTAGAATGCTGGTATTTCATACTTTGCCGGTAACATATATATTATGGACCACCCTCGTATGACGGTATTGATTTTTGTGTGTATATACGAATTTTTTTTTTATTTATATATTTATTTTTTTACAGGAATAGAAAAAAGAATAGTTATACATTCTTTGCCGGTCATTATTTCGCTTTATTCAATTCAAATATTAAACTAGATGCCGTTTCTTCAAAAAATTGTTCTTTACTCCTGTATTTTCTTTTCACATTTCGTCACAGTTACCACTATGCGCGGGACACCGTTCTGCAAAGCATAATTTCTTTTAAACGCTTTTTAGCAATAACAACCACTCCACGGGTCTATCACATGCATTTTTCTTAAGTCGAAAATTGCTGTTTACAAAAAGTGTTTGATTATATTCCATACAACTTGGCAGCTATGTTTCTGCAAGAAAAATCCAAGAAACGTTTCACATGATCCCTATGGAACTGCCAGGAGAAATTGATTACGTATTAGGACATTTTACAACGTCGTAATTTGCATAATTTATGAACGTTTTCCTTTGCAAAATCGTTAAGATCTAAGCATTACTTACGTAAATAAGATTTTCATTCAACGTTATCAAAAATTCAATGATAATTTGTGAAAAGTTCACTGACCGACGAAAACTGATGTAAGGATATTTTATAATCTCAGTGAACAGCGTTTATTGCGTATTCATGAGCGAAAGTGGATCACATAGATCGGGTCTTGAGAGCGATTGGGATGGTAAAAGAAAGCTTAAATTAGTTATTCAACATAAATTGATAAACAGATTTTGCTGCATATATGCAAAAGCGATTGTCACTATTTTGAGAAAGTAATGATTGCTGAAAAGGAATAAATACTAAAACAAAAATGCCAGTATGTTTGAGTGAAACAGTAAAGTTATTGAGTCTTCTTATTTTTTCTTTTTTGTTTTGATAAAGTACATAAAGTTGAAGTTAATAGTTGGTGTCTGGAATTTCTAAAGGTACGAAAGCAGTCTCCAACCTTACCGGAATGCAGCAATCCACTTTTTTAAACAGTAATTTTTGAATTAGGAAAAAATAGAGTAAAGGAAGCTTGTAGGGGAGCCGCATATTTCCGAAATGAACGGGTCACATAAAGTGGTCAGTCATAGTACTTAGATGTTGGAGACTGCGAAGGATGTGCAAGAGAAACAGTGTATGACCAGAATAATATATAAAATAGTAGAAACAAATCATGAAGACTTGTAATTAAAAGATTCTAGCAGGATAAATGTTACTCATATAAATTTGTTAAAATATTTTTTCATTTCTATTTGATACAGACTCTGCTAGATTTTTATTATTTGGTTTAGGATAAACATCGGACGCGTAATAAGCATATAACACCCATTTAATTAAGTCAGTGTTCCAAACCTATAGACAATTAGTCAAAACTAATTGCAATAAGAGCGACACTTCACTCATTCCTGAAACAAAACTACTTAAATGATCTTATGACTTCAAAAGTCTTCTCCTTTAATGAGCGTTTAATACTTTTTTAATTATGAATAAAAGAAGTAGAAAGTCTTCCCGCAGTCTAACACATTGAAAAAAAATTAGTTAAAACTGTTTACTGTCAAGTACCTTACAGTACTATGATAGAGAAACTTTTATTGGCTTACATTAATGTTAAATGTGCAAATAATACTCTGTGATAACATAATTTTCTGCGGTTGTTACAGTATTTAAATTACAGACTCATCAAAGAAATAAAAGTTTAAAATGTAGAATACGCTTTAAGGTATAGCTATTGAATTCTTTGATCGAAACCTGCACTAAAAAGAAAACTAGACAATTTAAATTGTTTCTCAGAATCTGAAACTTTTTGTGAAAATATTTCCTATTATAGAAGATAGAAATCATTATGAAATGGAAAGCATAATAGTTCAATCCGGATTTCATTACTTAATGTCTAATATTTAAATAATAATGCATGTCCTTCTGTGACCTTGCACAGATATATTACTCTAAAATAACCTGAGAGTGGATGTTTTGACGAATATATCCAACCCCATAGAATCAACAGAAGTCATCTTGCACTTCAATCTGCACTTTTTTGAGGAAGCCATCCTTTTTTAATCAAGGTAATAAATTCGACTTTATTATTCTTTTAGTGAAAAGAAGATGATTGTTATTAAACTTCCCCTATAAACCACAATATGAAGTTTTACAATAAACTATTTTTGTCAACACATCAAAAGTACTATGAATATTTTTTCACAAACTGTACTTAAATTCAGTCAAAAAATTGTTATAACTTTAGAACATTTAAAAAATTCTTATACAGAATTGCATCGCAAAATTTTCCGAATTGAAAATCTATTTTTGAAAAACGTTATTTATGTATACTTAAAATTGATTCATGAGTATTTCATAACTCTCATCACTATAATTTATAAAAAGTGCATTGTAAAGATTGTGATACATTATAATGATTTTTTCCAAGTCTGCACCATATTTCGGTATTTTCTAAACTGTTCATAAGATGCAGGATTTTTGTAAGAATCACTCTGCTCATAGAAAGCCACGAATCTCGACCGTTGAATACATTTTCTAATTTTTCGCTCAAAAGAAACTTTTCGAGTAACTCTCAGAGAAAAAAATAAACCTTTAAGCATATTTTCTAGATACTTCAATTGAAATGTAAAAAAGATTGAAAAGTTAGAGAACAAGCTTAAAAGAGGGCATCTAAAAATAAATATATGAATGAGATCAGGTTTCTTTGGGGGACATGCAGAAAAGATTTCTTTTCCATTTTAAATCAAGTGAATTCCAAGTACAATAGAAACAGAGGGGAACTCTGGGAAAAAAATAGTAAATGATGAGTCTTTCCTACAGATTAAAATCTCAGAATAAAAATTTTGGAATGTAATAGAAAGTGAGGTAAAATACTTTTGAAAGCTTTAAGTTTCGTGTCTTGAATTGCAATAAAATGCAGATGATTGCGATCTTTGGTGTGTTAATTTAACCATAAATTTTCACTTTTTAAGAGGGTCAAAATGTAAGGAAGTGAAAACTTATTTTAGATAGGGTCACAAAGGGTAATTATGGACACTTTTCGCAAATTTCAACTTTGTGAACTTTTAACTCTTACTTATAGGAAAAATATTGTTTTAATTAATGAGAAGGAAATGCTGACCTTTTAGGAACGTATCTAGTGAAAATTTTGTTTCCGTAATATTATTTTACTGAAAACTTAAGGGGGTGGAATAATAGGGGCAATTGTGAATACTATTGGGGTAATTATAACCACTTTATTTTTCTTAATACTTATCTGTACAACATTTGTGGGAGTAATTAAAACGGCTATTTCTGTCTTTGTCAGTGATTAGAGTTATCGTGGTGCGTAAATATTTGATGCAGATTGAGTAATAAGGCTATAATTTCTATTTATTAAATAAAAGGGGCCTTTAGTCACGAATATATGTTGGAAATCACTCTTTCTATAAAAGTAAAAAAATTAATTTTCTTTTAAAAATTATTGAAAAAATATTACGGTTACTAATGTTTATCTTTTAAGAACAAAAGAAAATAAAAATATACATGAAGTCAAAATAAATGCTTAAGATAATCTAAAAACTGAAGTTATTATTAATGGTACATCGTCTGTCAGGATATATAGAGTTGCCAACTACTCCGGAATATAACTAACCACTTTTTGCATACAGTAATTTTTTAAAAATGTTTTTTTCAACTTTTCAGCCGGAGCGTACGTTTAGCTTTGAATTATCTCACATACTTTAAGCCAAAAATTACTGTTTGAGAAAATTGTTAATGATATTCCGGGACAGAGTGTCCAGCCAATAGCACCCTGATTTCATAATTAAAAAATCTCAAAAACAAAGATCAATAAAAGAATACAGTAAAAGGTATGTTTAATGTCTAACCTGCAAAAATTTTATGCAGATGTTTCGAAATAGTAGCTATAATAGCTATTAACATATTGTGGCGTACACAGACTTCATTTATGGAGGAGGGTGGGGAAATCAACGCAATCTTAATGTTAAAAGGCGTAATCTTTATGTCGAAAATTAAAAAGTACGGATCTTATGTTGAATAATATTCGACAAGAGAGATTAGAACAATCGCAGCACAGTCTTTACAAAATGTGCACCTTTATGACATGCAGAGGTGGCGCAAACGAATAAGGAAATTTCTCATCTCAGCCGGTAAAGTTTTAACTGAAATGGATTTGCATCACACAAATCCACGGTTCGAGCAAGGCCAACATGTTGGGAGGGTTCCGGTAGACAGTTTACTTTAATTTGAACCTCAGAAAATAGTCACAATGAGTCAGATCGGGAAAATATGGAGGGCAATCCATTCTGGAAGCCTGCAATTACAGCAGCATGTATTAGCGTTTTTTATAACTCCTATTTCGAAAATTCTGTATCAACTTTTTACAGTTTACATTATAAATATACCATTTACTGCACCCTTTAATTGATATTTGTTTTTGAGCTTTTTAACTTGTTTTTGAGCTTTGAAATCAGGGTGTTATTTGCTGGACACCCTGTATATTGAAGAGAGCATTTTCAATCCCCTGACTGCAGGTAAAAAAATATTTTTTGAGTGATATGAGCTCACTAAGAATTTGAACAAACCAATAAAAATCTTATTTCATATGACTACTAGGAGTGGGTTGTGAAGTAAATGAAACTGTCTTTTTATTCCATTATTTAAGGATAACTATTTATTTTAAAGAAATGTCTATGGTCTAAATGAATTTCATTTGTATTTATGTATCTCATTTATTTTCAATACAGACTATTTTTTTCAAATATCTCTTTAAAATGAACCACCAATTTTGAATACAGATCCATTAGTTTTTTCATTCTTTTTTATAACATAATCGTTTCGAAGAAAATTTCTCCGAGGAAAGTTTTCGTCCCATTATCTTAACTTTTACTGCTGCATAACATGAATAGCTCATGCTACTTTAAAGGATTCCAGCAATGAATATTTAATTTTATTGCCTACTCTCAAAGCATGTGTGTGGCTCAACATGTTATGCACAATTTTCCGTTAAATATAAGCTTTCCCGATTAATCTTGCATCATTTATATCCAACAGCATGACTTACATGGGAAGCACACAGCTCAGGGGACACGGATTTTTCTGATAGGGTAGCAAGAAACACAAATGAAAGTAAAACACGGTGTGGAGAAAACGCAACGCTCTTGCCTTTAAATCCTCGTGTCAAAATAAAATTTTATCGTGTTGTAAAAGAAGGATTTAGAAAGCACTTGTGGATCAGAATTGTGCGAAGTCGTACAGGCGTTGACTGGAAGTCTCTGTAGGTTGATGATTAGAGGCTCTCGCTTTGAAGAATTTCAAAATTAATTTTTTTATGGATTTGTGACTTTTTATAAATTTACCGAATGTAATTTTGGCTGAAAAAAAATTTCTGCGTTATAGAAATTTGATTTTAGAACTATATAAGTAACTAAACTAACTCAGATCTATTCGAATTGCCAGTTTTATTAACACTGAACTGGCCAATAATAATGTATTATAATGTTATCGTCATACAGTTATACGGATATTTTAAACGGGGAGAACCAACACCTCCTAGATACAGAAAGCCTAACAACCGCTACGTCACCAAGCTTTCACGTCATCAGTAGGCCTTCAGAAATGACGTCATTACACTTTAACTTTCATAAAGTAAAACTATTTATAATTTCTGGTAAATTTACTCACTGACAACAGCATTTTAAAAATATGAAACAGAAAATTTAATTTTACGACAAAGGGAAGCTTTTTAAATGTGACTAATTATGTAATGTAATAAAGAAATAGATCATAATGAACTGTTTTGTATCACAAAGGTATTTTAATTTTTATCTTTAACTTAAGATATTTTCTAAAATTTGTAGCATTCACCAGAAAATTGAAATAGTTTTACTTTATGAAAATAAAAATGTGATGACGTCAACACTTGAAGGCCTAGAGGTGACGTCAAAACTTCAGTTGTTAGGCTTTCTATATGTAGGAGGTACTGGGAGAACTGAGAGTTTTAAATTTAACACAGTGAGAGGTAGAAATGCGAGTACAGTAAAACACTATTAATCCGTCACCTTTGGGGGTGTAGCAACACCTCCTAAACACAGAAGGAATGAAGACAGAAGCATTCACGGCATCTTTAAGTTTTCTAAGATGACGTCATCACTGTTTTACTTTCACAAAGTAAAACAATTTAAAATTTCTCGTTTGTGATACAAATTTTACAAAATATCTTAAGTTGAAGATAAAAAATTAAAATACCTTTCTGATAAAAAATAATTTATTATGGTCTATTTCTGTACCATATTATATAATTAGTGATAGTAAAATTTTCCTATTTGACGTAAAATAAAAGTTAAAATGTTTTGTGCTGGAATAAATTCAACATAAACTTGAACAATTTTACTTTGTGAAATGAAATGTATGATGACGTCATTTTAGTGGACCTGGGGATGACGTAAAAGTTTCTGTTGTCAGGCATTGTATATTTACGAGGCGTTCGGCGAAGTCGGAACGCAAAAAAAAGGTGGATTATCTGAAAATACAGAAAAATACGGACAAAATAAACAATCTCTGAACTCTAACTGTGAAAGTGCGCATACTGTGAAATGCGCAATTTGCATTTTACTTTAAATGCAGCATTATGTATAAATTTGAGGAGTTAAAGAAAGACAAGAATGGAAATCAGTGAATTCGAATGTGGCAACTGAACACGGAAATTTCATGCTAGACCCGTGTAAAAAAAGTAAGTAAAAATTCTAGAATAAATCTAAAATTACGTTTTGAATAGCTATTAGAATGAAAGTAGTTCAGATGCAGAAAAAAGCATTAGCAAACCCGGAAATGGCCGTATTCACCAAACATTATACCCGTAAGTTTACTCACCGGAGCAAAATACTTCAAATGTTAGAAGGTAAAAATATAGTCACCCTGCGAAAAACAAAGGCTACCCTAATATCTAACTTCTGCATTTTTCGAGTTGTCTCTGAGAGTCAAATTTACCACTCATGTTACTAGACTAGCCGAGGCATAGTGTTTGGTGAATACCTTTGATGGTACCTCTGTAAAAGGAAGATCAGTACACCTCTCAAAAAAGTAATTTTTTGAGAACATGCAAAAACTTGATTCTTTACAGTGGAATATTTTAGAATATGTCTTTCAAAAAATCAACATATTCCAAATTCCTTTATTTGCCGCAGGATTTCTACTGTACTAATGCCATCGAAAATCTCACGCTGAGGCACACAATCCGCAGATAAATAGAAACGGACTTACTCTGATCATATACAGGGTGTTTCAAAATAGGGGAAAAACGGCTAGGATTACACCAAGACGGTTCAGAATCACGCAGAAATGTGGGGTCGGAAACGTCGTCTTCATGTACCTGTTAATAATCACTTTGGAAGAAGTGCTGAAGTGTGTGTCTAATTTCTTAACCAAGTTTCATAAAGAATGGACTCTCCTTAGACTATTTCGTCTATGTGATGGGAAAAAAAATTCTGAACTAACAATTTTTATGAAGCTATGAAAGACGCATTAGTTTTTGAAAAACCGTGGTCGGAAAGTTCACTATTACTATTTACATGGCATTATGTTGACGTTTCCGACCCCACATCGCCAAGCGATTCTGAACCGTCTTGGTGTATTTTTGGAGAAATTTGTACCGCTAATTTTGAAACACCCTGCATAGAGACAGGCCACTACCAGTCGTGGCTGAAGAGTTATACAGTTTACGGTGCAAACATTTTACTAACAGCCCTTTTCACTCAAAACGTCATTTCCTCAAATTGAGACCATCGTGCTCCCAGACAGCATCTCGAAATGATCACGCGAGTTAACGGATGCGGAGAAAACGTCAGCTTGTGTTCATCGCTACAGCTGCGTATTGTAACGCTGCTACGTCATGACAACTCAGGAAAGATTCCTTCAGATCTCATTTCGTTCGAAACCTCAAAGAACAATTCTTTTAACTATCATTTCGAAATTTATGGTTGGTTAATCATTTTATGTACTTTGTGAAAAATTTAAAATGTCAGTATGAAACCGTACTTTAAGTACTCGTGTTACATTAAACAGAACCAAATGACGTTAATCACTGCAAAATCTTTATGCGCACATAATTCTATTTCAAATATGCACAACCCATTTTAAAGAATAATATATTTCGTGTTTTAGAACAAAGTTACCGTGTAAACGGATATAAAAAAAAAACCCAAAGAAAATGGGACCTTTTTAGAACCGTTCATTTACACAACATAAAGCGTCCAGAAGTGTGAAAACGTGATTTAATAGTGCTCTTTTGAAAATGAATAGGGTTCAATGTGTGAGAAAACTATCGAGAACACTTCGAAAACTAAACTGTAAAATGAAAGCACCTAAAATTAAATTCTCAGTTGTAAAAACCTGCACGTTAATTTCAAATATTGTCATGTTATTTGGATAAAAATTGTCATGTTATTTGGATAATAGCCTCGAACCTGATAGATAACTTCGCAAGCTATGCTGTTATCAGTGAAACCTGCAATATAAGATTTTCAGCCAATTGTTGCAATTTTTACGACGTGAACTCGAATATTTATACACCGTGAGATTGCAACGTTTATTTATTGATTGATAAACGTTGCAATCTCAAAGCAAATTCAAATAAGCGATGACACCGTACACGTTAAATCTATGAAACTATGTGACCTCTTCTTACTGGGTAGGTTAGTAGGTAGGAGAAAACTGAGGAACAAAAAATGAACGTAATTTCATGATTCTCTAAATTTTTCGGAACAGCGAGCGTCCAAATTTTGGTTCACATTCTTAGGCTGATGTTGTTTTCAAATATCTTTCAAACAGTCAGTAGAGCTGATAGCTGTAAGTCTTCAGTGATAAATCAGAAATTACAGTGCATTTTCCCACTAAAGTAAGTGCTGATTAATGTGTTTCATTAGGTTGGAGAACAAAAGAAAGGCACAATATCAGTCTGTAAAATGAATGCATCCTCAGATTCACTGCTTTGTGACGTAACATTAACTCGTAAAACGAAAGTTTTATTTTTAGCATACAGAGAAATATGCGCCTATTTTTCTTTAACCCTTAAAAAATAATATAGTGTCAAGTATAAAATTAGATGCAGAAATTCAAGAGAAGGGGCACGCCATTCGTTAAATGCGTTGAGCCCAGAATTGCATATCAAAGTTCATGGATGCTTTAAAAAATTTGAGTTGCTTTCCGTCTAGAAGCAGATACAGGTGTAGAATATAGCATCAACAAGTCCATAAGAATCCAGCAGTACATAATTTGTCGCTGTTACACAATTTTATTGAAAAATTGTTTCGATCGATTGCGGCGTATTTTCATTAGATTTCTCAAATTTTTCTTTGGCCTAAGTTTAACCCATCTCCATCACTAAAATATGCAGCGTGGTTATGATTAAAGTTCCCCTATAAACAGAATTCTACACCTGAAATGAGTGAGCGGATTGCCCCCAAATTTGGCATGCGGACTGTGCACGAGTGGCGCTCATGGAAGTTTCTAAACATATTAGTTCAAAAAATGTTCACCAGGTGGCGCTTTGCAATTCTGTAATCAGCTTTAAAATGACACACACAGCTGCCAACTTCCCCGATTTTTTCACGAAATTTCCCACCTCAAACTTTTACATAAAAATTGATGTTTACAGTAGGTCCAAAAATTTAATGCAAAATAAAACTCTTAAAAAATTGTGGTCGGAAGTCTCCCGAAAAAATCTGGAGAGTTGGCGACCATGGAACCAAATAAGTTAAAAAAGACTAATAGAGCAAGAGCCAGCGACCGCCAGACCTTCGTCATAGTAATTAAGCTGAAACTTTCTCTGCGCATACCCCCCAACAGAGGTAGGAACAATCGGCCACTATAAAGTTTGGATGATCGTGGCTTTGGCAGGTAACAGGTGGCAAAGGTGTATAAAATTGCAGAAAATTTCGTCATTTCATAAAGATTAATTTTTTTATATGTTCTTCTTCGCAGTACTAGAAATCACTTTATCCCTTGCCAGACACTTTACCATCGTGGCAAACCCCCGCCAGACAACCTCGAAGTCTTGAAAAACGTAATTCTATTACGAGAGCGCTGCAAGAAAGTTCGCGCGTAAGAAAGTTCAGAAGTAGCAGTATAAAATGTGCTTGGCACTTTGTGGCAGCTTGACGTACTTCGTCGCGGGAGTTTATGAACACAACAGTTTTCCATGACTTTGAGATTGTCTGGCGGGGGTGCCACAATGGAAAAGTGTCTGGCAAGGGATAAAGAGATTTCTAGTACTGCAAAGAAGAACATATAAAAAAATTAAGCTTTGTAAAATGACGAAAATTTTCTGCAATTTTACACATGTTTGCCACCTGTTACCTGCCAAAGCCACGATCGTCCAAACTTTATAGTGGCCGATTGTTCCTACCTCTGTTGGGGGGTATGCGCGGAGAAAGTTTCAGCTTTTATACTATGACGAAGGTCTGGCGGTAACTGGCTCTTAGACTATAAAGCACTATAAAGAATAGAATAAATCTCAAAATTGTCTGTACATATTGAATTAGCCATTCCGTTGTTAAATTTGCTGATTTTCGTACAAAGCGCCACCTAGTGGACATATTCTGACCTAAAATTTGTTTATCGAAATTCCGTGACCGCATATCGTGTATAGCCCATATACAAATTTTCGTTGCATTCCGTTCCGTCGTTTGCGCTGTAGGATGCCGTTTATAGGGGAAGTTTAATTACAACCACTCGGTACGTTTACAAATTGTCACAAACAGAATCTGCTAAATCGCGATATCTTCTTCCACTTTAAGATCCTCCACAGACAGAAATTTTAGAAAATATAATTTAAAAGTATCAGGCCGGGTGTTAAGTCTTTTTATATAGGGACTTAAATTATACAGTCTGCGACAGATCAAAACTTTCTAGATATAGAAAGCCTAACGTCATCAAACATTCGCGTCATCAGTAGGCCTTCAAAAATGACGCCATCACAGTTTTATTTTCATGAAGTAAAGCTATTTAAAATTTCCAGTGAATTTACTCACGCGTAACAACATATTGACGATTTCAGATAGAAAGTTTGATTTTACTACAAAGTGCAAGTTATTAACTGTACAACTAATTATGTAATGCGATAAGGAAATAGATCATAATGAATTGTTTTGTCTAACAAAGGTATTTTAATTTTTATCTTTAACTTAAGATATTTTCTTATATCTGTAGCATTCAACAGAAAATTTAAACAGTTTAACTTTATGTAAATAAAACTGTAATGGCGATGTTAATTGAAGGCCTAGTGTTGTCGTCAAAGATTCAGTTATTAGGCTTTCCATACATACGCGGGTTGGATAGAGTGAGTGAGCAGGTGTATGCGGTGCGGCGTTTTCTTACATTTGACTATAAGTGATAGTGCTAGGGATGTACAATGCTTGGTGTGAGAACTTTAAAGAACAATTTAATAATTATGTAACTATTTTTTTACACCTTACAGCTTAAAATTACAAATACCTGCAATTTGAATCGTAAGGATCGCATTCGAGCGTAAGCTGCTAGAGGACTGAAATCTGAGCAAGAACATAAAAATACCGTTAGTAGCACTTTCACACATCCAGAACGCCATTTACAGTTTCATATTAAGAAATGCTACCAATGCACCCTTAAATACAGAAATTATAAAATTAATTAAATAAAAATTGGTATTTAAAAATTGCTGCACTAAATATGAGCTTAAAATATGAAAATAAGACAACTACTTCAAGTTTAGTTTAAAAAGACAAAACGCAAGTCTTAAAACAAAATCACAGGAATTTTTCAACCTATTTTATTACAATATATCCCATTTAACATTAGAAAGAGAACCACGAGAAACTCATTATAACTTCGTACTGGTACCATAAAACATCTTACCGGTCTTCGTATCTAATGAGCGCTGTTAAAAATGCCGATACTAGAGAATTGTTAATAGAAAATGTACATTACTTACCCTTAAGTTTTATTTTCTGATAAATGGTTTTCTTTTATATCATTATTATTCTTCTAATAACAATGCATAATGAATGAACGATTTGTCGCCATCTGGGAACGATTTCTGTCATAATTGCAGAGCTTTACATAAGGTCCAAAGTGATGAAAAGTATAATTTTAGAAAGCTGTTTTTAACTAAAAGTAAAGTGTTCAATATTAGGATGTCAGAAATAAGTATAAACTAACAAGTGCATGTTCGTCAGTATATATATATATATATATATATATATATATATACTGGGGCGTAGCCAGAAATTTTTCATGGGGGGGGGGTTACGACTACTACAGCTCATATATATGTATACGTGTGTGTGATAATGTAGTGAAGAATATACATTGTGTATGGCAAAAAATTCCTCATGGGGGGGTTTATGACCCCCCTAACCCCCCCTTAGCTACGCCCCTGTATATATATATATATATATAACAGTTTACAATAACCACTCATTCGCTGTAACAATAGTACAACGCATGAAATATGTGATTGCCTCTAAAGTACTCACAAGAATGTGTATGCATTCATTTGAACAGATAAATTTGTACTCCGCATGCTTTAGAGTTTCCGGTTTGCACTTTTACTGAGACCCTATCAGCTTTAAAAATATGCTGGTTCCATATATTTGATTTTTTCAAACAAAGGGGGGGGAATATCATGCTAGGGGGTCTATTGTAGCATGCATGCAATTGCCTAAGGAATATAATTGGTTAAAAATATCTGAAATACTTTAAATATGAGGGTTGTATAGTTCCGAACACTGTCAAAAATGGTAATCAATGATATTTAATTCCAAATCCATTTTAAATATATATATACATATATATATAATATAATATAATATATATATATATAATATAATATATATATATATATATATATAATACGTATATATAATAATTTTCAATTATCAGATTATACATTTGTTAAAGAGCACAAAATAATTTTTAATTATCAGGTTAGACATTTATATGAGCACAAATGCCGATTCCATTGAAAGAAACATCCAGCTTAAATACAGTACTTCATCAATACAAGACAAACCTTTCTTAAATGAAAAGCGTCATCTAACTCAATTTCATTTGACGTATTTTTCAAATATCTTCTTAATTTTCTTCTGATATTCAGTAGATATTTGGCATTAGAAGCCCTTATAAATTTTTCTACCTAAGGCACCTTTGCTTAGATTTGCTTTAAGTACAATACAATAAAAAGAGTAAACAATTGTGATCGTGTTGGGGAGGGGATGCAATTAGAATACGGACGTTTTCTATTTCTTATCAGAATAACTTTATAATAATCAAGTTAATAAGTCTTATAAAATATATGATATATATATATGCACAAGAAAATAACGCGTTCACTTGGGCCTTAAAATGTAGGATTTTATGTCAGGGACGAGGTATTTTATGATCGTTCTCTGACTGCGGCTTAGAGAAGAATTATGTGATTTAGGCAAGTCGAAAGTAAGGAGAAACATAATGGAGAAGTTTAATCTTCACTTGCGCAAACTTTAGTCACGCTAGGTACTAGACGTGAACGATATCAAGAAGAACTATATCCAGAGAATGAAGAAATATTCTTCGTCTTGTTAGAAATAGAATAGAGAGTAATAACTTTTAGGTGTTTTTATTGATAATACTCAATGTTTCTTTTATCCCGAGACGATACGTTTTAAAAACAGTTCTACTTATTATTTGCCCAGTTTTACAGAAAATTGGGAAATAAATTGTTTCAGTGATCCAGTTTTATTTCTTTAAAAACATTATTGTTATATAGTAAGCACACTCGAAAACTGATTTTTGAAGTTTAAAATTAATTAAGAACATAGAAATGCACAAAACAAAGAAAAAATATTTATTTGACCTTTTTACAAAGTTTTAAAATTATTTTAATTATTGCTTGATATGTTTTGATATGATTTATATCAACAAGGAAGAGGGTGCACAGTGTGGCAATACTGGGGCATACTGTGGGACACGGTCCAACTGTACCCCAATTAACATGCCCCACCGTTCTAATCCAGAATATTTTTAAATCCAAACTCAAAAGTTGAGTATAAAATATATAAATTGAAGTAAGAACATCACATGCAAGGAATTAAGAAAGTGTAAGCTTTAAATTAATACAATTATACTGATTATTGAAAGCTAATTTTCAGATCCAATCCATAAAAAAAGTTTCCTTGGTTTTTTCCAACAGTAATACTAGAAAGAAAAATTGCTAGGAGGTTAAGGATTGTAAAGATGGTTGCAACTTTCGTGTAAGATGAAATGCGACAATGGTTAGTTTCCAATCCGTTGCGATAAATGTACACTACATTATGGTACACTTTTCTAATTATTGAGAATTTGAATCCTAGGAAAAATATGTGTTGTCTTACTGCACCTACTTTCCTCTACAATAGAAGTCTATTTCGAAATATGTTTTACTCTTCTATCTGCGAATATTGTATATATTTTAAAGTGAATAAAGATTTTAAAATATACAAATGTCAAATACTGATAAAACCTTTTTTTCTAATCCTAGGGGCCAAGAACCCCAAGATTTGCTACATTCGCTTTTCGCATGAGATATTTTGCCCCTAATAAGGCTTTTTCGTAAAAGAGTCATAATTTCAAAAACAAAACCCAAAGGTTGGATCAGATAGAATGTTACCGAGCTACACATTGCATGGTTCTTGCATGTTCCTTGGAACATAAAAATTTAAACTATGCTTTATTTTTAATTATGTGAAATCCATGGAGTAATTGCGTATTAGCCAATTATGGGAAATTTTCATAATTTGGCGACTTGCGTATATGTATAGTTGATTATTAGCTCTAAGAAAATAGTACTTCATATGTTTTCTTTGATAAAAACTTACGGAATAGCTAGGATAGCTTGCCATCAGTGGCGACTTTTGATTATGTGGTGATTTACACATGCTCACAACCAATAATTACTGTTCATGCAAGGTTCCAGGAAAACCGTTCTCCATATTTCCATATACATATTCCTTTCCAGATTGGCGCATTTAGCACCACGAAATATTTCATCTCGCCGCGCTGGCAAATATCTAAAGTGTACTATAACTGCTATAATGGCATAGTTAACGCCACTAAATATTCCTACATGTAGCAAACATTCCAGCTGGACAGAACCGGCTTTAAAATAATCTGTATTTTAATTATTTTTCATTTTCAAGATAATGGGTTCCAACATTTTGAAACTCGCAGTTTAGATTCACCCTGCTTGGAAAGATACCATTTTACCAGATCGTATCTAATGCCAAGATGGCGCTTTTAAAATCAATTCCAATTAGTTATTCTGTTTTGGGAAAACTAATAATCGCGCTAATTCTGTTTTCTAAGAGAACTTATTATTTGAAAATTGTCAACTTTGTGTAACCCACTTTGAGTTTTTTGTTTCATATACGTTTACATTTGGCGTAAAATGGATGTAATTCTACTTCATGTTGGTCAATTTCATGCAATTCTACATACACAGTAAAAAAATTCAGAAACGTTACATACTTACAGCGGAAAGGTTTCTGAAAGTATAGCGTAACCTACCGATGCTCTACTCGAACTCACGATTTCGGAAACATAACCCATATTTCGGGGTAAAGTATTTACGGGGGAAAGAAAATCTTTATTTGGGACTTCGCGCGCATGCGCCAGTGCCAAGAGACAGAGGGATAACAGTGAACGCGTCTTCCCTAATAGCACAGATGGTCACAAAAGAGTCGCTGTGACGTCACAGAGGGTCACAATTATCACAGGACTGTCACATTGTAACTTCTTGCACAGCCCGATTATGACCAACAGGGGCCCCGGGCATTGATGAATTTGGGGGTCCCCATCTGTAAAATTTGTTTTCTTTTTCATAATATTTTGACATATAAAAGAATATTTCAGAACAACATTTGAAACTGGGGGCCCTGGGCAAAGTCCCGATTTGCCCATGCGATAATAAGGGTCTGGTAACTTGTGAGTGATGTAACTTCACTGTGTGGTCACTGTGAAGTTTATTTGTGACCAGTCACCAGGTGACGTCGCCGGATGAATACTTAAATAAAACAGCACATTATCTCCTGAAAATAATTTATGTGAAAAAAAAAAAGATTTAAGATTTTTAATTTATATTTATTAATTATGGTATTTTCTCTCCATTTACAAAATACTTCAAAAAAATTTTAATTTTCCAAAACAAGCCGTACCACAAATAACTTTTGCAGCAGTCAGTTACTTTTAAAGCAAAATTCGGCAAGAGAACCGCAGCGTCGTGGCACCGTGCTCTCCTCCGAATGCGTAGGTCCAGCGTTCGATTCTGGTCGATGGTCCTGATGCTCCTTCCGATAGAGTTTGGTGCTGCCATCTAGTTTAAGATACTCGAAACGCTTCATCTAGTGCATGTTACTTTTTTCTGAAAAACTCGGAAAGGTTACTTGTTAATTCAGAAACATTCTCGGAAACCTTTCAAAAATACACGGAAAGGTTACTCAATATTTTACCAAAATATACAGAAACGTTACCCATCTTTTCCAGAAACCTTACCTAAAATGCAGGAAAATAAGTAAATATGTTTCCGACATATGCAGAAACGTTTCTAAATACTTTACCAACATGGTTCGGAAACGTTTCCGCAATTTTAAACTGCAAGAGCTGCCCCATTTTTTGGGGTAACGTTTCCGAATTTTTTTTTACCGTGATACATAGAATTGCTTTGTTGCAAAGGAATGAATGATTTTATGCCAAATCTGGCAACCATTATGTTTATTTTTTCAGTTTTATATTAATATCTTCTAAAATAATTCGATTTTCGAAATTTAAGTCAGCTTATCAGCTTCCTCGGAAAATACTCGGTTGATACTATAATGTACGAGACAACCAGCCTGCGAAGTGCCAAACATTTGTTTATTGTTGAACGGTAGCAAAATCAATCTGGGAATGCAATGACTTATGACTTGGAGGGGAGGCCCAAAAAGGCCCAGGCACCGCGACCATGGGTCTATTGTATCATCCTTAAGCAATTTGGAAAAGAGCCCAATAGCAGATGCGAACATCAGCATAGACCTAACAGACATTTTGTGAAGCTCCCAGGGCTCAATCACATGGCGCCCAAGATGCTCAAACCTATAATCAGAGAAGCACTCACACTCACAGAGGATGTGTAAAGCAGTTTCCTCCTTAAGAAGACGACCCCGACAAGTGGGATCATCCACAACCTTCATTATGTTAAGATGCCTTTTAAGGCAGTAGTGCCCAGTTAACAGGCCAATAGCCCTATGGAGACTGGACCTGTTGAGACACAGAAGTTCCTTGCATCTAACACCAGGAAAGCCAAGATTGATCTCTTTGGCCTGCCTCTGGCCATTACACTTAAGCCAGCTGGAATACTGAAGCTTGCTAAAGTGGCTAAACACAGTATCCCTGTAACATTTACTCGAGATACCGAGAACCGATTCAGGTCCAACAAGAAATGAGCCAGAACCCAACCTGGCAAGAGAATCCGCCATCTCATTACCAGGAATGCCAGAATGACCAGGAACCCAATACAGAGTAACTGGAAATGCTAACTAGTGAGAGGGCGCCAAAGCTCCCGCTGTGGGAACAAGAAATATAAGCGTTCATAACATTCCTTTATAGGAATCTATTCATACAGGATTTTAAGAATGTTGTTGTTCAAGATGTTCGTTTTAAATATGCATTCTACTTGAAACATTTAAGTGACCATTTATTTTTATTTTTTTTAGTTTTATATAAGACAGTCATAAAGACAAAATTTCACTTTTTTAAAAATTAGAAAAAAACATTAAATTAAAATATATTGTTCCGATAAAAATATATAACACACCCTATAGTGTAAATGTTTATATAAAATGTGTATTTAGTAAATTGTGTTAAAATATTTTAAGAAAAAAAATATATAATAGATGCTCCCGTAATGGGAGCTTTGGCGCTTAATGAGTTAATACACCATTCCAAACACGTCCACTACTATGCAACATTTGTTTTACTATCGGAATGTTCTAAAGCATGTAGGTAATTTCCTTCTCTTTCAAGACAATTCCTGTTTTGTTTCAATTACATATTTTCTCCAGTTTACCAGACTTGGTGTTGAAACTTCGAAAGAAAAAATTGATCCTTCATGAGAAAATCGTTAATTAACTTGATTTGAGAAGGAAGCATGTGTGTATGACGTAATTCGTTCACCCTGCAAAACTAAATGATCAAACTTTATTTATTCTTTTCAACAACAGTTGGAGTTCTCTTTTGAAAAAAAAAATAAATATCTGATGCGAGCTAGATTACAATCTCTTTCTTGCAAGGTAAATGGTTTAAAACTCGGTAGATCGTTATTGAAATTTAAGAAGTGATTTATTTTGAGTAATGAAGTCTTTGTGTAGAAATATTTTAATTAACGGTTTTTAATGTAGCATTTTCTTCTTTTTTTTCTGAGCTGATCATTAGGTGCAAAGCAGACATTTTTATGTTAATTTATCACGTTTTTAATTTCCAAGAAAATATAAATTATCCCACAACTTCAAGTGTTTTAAAATGTTCCGCATGCAAATTACACGAATAAAAAACTACGAAAAAATTGTCTGTTTGGCTCTTCTAAATGCATTTCTGATTGATAAGTGCACATAAATTATCACAGCGGGTTTCACAGCCATGGGGGGAAAAGTATTTAAGGGTAAATTAAATTTAGTGGTTTTTGCAAGAAAAAATAATTTTGGTTTAATTCATTATGTAAAAGAGTAGTAAGAGTAATAAAAAACCCTATATAACCAACACCTCCTAGATTTACAATGCCTGGAAACATAAGCATTTACGTCATCACTAGGTCCACTGAAATGACCTCTTCATACCTTTACTTTCAGAAAGTAAAACTATAGAACTCATATAGAAATAGATCATAATAAATTATTTTTTATCAGAAATGTATTTTAATTTTTATCTTCAACTTAATATATATTTTAAAATTTGTATCATTCACCAGAAATTTTAAATAGTTTTTCTTTGTGAAAGTAAAACAGTGATGACGTTAATTAGAATATTGTAACGTCTTCAGGACACGGCCACCAGATAATCAGTCATTCTGGGTTAACATTTGTTTATTCCAGCTATTTAAAATAATTACATAAATTTCACACTAACACTTTATTAAACAAAATAAAATAGAATCCACAAAAACTCCTTGCTCGGAGTATTTCATTAGCAATTAAAATAACAACCCCCGCATGGGTCATCTCTTCACACATAGGAAAGTGGAGGGAGCAACCGACGCACATACCGTTTTCAGAAAGTTTCCGCCGCTGAACTACTTTCTTTTGATTGGAGACCAGAAGATTAGCAGGAAGCCCTTGTTACTGTATGGTGATAAAGCTTTGTTTAACTAAATCTTTGTTTTAAAATAGAGATGGTAGCCTGTTGTGTTATTAATTGCACTAACAGAACAAATGTAAAGAAGCCTAGTGTCACTTTTTACAGGTTAAATAATTATTTTTAATGTACTTTCATCAGGAGTAGCAATTTTTTTACATACTACAGTTGAACCTGTATGTCAAATGTAATGTTCATGTATTGGAATGTCAAAAATTTTTAGAATTATGTGTATGCTAAATTATTTTTAAAAAAATTATATTATTATTCAATATGACAACTGATTGTTTTGCAACGATTGCATATTTTATTTGTTTATATTTGAAAGCTAGTGTAATTCAAATGTTAAGGAATATCATTTGTAATATGATACTAACCGCCACCGTCCACAAAATATCATTAATCCGTCTCCGAACTGAAAATATGAAAACGAAACTAACACCTGCAATATTATATATATACGTGCAAAACATATAATCTTTAAAAGAAAATTGTTCAGATGCTTGTTGTACGTTATTTTGAGTTCATTTATTTTCAATTCTACTTCCGTTGTCGTTTCTCAACCGTTTTTCGTAAAGAAGAAAGCTTCAATATAGTCATTCAATCGCCGTCATCAATGTATCTACATAGGGTTCGTCTGCTTTTTCTGGTCTCCAATGTTTCCATCTTCCTCGCGCGGAGGAATACAATTTTGTTACGAATACGTTGTATTGGAGGCTTAGCAGAAGCGCTCTCCACTTTCCTCTATGTCTCTTCACGTGCTGGACGCACAGCGCACTCCTCGTGTCCAACTCACAGTTTTGTAGGGAGACAACAGAATTATATTCTCTTCAGTTCAATCGCAACAGCGAATTCATTCGGGTGATAGTTCGCAAACAGTTCCCACTCAAGAACGCACCAAGTTCGTTTATTATCTTGAACACGGCGGTCGAAGGAGTCCTCACAAGGCTGTCAACGTGATGATAAGAGGAACCTTACAACTCATCCCCCCCTTAGAAAAAATTTTCGATGTATCAGAGAAAAAATTCAGTATTCAGTTTCTACTTTCCATGTAGATAACCTGATCTCGCCACAACCAAGAGGCAAATTTCCTACTATTCTTAAATTAAAAGAGAACTAATCTAACCCATAACTACACAAAATATATTTCAAAATTTTACAAACCTGATATTCTAACAATTTAAATAATATAAAAACACCAATACTTCCACGTACAAGTTTGACTCAGTTTCAACATTCCATGCTCAAGTTAAAGTCCTATCATAAATTCTTACAAAATGCATTTAACCCACTCGACTAAGGCCGTCAGCATTTTTGTTGGCGGAGCCTTTCCTATGCACAATCCTATAATTGAATGGTTGTAAGGCCAGAGACCATCTCATTAGGCGCTGATTCGTCCCCGCGTTTGATTTAAGCCAGACCAATGGATTATGATCCGTTTCAATTGTAAAACTTTGTCCATCCAAATAGTGCCTCAATTTTTTTATAGCATAAATTATGCTAGCACATTCTCGTTCAACGGTGCTATATTTACGTTCAGAATCGGAGAACTTTTTACGCAAGTACAATATCGGATGTTCTCCCTGTTCAGGATCCCCCTGCGCCATTATAATTCCCATTCCGGTATCCGACGCATCCGTCTGGATTATGAATTCTCTGCTATAATCTGGAGCATAAAGTACATGCCTCTCCCTGAGCTTTTGTTTTAACGCGTTGAATGCCTGGTTGCATTCATCCGTCCAACAGATCAACTCTTTCTTAAATTTTCCTTTAAGGGCGTTCGTAAGGGGACTTGCAATTTGAGAGAAATTGGGTATATAATGGGCATAATAGCCTGCCAGACCCAAAAACGCACGCACCTGAGTTTTTGTTGAGGGCACAGGGAAATCAATGACTGCCTTAAATTTTGCCTCCGTAGGGGTGCGAAACCCCCCCCACCAACTATATGGCCCAAGTACTTAACATAATTTTGAGCAAAGCGACATTTAGATGGTTTTATTGTTAACTGAGCATTCTCTATCCTTTTGAAAACGCTATCAATATGTTTCAAATGATCGTCCCAATTTCCGGAGAAGACAGCTATGTCATCCAAGTAGGGTAAAGCATATTCCTCACAATCCTGTAACACTTGTGACATTAATTTGCAAAAGAAATAAGGGGCGTTAATTAGCCCGAACGGTATCCTAAGAGGTCTGTAACAACCAAAGGGCGTCACAAAAGCGGCCAGGCGCTGAGCCCTTTTACTCAAAGGGATCTGCCAGTAACCCTTTTCCAAATCAAGCACGGTTATAAATTTAGCAGCAGAGACCCTTTCAACCCTTTTCTCTATATTTGGCAACGTGAAATATTCTACTCGTATCACGGAATTTAACTTCCTGTAACCTATACAGGGACGTGGATCTCTACCCGGCGATTCTACTATTGTCATTGGCGAAGTGTATTCAGACTCCCCAATTGTCTCCACTTGTTGACACAACTCGGTGGGCGAGTTGACGAACTTGCGTGATGAAGCAAAGCTCTCCCCGTAGATACGTTCCGCTTCTGACACCAGTTATAAATGGCTGTAACGTCTTCAGGACACGGCCACCAGATAATCAGTCATTCTGGGTTAACATTTGTTTATTCCAGCCATTTAAAATAATTACATAAATTTCACACTAACACTTTATTAAACAAAATAAAATAAAATCCACAAAAACTCCTTGCTCGGAGTATTTCATTAGCAATTAAAATAACAACCCCCGCATGTGTCATCTCTTCACGTGCTGGACGTACCGCGCACTCCTCGTGTCCACTCAACAGAAGTATATTCTCTTCAGTTCAATTGCAACAGCGAATTCATTCGGATGATGGTTCGCAAACAGTTCCCGCTCAAGAACGCACCAAGTTCGTTTATTATCTTGAACACGGCGGTCGAAGGAGTCCTCACAAGGCTGTCAACGTGATGATAAGAGGAACCTTACAATATCTAGTGATGACGTAAGATAGTCTGCTCTCAGGCCTTCTATACCTAGGAGGTGTTGATATGATACGCTACTGTGATACATACTATTAATTATTCAATTTATATGCCAAAAAATTGCTGTTAATACCGTAACATAACTGCTAAACTCTTCCGATTTTAACGGAAGATTTTCAACCCCAAATTTCAAACAGTTCAATCTTGCATTCGAAATGTGGTTTTATTTTAAGCTAAAGTTGCTTAGCAAAAATTAATGAAGGAAAATCTTCCGATAAAATCGGAAGAGTTGGCAGTTATGTACCTGTAGGTACTACCGTATGAACAAAAAATATTGAAAGTAATTAAAAAAAAAAGAGTTCTTATTACATCTCTGTAAAATCAGACAATTTTTTGGTTGTTAGCAGTCACATGGAGGCTGTTACACTTGACACATTACAAAGAAACATTGAATACAAGTTTTATTAGGAATATTTAAAGAAACTTTTTGCTCTTTTATGTAGTAGATATACTTTTCACAAAATTCATAAATTTTCAGCTAGACCGTGGAGAAACTATTTACTACTTGTCCTCCGTGCTACATTTTGTTAAGATTTTCATAAATAGCAAGAGATTTTTTTGTTGATACTAAATCAAATGCTGTTCCCAATAGCTTCCCTCTTTAAAGGGTGTTCGAAATCAAACCATCCTTTGTCTACAGACGAAGCTATTGTTGAGAAAATTATGAAATTTTGTGTAAGACATAATGAAGGTATGGGAATTTGTATGATCGAATGAAAAACAAAAATTAGTTAAATGGTCTATACCACGGGCCGTTTCTTTAATCTGCGCTTTTATTTTCTGAAAATTATATGTTCTTATACTTTAAACCCCATTAAAGAGCAATAATGATAAAGTTAAGAATCATATGGTTCTGTATCTAAATTGCTGAAATTTGAATCAGAAATGTGAACAGATAAGTTGGTATTAACATGAACAAAAAATTGAGATATTTTATGTATTAGCGGATGGTAGAATCATGCACGAGAGATCATTCGGGATACTTATTTCCATGAAAGGGGTTTATAAAGAAAGCTCTTCATGCAAGTCAAACAGCTCTGGCAAAGATATATGCCATAAATGTTAATTCGCCGTGTGAAGTTTTTGGAATTCCTTCTTTTTTGGAGAGCTATTTTTTTTTCAGTCTCGCGTGAAAAAACGTTAGTTTTTGATGTTTTAAGAGCCCCCTTCAAAGAACAGCTCAAAAAAATTAAGAAGTCGCTCCAATTTTTTTTAAATTTCAAAATTCGTCAAAAATCGAATTTTTTTTTCGTTACGATATAATTTTATAGACGAAAAAAAAAAGTTTCTGCAGGTTTCAGTTCAAAATTTAAATGTTGAAAGTTCGCTCGCAAATTTTGTAAATTTATTAGTGCATTCTTTAGATTTTTTCGAGCAACCTTTTAATATTCAAATTAAAATTCCATATATTTTTACAATTATTCCATATATTTTTATTACAATATTTATTTATTACAATAATCGATAAAAATACACCACGAAATTAACTAAAAATCAAGCACAATACAGAAAACATAATTTTTTTTAATTTAATAATTTTATTTAATCCACTACAACATTTTAATAATATTTCAATAAGCTTTGTTGTTAATTCTGAAACCAAATTTTAAAATTAACAGGTTTTATTGATTTTTAGTTCATCTCGTGGTGTATTTTTATCGATTATTGTACTAAATAAAAGCAAAAAATGTATGGAATTTTAATTTGAATATTAAAATGTCGCTCAGAAAAATCTAAAATAAGGAACTTTTAAATTAAAAAAAAATTGTGAGCGACCTTTCAAAATTTAAATTTTGAACTGAAACTTTCAGACACTTTTTATTTTTGGTCTATAAAAATTACACCGTAACGAGAAAAAAATATTTTTAAAAAATCGTTTTTTGACGATTTTTGAAATTTGCAAAAATTTGGAGCGACCTCTTAAAAATTTTATTTTGAGCTGTCCTTTGGAGGGGACTCTTAAAACATCAAAAACTAACATTTTTTCACGCGAGACTTAAAAAAAAATAGTCGTTTTTTTTGCTTCACCCTAATATATATATATATATATATATATATATATATATATATACTAGCTGACCCGGCAAACGTTGTTTTGCCATATAAATTATTCCTAGGATTATTTTAGTAGAAAGAAACGACTAACTTATTGTAAGTGTATGAGGATGTGGTATATGAGTGGAAGAGGCATGGAGAGCTGTGAACGATTTTGGAATATAAAAATAACACAATACCAAACATTTATATTTTTAATTCATTGTAATTTCTTCTTTAAATGTATATATATCGCTAATTACAATAATTTTACTAAAAAATAATATCAATCCCTTAACGCAATAGAGTATACAATATTTTTTGTTATCCCATCTTTAGATAACACAAACAAACTGGATGCCCACTGTATGGTTTGCCCACTCGAGAGCATGCCACGTATAACTGTCCGTGTGAAAAACATGGTGTGCTCAAATCTAATCTACAAACAGACATAGTTTGGCCTTGAGACTTATTGATAGTCATTCCATAAAAAATTTTGCCCCCCCCAAAAAAGAAAGGATGAAAATCTGAAACACTTTCAGATTTAAATACGCACTATAGTGCTATATATTAAAATCATATCATAATTTATGCGTCGTCCCTATTTTTCGTCCTTATTCCATTAAGTTGGAAAGTGTTATCATTATTCATGACTGTGCTGTATTTTTCTTTCTTACTTCATAAACCCATCTTTGGAATCGAAATCTATCTTAATATCGCCTACTAAAACTACTTTACAACTTCTTTTCAACTACTTTACAACTACTTTACAACTAAAATTACTTTACAATCTTCGCCAAGTATATCACAACTATACTTCACCGTTTTATATATTGTTTCCTACTTTAATGCCTCGACTCCGCCAAGGAGGCGATGATTAAACATCTGCAGTTAACATGACGATTTTTTGCATTTATGTAGAAATCGTAAATTAGAATTAAAATAGCGATTTGGAACACATGTAAGTACAGCATGCCGTTACATTTTTATTTATTTTGGATTACTAATTAATGTAGTTTTAATAATTAAATGTCTTCAAATTCCTTAACTGGCGCGTTTATCGCTAGTTTGTTTACTTTAGTTATCACCTAGTTCTTTTGGGTGCGTTGAAACGGTACTTACGTATTATCCCGGCAGTCACTTCCGCCAAACTACTTTTTCGTAGATTTTAAATACGTTGCCAATCGTATTCCAAACCATCAACAAACTCATGTGCCCGGCATTTATCTTGGTGAAAAAATTGCTTGTCTTGGCGGACCGCCTGGAAAATACGTATGTACCGTTGAAACTTGTGCATAACTCCCAGAGACCCATGACTGCAAAGCTCGCCAAAGTACGGGAATATTTTAGGTTGGCGTTAAAATAGGAATAAACTCTTTCTTGTACCATAAAACACATCTTTGGAATCGAAATCTATCTTAAAATCGCCACCTGAAACTGTTTAGAATTTCCTCCAGGCATGTTCTTCCTGTAGGCATATTCCAACTATACCGCAAAGACATTTTAAATACTGTTTGGAATGGACATCATAATCCATGAGTGTACCGTGTTTTCCTTTCTTGTTCCACAGAGTACTTCTTCGGAATAGAAATCTATATTAAAATCGCCTAGTAAAACTCTTTTACAATATACGCCAGGTGTTTTCTAACTATACGCGAAATATATTTATAATAAATTGTCGCGTTTTGGCACCACATTTAGCGATCAATTATCAAAAATTGCAAACTTTGTGCAACTTTCAACATTTTATTAACTTCCCCCCCCCTCTCCACATTATCTGGCAAACACATTTGAAAAGTGATTCGACACGCTAATGTCTACACAGAAATCCTGATTGAAATTAATAGCACTCGGGGGCTAAACATTTTGGGGTGGACCGCCCTTATGACTTAGGGGTATGAGACATAGTTAAAAACCTATTCTATGACCTAACGAATATACATAGAAAATTTCATTAAAATTGGTCGAGTGGTTTCGGAGGAGTTAGGTGACTAACACTGTGACAGGAGAATCTTATATATTAGATATATATAATATATAATAACTTACTTACGTAATGTGGAATCCAAAGATAATCCATTGATTAAGTGAAAAAAAAAAAGCAGATAGCACATGTTGCAAATTAACGAGCTTATACCGAAAAAAGTGTATAAATATAGCCTTCAAAACCAATGAAAGAGTGGAAAAATTGGATATAATGCGCCAAATGAGACCAGGTGGGCTTTAAGCCTAAACACATGTATCCACATGATTCGGATATGGAAAGGAAAATTGAAATGGTGTTCTCTATCGTCAGGCGTCACCGCACACACATTTCTATTTAATCGAAAAAACAATAATAGCTAGGTTTCTGCAAGTTACCTGACCAAAATTAGGGTCATTTTGTAACCTGGGGGCGCGACCATAGCTATTAGAAATAAATAACGAGGTAGTGAACCAGACATGAAGATCGAAGCTCAGTTATGGAGGCAGTACTAGTGCATGTTGCAATCAGAGAAGCCTAAGTGCCATCAAGTTTGGCAAGTAATGCCATAGAGAGGGGGGGAAATTAATCTGGAAGTATGGAAATAAAAATAAAAATAAAATAATAATAATTAAATAAAATAATTAAATTAATAAATAATAAAATTAATATAACACTAGAATAGCTAACCTATGTTTAACGTAGTACAAGCTGCAGTAGCTAAGAAGTACTTAGGTGAAGTTGTGGATAAGGAGAAAAACTGTAGAAATTAATTATAATACTAATGATAAAGATAATAATTATATTAATATTACACATTTATTAATTGCTATTTATGCTAATATTATTGTAAGATATAAAGGTAAATAAGTACTTTGTAAGGCTACATTAGTTACAGACTCATGAAAAGGAAAAAGTACCAGTAATCAAATATTCTTAATTATACTTTTTTTTTGTATAAAATATATAGATACACATTTTATGATTTTTTTTTAATTTATAAAAAGAACCAACAACCAACCCCATCCTCACCACCCAGTATTCTGATTAGGACTTTACAGTTTTTATAATTACATAAAGCATATATTATTGCTAAAGTGTATATATATATATATATATATATATATATATATATATATATACTTTAGCATATATTAGAAAAAATGCCCCCCAGGCTAGTCATTTTTATCACAGAATTAATGCATACAATGCAACTTCTCGAAGGAGGGAGAATTGCAAATCACCAAAACCATAGGTTTCTGACTCTAGTATAATTGCTGTATTTTTATTACTTTTAAATAAGATTTAATTAAATTTTATTCTAAAGAGTAATTTTTGAGTACGCAAGAATTTGGTTATGCATATATCACTCAGATTTGAAGTTCTTAAATGTTCCTGAAATCCAAATTTTAATGTATTATTGTTCAAAATTGCCCATTCCACAATATTTTGTATTTAAAGTTTATTTTACTACTCTATTTCTGTCCCATGTTACACAAATACAAAAATAAATTATCTTGCGACATTATCTACAATTTGTTTAATGGTGTGTATGCTGAATATTAGTTTCGCTGTATTGAATTATACAGATTTATTAGTACTTCAACAGTAGTTTCACATTCGATAACATTTTAGAGATATAGATATTCCAGCTCTGTGCATGACAAAACGAATGGCATGATTTAGACTAAAAAGTTTCTGCGTGAGAAAGTCCGTGTTAAATAAATTGAAACGACGTGCATCTGTTGAAACTAGACGACGCTATAAATTACCAATCTAATTAAAGATTGAGACAAATTAGTGTCATTGACCTAAAGATGGCTCTTTCATATAGCCATCAAGGAAAGACTTTACTGTCCCTTACGTGGTAAATTATATCTGTAATTATCTATCCATTGATTACAGCAAATTACACTTAAAACACTCTATTCTTTAAGTTCAATAATTTCTTTAATAGTACTTTATTGATTTGTAGACTTAAAAATTCTGAAATAATTATGTACTATTTTTTCAAGAAATTTGTTTCGCGGAAGTGAAGAAAACGGCTGTAGGTTGATAGCTCTTATTTCAACATATTAATGATAAACCGTCGTATTGCTGATTTGTCATATCGAAGACCATACAATATAAATATGTAAGAAAATTTCGAATGCTTTTCTTTTCTGCAAATAAACATCATAAAACGTATTTTAGATAACACATTGCCATATTAAAAAAATATTTTACGATACCTTTTCGAATTAGTCGCTGTAGTGTCAATGTGAATTAGAAGTACGAAAAGTAGACAGCTCGTATTAAATTTGGAGTAAATAAAATAGAAAATAAGAGTTTGTATAGGAAATTCATATGTAAAGAACCAATAAACATGCAGATCGCCCTTAAAATATTGAAATTAGTATAGAAAGCATTGAAAAATAAACGCAGCTCTAAACAGCTCCTTTTTGCAATAAATAAGAGACAAAGGCTTCTTGCGTACAACACTCTTTAATTTGCAAGCTACACAAAAATCTATAAACTAATGCTCAGACTCTTTTAAAGGCGAGCCTCTTTAAATAACTGATTCAAGTTGGTAGAACATATTAACAATCCGTGAAGTATTTCAGTTTCCAGTGATTTAAAACAATCTTGGTTTACTTTAGAGTGGACTATTTAAGAATGTTCTGCACTTTCATACATTTATCCGAAAGTTCGGAGAAATCATGAAGATTGCGTGTTGAAACAACATTGCGTGTATCATTGACCCCGTCTGTTGAATTACAGGTAAAAGAGGACCAAACTTTTCTAAAGTAGGCTTTTTACATAAAATATGTAGACCGAAATTTTCAGTCTTGATGAAAGATGTTTTATTGTATGCATCCGTGATCACGTATATGTTGTTTAAAAGTAATTTCAAGATATTCTCTTTATGTTCCAGCGTAAGATATAACTCTCAAGTTTATTGAAATCAGACTACAGTTACATCAGTAAGAGATTTCGGCCAGTAGTTCAGTGATGAAAAGTAATAAATCAGAAAATTTGTAACAAGCATCCATGAACAACATTTTGTTAATAAAGGAAAAATTATTAAGAAGGGAAGGTAAACTTTTATAGCGAAGTGAACAATGGAACTGTTTGTTTGCATGAACAGATTAGATAAAGGGAGTACCAAAATTTAAGCAATATTTGAATTAAATAGAAAACACATTTTTTTCCAATTGTATTTTTTTAATTGAAACATAAAGTAGACAGGATAGGGCTATGTATGGAGTAGCACATCGGACAAAGGACCTTGGCGGCTTTGCTGGCAGATCTGCACTCTTTTGTCGAAATTTCCCATGACCATTTCGAATATTGGTGACTGCATTTCAGTGATGCAGCGTTGAGTCCTCCACACATCCTCCTGCAATGCGCGGGTGCATGTGGGCTTGTTTATATAGACCTTTGACTTCAAATAACCACAAAGAAAGAAATACAGTGGCGTAATATCACATGATCAGTCACCATCAAAGTTATCAGGAATCAAACTTTCATTCATTTTGAAATCCTGTTCAACAATGAAAGCGTGTTGGACTTTCGCACTGTGGTGCGTTCTTACAATCTTTAACAGTCATCTTTCAAACTATTTTCCTTTTTTGGTTGCCGCGTTAAATTAATTAACTCTCTATTTAATTCAAATATTACGTAAAATTTGGGACAACCTTTGTTCACAGAGAGAGGGTAACGTTAATTTGATAAAGATTTTACTATGAAATGACGGTTTATATCAATAATACTAGTCCAATATTATAAAAGCCAACATCTACGGAACATAGCTAACCGACGCTTTTTAAATATTAATCTTCGGCTTAGAACACAGCAAAATTTCCGAGTTCAAGGAGACATTCCTTTAATTATTTGAAGATATTTAAAAAATATTCTGTTAACAAAAAGGGGGTTGTTGTATTACGTAGTTCTCGAGACCAATGTCCAATACAGTGAATTCATTCGCAATCGATCATTAAAAGAAATTTTATCTCTATTCTAAAATAAAGTAACGGCAGCTGTCGCCGCCCCAGCCGCCGCTCTCAAGAGCTTATTGGGCTGTCTCCTCCTAAACCGTGGGGATTTGAGTTTCGACTAAGGTATTCATGGATTCAGAAAAGCCGAGGAACAGCCAGCTGTCGTCAAAAAAGGGGTCTCTCGATCTGTGGCACGCGATGAACGTTTCGATCGTCCGCCATCTTGCTGGTAGTTAAGTCGAGCGATGGCAACGGCTGCCCTTTTTTCAGCATTGGGAAATGGTTGCGCCTCAAAGCGTTAAAGGTTCCAAAAAGACAAATTATAAAAAGTAGCTAAAGGTCGTCAGACTATTACTAAATTTTTGAAGTGTCATGAAAATGAAGAGTTACAAGAAGTTCAGTTCAGCCTTATGCAAGGGCGGATCCAGAAACTTTTCTGGAGGGGGTGTAATCGTGAATACTCATTTTATCTCGTGTAAAGCCCACTTAATACTGGTATAAGCCCCAGTATTAAGTGGGGCTTTATCTATAGTGTAATTTATCTATAATGTAAATATAATTTTCTTGGATCCTCCTTTGGCCTTATGATGTTGATATATATATATATATATATCTATATCAGAGCCTACAGCAGCCCAGATGGCCAACCTCGTGCTCTGTTTAGTCGCTTTCAGACCAAAAAGATGTAAAAGAAATCACACAAAAGATTGGCTTCTGAACAGTTAATAGATTTCGTATTTATTGACTCTTTTTATTTTAATCTTAGTGTGTTAAATAATATACTTGCTGTGGTCGTTTTAGTTTTATATAGTTTAAGACTTGCAAAATGGTTACTATAATTGAAGAGCTGAGTGGAGGAACATGTTAAGGCACAATTTAGAAATTTTTAGATATTCAAGTGTAAAATCAATAGAGTGTCGTTTTTCATCAATTCATTTATTTTCTGTTCATGCACTGAAAACTGCCTTATGGTAAGATTGGCAGAACCAGGAACAATCCAGCAGTAAAACATGTTCTTTCACCCCGAAATCTCTAGTTTACATGTAAAAATGTCACTTAATATATTCATCCACTCAGCTCTTCAATTACCCTCTATTTTCAGGTTAAATTACATTCTAAAAAGATAAGATATAATCATGCAATTGCAATAATAATGCAGCATGCGACAGAAAAATGGAAGGGGGGAGGACGTCTCTGATACATAGTTCAGGGCCCGTAATCGATGTGGGGGCCATGACCCCCCCACCCTTTAACCTAAAAATCTGTTGCATTGTTAGGGAGCTTAACCCACTATTGAACGCATGCTTAACCTATTAGAAAAACTAAAAATGCTAGCATTATACTCAAAATACAGTTAAATACTTGGTTTAAAGAACAAATAAAAATGCAGCCAATCTTGAGTAATTCAAAGTTGACACAAGAAAAAATTCGATATATCAAAAGTTTCGTAAAATATATATTCCCACAAAAAAGGAATACATTAAAAAAAATTCTAGGAACCGACCATAAATTCGTATTTTTCAAGTTTTATTTAGAGCTGTACGCATAGGGATGGATGCGAGACGAGACAGAGATTTACACCTTTTTTGCAAGATCAGACAAACATTTTTAACATTACGATTACGATACAGGGATCTTGTTAGATGAGAGAAGCATTTTTAACATTATGATATAAGGATTTTACGAGACGAGACAAATCTTTTAGGCTGTTTTGCGAGAGGCCTATTTTTTGTCTAGCGTTCACCCTTAAAACACACGTTTCGGGGGTACAAAGGTTCGACCCTTCTTCGTAGGAGCGTAGTGAATGAGGCAAAGACATGTTTAGGGTTTTAGGGGGCCCTGGACAAAACATATTTAGCGGCCCTAGACGAAAAAAAATTAGAGTCCTTTCCCTTTTCTTTACTTACTAAATTATTGCGGATCTTATCATGCCTTCCCCCCCCAGAACAAATCGCTGCTGCTGCTACTGTAATTAAGTAAATTAAATTAACTAATTAAGATTTTAATACAATAAGTTTCCGTAATGTAACAGCTGCATCTAGCTACTTAACATGTTGTAAACTTGAAAAAAGAAAAGCTATACACGAAATTACATATTCTGCACATTTAAAAGCATTAATTTAATCGACATTTAAAAGCTTCAATCCCTCCTCCCATAAAAGAAAAATATGGATTTTCGTCAACAAAATAACGTTAATGAAAGTTTGGTCACCTGATATCCACGAATTAAACAGTTAGAGGCCCTGGGCGATGGCCCAGTTTGCCACCCCTTAGCACGGCTCTGGAAGGAGGGTGGACACTTCGTACCACCCAAAACGTACATATCGTTTATTCGATTTTATTAAAGCGCCTTAAAACTTTTCACTATTCCAATATTCACTCTTTTGTCCGCATATATTTGATAAGTTCTATAAGCTACGTTCGGGCTAAATGGATATTATGTAGTTAAATTCAAATTCCTTACAAACATAAAATAAGGCGAGCCTTTTACTTGCCACAGCATTTGAGAAAAGCGAAGATCCCAACTTCACATCAGAAGCAAAACAATTTTAATATAAATATGTGTATAGTTATTACTGGTAATTACAAGCTGAATGATTACAATATATATATATATATATATATATATTGTTACGAATTTTCGGGGCAACTCGCTGCTCTGGGGCTTAAAATGGTTTAAAATTCGTATTCTACGCTTCAAATAGATAAATTTTGCTTTTTGTTACATCAAAATCGGCCAATTAGAACCGGAGATACGGAGGTTTCGGTTTCCCATTCAAATATATGGGATTTCTAGAAAACTCGAGAAATATTAGTCCTAGAGCTTAGATCTCTTCACTTTTGAGGACTTATTTTTGGCACCAAATTTGGCGATATTTCGCCAAAAGTCGCCAAGCTTGGCGACTTTTTGGTCATTTGGCGCGATTTTCCCAATGGGCCTGGAAGTTGTTTTTCCTGCATTAAAAACGCATAATAACCTAACATTTCTCTTCTATGACGTAATCAAAATTCACGCTTTATGTAGAACCCTCGAGAAATTGACTTTTCTGGAAACCTCTTGTACCTCCTGCGTCGGCTATTTATAGAAGCGCGCATCGCCCCGAAGCGTCAGTGCGAGTTGAACATTCAATGTGTGAAGAGCTCTCAGTACGCTTGTTTTGTGTGAACTGATAGTACTATAGAAGCTGTGTTTTAGCTTGCTTTGTGAAGCTGTTTTTAAAGTGCTGTGTAAATTCTTCATTGCTGTGTCTTAAGGGATAGTGTACTATATCCCTTGAATATTTCCACGGAATTTTAGCCTGTAAAAGTGACTTATTTTGTGTGAGAAATACAGCATTTGTGAGAGCTTCTGATCCAAGCGGATTGTTAAAAGCACGTTACTGCTAGATTGTGCTTGTGAATTGTGTGCATCTGATTGTTCTACGAAGTTCTAGAAGAAATAAAGTTTGTGTTCCATCCTGACAAGTGACTTTTTACTTGAACTTTTTACACCAACTGGACTTTAGAACGACGAACCCCAGGAGTAGCAGAGTAATTCCGCAACATTTGGTGTCAGAATCGGGGTTCTAAAGAAAGACTTTAATTTTCCAGTTTATGGTTTTGACTAGACAAAAAATGGAAGAAAAACTTCAAAAGCTCATGAATATGATGCAAGAAATGAAAGCCGGACAAGACGAGATGAAAGCCGGACAAGACGAGATGAAAGCCGCACAAGAACAGATGAAAGCCGGACAAGACGAGATGAAAGCCGCACAAGAACAGATGAAAGCCGGACAAGACGAGATGAAAGCCGCACAAGAACAGATGAAGACCGATTTAGAAAAGAAAATTGAAGCCGGATTGGTCGGACTAGAGAAGAAAGTGGAAGATGGACAAAGAAAAATAGAAACCGGATTAGATGAGTTAAAAACCGCTCACGAAGAGATGAAAACCGGGTTAGAGGAAGTAGAGAAAAGAGTATCACTCCTGGAAGAAAGTCAAGCGAGATGCGAGGAAAGGATTGAGGAAAAGATCGATCACAAGCTAGAAGAAAAACTGGACAGTTTAGTAAAGCTGGGAAAGGTACCAGAAAACATCAGGTTGTCGTCACGCCACCCAGCAGTGAAACTAACGCCTTATGACGGAAAGACTCCCTGGAAGGCTTACAAGACCCAATTTTCAATCGTCGCCAGAGCCAATGGTTGGAGCGAGTCCGAGAAAGCGAATCAACTGGCCGCTTCCCTTAGCGGAGATGCAATTAATGTATTGCAAACTATCGGAGCGACGAAGATAGGAGATTTTGACGCCCTTGCCAGTGCCTTGGAGATGAAATTCGGAGAGAAGTGCCAGAAAGAATATAGTAGAGTCCAACTTAAGTCAAGGATGCAGAGATCTGGCGAGACCCTTCAAGAGCTGGCTTCGGACATAGATAGGCTGTGTCATCTAGCCTACATGGACCACCTGGATAATGTCCGAGAAGAAATGGCGGTGCGTCATTTTATTGAAGCCATCCGTGATCCAGAAACCCAAAAGTCACTTATGTTGGAAGATTATCAGGATTTGAAATCTGCTCTCGTCTTCGCAATGAAGCTAGAAGCAGCTCAGCGGGCCGTCAGGAAAGATCGGCATGCTGTTAGAGCTGTCACGGTCCAAGAGGGAGCTGACAAAGACACGGAGAGCGTCGAGAACAGGTTGAAGAGAATTGAAGATCTCATAGAACGAAAATTAAGATCCGATAGAACGAGAGATGGCCCAAAGAAAGTGAAATGCTGGAAGTGTGGCGTCGAAGGCCATGTACAAAAGCATTGTCGTCGAAAGTCTCATGACCAGCAAGAAAAATCGAAGATCATGAAAGAGGGAAACTAGGAGGTGGCCATCTCGCGGGGCGGAGGTTGCCAGATAGTCAAGAGCCCCACCTAAAAGTCTTGCAGATTTCATCAGTGAATGGCGGCAGTAATGGACTCTTCGTACTGGGATATGTTAATGGTTTCCCATGCCACATGGTGATTGATACTGGAGCGAACGTAACCATCATTAGGACGGATCTGGCCAAGAAATTAAATTTGAAGATTATCTGGACTCCGCCCTCGCTGACCCTCCAGACTGTGACAGGTGACAAGATCGAAGTGGGCGGAAAAGCGCAAGTAGAAATCACGTTTGGAAATGCCAGATACGACCATGTGGTATATGTCGCTAATATTACAGACTCTTTTATTCTCGGACTGGACTTTTTAAAATCGCACAAATTTAACTTGGACTTTAAGAATAATGAGCTTCGTTCAGACTCAGAAGAAATAGCTGCGTTCGATATTAAAAATGAAACTATTTTACCTGTACAGCAAATAATAGCCCAGACTGATATCACTCTACCTCCCAGAACTGATTCAATAATTTCTGGAACAGTAAAAGAAAGCAATAAATTCCGTTTTGGATTAATGGAACACCCAAGCAATAGTGATTCCATCAGAGGAGTACTTGTGGGAGCAACACTTGTGGACTTGTCGAGAACAGAAATTCCAGTTAGAGTAGTAAATGTGACGGACAAGTCGAAGGTGATAAAGAAAAATGAAGTGTTGGCGACATGCACTCCTGTTACCTGCATTAATAAGAACATCAGCCAAACGACAGCTAAATCTTCCGAGTGCCTGACGAAGGAATTAATACAAGACATGGAGTTAACGGCAGAACAGAGAAGCGCTGCGGAGAAAGTAATAGCAGAATTTGAAGACCTCTTCTCCCGAACTTCGGGTGACTTTGGCCGTACGAGCTTAACTCAACATAGGATAGATACAGGCAGCCATTCTCCCATCAAGCAACATCCTAGGCGGCTGCCGTTTGCTAAGCAAGAAGAGGTGAGTAGACTTTTAGAGGAGATGCAGCGTGATGACGTCATCGAGCCGTCGACTAGTCCCTGGGCCTCGCCAATTGTTTTGGTCCGAAAGAAGGATGGTTCCACCCGGTTCTGTGTTGACTACAGACGTCTGAATGACATTACCAAGAAAGACAGCTACCCTCTTCCCAGGATAGACGACACTTTGGACACTTTATCGGGAAACGAATGGTTTTCCACTCTGGATCTGAAAAGTGGTTACTCTCAAGTGGAAATTCATCCCGACGACCGTGAAAAGACTGCGTTCACCAAGGGACAAGGATTATGGCAGTTCAAAGTTATGCCTTTTGGACTCTGCAACGCACCTGCTACATTCGAGCGACTAATGGAGACAGTGTTGAGAGGACTTTCCTACGAAGCATGTCTGGTTTATTTGGACGATATCATCATCGTCGGAAGGACTTTCGAAGAGCATCTAGAGAACATCCGCAAGGTGCTGCAGAAATTAAAGGAGGCGAACTTGAAACTGAGTCCATCGAAGTGCAATTTGTTTCGTCGGGAAGTACGTTACCTCGGGCACATAATATCCGCCCACGGAGTCCGAACCGATCCCGAAAAGACGTCCGCGGTCCAGAACTGGAGTCGTCCCGAGAATATCCACGACTTAAGAAGTTTTCTCGGTCTGTGTACTTACTATCGAAAATTCGTGAAGGGCTTTTCTCAAATTGCAAGACCTCTTCACAAATTGACCGAGACTGGACAGAAATTTCTATGGACTGAGGAATGTGAGGACGCATTCAACGAACTGAAGACGGCTTTAACATCTTCGCCGATCTTGTCGTATCTTCACCCAGACAAGCCATTTATCCTGGACACAGACGCAAGTAAGGAGAGTGTCGGAGCAGTTTTGTCCCAGGAGATAGATGGCCAAGAACACGTCATTGCTTACTGGAGCAAATGCCTTTCAAAGGCAGAACGTAACTATTGTGTTACGAGAAAGGAACTCCTTGCTATCATTAAGGCCGTGGAGCACTTCCATCATTACCTGTACGGCCGAAAGTTCCTGCTCCGAACGGACCATGCCTCTTTTACCTGGCTTCTAAATTTCAAGAATCCGGAGGGCCAAATAGCCAGGTGGATACAGCGATTACAAGAATATGACATCGAGATACGTCATCGGAAAGGGTCATCTCATGGAAATGCAGATGCTTTGTCGAGAAGGCCCTGCGTAGACAATTGTCGCTATTGCTCCAGGGCAGAGAAAAATTACCATCTGAAACATCCCGTTGTTCGCCAAGTTACATCATCGGCTTCATCTCAAGATCCCTGGAGTGACGAAAATGTTCGGGCGGACCAATTAGCAGACAGCGACATCAAACCTATTGTAGAATTTATGGAAAAATCCAGCGCTAAGCCCAGTTGGCAAGAAATATCATCTTACAGTCCGGCAACAAAACAGTACTGGGCTTTATGGGAATCGCTTCGCCTGAGGAATGGAGTCCTGTATCGTAAATGGGAGTCGGACGACGGCAAGATGCTCCGATGGCAGTTAGTACTCCCTCGTTCGAGGACTCCGAAGGTCCTAGAAGAGCTGCATAATGGCTTAACTGGAGGCCATTTTGGCGTGATGAAGACCCTGCAGAAAGTTCGCGAGCGCTTCTACTGGGTTAGGGCTCGAGGCGACGTCGAAAAGTGGTGTCAAGCTTGTGACGCCTGTGCCGCCCGTAAAGGCCCGAAGAAACGAAGCCGTGGAAGACTACATCGTTATAATGTAGGAGCGCCTTTTGAGAGGATTGCCCTCGACATCCTGGGACCTCTTCCGCGAACTTCCGATGGCAACAAATACATCCTAGTTGTCATTGACTACTTTTCTAAATGGCCCGAAGCGTTTCCTATTCCCGATCAAGAAGCTACGACCGTAGCAGAGGTACTGGTGCAAGAATGGATTTCGAGATATGGAACCCCTCTGCAACTTCATTCCGACCAAGGAACGAACTTTACCTCTGCAGTCTTTAAAGGACTATGTCAACTTCTCGGAATGGACAAAATCCAGACTACGCCTTTACACCCACAATCCGACGGCATGGTGGAGAGGTTCAATCGTACAATTTTGAACAACCTCTCGCTCCTGGTATCTAGGAATCAAGAGGACTGGGACAAGAAACTCCCCCTGTTCCTGCTGGCCTATAGGAGTGCCGTCCATGAGACTACCGGCTTCACACCTTCCCAAATGCTGTTCGGCAGAGATCTTCGTCTTCCCGCCGATCTAGTGTTCGGCCGCCCTCCAGATGCGCCTTCATCGCCAGAGGAGTACGTGGAAAACCTTCGGGCACGGTTTGAAGATGTACATCATTTTGCTCGGGAGCGGATCAACCTGAACACGGAAAAGATGAAGACTCGCTAAGACACGAAGGCTACGGGACACGAGTTCAACGCAGGTGACAAAGTTTGGCTATGGAATCCTACTCGACGGAAAGGCCTGTCTCCCAAGCTGCAATCGCCGTGGGACGGTCCTTACACAGTCCTAAACCGGCTGAATGACGTCATCGTACGGATTCGTAAGTCACCAAACTCGAAGCCAAGAGTTGTACATTACGATCGGCTAGCCATCTACCGCGGTTGTAATTAGCTCAGACTATGGTCACTATGGCGTAATTCCCATTTTCTTTCAACTCTCATTCCTTTCCTGTCTTTCTCTTCTCTTCCTCTTTCTTCAACTCTCTTTCTCTCACCACTTACGCCATGTTTAGTGTACATATTTGTAATATATTGGATTTTATTAATGTGTATTTGTTATTACATTGATTACTTATTACAGTGTAATTATTTATTATGTTGATTATTTATTTATTAATGTGTATTTGCTTATTGTGCTATTCATTACTTGCTTGAATTATGTTGTTAAGATCTTCTTAAGTGTTATACAGTGTAGGTACCTGTGTGACCTCCTAACTAGGGATTGTACTGCCCGGGACGTGCAGTCCTTGGGAAGGGGGCAATTTTACGAATTTTCGGGGCAACTCGCTGCTCTGGGGCTTAAAATGGTTTAAAATTCGTATTCTACGCTTCAAATAGATAAATTTTGCTTTGTGTTACGTCAAAATCGGCCAATTAGAACCGGAGATACGGAGGTTTCGGTTTCCCATTCAAATATATGGGATTTCTAGAAAACTCGAGAAATATTGGTCCTAGAGCTTAGATCTCTTCACTTTTGAGGACTTATTTTTGGCACCAAATTTGGCGATATTTCGCCAAAAGTCGCCAAGCTTGGCGACTTTTTGGTCATTTGGCGCGATTTTCCCAATGGGCCTGGAAGTTGTTTTTCCTGCATTAAAAACGCATAATAACCTAACATTTCTCTTCTATGACGTAATCAAAATTCACGCTTTATGTAGAACCCTCGAGAAATTGACTTTTCTGGAAACCTCTTGTACCTCCTGCGTCGGCTATTTATAGAAGCGCGCATCGCCCCGAAGCGTCAGTGCGAGTTGAACATTCAATGTGTGAAGAGCTCTCAGTACGCTTGTTTTGTGTGAACTGATAGTGCTATAGAAGCTGTGTTTTAGCTTGCTTTGTGAAGCTGTTTTTAAAGTGCTGTGTAAATTTTTCATTGCTGTGTCTTAAGGGATAGTGTACTATATCCCTTGAATATTTCCACGGAATTTTAGCCTGTAAAAGTGACTTATTTTGTGTGAGAAATACAGCATTTGTGAGAGCTTCTGATCCAAGCGGATTGTTAAAAGCACGTTACTGCTAGATTGTGCTTGTGAATTGTGTGCATCTGATTGTTCTACGAAGTTCTAGAAGAAATAAAGTTTGTGTTCCATCCTGACAAGTGACTTTTTACTTGAACTTTTTACACCAACTGGACTTTAGAACGACGAACCCCAGGAGTAGCAGAGTAATTCCGCAACAATATATATATATATATATATATATATATATATATATATATATATATATTATGCACACTAAAGAAATGCTTATGAAACGCTAACTGTTAAAATTGATTTACTTAAAAATGAGTACTTTAATGCACTCATATTTTTTTAAATACATTTGCATCATAAACGAGTGCATGACGTGCTTAAATATAAGTAACAATTCGAAATAAAAATTAAGCATGTAGATAAATATAATAATAATCCCTTATTACGTAATTTGCACACTGGTAAATTATTTAATAAACGTTTATGTGGTGTTCGGAAATATTTCGTTTCAATAATTATAAGAATAAATTAGTAGCATTCTTTAAATTTACGAACTATATCTTATTACAACGCGCGGACGAACACTCAAAGAGAACGGCGAGGAAATGAATATATATAAGATCTCATTTTCTCTCAACCACCCCTCACCGGATTTTTGCGCATGCCCAGAGTCTATTTTTGGAAGAATACGATCAACGTGGTCGACGGCATATCGCCATATTGTTGTAAAGCGATTGTGGCGTTCGCTGCTTAAAAATGGAAGAAATAATCTATCATATATAATGATAGAAGAATTAGTTTATTATTTGATTGTTTTAAGTTATAGTTATTTCATTTTGTTTTTGTTTATTTATATTTAAGACGCTGATCGGTCGTATAACTCTACAGCTATTATTTCATTTGCCGGTAGTATTGGTTTAGCAGACTAATATTATTAAGTTTTGATATTATAAGAATATTTTCGCAGGAGAAATATTTATGTTTTAACTATTTTTATATTTATTTTCATTGCTTATTTATTCTGTACACTCCCCTAACAATAAGTTACATTCGTGAGTATAACTAAATATGTGCTTAGGAATAAACCGGTCACTGTATTAGTGACCGGTATTTTTTTTTTGGGGGGGAAGGGGGGGAGGACATAACATTTTCAAGAGTAAGAATATTCAAGTTTAGATGTTAAAAGCTTTAATGTAAATGTTTCTAAATAGTGTTAGGGAATCGCTACACTTTTGTCAGGTTTATCTCATTAATAGTTACAGATACAGTCATAGCAACATTCTGTGATCATTGTATGTCAGATCAGTGTCTTGAATATAAATAAAAATTGTAACAAAACGAAATAATTTACACAAAACATTCAAATAATGTAACCGCTTTACTTACGCATAAGATAATGGTTATTCCTAAATTTCAATCAACATGTTAAAAAATAGTATATTTAATAAGAATATATTGATTCTTGAATGAGTGCATACAAAAATCGACAGTCAATATATTCGTATTAAATATAATAAAAATATAACAAAAATGCATATCACAAAAATACATTAAATATTAATTCTTGTATGTATTCTAAAATGAGTTTTTCATATGTTTTCAAAATAGAGTATATAATGTGCTCGAAAATTTTGAGTACACGTACACACATGTTTGAGTTCTTGCATGAACTCAAAAAAATAAGTACACGAGTTTCTTAAATTTGAGAGCAAAGTACTCGGAGCTATTACAAGATGAGAAAGTACTCCAAAATGAGTACATTTAGTTTATTTATAAGTATGTAGTTTTAAGAGTGAAGTTACAGTGTGTACAGTGTGTGTGCTCGGAAAGATAAGGAGCGGCTGCAGCTGCCACAGAAGGGTTGTAATCGGCTCCAGAGATATGTTTACAAAATTGGCGAATTTCATTAAAATGGATTTGGCGCATTTTTGTGTCAAGTTAACAAACAGTTCTCGTCTTTCATTTCCCTCTATGTGATATCTTGGGAGGTACAGCTTTCGAAAAAGTTAAATTGGTATTTTGAAAAGTTTCAGAAGGCTAGTAAAATTTCAACATTTGGAACAGTTATTTATATAAAACGCTGTTTCAATGCTGAAATCTTTGTTAGCTCATAACTTTGATGGCCTTACCGTGATATCTTGGATACAATAATACTTGGATACAATATACTTGAATATAATAATACCTTGGAGAACTATGGATTAAAATAACAGGTAAATCTTAAGTTTTACTGTTTTTAAAGTACATACTCTCACAGCATATTTTAGTGTATAAAACTATTTTCCTCCTTAAAATTTGAGTCATGTAGTATCCAGCAGGTAGATAAAGGAATTTCTTTTCAAAATAGGTAACAAAAATCTTTTGATCTAAATAAAATGTTACCCTAATGTTATGTGTAACCATATAGCAACTTTATTTATTCTTACTTCCTGTAAGATTATGATTTATATATTAATGACAATGTCCTTTTATCTCTCACCCCCGTTACCAAAAATTGTCCCAAAAATGTGCCCCAAAAATGCGACATAATTTTACATATATTTAAATACTATTAGTTCACAACAGCTTTAATCTATTGCTACAGTATTTCATAAGCGGTAGAATATACATCACATGTATTTTTCTATAAATAGGTTACAATCCTAAAAGATTCAACATTGGGTTACCAGGCGAAATACACGAAAGATGAGATATAAAATGACATAGTCAATTAATATCGTTTTAATATGGCAATAATGAAACTAAAAAATTAGGGGGGGGGGTCATGGGGGGTCTCCCCCTGACGAGGCTCGAACAGCCGAGTTTTATATATATATATATATATATATATATATAAACCGTAAAATATTATAACTCATTTATAAAATCTCTTTAATTATGAGATATTGAAATTAAATTGTTTATAAATGATTTTATGTAGGTTTTGACATGTGTTATATCCTTTCTCATAAAAAAAAATATCTTTTGAAAATGAAAATTTGTAAGAAAATTGCAGTTTGTGAAAACTGCACACAATTCACTAATGTTGGGCGAACATAAGTTGCAAATGATGTACTAATGGATTTTGCTGTATTTTTCATTTTTCATGCATCTAGTTTTTTATCTTAAAATGTTACCCTTAAGCAATGTCTTTTTTTTTTTGGAATGGGTTGATGAATAAGCCCCCCTACCCCGGATCCGCCACTGGTTCATATTTTAATTATAGCAGCGTTACTGTAAATAGACACTAATCCGGTACCGTGCCATTATATTGTAGTCACTGTTAAGGTACCAGGCCAGTGCCTTTATTTTTAATAATAGCCGGCACCCGGCCGTTTCATTTTGGGCATTATAAACTTAATGGGCCAGTGCCTTTATTGTGAGTAATGGCCGGCACATGCAGTATGCCAGCAGAGTGCCGCTGCCTTCCCAGGCTTCTGGCAAGATACTTCTCGGGCGACCACTTTTGGTACGATTCGGCTACTTTTTGCAGTGCCGGGACGGCGCTGTACGGGATGGCAGAAAGGCACTGGCAAGGTACTCCGCCAGCAGGTGTGTGTTTGCTCGGTATGTGTAAGGTTTACAACATACATTTTAAAATTAAAAATTAGTGCGAAAACTTCTTAACTAAGTACCGGATAAACCTTCTAATTATAAAAACAATTGCATTAAGGTAGTTAATCATATTAGATCCTGTTGTACCACCCTATTTCTATCAGATATACTCAGTAAAAACTATACATAACACCTAGCTATCTAATAAAATTGTTTAAATGTTGAACGTAGAAAATATATTCTAACCATCGAGGAATTCTAACATACTTAAAAAAATGAGCATTAAAAGATTTCTATGCTTCCGGTTGATATATAATTCAGCTTCCATCAGCTTTTTATCAAAAGCTTCCGGTTGATATATAATTCAGTACAATTATTTCCTAAAGTGGAAACTAAAACACTTAATAAAATTCAAACATTTGTAATTCTTCTTCGTAAAAATTAACAATTTTAGTTTTATCTGAAAATTTTAAACATTTTTTTCGTTCTTTTCTTTCTTTCTCTTTTTTGTTTAACAGAAAATTGAAGAATCTGGGGCTGAATAAAAATTTAGGTTTCGTAATCAAAGTACTACGTTTTTAGACAGATAAATGGCCTATAAAACTAATCCTAACTCTATTTTAACTAATTTTTCATTCTAAAAACACATATGGGACTAAATGCTAAGATAATAAACACAAGCCATTTTGGGGGGGGGGGGGAATACTGTATGTTTTACTTGCAGTACAATTTCATTGTAAAATAAAATACCAAAAAGCAAGAAAAATGTAATTTTCCATTCCTTGTTCGACCCGTCTAAATCTTAATCAAAACATAAATTGGAATGTTTTAATCTTCCATAGGAACCTTAAACTCACTGTTAGAGATATTTTTCCAAGTCATGTGGTTTAGTTACAAATGAAACCAAAGAGTAAAAAGTATCATAAGTAATATTTATCTCTAAGATACTGAAACATATCCATATTTAAATTTAGAAACGCATACAATTTTCACTTTAAAATTTATTTGTTGAAAGAATGAAGAGAAATTGCATTTATTTGTTTCATATTGATATTCATGACTTGCTATGCAAAGAGTAATTTTTCGATACCAATTGTGTGTTTAGAATTTGAATTAGTATTTAACGTTTATTTATTTAGGATACTAGGGGCCAAGGCCCCCAGACTCGCTACGCTCGCTTTTCGTATGAGGCATTCGGCACCTAATAAGGCTTATTCGTTAAAAAGACATAATTTCAACAGACAGAACCCGAAGATTGGATCAGATAGAATGTTACTGAGCTACACATTGCTTGGTTCTTGCATGTTCATTGGTACATAAAAATTTAAACTTCACACTACAGTAGACCCCCTCCTCCTCATAACACGGAAGATATTTTGTTATGGGAATCCGTGTTGTACGGGTCCTGAGCTATACTCCACCTGGAGTGCGGACTCCGCTTATAATCACTGGAAAAATTATTTGCACTCCTCAGAAACACTATGATATTTAATGTTGCCATTCAAATTTATATTAATTAGGAGCTAAAGCATAATAAAATCAGAACATCTGTTTCAGCTGTATTTTTAATAATGTAAAAACTATTGGACACCTTGCGAATTTGCCACCCATGACGATTTTTCATTATTTGGCGACTTGCGTACATGTAATGTTAATAAAATCTACGGAACAGATAGGATAGCTTGCCACCAATGACGACTTTTCATTATTTGGTGATTTACACATGCTCACAACCTATAATTACTGTTCATTTAAAGTTACCGGAAAACCGTTATCCATATTTTCATTTACATAATCGTTTGCAGATTGGCGTACTTAGCACCACGAATTATACCACCTCGTCGCGCTAACAAATATCCAAAGAGTACTATAACTACTATAATGGCATAGTTAACGCCGCCAAATATTTCTACTGGTAGCAAATAATCCAGCTGGACCGAACCGGCTTTAAAATAATCTGCATTTTAATTATTTTTCATTTTCTAGATAATAGTTATTCTGTTTTGGAAAAACGAATAATCCGTAATTCTAAACTCCTGTTGTCTAAGTGAACTTGTTATTTGAAAATTGTCAACTTTGTGTAACACATTTTGAGTTACTTATTTCATATAGTTTTTATTTTGGCGTAGAATAGCTGTAACTCTAACCCAAGTTTGTAAATTTCACGCGATTCTAGATACTTGGAAACGCTTTGTTGCAAAGGAATGAATGATCTTATGCCAAATCTGGCAACCATTATGTTTATTTTTTCAGTTTTTTAATAATATCTTCTAAAATAATTCGATTTTCGAAATTTAAGTCAGCATAGCTGGTTCCACGGAATTTTTCGAATCTGTGGGCACCTTAGTCGAAATTCAAATCCCCACGGTTTAGGAGAAGATAGGCGAACAAGCTTTTGACAGCAGCGACGACAGCGGTCCTTACTTTTGTTTAGAATACAGAAATTCCATCTTTACTTCTCGCTTTTTAAAAACCAATAAGCATCAGAAATCAAATGACTTTTTTCATCTAGGTTAAATTAAATTGTCTACCATCACTCATTTCTACACATTAAAAAAGAAGGAACTGTAAATATTGTCATATTTTTTAAACAATCATACAAATTCTTTATAAATAAATGTCATAACATGCTGAAGCCTTAACATACTTGCGTTTCCTTATTGAAAAAATCTGGAGTGACTCCATTCGACTTTCCGAATACTTACGATTAAGATCATTACCAAGCATTTAAATAAATTTAAATGGATGACTAATTCAAACATATATACCAAATTGGAGTTCAATCGAATGCCGTTTAAACGCTAGCGCACTTTCAAGAATTTCCCCCCATAGACCATAATGTAAAATAAATCTTTGTCGTAGCCCTGCAGAAAATCTATAAGTCCTATACACACCAAAATCAATACCGGTCTTACGATGGTGGTTTATAACATAAAAACCCAATTTGAGCTCAATCGAATGTATCGTTTAAACGCTAGCGCAGTTTCAAGAATTTTTCCCAGAGGCCATAATGTAAATGAAATCTTTGTCTTAGCCGTGTAGAAAAACTATAAGTCCTATACACATCAACATCAATACAGGTCTTGTGATAGTGGTTTATAACATATACCTAATTTGAGCTCAATCGAATGTACCGTTTAAACGCTAGCGCACTTTCAAGAATTTCCTCCCATAGGCCATAATGTAAAAGAAATCTTTGTCGTAGTCCTATACACCAAAATCACAGGACTGTATACACCAAAATACAGTCCTTTGTCGTAATTCCTATACACCAAAATCAATACCGGTCTTGCGACGGTGGTTTATAATATATATACCCAATTTGAGCTCACTCGAATGCCCCGTTTAGGAGCTATCGTGTTCAATCACATACACACACACACACATATATATACATACATCTCGTAAAAATAGCATAAATGAATTCAGAAGACCTCAAAACGTGTAAATACACTTAAATCTCGAAGTCGAATTTTTTCATGATTACAATACTTTCCTTACATGGTAAATGTTCGGAAACTAAAAATGTTAAATGAAATCTCGTTTGCATGTCTCGTCTCATGGCTTTAGGAAAAATGAAGTGTTTGAAGTGCGACTACATGACACTTCCCAGAAGCAGATGAATTGCACATTTTTTAAAAATGGGATTCCCCGTTGAGTACATAGAAAACGCTCAAAGAACTGTACCGGTAAGACCCATCGTTTTCGAGAAAAATACGAAAAACAAAATTTGACGTCCAGTACGGTGGGAGAAAAAGAAACCACTCTATTTGACACAACAACAGCAGTATTTGCAAACTATAAAGGCAGATGTTCGAAGTGTCCGCTGTGCATGTCGAGGTAAGCTTGAGTGCGCCGTTTAATGAATGAGTGCACACGTCGGCGTGGTGTCCACCGAAGTACAAGCAGCATGCAGAAGAGCCACTAAGCCCGCTTGTGTAGTCACTACGTCTCGATACATCAATTCCTTCAAAAGGTCCCATAAGAAAAAATCCATCGGTGTGAGATCTGGCGACCAACATATGCAAATACTGCTATTGGTGTGTCCAATAAAGTAGTCCCCCCCCCCTTGCACCGGATGTGACGTCATACTTTGTTTTCCCATTTTCCTCGAAAACTATGGGTGCAGTTCTTTGGGCATATTTTATCTACCCCCAACGAGAAATCTGGTTGTTTAGAGTTTGGTCGGTATTTATGGGACACCCTGTATATCACTCCTTTATTGGATGTTTATTTTAGCAGCATTAGAAGAAACTCAGAGATTTCACCGGAATATGAGGAACCAGATATATTAAATAGTTACGATGAACGATGCAACATTACAAGACCTGAAGGGCAAGTCTTAATCACGGTTTGTGCTTCTCTGTTCCTTTCATTGGTTGAGCCTTACGGTAAACTTCGCACACAAACCATCGCCTCCCAGATATAGAAAGCCTTACAATTCCTACGTCACCAAACTTTAACGTCATCTCTAGGCCTACAAAAGTGACGACATCACAGTTTTGATTTCTCAAACTAAAAGTCTTTAAAATTTCTGGTGAATGCTACAAATATTAGAAAATATCTTAAGTTGAACATTAAATTTAAAATGCTTTTCTCATACAAAATTATTCATAATGGTCTATTTCCTTATCATATTATCTAATTTGTCATGGTTAAAAACTGCTATTTGTCGTAAAATTATAGTTTTCATCTCAAATTATTAAAATACTTCTATTCATGAGTAAATTCTCCAGAAATTTGAATAGGTTTATTTCGTGAAAATAAAACTTTTAAATGCAGACTGTATGATTAGTTCAAAACTTGTTGACGTGGTAGCTGCAACGCTTTCTACACCTAGGAAGCGTTGCACAAACCCACCGGCTTAAGAAATGAATCATACCACGCAGGTCAAATTTAGGCCTAAAATTTTAATTTGTACAGCATTGTTACGATTCCGGTTGCTCATCACCATTTTATAAAATTTATTATTCTTTCAATTTATCTTGATATATTATTCATTATTCATTAAATATTATCGCATAAAATCACAGTCGGGGATATACGGTAAGTGATATCGGTTTAAAGATGCAGTCGAGTCTCGATAATTCGAGTTCGAGTCTCAATTATTCGAGTTTTCCTTAAATCCAAGTTAGTGAAAAAAACTGTATAGCTCCCAAATAATGACTAACACATGCAAAATCATATGGAAGACTTATTTCACACCTTAGAATTCAAATAACTGGCACTCGGACATCAGAAATTCTCCTCACAAAGAAAATGTCTGCGTTTTCCCTATATGTATGCCCTCATAGAAATTTCTGCGGAATGTTGACTTGCTTCTTTTTCGATTGCGCGATATTGCTACACGGAAATAAGTCACCGTGTTAATTTTAAAAAAAAATTGGCTCTTATTTTCAGATATAAGTAACCGGCTCTGATTATCAGTAATGTAATAATATGTAAGTACATTTTTCATTTAATTATGCACAAACTATAAAATTTACTTTATTTACATTTATTTGTTTATTAAATTTTATCATTTCGATAATTCGAGTTACGAGGCTAACCCGGTTCTGTCCTGCTGGACTTCTCGAGACTCTACTCTACTGAAATATTTTAAGTAATTTTCAGTATAATTATTTTTAATAATGTATAATGAGCAGTGTTCAGGCATTTTAATCGTTTCAAACTATCCACCAAACAGATTATTAATTCTAAATACGAATTAACAGATTTACTATATTATTATTTGATATACAAATTATGATACTATCCTATATCTGCTTTCTTCCAAATCATAGCTGAAACAATTCCGGATCACCCTTTGTAAACTGTAATTTTTGTCTTAGAAAGTAGACGTTTGATCGGAATTCCCGAGCTCGGGGAGCGTTCTAATTGCTTTACTGAATAATTTACATAAAAATACAATATCCGGGTATTTACTGAAAAAAAAATCTAGATAAAAACTCGCACATATGACCGGAATAAAAATATAAAAATGACAAATGCTGTCTGCATTCTTACAATAAATATTTTTCAAAATCCTTCCATTCTATGTTCTCAAACTTATTTTCCTTGTGAGTCACGTGTGGAACATTTACATTGTTTATATTTTCTATCTCATCTCTATGATCCACCATTGCCACACAGAAAATGACGTAAACATAAAACAGCACTTTTTCTTGCCGAAAGGAAACATTATTTTTCGGATTTCGCTATTGTCTTTTTTATGCAATGAATTTATAGTGGCTTGGTATTCTCAATGTTAGCCGGTTTCCTTTGACAAAATATAAAGAGAACAGAACTGCGGAATGGAAAAAATTGAAAACTTGAAGGAGCGCTTTAAATCTTGATATGACTGGGACAATTATAGACATTAGATTGAAGTCTTTAAAAGGATAAAAACACATTAAAAGCCGTCAGTAGCACTTTCGGTGGCGGCCACCACCTTCCTCAGCTCTGGTCTCAAAATGCCTTGCTCTCTTCCTCATTATAGCATTCCATCCACGATCCAAAAATGATAAGATTCAATGTGCTTCCACAAGTAATATAATAAGTGAAATAAATTAAAACACACAAAAGCATGGAGTTCAGATCCGTTCCACTTATTATACCGTATCTCTTTAGAAAAGACACATTCAGATTTTATACGTTCAAAACTAATAAAATAGAATAAAATGAAATAGGAGATTCTTGGTGTATAAGAAAGACGACGAGAAATCTCAACACCCATTGTATTGACTTAACATTATTGGATCTAGGTATGTGTTACAAATTAATTTTCCGGATGATTTATTTACACACCAAAATGTTTTGTTAAGATATTAAAAATAATAAAATTTTCTTATAAGCTAAGCATTTTAGTAATAATCATAATGAAGCGTGTTAAATGCATGTATGAAATGATAAATGATTTCAAAATTAAATTTAATTCGCTATTTAAAGGCATAAAAATGACCGTATGCACACGCACAACTACCGGTAAGTTCATAAAAAGATTTTCCAGTTTAAAGTTACAAACTGCCGCGTGCTGCACTGCTTCGGCCGTATTTTGCTTTTGAAGGAATTTCGAAGTGATGCTGCTGATTTAATTTGGATAATTTGCACGATATAGAGGCAGCAGCAATCGGAATCGTGTCACCGAAGACTATTTTACGTTAGAAATAACACTCGGACACTCTTCAGTACATTATCGGAAGATGGAACAAGACGTACGTCAGTTTGACGCAAGAGTATGATTAATTAGGATAGTTCAAACAAAAAAGTGGTAACATGGAGAGGTGGAATGACATGGAGAACCATTTTACAGTGAATTGTGGTATTTTTTGAAAAAATTCTCCAATCAACTGAAAGAGGGCCCAGTTTCGAAAATTGTAATAGGGTTTCCACTGCAATGCTTCAGCTCACATTTGTACCTCTGAGTGCAAATTTTGCTGATGCGTCCTTATTTCCACAATGCACTGCTGTTACAAACATATTGACGATCACCATACTAAGAATAAAGAAAGAATAAGAAAATCCACCACCAGAAAATGTAATTTACAAATTTAAACAACTGTTGAAACCGCACTTTAGCAATGGGCATATTTTCTCCTTATCGGTCTATGGGTCATGTGTCATGATGCCTTTGCTTTGGCAAAGAGCTGTATAGCCAAAGTGGTATTTTTGTCTGTATAGCCAAAGTGGTATAAGAGCTGTATAGCCAAAGTGGTATTACGTCGATAGTGTTTCACTTCAAAACTTTAATGTTTTTGTCAACCTTTCATTGTAAGAATGAGTGGTCTTGCCAATGTGAACACGCCGTCTCAAATTTTGAAAGTAAGAATGAGTGGTCTTGCCAATGTGAACACGCCGTCTCAAATTTTGAAATTTGGCGATCTGCTGCTTGAATGGAAAAATCTTTTCCAAAAATCCGATGACGCATTGCCGAGGTCTAAATGCCGAGTATGTTTTGCATTTCTTTGTCCTGTTTTTTGTCATTCTAATCCGTACTTCTACTCTTATTATTTTTCAACATATGACTACGGACTTATTCAATTATTATTTGAAAATTTACCCTTGCGTGCTTTAGACTAGCCTTGCTTTTTTGCTTATTGACTTCATTTAAAAGGATCCATTTATGTTGCTACTGTATTTTTTATTGGTGTAGCTGTCACTTAAAGATATTTGAAACATTCAAGCTTTCATTAACATTTTCCCGTATAATATTCTCATTTCATCACTTTTGTGTACGGATATGACGAATTGGGAAAAATTAATTTGCAAACTTTTATCGATCGTGAATTAATTCTGCTTTATTGTTTATCTGCTTTGTTCTATTTTCCTAGTGATATTTACGAAAAATAGTTTAAATATCTCTCTCAGGTACAAATAAAGATCCATCAACAACAACAAAAAATTAATTTATCACTGATTCTGAAGTCAAATAAAACAATAAAACAAAATTGAGCTAATTGACAACTTTGAAAATTAAATATGGGGATAATCTGCAAAGGGACCTTCTTAATACTACAATCAGCATGAACATTGCGTTTCAAAATTCAATTACATGATTTATAAAGATTAGTAGTTTGTACCTTAGACCATTGACTCTCAAATTACGTCACAATTTACGGCATGAAAGTTATAATTTTGTTTATTAGATAGTCGTGTTTGGAGGACATATATTATCTGAAAAAAATTCAAACGTTGGTTTCATATCGAGTTTTGTATCTTGTGCTCCTCTATTTTCTCAAAATACCTAATTTCACGCAATTTTTTTTATTTTGAAAAACTTGAGACAATTTTAAGAAATCTTAAACAATAAATACTGTTTACATTCATATTTTTTTATTGTAATAAAAGCACCCATCATTTTTTTAAACGAGTAATTATTGAAAAATGTGTGGATTTTATCACTTTTCGGGCACTACATGCAAACGAGGACGCTGCGTAAGTATGTAACATACCAAATGAGCATATCAGAGGCACTGCCAATTTAAAGAACTTTCTGAAAAAGGAAAATAGGTTAGTTACTGTCGACAATTTTCCACGAAATGCAGCATCAATCAAACCACGCCACCGAAGACTATATTTGCTCGAGAGAAATAGCACTGAGTCACACTCTTCGGTAGAAAACAGATCTAAATAGAACTAATCATATATCAGTTAGAGACAAGAGAATAATTAATTAGAATAGTTCAAACAAATGAAAAAAATGATTAAATGACGATGAGCGGCATTGTACAGTGAATTTTAAAGTAAATTCCAATCTAGTGCAAGAGGACCCAGTTTCGAGACTTGTAATAGGGTTTCCAGTGCGATACTGCTGCTCACATCTGTGTCTCAGAGTGTAAATTTTACTTATGCGCCCTTATTTCTATAATGAAGTGCTGTTACAAACATTACATTGACGGTCAATAAAAAATAGCGAAAGAAAGACTATGAAAATCTACTACCAGAAAATGTAATTTACAAATTTGGGCAACATTTAGTCAACAGAGCGGTACGTCGCCTCTGATGGAAAATGTGTTGATTCGTCGGCGTCACGCTGCTTTTCCTTTGTCAAAGAGTTGCAGTTCGTGAGTAGTTGTCCGCAAGAGCTCCGAAAGTAACTAGTCCGCTGTAATAGGCTGGTTCGTTGCTGTTATGAATGAAATTCACCTCTTTGACGAACTTAACAATTCGTTTAATAACAATAGGTTGGAATGGCAGCGGTTGGTTCGCTGAGCGTACAAAGGCTCGCTCATGGAGGTGCTCGAACTCTGAACTACATCTGCCAGTCTCCGAAAAAGTTTCGGTTCGTACTTGGTAACAGTTTTGTCACTGGGTGTGCCCTATCACACCACAAATTCTCAAGTGCGGAGGAAACACTAACCCGTTGATAGAAATACCAATTTCAATACTCTAAATATAGTATATGAATAATAAAAAATTTATATGATACGCATAAAATACAACCATAACGCATCCGAATACAAAATAAAACATTATAATTTAAAATATTTGCATTAATTTCAAGAGAAAGGAACTTTATTGATATACTCGATTGACAACACACAAATATGAAGAATATTTCTTTTTGAGGATAAGTCCGTCTGGCAAACGTAAATGGACAACCCGAATAATGTTGTCTTTACCCTTAAAGACTTCAATTATTCTTCCTACTAGCCACTTAATTGATGGTAAATTCTTTTGTCTTATGAAAACTAAAGTTCCTTTTTGTACATCATTTTTTTAATCTCCTTTTGGGGCGTTCCAGGAGATTATTTTGATGATCTTCGATAATGTCCATATACGCTGAGAAATTTTAGCAATCTTTTGCCATTTTGACAGTCTGTTTTCTGCTACATAAGCCATCGTTGATCAGGCAGAGACGTTACTCTCCTTCCTATTAGGAAATGTCCAGTAGTTAGCATTTCAAAATCGTCAACTTCTGGTGACATCGGAGTAAGCGGCCGGGAATTTAAGACTCCCTCAATCTCTGCTAATATAGTTAAAAATTCTTCAAAGGTTAAACCTTGAGTACCAATCACACACTTGAGGTGGAACTTAAATGACTACTCCCGCTTCCCAAATGCCACCAAAATTTGGCGATTTTGGGGGAATAAATTCCCACTCAATGCCATCTTGAGCTAAAAAGTTGCCCAGTTTTTCATCTCGGGCTCTAAATTAGCTCCAATGAAGGCCTTAAAATTATCTGACATTAATTTGTCACATTTGCCACTTCTGCTAAAAAAACGTTTCAAGCTCGTAAGAAAGGCTTGAGTAGTCAAATCAGATACAAAGTCTAGATGTATGGCTTTTGTACATAGGCACACATATACAACCACATAAATCAGGATTATTGTTTATTTGCATTATTATTGTTTATAAAAAGAAATCGTAAAGCGTCAGTGTCCTTTTCATTTATAGAAATCTGAAGAAGTGCCTTTTCAATATCTGCCAAAATAGCGATTTTATTGAAACGGAAGTGTACTGATAAATGAAAAATATTCGGATTTATATTACTTCCTGCATCTAAACAATCATTAAGAGACAACTGTTTATCTCCATGAGAGCTGACATCGAATACGATGCGACATTTTTTGTATACGCTATCCTGTATCATCATCGTATGATGTGGTAAATAAAATACAGGTCTATCAGGTGGGTTTTTCAAAATAGGAACAACTTCGATTATGTTTTATCTAAATACTCATCTAATATTTCTCTATTCTGATCAAAGAGAGTATTGAAGCGTCTCATTCTTTTAATTAAAGCCTTAAGTCGAATTTCTGCAATATCCAAATTATCTTCCAAAACTCTCCAATCCCTTATCCAAGGGAGTCCAATTTCATATCATTATATGGCAAAGTTTCACGGTACCTATCTAAAGCCTGAACGTTGTCAGCACTATTGGGACCATTCAATATTCCTAAATCTTCGAGTTCCCAGAACGCCTTTAAATGAAATTCACATTGATTTTCCAAAATGGCATTTAGGCATTTTTCCATGGCATTTAGGAGTTGCGAGACCTAGATTTTTCAACATTCCCGTAACCACCCAACCTAAATGAGTATTCTGCAAAATGTCCGAACTGTCGTTACCTCTAGTTTGACTATTCAATAACCATTCGTAAAACACATCTCCACCTAACAAAACTTGAACGCGCTGTGGCTTATAAAATTCAGGATTAGCATACCTTAAGTTCTGAGGTAAACGCAGATTAGAAATGTCAATCGGGGTAGAAGGGGTTAAGCCTGTGATTTTTGGCACGAGTAAAATATTTGTTTTCCGAAATCTCCCTCCTTATTAGAAATCTCCTCCTGAATTCCCTTTTTAACCCTGAAAGTAGAGCTATTCAATCCCATGCTTCATGAAATAACATTATAATTTTTTAAACCTAAAACCTCATTCGTTTGCTAACTTGTTAGAGAAACTTCGCTACAGCTGTCTAATAGTGCATGGAAGGGTAAAGAGGAGCCACTAATGCCTCTAATATAAACTATCGCTGTAGTAAGTAATACATTGGAACATGCAGCAAACATATAGTTTGTTAACTGTTAACAGTTTGATCACAGAGTGCTTGGCCTACTTTCTTGTTCGGCCCATCCGCTGCTTCAGCATGGCTTGGAAATTCGACGCCAGTGGTCTGCAAACCCTAACTTTTTTCTCTTCTCGTCCTGACAAATTTGCATTGTAAGCAGTGGCGCCGACTACGTGGGTGCTCCGGGTCTCAAGCACCTACTGAAAAGATATTGTGGGCTCGGTGCACCCAAAAAAACAATGTAACGATCAGGATTAGTTACTTTGTAGAAAAAAGAATGAAATTCAGAAAACCAGATAGTCTTTTGCTTTCAGAAAAGGATCACTTACAAAATTTGATTCAATTATTGCTATATAAAATCATTTTCGAGGAGGAGAAGGAATTGAGAATGTTGAAAAAAATGTAACTCTTTTGTTTACAAAAAACAAGTTCATCCCGTCTTCATTTGTCCTTGTGGATGATTCAAAACCTAGGGACTGCAGGAAAATTTTAGTGGTTGCTTCGAAACATAAAGGAAGCTGTAATGTTTCAATGTATTTTCCGTGCTTCCATGATTCTAAAGTAAAATTTTACTTCGTGTTGTTCGTCATGTATGAGGGTGATCCATGAATAAACTCGAGAGATACTGCGATCTTTCGATTATTCCATAAAAGAGGCTGTGAAACTTTTAAGATATTGAGCAGATAACATACATAGTTAAATTGGATCAGAAGAGCTGAGGTAACGGATTTTCAAGTGAGTATTTCTTCAGAATTCGAGCTCCTAGAGAAGACTTTTCTAAGCATTCAATTTACATTCTTGAAGACTAATATTTAATAATTGTAGTCTCTCTGTATGTAGGTGATATCGAATAAACACACCTACAAAATTTCTATGGGTGCTCGACGCCTCCCTAATTCCTTAATTTGAGAATAGAGTTTTAACTGTTTTTAGGCTTTGTTTATGAGGGTGTCTCTGGGACTTATGATACGAACAAAATATTTTATGCTTACTGAACGCTTGGATTGTTTGAAACTAATTTTCTTATATTTTAACTGAGTCATTTCAGTAAGAGGAGTGCTTCAGATCTTCAACATTTATAGAAAAATTAGGATCGTGTATTAAAAAAAGCAAGAAAATGGAAAGAGAATCAGAAAAAGAAAATAAACACTGGCAAAATAATTGCAGAGCTGCCAAGTCTCCGGCTTTTTTCGGGAGATTTCCCACCACTAATTTTTTCTTACAGATTTATGCCTAAAATAAGTCCAAATATCTAATGCAAAATAAAACTGTCTAAAAATTATGGTGGGAAATCTCCCGGAAAAAGCCGGAGACTTGGCAGCTCTGTAATTGGTATAAACAATGGGATTCATTGCTCTCTATTTACAATGAACAGCTGTTATACAGTGATGAAAATAAATATTTGATTTTTCTGCTATTGAAAAATTAAGTCTATTCAAGTTCAGTTATTGCAGATTAGGGACGGACGCGAGACGAAAAATAGGCGTCTCGCGTCATGCAAAATAGCCTAAAAGCTTGGTCACGTCTCGCAAAACGCTATAAATCTCTGCCTAGTCTCGCAAAAACCCGTCTCGCATCCATCCCTATTGTAGATTATTCAGAAGGCACTCTGAAGTAAAAAGAAAGTTTTCAGAGACTCGATCGTTCAAGATCTGCGTGGCGAATTATTGAAAATTGAGAAATACATATGGCGCAACTTCTCACCTGAGATAGCCGTTTGAGTTTTTATTCAGATAGTTCAATGCTGAGTTGTCTGAGTTGATATGCAGATAGTTCAATAGTGTTCTTGTAGTAACTACGGAATGTGTGTTTTAAAAATACTTATGCTGTCTTCGATTGAATGTTGCTCTCATCTCGACTACAATGAACCACTAGTACAATTTGAAAGAGTTTTTAAACTCGATGTAGATAATTCCTATTTACTCGTTTAGTAGGAATGTTGCGAAGAGGTTTGTCTTCTTTCAGACATTATCAGATGGTTCATAAGACAATTTCTGTTGACCTGTTCCTGTTTGCCTCACTTTTTGCAACGACGGTGATTCAGGTAGAGGATCTTGACAGAACTCTACATGATGATATTTTCGATAAACGTTCTTGCAGCAAAACGGGACTGTAAAGAAGGTTATTTGGTTGGGCTGATTTAAATTTAAAGACTGCGTTGTGATACATGATAATCCAGGTACGATGCACTTATGTTGCAATAAAATAAAAAGACGTTAAATACTGAAAAACTATTTTATTAAACATATACTATTGAAACATTATTATAACGGCGGTGGTGGCTCAGCGAAAATAAAATGACGTCCTATGTGGACAGTGAAATTAAGGTGGAATAATTTAAAAATTACGCCAGCACAGAATTACACATTGGTGAGAACAATAACTTGGCTGAGATTAATAGCGCCAATTCCAGAGCAACCCTAACAGTTAATCCAATAAAATTACAATGACGTAATCGCGAGCAAATAATTTTAAAGTCGTCGCAGGGGAACAACTAAATAACATACGCCAGCAGGATGCCAAGAGGAAACTCAAAAAGGCCGTTGATTTTGCAAACGGACGTAATATAATTTATTTTTAGCACACCGGTCTGAAGAGACGAAGAACAAAAAGAATAGTGCGTACAGGGAAAAGTAAATATACAGATTTAAAAGCCGAAATGACAGGAAAATGAAAACAGAAGTGATTTAGAATTCTTGAATTTTGGATAGATTACATTAAAGAAAGCCAAAGTAAATGATTTTTAAATTAGATATGTGATCTTCATCACATATATACTTCCCTCAACCAGGAAAAAAAATTTTGAAGAAAATTTTTTTAATTAGCTACAATTAATGTCTTTAAAATTTTAAATAAAATGCTCTGTTTGGCTGGCTTAAACTTAAACAATTAAGAAAAATCATAAACATATACAGACAAAATTATACAACTGCAAAATTACTGCTGACCACCACCAAAAAATGTTCACAGAAAGAAAAATTGTCATGACAAAATAAAAATAATAAGTGCTAGCAATAAAAAGAAATGTCGACAAAATAAAAAGGGAGCATTTAGCTCACAATACAAAAGGGCATTTTAGCTCATCCTTTTTTTTCAAATAAGGGGCATTTCAGCACACCCTTTCCTCTTTAATTGAGCATCTCAAGCTCATGTGCACATCAAAGATATACTGCTTAAACTTGCAGTGAGTACTCAAAATTATTATTTTTACAACAAACAACATGATCATGATTAAGTAGCGCTGTTCAATAGTTATAATTATAAGGCCTTTTAAAATGCATGCATGAAAAAAATCAATCAATAAAATTTGTGGCTATGTAAATTTACCAATATGCCATTCAAAAATTGCTTTGATGGCTATTTCTCACAAGTTTTGTACCATGGTAACAACAAGTGGTAGAAACAATTTAAATTACCTGGCAGCATATAAACATGTATACTACATAAGAGGAGAAAAATAAACACATATATTCAATACAAAATATACCCACACAAAATAACTATAAGACATTTTTTTTTGGAGAAAAAATGAATCTATGTACAATACAGTCTATGAACATCAATTTAATTACAGTAAAATAATGTGTAAAAATGACCTTCGAAACGGTGTAAGTTCTGTTGAATTGTAACTATTGTTTATGTAATTTATTTCAATACAATGTCAATCTATATTTTATTATCAATTACAATTTTATTAAATTTTAGTTGTTATTATTTACTTTAGAAGTCCTAATTTATCAAGTGTTGATCTTAAAAGACATTAACTTAACGAAGACAAAACGATATATTGACAGATACAGCCAAATTCCAAACACACCTGTGATACCTGTTGGTCCAGCCAGACAGCACACAAAACATGCATACATTCCAATCAAGTGGGATCCCTCGATAATTAAACAGACATACATCAATATATCAGTGTCTAACAAGAAAATTAATAATTATGTGAAGGTAGGGAGAAATTTTAAATAGCAAAAACATGATGATATTTAACTTTGAAAGTACTGACATGTAGGTTTAAACTTAGAATGAAATTTAAATAAACTGTAAATATGATCGTAAAAATGCAGTCACGAAAATAAAAAAAGAGACGTTTGTGGACATCTTCTAGAAAATATTGACTAAAGTAATTATTTAAGAAATTCAAGAAAAGAATTGTTGCGTTACTTAAGTCACCACATTAATTTTCAAAAGTGACAAAAATGTGAAAGAAAAAAAAACACACAAGTACAAGTGAAAAAAAACATCAAAATGCAATTATAAAACAATACAATATACCCTAAAATTTCACTTATTAAATGTCTTAAGTGTTAATCTGATCAATACATAAGCATTTTATTAATAAAATATATGAAGAAACAACAGCTCACAAAAATCACTACAAATAAGCATATAACTAAGTAATCAGATAAATGTAAATACTCTGTAAATATATTTCAACTAAAGTGGTATTTTATAACACTGTGAGTATTTGACAAAATAATATTGTATTAATTTACAAAAAGGCACATACGAGTTTTAAATATATCATATTGTAGAAAAAGAAAATAATGAGATATTTCAAAGTATGATGTTATGTTTGTGTGTGTAAAAAAAGAGTGATAATAGAGAAATACAATGTGTTCAAAAAAATTGTAATGTACTACAGTACATCATAGTGAAAATGTTTGAGGAAAAAAGCAACATTCAAAAATTTTGTGTGAAACAAAATGTGGAAGGACAAGCAAAATGAACTCAAAATGAGCATAACATCAGTGTGAACATATAAGACATAAACACAAGTGTGATGAAAAAAAAAAATTTTTTAACAAGTGTGTGAAAGGTTGAGAGTCTAGTCATGTGTAAGCAATGTAAACATAAAAAAAAAAAACATGAAAAATGCAAGTAAATGTGAAAAGGAGTGTAATTGTGGACAAACACAAACTTCAAAGATCAGTGACTATTCAAGTATGAATCTTATTTGAAGTACAACAAACAATGTGTGATATAGTGTAATTGTGAAAAGAAAAAAAAAAGGTAATCAAATGAATACCACTATACTCTTCCAAAGAATGCATGTATTAAACAGAGGCATATCAATGGCAGGAAAAAATAAAACAGTGTATCTAAAAAAAGTAAAAAATGTGTGAACTGTACAACATATGATAAACATGTAAAACTTGTATTTAAAAGGCCAAAAATGGAGTGAAACACAAAAACATAAAGTACACTTTTAAAACGGTGTTCAAAATAAATAATGTGTAAAAAATCAGTCAACATGAGGACTGTAAATAATAGCATGTTCAAAGAAAAAAAATGTGTAAAAAATGACAAAAATAGAAACAGTATATTGTGAGGTAAGAAAAAAACTGAAAGAATATGTATGTTGTGCCATGGACTTTAATATGCAAAAATGCAGTGTGTCACAGTGTATAAAAACTGTGTGCCTTAGAAAGGCCTTGCCATGGACTTAATTAACGCAAGAGTGTAGAAAGACCTGTAATTGAAGACTTTCATGATTATAAAAATATAAAGAGTGAGGAAAATATAACGATGTATGTGTACCTCATAGAGGCTGTACAATGAACATAAAATGTAAAATATAATGGGAGCAAAAGCGCAAGCATAATTTAAAATCACAAGAATGAATATGTACGCAAATAGAAAATTAAACACATAAAAAGGTCTGTACACAAAAGTAAACATATAAAGCAATGAGTAATAATAATATTCATCGTGAGTGTACGAACACAGCGCATAAAGAAGAAAAAAATTAAGAAGTGTATTAAAATAATTAAATATCTGTGAATTGCAATCCAACAATTGTATTAAACAGTAAAATATTAATGTCATATATATTATATAAAAAGGAGTAATTTAGAATTAAACTAATTTATAAACATGGTTGAAAAACAGTAATAATTATTTTTTTAACTCCTTAGAATCAGTAAAATACTAAAGAAAAAATTTACCATATTAGATATTTTGTTTGACACGTATGTCTAAAAAATACTATTTAGCATGTGCTATTTGCATACGAAAAATATGGATGCTAAGACAATATGTACATGATTATTATTATAGTATTAATAGAAGAACTGCACTTATAAATTACTTACCAAATTTCCCAAGAATAAAACTTCAGTCATTCAGTAAATAAAAATTTTAGCAAGAACTTCTCATTAGTCATACTTAAAACATAATGTCCATTAAATTACCAGTTCAAACGGCATTACAAAGCATAGTATGAGGTGTGGGTGTATCAGGAGCGCGCACATTTAAAAACAAAACAAATTGCCATCACAGGAGGGGAAAAAAACAGTTTTCGCCAAGTTCAGTGAATGGCACACCTAGAGACGCACGAAAAAAAAAAAACTACTGTAGACTGCAGACATCCGGAAACAAAGTCCCAAATTTGCGGTGATCGGACGGTTTTTCGCACAGTTCAGCATTAGCTGTAAGTTTCACGCGTAAAGCAAGGCAGGAAAACATAACATACTCCATAGACCGCGCTGCAGGAAGCCGGCACTAAAGTCTCCAAATAGTCATAGGAACGTGTAGAACTCACATAAGATTCGTCGGAGGGTGGTGTGTAGTAAGATCATCGATAATACATATATGAAATGAGGAGACGATCGGAAACTCATCATTAATGAATAGCCAGTAAATCAAGGAGCTCCGTGTTCCGTAAAAACGAAAGTCACATCACTAGAGTAATACCTCACACATGTTCCATAAAACGAAAGTCACATCACTAGAATAAATAGCATTGCCGGGGCCGGAATGTGCATCCACAATGCAAGCAGACGGACTGGAGTGAAGAAGTGTCTTGATCGGGCTAGTTGATTCCGCCATTTTGCTAAGCCACCACCAGAATAAATGCAACTTAAGTGCCTGGGTAGGCACCAATTTATGTAAAGAAGGTTATTGCTTGGGGTATTTAAAACTATTGAATTGCGTTGTGACATGATTAAACCAGGTACGATATACTTATGTTGCAATAAAATAAAAAGACGTTAAATACTGAAAAACTATTTTATTAAACATATACTATTGAAACATTATTATAACGGGCGGTGGTGGCTCAGCGAAAATAAAATGACGTCCTATGTGGACAGTGAAATTAAGGTGGAATAATTTAAAAATTACGCCAGCACAGAATTACACATTGGTGAGAACAATAACTTGGCTGAGATTAATAGCGCCAATTCCAGAGCAACCCTAACAGTTAATCCAATAAAATTACAATGACGTAATCGCGAGCAAATAATTTTAAAGTCGTCGCAGGGGAACAACTAAATAACATACGCCAGCAGGATGCCAAGAAGGAAACTCAAAAAGGCCGTTGATTTTGCAAACGGACGTAATATAATTTATTTTTAGCACACCGGTCTGAAGAGACGAAGAACAAAAAGAATAGTGCGTACAGGGAAAAGTAAATATACAGATTTAAAAGCCGAAATGACAGGAAAATGAAAACAGAAGTGATTTAGAATTCTTGAATTTTGGATAGATTACATTAAAGAAAGCCAAAGTAAATGATTTTTAAATTAGATATGTGATCTTCATCACAGGGACGACTGTACAGATGATTAAATGAAGCTCGAAATCAATACAGAGGCTATAATTCGAATATATTCTTTCATTCGGTTCAAAAACGGTGCGGTGGTAGAAGGCTATTTTTTGAGATGCTCATGGTTTGTTCGTGAAAAAACTTTTAGTGGCTGGTTACAACTTCATGCTCTTTACAATTAGAATGCGTTCTGACTGAAGGGAAAAATGTTGATAAGAAAATACAGAAAGTAACAAAACACTCTAGCGTAATCTAATATTATTAACTGCATAAACCACGTACAATATAGTGAACTATTCAGAAAACTCATTTGACCGACCAAAGGCATTTAGTTCATGGGGGTGTTCATTATACAGGGAGACTTAGAAATCCATGCAAGCTTTAGTTGCGTCACAAGTTCGCAAGCGAAGCATTAACGACTGCACCCGTCATTTTATTTTGAACTGTAACCGCCGGAAGCAGCTGCTTACCACTGCGGTTGTAATTTAAATTTTCGTAGTCAAGAAAGGTCTTGTCAAGAAAAGGTCAGTGTAATTTGCACACAATTTTTTGAAAATAGTATTAACTGTTAAGGTCATTCTGGTGATTTAACCAAAATAAAACACCACCGTTGAAGAAGGTTGAATAGTAGAGGAAATTGTTTCTGATATAGAATGCAGGGGCATAGCCAGGGGGGGGATATCGGGATATATCCCCCCCCGAAATGTTTGGATTAGTGATGAAATTCCGTCTATTTATACACATATAAGTTCATATCCCCCCCCCCCCGAAACATTTTCCTGGCTACGCGCCTGATAGAATGCTATCATATTTCAGTAAAATGGGATGTAAGTTTACCTTTCCCACCTTTTAAATTCAAAGTACTCTTCAAATTTTTAAAAGTACTAAATTAACTTTATTTTTTTTAACCATCTTGAGGACACTTCATTCTTCATTAATCAGAAGTATTTTAATCTTATTTTGTGAAATGTTTGACAAAGCACTTTCTAATAAATCATATCACTTATAAATAAAAACTGATGTAAGGGGTGGGGGGTTTAACCCCACTTACCCCCTCGTCTAGAGCACCCACAGGAATTATGGGAAATCAGCGCCACTTATTGGAGGGATCAATACTTTCTTTTTTAACTCGCGGATTTGCTGCTCTTGATTTATTGCAAAGTTTGCTGTGGTGATTTAAAAGCATTGTTTACATTTGGTATGTAATTTGACGCAAGAAACGACCTTATAGGTTCCTAAGCAATTCTAGCAAAGTTGAAATCTGCGAACACAATTTAGCCTATCTGGTAAAGCTAAATCTAGATAACTTTTACATTTGAAATAAAATGGGGCTGATTACATAAAGTACAGCGCCAACACCTCCTAGATATAGAAAGCCTTACAACTGCTATGTCACCAAGTTTTGACGTCATCGTTTGGCCTACATTTAAAAGTTTGATTTTGACAAAATGAAGCTATTAAAAATTTCTGGTGAATTTACCCATGATTGGCAATATTTTAATAATTTGAGATAAAAAATATAATTATACGACAAATGGCAGTTTTTAACCATAACTAATTAGATACTATTATAAGGAAATAGATCATACTGAATAATTTTGTATGAGAAAGATATTTTAATTTTAATGTTTAATATTAAATATTGTCTAATATTTGTAGTATTTACCAGAAATTTTTAATAGTCTTATTTTATGAAACAAAAACTTTTAAATGTAGGCGAAATGGTGACGTGAGAGGTTTGTGACGTAGGAGTTGTAAGCCTTTCTATATGTAGGAGGCGTTGACAGAGCGCCTTTTCATTTTGCAAAACAAGACTTTTCTGCTTCGAAAAATATTCTTGTTTGGATTTTGGTACTGGAACACTACATAATGGAGCATTGCCCTGAGCGTGGCTTCGCTTTAATAAAAACTCTATGAAGTTATCCCAGTCAGGTATTTCATTACAATCTAGTGTCATTTCAAAACTCTTCCTAGATTCTTCGTCGATTTTCTGAAGCACAATATTCATTAAAATGGCTTCTGATAAACTATTGTTTTGGAAACCTAGTTGTTTTAATGCTCTTAAATCACTCAGTAAATTATCTACTTAACTTCTTATTTCCTTGGCACTTTGAATTTTGATTTTAGTAATATTTAGAAGAGCTGATACATGACCATTTACTGTTAAGCGTTTATTTTCGTATCTCTTTTTTAGTGCTTAGGGTAAAGATGATTATGAGTCATCTATGGTTTGCAACTGTTTTACAGGACCTGTAAGAGCCGACTGCAAATAATAAAGTTTCTGTGCTTCCGTTAATTCTTTATTTTCGTCAATGAGAGTCGTAAATTGCGATTTAAAATTCATCCACTCTGTATAGCACCCAGAAAATTGGGGTAATGCTATAGAGGGTAACTTGATTTTTGCACAATTTCAACTATTATTTTCATCAGTAGCAACATGATTATTCAATGGAGCAGAACAGGGATTTAACAAATTAAGTAATCTTACCTCAATTGCCTCTAGTTGGTAATCGATTTTGTTAATTCTCGAACTCGTCGAGTTCTTTATCATCTATAGTTGAAAAACATTCGTTACACAGCCCATCAATTTTCTTCTTCAGGCCTTGTGCCGTATTCAACATCTCGTTGAGACATCTTTTCACCGTCTAATGCATTCAGTATTTTAGTTAACTGTCCTTGAAACTGCCTCTCTTCGTGTTAAGAACATTTGTTGGGGTTGGCTTGGCCATCATTGCTCTGTAGGATTCTTTCTCTGTAATAGAAACTAACAGCTCCCCTGTGAAGTACAGACCACAAAATGTTCGCGAGAGCTCAGGAAATAACAAGTGGATTGTAATGCGCTGGTTTGTTGCGGTTATGAATGAAATTCACCTCTTTGACAAATTTAACAATTCCTTTAGTAACAATAAGTTGAAATGGCAGCTGTTGGTTCGCTGAGAGTACAGAGGCTCGCACATGGAGGCGCTTGAACTCTGAACTACATCTACCAGTCTTCGAAAAAGTTTCGGTTCGTACTCGGTAAATTTTTGGCGCTGGGTGTGTCCTCTCACACCATAAATTCTCAAGTACGGAGGAAACAGTAGTCTTGCGCTTCGATCCAAAGATTTCATCATAAGAATGACTGATCCGACCAATGAGAACATGTCGCAGGTTTTGAAATCGGGCGATCTGCTACTTCAATGGAGAGAACTTTCCCAAAAATCCCGCAACGCATTGCCGAGATGCTATGTTGCATTCTACCTATGTTTTGCATTTCTTTCTACTATTTTCCATTGTTCTAATTTGCATTGTTTTCTTCCTAATTTTTGTTATTGCTGCTGTAAATTAAAATTTTTTAAAGCATTTTAAGCTTGAATGTACTTCCAGCATAATATTCTCATTTTATAACTTTTTTGTACGGATATGACGAATCGGAAAAAACTAATTTGCAAACTTTTATCGATCGCGAATTAATTCTACATTATTGTTTCCTTTGTTCAATTTTCCTAGCGATTTTTACAAATGATTGCTTAAATAACTGTTTCAAGAACTCTTCAAGATCAATCCAGACAGGAAATTAATTTATCATTGACCACAGCTGCAACCTAACACGGAATATAACCCATGATTTTTCGGCTTAAAATATTAAAAAAAATTGTACGGCGAGAGCGGGCTGGTTACTACTTTCAAAAAATACTTTAAAAATATGATGTTAACAAAAAGTGGTTAATTATATTCCGTAGTAATTTTCAGCTATACATTGACTCAGAAGGTAACGAAACAAAATTAAAATAATTGATAACGTTGATAAGTGAAAATGGGGTTCATCTGCAGAGAGATCTGTCTTAATAATACAATCAGTATCAACATTACGTTTCAAAACGCAGTATTACATGCTTTTCAAAAAACAATAGTAGGTAGAATCTTAGAGAGGACTTTTAAATTACGTCACAATTTACTGATGGAATACGTTGCATGTAAGTCATAATTCTGTTTATTAGATAGAAGTATTTGGAGGGCATATATTATATGAAAAATATTTAAAATGATTGTTTTCATATCGACTTTTGCATCCTGTGCTCATCTATGTTCTGAAGTATAGCTGCCAACTACTGCGGAATACAGTGAAACACTTCTTCTAAATATGATTTTTCGACTTAAAATACAGCAACATTTTGTACGACGCACTACGCTGACGACTGAACAAATACTTAAAAATATACTGTTTACAAAAAGTGGTAAATTATATTCAGCAGTGGTTGGCAGCTATGTTCTCAAGATACATATTTTCATACATCACTGTTTATTTTGAAAAACTTGAGCCAATTTTGAAAAATCCTGACCATTAAAGACTGTTTACATTCCTAATTTTTTTATTGTAATGAATCCATCCCCCTCCCTCTTTTTTAAAACGATTAATCGTTCTAAAATGCGGAGATTTTCCCACTTTCCAGGCACTGCATGCAAAAGAGTATAATGTGTTAAGTAGCAAAAGGGCAATGGACTTTCTCAAAAGGGAAAGAACTTTCTGAAAACAGAAATAAGTTCTTCTGTACCACTTAGTACGGAACACGTTATAGAAAAGATCTCTGTACTCACTTGACAGGAATGTTGTAATAGTTTTTTTTTTTTTTTTTTACTGGGCATTCCTTGAAATAGAAATAAAACGTATTTTTTATAGAGAAAAGTAAAAGTACAGCATCTCTCAGATATTTTGAGAAGTTCAATTTCAACAAAGTCTACTTAAATTAATTCAGTATTATCATAGCAAGTCTTTTTTTTTTAATTTTCAAAAGTTATCCCAATGTCCCTATGTCTTTGCTGATTCATTTCTTATATCTCAAGCAATTTTGTGAAACTTTGATGGAAAATCATTTGAAATTTACAGTTAAATCCGGTTAAAAATCACAATACATATGAATTAACCCCTTGACCGGCTGCCCCGAATATATCCGTCATCGGAGATCCTACGATTTTCGGCTCTGACGATCTATTTCGTCAAGAAGCAACTGTACGTTTTTCGGCAGCCACGAGTCTCAATCGCAGGCGCATTCAATTCTGTCTCGTTCCTTCCCCCGTTTGTTTGGTCAAGTAAAACGAATGTTATTTATTACGTTCCATTCATAGCTATCCTGGGCTAGAAGAGGGAGATGGAGGGAGATAGTGAGCGTCCCCATTCCCCAATTAGAAACAAACCCCCCTCCCCCTGATGCTCCACTGCCGTGAGAGTTTTTCTGAGGAATTGATAAAAAGAGAAGCGCAAAGTGTCATTTACAAGACAAATACCTCTCTCTCTCTCTGGCCTTTTCTCATTTACAAATATATATTGGAAACTTATGTCCGGTAAATAAGCATTATCTTTGTGGGTTTTCTTTTGTTTTTTCATTTGTTCGAAGGCTAAACACAAATATTTTAATTAAAATTATGAATAAAAAAAGAAAACAAAATCTAAAATTTTCACTGTTAATTTTTAAAGTCTCGAAACCCGAATTTTAACATCACACTTTAATATTTTTACGAGTTTTTCAGCGTTTCAATGGGTAATCATTACTAGTACATTGTACATTACTACAAGTACATTTTTAGTCTGTTTTAAGTCATTACATTAATATTTAGATTTTAGAATGAGGAAAAGAAGTAAAGGAAACTGCAAAAAATAAATAAACTGGTACATAAAATAACATATTTGGTCAAAAACCATTTTTTAATACATAAAACCCTTTAGTTATGTTTAATTTGAACTACTTTATATTCAAAATAAAAAAATATACTACTGCACCTTGTTCGGGGGTTGGCTTGGCTTGGGTTTGAATGTCTAAAGGCCAATATTAGACAAATATAATTTATTTTATAAAAGGCCAGAAACATTTTACTGATAGAAAATAGGACTAAGGATCTAACTAAAACAGATGAAACTCACACGTTAAATCTGTAGGTCCGATTCGGTATTATTAATTCTGGTTATTGTTAAAAAAACAATCAAATAAAATAATTAGCAACTTATGATGAATTTAATCCATTAAGTTATGTAAAGATTTTAATTATTTCTTTAATTGATCGTTTTCAAGAGGAATGCTTGCTTATGTAAAAATCATAAAGAAATTCTGTTAATGCTTAATCTACAACACAGATGACATATTATTCGTATCGATTATTTTGAAACTCTATTGTATTTTGATACTAATAAAAATAATTATAACACAGAACTATAGTCCATTGGAATTTTTTTTAATTAATTTATTTATTTATTCGGGGAGGGAAAGTAATGCGAAATCAGATAAAAAGTATAATGATTTATCTGGAAGCGTTTAAAATGTAGTCAAATATATAAAATGCATAAGGTATTAAAAAATCATTTAAAATGATACACATAACTAAAAATAATTTTCAGATTTAATTTTACGGCTTAAATTGAATAATTAACGAATACATAAAGTTATTTCAGTCATTAAAAACTGTCTCTGATCGGGATAAAAACTAATCTATAAGAGCAATTTTATTATTTTTATTTACTTGTAAGTTCATATATACTTTAAAATCTAAACATTATTTAGAAAATAAAATTTATTTCCATTGTGATAAAACTGTATATCTAAGGATTCTTTTAAAAGCAAAAGGGGTGATCGCATTGCACAAAAAGAGTATGTAGATACTCGCAATGGCGGATAAAAATAATAATAATAATAATAATAATAATAATTCTGGAGGAGGCACAAAACATTTTTTGTCGCATTTTCTTATGAAATCACTAGAATTTACAAAACAAGTCAATCATCTCTACAGTGTAAATTTAGTTCGTCTGGGGGTACGTGCCCCTATGCCCCCCCCCCCCCCTGGACACTAAATATACACTCCAGCTTTAATATTCACGAGAAACTATGAAGTTAAAAGTAGGGCGCAATTCAGATTTTTAGGAGCCTTGCGTTGTAATCAATGCATTTATCTTTGAGGTACTTTATTTGTTGATATTAATATTTTTTAAGTTGAGGATCATTGTTATCAAAAATAATAAAATGACCTTTATCAGCTGTAATTAGCGTTGGATCGATTCCTGGAAAATTGTGTGTTTTGTACTCTCTCTCTAATACATTATTTTATTTTCCTTCTATAAATTGCTTAGAGCATCTCAAAAGGTGGTCTTTCCCGCAATCCCTAGTAATAATAGAACAAAAGTATACTTCCGTTGCATTTCCTCATTGGAAAACGAATCGTATGAACTGCACAAAGACCTCGAGTCTGGGTGTAATTTACACCATTTTTACGCTACAATCGCTATTTTACTTACTGTTTTACTTACAATGTTTAACTATAACTGTGGAGGCTTAACGGCAGATACTGTTCTGTGCAGATCTATTCCAGTGTTATCACTCTATCTGTAAAGCCTGCTAACAATAGCTTAGACAAGGTGATTGTCACTAATAAAAAGAAATCTTGGGTTGGAGAGCTCCTTTACAGACTGTTTTTGTAAATTCTCGTGGAAAAACTCTTCGGAAAAATTTAAAAGTGTACGGGAGTGGGAAAATAATGGAGTTTCCTTTCCTTTTCAAATAGACAAGCAAGACATATATTGCATTTTCTTTTTGCTATTTGCTTCCCTCAAACATCAATTCCGATTTTCTCTTACGCGTGTAAATTTCAGATTATTTTCAAGAGTTCTCTGACAGCTGAATTTAATTATGATGTGCGTCAGTGACAGCGTATCTGATTATTTTTTTGAGACTGATTCTAGTAGTGATAGTGATTCTGTGGATATCTCATCTGTTCGTAATTGGTGTAAATTAGATATTAATTCTCCGTTACCAGCCCCGCCTCGATTTCATTTCACAGAGTCACCCGGTATTTTATTTCAAATTGACAACCCAACCGATCCTCTACAGTTTTTCTCAAAATTATTTGATGATGCTGTTCTTGAACAAATCGTGGAACAAACGAATTTGTTTGCTTTGCAGTATTTCAATACTCACAATGTTACTCCAAAATCAAGATGCACAGAATGGGCAAACACTGATAAAAAGGAAATGCTGCTGTTTTTATCGTTGCTGATTCTAGAGGGATTTCAGGAAAAACCCCGAGAGTCCCTGTACTTGTCGAAAATTCCAGTTTTGGAAACGCCTTACTTTGTCAAAAATATGAGAGAAAAAAGGTTTAGCCTGATCATGAAATTTTTGCACTTTTGTGATAATGAGAGCTACGTGGATGAAGAAAACCAGAATAATCCACTTTAAAAAATCGAAACAGTAATGCATATTATTGTAAAAAATTTTCAGAAATGTTACACACCTGAGAGAGATTTATCAATTGATGAATCTCTTCTGATTTTCAAAGGAAGGCTCGGGTGGAAATTATACCGTCTAAACGAGCAGGATTCGGGATAAATTTTTTCGTGCTCTGTGAATAATCGTCTGGATACGTTTCGAATTTGATGATATACACCGGAAAAAAGACGAAATACTAGCCAGGATACAAACAAAACGGAACTGGTGTAAAGGCCGTAATGACCTTACTGGACAGATATTTAGAAAAGGGCTACTGTAACAATAGACAATTTTTATAATTCTCCCTCTTTAGCAGAAATACTTAAAACCCGAAAAACTGACGTTTACGGAACATAGTGAATTAGTAGGAAGGACATTCCAGAAGAACTGAAAAATAAAAAAAATTATTATATTTTTTTTCTGAAAATCCCCAAAATTACGAATTAATACAACTGAGAATGATCTACATGTGGCTATTATTTTTATTATCCAAATAAAACCATTTTCTAACTTAAAAATTCCAAACAAATTTTGAAATTCGGAGAATGGGCAATTTTCTGATTTTTATGTAGCGTCAGTAGCGGATTCAGGGGAGGGGATAGGGGACTTCAGCCCCCCCCAAAAGAGATTGCTAAAGGGTAACATTCTGCTTCATTATGCACATTGAGTATGTAAAGTGATCTTTTTTAATCATTTAGCCCCTCCCAAAAGTTTTTACATTGGTTTAGACTAAAATTTTGCTTTATTGTACATTTTGTTTCGGGTTAAATAAGCTTTTTTCAAAATTTAGTCCCTCCCAAAACAGACTTTCTGGATCCGCCACTGTGTAGCGTGTATTATTTTTTCTACATTTTTTTTTTTTTTTTACATAATTATGAAACATTTCCACTGAAAACAACAGGGTGGATTTTATTACGTTTTTTGAGCGCAACTTTTCTAAATTTTTGGAGTCGTGGCAATAAAAGTTTTGGTTTACATTAGTACAAACCATAATCATCACATCGCTTTGGGTGCACTTGAAATATTTTTATTCTTGGTTAAGATAATTATTTGCATTATATACAAATGGGAGTAACCTTTACTATTATAAGTGAAGTAATGTATATAGTAAATACACACAGGTTTTTGTGGGCTTCTGTATTTTTTTCTTTTTTTGTACTTGGGGGGGGGGAGAGGATGTAGTGGTGATCGAAGGCAATTACTATTTGAATTAAAATGGAATGACTCATGGACTCAGTATTGCAAAAGTAAAAGCAGACTATAAACAAGTTAAGGAAAACTGCAGAAGATTACAGAAGAAACAAGTTAAGGCAGAGCCTGATTATGACCAACGGGGGCCCCGGGCATTGGAGAATTTGGGGGCCCCCATCTATGAAATTTGTTTTATTTTTCATAAAATTTTGATATAAAAAATATATTTCAGAAAAATATTTGAAATTGGGGACCCTGGGCAAAGTCCCGATTTGCCCATGGGATAATAAGGCTCTGAGTTAAGGGGGGGGGTAATTATTTAAGAAAAAAATCTAAATTTCACTCTTAAAAATACAGAGGTGAAACTTTGGAGGTCCCGTTCAGCTTTGAGGCTCCCCCCCCCCCATTGCGGGGAATGTTAGGGCTTACGGTAAGCCCTTGCCTCTGGTGCTAGGCCATATATAATGGGGCTGAGCTATTAAGAAACTTCGCTCAACGGAGAATAATTTAATTTCAGCGAGCTATTTATACACAGCAACGAATTTGTTAATTTGACTACAACTTGATTTTCTCAGATTTACCACTATGGTTTGGGGATAATTATTGTTATTTTTAATTCATCACATACTTGTTTTCTTTTTAACAACAAGAATCTTTTTAAAGGGAAAAGGTTCGTTTCTGCATATAAATTTCATAGAATATCTCTACAGTAAGAGTCATCGTAAGTAAAACGCTACTAATGCATTGACTAAATTTTAAATCCCCATGATTCCCCCGCTGGCTACAGCCTTGCTTATTAGCATATTATATATTTATATATACCGGACCTCGGTTTTCATAGGAAAAACTTGCACAATGAACAAGGGACTGTTTAAAAGCTTTGAATAAGCTGTTCTAAGATATTAAGTGCTCTTCTTTGACGTACAGCCGAAACTAAAAGTAAAGAGCGCATTGCTCTTTTAATTATTTAATTACGGCTAAGATTCCTAATATTCTCCTGGAAAGGAGAATCTGTAATTTTTATTTCATTGAAGAATATTACTTTAAAATAGTCTCTTAACTTTTAACCAGAGTAAAAAATAAACACCGTCAGATATTTCCAGGCAGTCAGAATGTTCGCACCTAAGGTGCATTACGTACTAAATTAGTAAAATTTATTGAACTACTAGGAAGAAAGGATTTTAAAAATATTATTTCACCGAATAACCTCTGAGCCGTGATATACTTAAGAGTATTAAAAATTTATTGCTTTTCCAGGTTTATAGTTTTTACAAATGTACACTTGTAAGTAAACATTTTCGATTTTTTTTTTTTTTCTTTTTCTTTTGCATCTCGCGTGATTTTCATCACGGCCAACACATTTATCAAAAAACTTTGGTTAAACGGCGTTAATATTTAAATCACACAATAAAAATCCACTTAATTGCAATAAAGCCTTACAAAATTTATCAGCGAATGCTTGACACTTCATAAGCTATTCCCCGGTGAAAGTTGCTCCTCCTATGATCCCCCCCCCTCCCTCGCCCTCTCTCAAAACCACAGAATTCCTTGAAAAACTGGGGGTGAATCTCCCCGCTCACTCTGTGCACAGTGGGTGGGTTGTGCCGTGTAATTTCTTGACATTTGAATAGGGGGGATGACATTAGCTGAGCAGGGAAACCAACATTTGTATGGCTGAGTACCAAGCCGTTTTCTGTTAGTTTTCCCAGTGGAAGCTTTAGCGAAAAAGGGAAGAAAAGTTTTTCTTTTCAAGGCGGTGAAGAGGTTAAATTAGATCTCCGTAGATTAAAAAAAGAGTAAAACAAGCAGAGTTGCCAACCTTTATGAAATATAATCATAGCTACCAACTATTCCGGAATATAATGAACCACCTTTGTAAAAAGTAATTCATTTAAAAATTCATTTTTATTTTTTGCTTTTTTTTCAAATTTGTAACCACGCCGCACGTTAAGCGTAAAAATTTCACTATATTGTAAGCCAAAAATACCTGTTTAAAGAAGATAGTTAATTATATTCTGGAGTAGTTGGCTGCTATGAATGTAGTGAACCACTTGCTGTAAACAGTAATATTCCGCTTATGTATTACAAATTTCCGCATTATAAGCCGTGCAGTGGCTGCTACTTTGCAAAAATCTTTGAAAGTATAAGCTCTTTATAAAAAAGGGTTCAATATGTTCCGTGAATGTTGGTAACTTCGTAAAACGTATTAATTAGCGCAGATAAAAATGTAAGTAGCATATGGCGACACGTAAATTTTCTGGAAAACTGAGTAATGTCTGTTTCAATTTAAAACGATAGAATAGTTGTTCAGTTTGAGGAAACTGCATTTTCATGATTGTTAGGCTAGAATGCAGTAACACAGAGTACGAATAATCAGGAATTCCCATTATATATATCGTACGGCTATTTGACTTATTAACTCTGGAGGAAAAAGAAAAAATTTACAGCGTACGATATTCGCAGTGTGCACTGTACAGTAAGTAGGGTGTCCCGTTCATATATGGAAAAAAGTTTTTTTCGAGCTGCACTATCGCAAGAGGTATCGAAAGTTGCGTAATTTTACACAGATTATGAAAATAGTAAAAAAAAATAGAATTGCGTGTCATCTTGAGGGCTCTACCTGACCGTGAAATTTTGTAAATTTTTCGTTTTTACACTATATACCATATGTCTAAAATAATATAAAATTCAAGTTTAAAGGGAATTTTATTACAGAAATAAAGGAATCATGACTTTGAAAAACATAATAAACAAAATAGGTGTTATATGTAATGACAAAACTTAAAATTTAAATTTATTCTTGTGTCCAAAATTTGGCATTTCTGCTCGAGATTGTAACCTTGTTCTAATAAAGCCATCTCTAGAATTAACGTCAGTTACTCTTTGTGAGGCCTTTGTTACCAGTTTAATACATCTTTCTAGTGATTGTGTGTGGCAAGGAAAGCCAAAAATATCCAAGCTCTTAACCTTTCGCCATGATTTGAAAGTCCTCATCAGAAATATGTCGAAGAACCGGCGGAGCTGTAATCTGACACTCGCACCCTTCGATAATTTCGGTGTAATCTGTTGCAGAAAAGTTAATTTTTGGTGGTTTAAAAATTCTACATTTAATGTTCCTTTCAGCTTCTCTAGCTTTTATTTTTCTTCGGAATGCTAGCTCCCGAATATAGTCTCTCTCATCAAACAACATGCTGAGAAGTAGGTTTTCTGGGTGCGCAAAGAAAGCATTTCTTTCGACAACAGAATTCACAACATATCTCAAATTTTCTGGTTTCTGGTAAAAATCGAGAGTACGTAATTAACTGAATATGTTTGGCTCCATCCTTAAAAGATGAACTTTGCTTGATAAGGAATCAAATCGGAACGTATACTTTAACCACGTAGTTGACTAGTAATTTCAAATTTTCTGATGGATTAAGAGTACTTACGTAAAGTCGGAGTATAAAATTAGCCATCTCGAGTGCGCCGTTTTCCCAGGTTAACGATTAGCCAGCTCAGGAATACAGGAGCCAATTTATACAGCTTGGCATATCTCATAAAGATATTTTTGATCCGTACTTAGTACTTCTACCTCACTTTCAGACAAGTCAGGTAAATTACCAGCCACCGCACAAAAAGATACAGTGGTTTTATTTTCGCATACAGCTAATTCTTTTCCAATAGGTCCAGAATATTCAGTAGGACCAGAAGTGTGACCATCTAAGGTTAACAATAAGGGACGAAGGGATAACTCGTTGGTATGAAGCATGCACTCACACACACCATTGTAACGGTTTTTCAAAATACTTCTCAAAATAATTGAATCCCACTACCTTTCCAACCAGTATTAATTGCCGTTCCATCACATCCAACACAAATCGCATCATTTAAATCCAAACCTTGATTCTCTAGATAAGTTGTGATGGAATTAAAAAATTCCTTTGCAGTGCCTCGATTTAGCGATGTGTGTCCCAAATAAAATGATCCAGGTTCAGCTAAAATTGAAATGTGCTCTTCTAAAACTTCTTTGCGATGGTAACGATCCCCTATTTTCTCATTTATCAGGGTTTTGTCTTTTCTTCCAGCAAAGTAAATGCTTTTTAGTACAAAACCTTCAATCTCTTTTGATGCATCTTTTCGGGCTTTTCTTGGATGATTTTAGTGTCGAAAGGGATGAGAAAGAGTGCCAAATGGGCAATTTTCTGAAGCTCTAGCACAGAGATAAACGCTTAAAAGAACGCTTTTAAATCAGTCCGATTTAACAAAATAAACAACCAATCGTCTTTTTCCTGAAATCAAAGCAGACCTCACATACGTGCAGAAGTGCAGATTCAGATGGCTTGTGCACAGTGCACGGGCAGATAAGCAGATATCTTCCGCAAATGAAAACAGACAGTATGTATTACAAATAAAGAATAAAAGAATATTTTTTTATGTTTTAATTAGGAGACGAAATTACGAATAGAGCGAATAACTCCATAAAAATGACAATTTTTGAAACTTTAACGATGGATAGAGCCCTGAAGATATAGTTTAATTTTATTTTCAAAAATATTTTCGTAATCTACGATCAATTACGCAAATTTTGAGAGATCTTGTATTAACGGAAACCGAAAAAATTTTTTTCGGGACAACCTACTGTACAGTGACGTTCAAATGTGGAAATGTTTCATCTCACAATGTACCTGGATTATGGCCTGTTTCTTTATCGAAACATGTTGAAACAAGAGACTAATAATGCTCATTTAGTCGAAAAATTATTTGTTTGATTGTTTTGTTTAAGGACGACGCTTGCCCATTAGGATATCGCCAATATAACCGGACAAAATGTTGGAAATTTTATTATGGAATCACACAAATAGGTGGCCTACTTTATCATGGAACGGCCAAATTGAAACCCAAGCCAAACCCAGGAATTGACTCCGTAGCCAAGGTGTGATAAAATGCTGCGATAGCCACACCTCCTCGGCGGCATTTGGAAAATTACATATATTATTAAATATATTGCAATAAGTGCTGGAGCACCTAATTTTGCCCTAAAATGTTCCTTAACTTGGATGTGAAGCAGATTTTTGTAACATTTCATTGAAATCGTAGAATCAAAAATCCTAAAAATATCTTCAAGTACTTAATTATTACTTACCAAAATATTTTATAAAAGATTTTACTTGAAATTTTAAATGAAGCCTGGATCGCCAAGTATCTCTTTCATTGTTTACTTTTCTGGGGCATTTTTTTAAATATCGCGGTAGCTTCGGTGTTCTGCCGGCAAGTAGAAGATGACGTCGTTTCGTAGTGACCGTTCGAATTGCCCTGTACCTTTTGGATTCGATGTAAACGTGTCAACGATTTTTTTTTTAAATCCTATGTTACGTGTTTGACGTTTTGATTGCTTTGAAAGTTCGAGGTAAGAACTAAATAAGTAGCCTGGAAGTATTAAGTATAATTTGCCGACAAGTAATTATCATTTGTAGTTATTGAATATCTGAGGTTTATATATATGCTATATATATATATATATATATATATATATATATATATATGTATGTATGTATGTATGTATATATACACAAGCCTGGGAGTCCAGAAGCTAAAGCCCGCTGTGGAGTGACCTCATCAAGCAAGGCCTGCTGGTTTAAGGAAGGAGTTATCCTCTGTAGGCAGCATGTAGGCGTAAAATTAAAATTTGCACAGCAATATTATGATTCTGACTGCTCATCATCATTTTATAAAATTTATTATTTTAAAATTTGTCTCGATTTATTTTTCATTATTCATTAAATATTATACTAAAAATTTGTTTAGGAATTGTCATTCTCGCTTCAATTTTTAAATATCTAGAATTTTAACTCTTGTTATAAAGATATATTTATGTAGTAATTACTTTGATAAAATGATGAGCAAGCAGAATCTCAGTTTTGTTACACAAATTTTCATTTTACACCTATATCGGCCTGCGTATGATGACTCACTTCTTAAGCCAGCAGGCTTATGTTTGCGGAGGTTATTACAACGGGCGCTAGGAAAAATTGTCAAAAATATGCGTATACTCAATGTATTTAGAGTTTATCCGCGTAAAATAAGAACTTCAGATTCTGTATTTGTTATATACTGATGTCGGAATTATTAAATGATTTTTGAACGTGAGGAATTCGTTTGCGGAAAATTTTGGCACCCCTCGCAGGCCTTTTACTATCCCTCTTATATCAATGCTTCATGCAAAGCACATAATTTCATTTGGGGCTAAAAGTTAAACCGGGTGTTACCGAAAAGCTATTTCAAACAAATGGGAATCGCAATTTTTCCTTCAAAGCCTAATAATCGTGACATCAATAGGACGTCAATATCACTTGTGATACCTAATTTTGTCTTTCAATTTGCTAACTTTTTTCACTCTCGGATATACAAAAACGCCGAAAGTTAGGAAAAATCCCTTAAAGTTCGGGGATCGGGTCCATTTTCTCATTTTTAAAGTAGCGTAGATTATTTTCATAATTATAAAAAATTCCAAGCTGATCAAGATTCCAAGCTACAAACGGTGCAGATTTTATTACGTGTTCCCTCCTAAACTTTTTTAAAAAAATCAATGACGGTAAAATTTTTCGTTGAACTTGAAATTTGACACAGTCAGGGAGTCAGTAATAAACGTAACTGTATATTAGGATCGTGGCTAAAATACAGGCTATGGTGTTGACATTTTAGTCACACGTCTTTGCATCCGAATTGTCTTGCGACGAAGGTGGTGTGACCACCTTAGTCCGCGATAACAAAACTAAGATGGTCCCACCCGGTAGATTATATGACTCTTTGAGTGCAAAAGGTATGACCTAAATGTTAGCACCGTAGCCTGTATATCTCGTCAGCTACGTATTAGAATATGGTGAGTAAATCTGATGATATCATTTCCGAATACACTCTTTCTCTACGAGTGCATGAAATTCTTCATAGAAATAATAGCATGAATAAAAGAATCGACTATTTCATTAAAAATACTAGCTGCGTGCCCGTTCTTCGCACGGTAGGAAACGAAAAATTTACTCACATGTGTAATTCCAGTGATGTGAAATCTAGAAAAAGCAAAATTATTTCACTCTTGACTTAAAATTTGCGTCATATATGTAATAACCTGAGATCATTGCAATATAATGACACACACACACACACACACACAAAAAAAAAAAAACTATGTCAGCGTCATTCGGTATCAAAAAAGTAAAAATGGACCGTTTGCAGTGAACTTCTCACTTTCAAAATGTCTTATTTCCTCAGACATGCTGCCTTTTAGGTTCACGTTTTAGCGTTAAATACCTCAGACACTACATGAAATGGACATTTTTTTTATTTTAAAAATACGCCACCCTCTCTTGCAACCCTTTACAAAAAGAAAAGAGATAAGAGATAAGACTGCGCTACTTATAAAGGCTTTAAAATTGTTTTCCTAGATTATGCAGTTTAATTTTTCTTCTCACAAATAAATCCAGTATTTATAAAAGGAAATCGAGCCAAGCAAAGAAATCATCTGCTCGCGGGACCCGTTTTTATTTATTTTTTTCAACTGGCAATTTTAATCATTGTTACTGTATCCATGACAACCAAACCGCAAGATATCAAACCGAAAATTATAAGAGGTGCTACTGAAATGAAAATCCTTCTTTACTTAAAAATTCGTAAAAATTCTCCTAATTTATATTTTTCCTCCGTTCTTCTTTTAAAAGTGGGCGAATTGTGTGCTCCGTCTTTTGCCCAAATATAAAAAAGTTATGACAGATTGAATTCAAGATGCAGCAGTTTTAAAAATATTTTACGAAAGTCAGCGTCAAATTTAATTTTATTTGAAAAATTCCCAAAAATCTGAAAATTATGTTACACAGTCCGAACAAACAGTTTAAAAAAAAAAAAATTTCTCCTCTATACGATGATGTAACTATCGTTTTCTTGCGAGTGCGATTACCGGCGTTATTATGTATTACGCAAGAAAAATCGCTAAAAATCGGACAAAACATAAAATAAAACATTTTCTAATTCGAATTTCGAAAAAATCGCTTCGAGGTGTGTCGAGACCCATCTTGGAGAATTTCCGTACAAAATTTGATAGGTCTACGATCACCCGTTTCGGAGCTACGCGAGACACAGACAGACAAACGGACAGTTTACACACTGTTTTATTTATATAGATTGCACATGATACTCTGAAGTGCATTGCCAAAGACTGTATATGAATGGCGATACGTTCCGGAAACTATGCGTCTGATTAAAGTAACTTATTTTATATTTGTGAGTGCTACGTTAATTTTATTCCTGTCGAAAAACCCTATTCACCGACAGCATTCGAATAATCAACCATGGAAAAGCAGGCTTGTAAAAGATGAAAACGTGCAGACTGATAAAAATATTCATAAAAAATCATTTTCTCTTGATTTTTCAAGAACCCTGATAATCCAGCAGTTAAATAAAAACTGGAGATTGCGTGCTGCTTAAGGAGTGGCACAAATATGTGTCAATCGAGTTTGAAAAATTAGTTCTTAGTAAGTACTTTCAGAAACGTGATAAAAATATTTTGCATTCTTCACACAGAATCCTTTTCTTTTATGATAAACGTGTAGAAAGAGCTGATAGTAAAAAGAACAACTGTAATAACTCACTAAGTGTTTATGCTGTCACATTTTGCGTGATTCCATTGTGCTTTATTAAGTAAGATGGAAATGTTCAGGGTATTAGCGGTAATAGTAAAATGTTAGGTAATAAAGTACAAGTTATTATAAGAAAAGAAAATTAGCGCATATATCAATAAGGATTAAAAAATTATTTTTAACCTCTCTGTAACTTGTGCGCGTCCGTCATTGCAACGAAAAAAAAGCATGCAGTTATCTTTATAAACTGATGGTTGTTTCCCGTTGGAGGTTTTTCAAATATATACGGACGCATATATATAAATTTCTTAGGGATGGATCGAATTCATGTTTGCAAATATGAACCGTGGAGATTCCTCCCATGTGCTCAGGGCTGTTTTCTTGAATGGAACTGAGAGCGTCCGTATATACAGTGCGCACCGGTTATAACTGACCAGGGATATAACGTACTATCGGTTATAGCGCACCTAAAGGCTAGGTCCCGATTGAAGTCCTATATTTATAATGTTATTTAACTACATATACATATATATGTATATATATATATATATATAATATATATATATATATATATATATATATATATATATATATATATATATATATATATATATATATATATATATATCGGCCAACGAAAGGTCTTCGATTCCCGGGCACGATACGGCTGCCGGTGGAAGAATGAGTTGGAGTCCCAACTGCGATTACATTATTTTATTGGACGATTTGATACATATTTCTTTGGTAGTTGCGGTCGCGCAAAAAGATTTTACTTCCGGGCTGCCCCTTTTTATTAACTTTTGAGGTCGTGTTACATGACCCACGCACATTGCAATTATTGGCCGAACCCAAAATCTGAGCAGCGGTTTTTCAAGGTTTCTTATTACTTTTAAGACGCCAGATTGACTGGGCGCGGGGAGCGACTACAAAATTACAAATGAGTTACAAGGGACCGTATTAGTTACGGTTTGTGAAAGTGAATTTCTTTGTTGCCAACTGAAGTAAAACTGCGTAGTTCTAGAAATTGGGGATTTTAGCGGGCTTTTGATTTATTATGTTTTGTGGAATTTGGGGTTGGAAACGTGACTGTAACCTCTAGAGGGAGATCAGTTTCTGCAGCTAACTATAGCCAACGCAATCCACGGATTTAAAATCCTGTTTCTACGTCTAGGAATACCGTAAGTGTCTGATGTTAGAGACACCTGTTGTCTCGTCCATGGACTTCATGCCAGGGATCGCTGAGGCAGAAGAACGTGACACTTCTGGTCTATTGGAACTTGTTCGTAATTCCTTGCCGAGAAAAAGTGAAGCAGACATCGCAGCAGATGGAACCCATTTTGAGCCTTTGTTATGGGATAACCCTTTTGTGATAACCCTTGTTTTACCCTTCCTCTTTGTGTTTAATGATAGCCATTCTTGTTATGTAATAACCCTTGTTATGTGATAACCCTGCATCTTGTTTTTCGATTAAGTTTGTTTGAAAAAGAAAGGTATTTTTAAACCGTTTGCTGGCGTATATTTGCGTTACGGTCACGATGCAATTGCACTGTTGTAATTGTGTTTCCGACCCCCAAGTTCCTATATAATTCCTGCTGCTCATAACCTGACATACCTACACGTTTTTAACCATCCTTCACATCTATCTATCTATATGTGTGTGTGTGTGTGTGTGTGATCATTCTTACGGACTAATCTGCCTGCTTTTATTCAATTAGTAGTTCCACTTTAAAATTCTCTATTTTAACTAAAGAAACAACCAATAATCTAGAGAAATCCCCCCCCCAATGGGCACTCCTAAGACCCGAAGTACTGAACATTTTCCTATGGGGACACCCAATGGGTGGCACGCGTTACCTCTTATGAAGGGACGTACAATTTAACACCCAAGCCCATACCGGAAATCCACCCGGTCCCAAGGTGTGATCGAACATTTCTTAACCCTTTAACGCACACTGTTCGCTCCCTGGCAACACCAAACTCTGACGTTTTGACTGTTGCCAGGCACGAAGAATAGATTTGATTTCTATAAAAATAGTTGCGAATGACATAGCTCCACGAGTATCCTTTACTTTTTAGCACGTCATTTCCCGTGAAAAAATTGTCACGATTATTTTTAACAGCACAGACATCTGCTGAAAAATATAAGAATGTGAGAACAGCTGGATATTTTGCCCAATGCTGAAAAAAGGGCAGGGGAAAGCCAGCTGTCGTCAAACAAGGGTCTCTAGATCTGTGGCACGCGATGAACGTATCGATCGTCCGCCATCTTGCTGGTAGTTAAGTCGAGCGATGGCAACGTCTGCCCTTTTTTCAGCATTGGGAAAGGGTTGCGCCCCAAAGGGTTAAGCCTCTACACAACCTCGATGGCTTAATATAATGCGTAACACTATACAAATGATTAATAAAACATGTAAGAACTATTTATGATACTTACAGTTGGTTTTCATTTGAAGGATAAAGTACATATTTATTTATTATGTGTTATCTCAAAAATTATTCATTAATTAATACTTCGTGCGGATATTTTGAATAGCCAGAGTAGTGCATGCGAAATGCTATTGTAACAGTAAGGAAACTCTCGACTATTTAACTCATTGACATTTTGTCAGTGTTATCATACTAACATCACGCAAAACACACCAATTTGTTTACTTTTGTTATAAAAAGGAGGAATTCTTATGTACTTAAAACGTGTTAAGTACAACATGTTTCTTCGCAATGATTTGATTTTAGAAACTAATGCTTTTTCTTGCGTGCTCGATATCATTACAGATGTTACAACAGCTCCAAAAACACTTAATGTTCGTTGGGATGTTAATGGTCTGCGCTTAAAAAGCATAACTGATTCTTCCTAGGATTAGCTCTCTTCACGCAAATGTAAATCAGTGAGAATGAAAATCCGTAGCAAGAATAAAAGTATTTGTTAAGTAATATTTTGGACTGTTAATGAACATGTTAAACGATCGTAAATTTGAAAATAAAATGTTAATATTACTCTTGAAGAATTTTTAATTTTATATTTCGACTTGACTGAAAGGTTATATTTCACACTTTTTCTTGCTTAAAAAGCAACTTTATCTGTCACATGATTGTTAAACTTATTTAAAAATGAACAAATTACTTCAGTGAGTGTGATACCACAAATGATAGTCCCGTAAAGCCGAGTTCAAAGAGGAAAGAGAATTACTAAAATACACAATCTAAATTTGCATGCAGTTTCCTGGTCCCCATTCATATTTAAGAATACTTTGACCGTAGAAAAGTATTGCAAACACAAAAGTTTGATTTTTGTAAGACCAATATTCGCCGAGATGAGAATAATGGCGTTTAGTGACTACTTTACTCCCTTTACTTCTTTACTGACGTGTACATTTATATACTTTCAGGGGTCGTCCACTGAATGAAATGCCAAAAATAGCAATTGGAAAATTCGGAGAATAACGTAATGTCAAGCAAGGTGAACGGGTTGTAAAAGACCAGGCAGCTCCATACAAGCATTCCGTCAAAAGTATAACTGTGGATATTTTTTTACGCCGCTCTCTTTGGCTCGACTTTTGCTGTCACAATGCCTGAGAATCATAGAAACTGTAAAGGAACAAGAAATACATACCAACTCAAATCCTACCGCGTAAAATACGAGATTTTCAAAGTTCCTTATTCTGATTCGAAGCTGATGTTACACTATCTTCCTATGAACAAAAAGCCGTGATATTGCTTCCTACTGAACATCATGATAAAAACCTCTCTTGGCTAACTAAATGTCAGAAATCATTACTTTTTTCAATAAAATAAAATTTGGTGCTACAATAAAATAAAATCTGAGAGGTATATTCATCTAGAAATGAATATACCTACCTCTCAGAAAAATACGAAGAGATGGCTACTCGATTTTTTTTTCAACGATATGAACATCTCAGCTCTAGTTGCTTACATGTAGTATAAATTTCGCAAGACTAAGATTACTATCGTTTATTTTCACGTCAAATAGGTAAAAAATGGTGTCTTTCAACTATTCTGAATTAGTCAATAAATGTTCAGATTTTTCAACCAAATCACGTGTAAAAAACGCCCGAAAGCTTCATTCTGTAATACAAATTTTCAGGATAATCAATCAAAAATAACAATAAATAATTCATAATATATTATTAAATCATGTTGACTACATTTGTCCTAATAACAATCATTTACACTCTGTACGTAGACGACAATAATGCGTACCTGGGTGCCTGGCTGAGTGATGATATAATAAACATTAATAAAAAAAATAAATTTAAAAATTTTCTTCAAAAATGTTGAAATTATATGTTTAGCTCATATTCATGTAAGTAACGAGGGTTAAAAGCGATTTTACAGAGGTTCCATTAGAAATCATAAGAATTAAGAAAACACTCGTGAAAAGGTACCCTGGTATCCGGTCATTCCTGGTACCCGGAATGCAACATAGAGAGAAACTCAGCAGTAGATCGTGGGTTTTATTCCGAATGTTTCTCCAAACTTGAATGCTAGATTCCGGAACTTGTTCCAGCGTTTCCATAGAAATGGTTTCAATCCTTTACATCAACTCTCCTTTCAGTAATATTCTATTTCATTCTCTTTCTGCTTTTATTTTTTTTATTTTTTTTTTTTTTTACCGTAGCTCAATGTTTATAGGGGATATATGTAATGAATATCGCCTTCAGTACACGTGTTGGCATTTTCATGTGCAACTACTGTTCTTTTGCGCAATATTTCTTCGCAATTGTGACACACTGATGTTTCTTGATATTCTCTCTTTGTTCCAAGAGCTGCACGAAAATATCTAATTCTCCTTAGAAAGATCATGAATAAGTGAATCGATTTTTTTCATTGAGAAAAACTGAACGTGAAACTCTCAAAGGGGTTGCCAAATTCTATATGCATATTGATACGTTTTGAAACGTATACGTATGATTAACGTAAGCCCTTTCATATTAGTGCGTACTGCGTTTCTTTCATTTCTGTCGAAATATCCTATTCAGCGAAAGCATTTGAATAATCAATATTGGAAAGGTAAGCTTGCAAACGACGAAGCACGCAATCCGATAAAAATATTCATAAAATATTTTTACCTTGATGTTTCAAGAACGCTGATAATCTAGCATTTAAACAGGGAGCGGAGATGGCGTGTTTAAAGAGTAGTGAGCTGTCAGTCGAGCTCGAAAAATTGATTGTTTGGTACTCTAAGAAACGTTATAAAAGAACTCTGTATTCTTCACACTAAATCCTTTTGTTTTATGATAAACGTGTAGATAGAGCTGATAGAACACGGAACAGTTGTAATAACTAATTGTTTATGCTGTCACATTTTGCGTGATATCATTGTATTTTATTAACCAAGAATGGAGTGTTCGGGGGCATTTGCGGTAAAGGTGTGTAATTTTAGATAATAGTGTACAAGCTTTTGTAAATTATTTTAAGAGCATAGGTTTTTTGTACGTGCATAACCACCACCTCCTAGATATAAAAGGCCTGAGAACAGAAACTTTTACGTCATCTCTAGGTCCACCGTAATGATGTAATCACACATTCATTTCGCAAAGTAAAACCCATTGAGAGTTTCTGGTGAATTTACTCCCGCATAAAAAATTTTAATGATTTAAGATAGAAAATTTAATTTTACGACAAATAGGAAATTTTAACTGTCACTTAAAATTTGTATCATTCACCAGAAATTTTAAATAGTTTTACTTTATGAAAGGAAAACTGAGATGTCGTTACATTAGAAGACCTAGTGATGTCGAAAAAGTTTTCTATTCTCAGGCCTTCTATATCTAAGAGGTGGTAACATAACGTGTCCGTATTCTTGCTGTATAATACAACACTCAAAATTACTAGAATTCGGTTTCCTTTCAGGACCTTTTGAAGTCTTTTCCCCTCGGAATCTAGAGAAATTGGAAGGTGGCCATTTTTTTTAAACAGTAAAAAAATTTTTCTGTAATTTTCTTCTTTTAAAGACAATAAATATGAACCCCATGTCCAGGCACAGCTTGTTTGTCACTGAAAGCTTGTCGAAAATGTATTTGTTTGAATTTAATGTGAAAAAAGGCATTACTATCCTGTTCCCCTAATACTAGACTTCTAAAATATCAATTTCATGCATATGTTTATTTCTGTGCATGCATATGTTTGTTCATGCATATGTTTGTTTCATGCATATGTTTGGTTCTATGTAAAATCCCAGGAAAGTGTGCTTAAGTTGCAATTATAACTTCGGGTCTAAAAGGAAGAAGGGGTTAAAAATATTGCTATCTTTCTCTCTCTGTGTGTGTATGTGTGTGTGCGTATAGAAGAAAATCTCTTTTACCTAGTAATAACTTACCGTATTTACTCGCGCAATAGTCGCACTTTTTTGGCGCTTTTTCATGGTGAAAATCTAGGTGCGACCATTATGCGGTGAAATCTACATGATATTCTACAGTCTAATGCTAAACCATTACTGGTATTATAATAAAGTAACTAACTTAAAAAATGTTTCCAGTTTATGTGCCGTATCTTAAATAATCTTTTCTTCAATTGTACATGAAAAAAAGGCATTTTTCTTTGTATAGTAATATTTTTATAGACATAAATGAAAGTTGAATACCTGACTGCTACTTTCATGTGGGGAAAATATTTTGACGATTTTTTCTGCTTCAAAATGGGGGTCCGACTATTATGTGAGGGCGACTATTACGCGAGTTAACACCCGTAGGTCGTTTAAAATGTGATCCCTTTACTAACAGCGGTGCCTTTTATACGTCCCGAAAATTTCCTTTTGCATTGAAATGCCATCAAAAGGATAAGTCAGTACCTCTTCATCTCTCATTTCATTCCACTCTAGTAATGACAAAATATACGCATGATTAATGACTGCATTCCAGCATGTTAGTGTTTATTAATTCCCCAACTGTTTGGTTCGTTTTAAATGTTCTTGAGGTTTTCGCTAAGGCAAACGAAGCCTGCATATACCTCTAATGATCATGTATGGGACAAACACAATACACGAATATCGAGACTTACTACAAGTGGCTGTCTCAGTTGTTCCAGTACCCAAATGGTACAAAATAATAAGACAAAAAAAAAGAGAAGAAAGGGAAAAGAAGAGAAAGGTAGAAAAAGAAATGAGAAAGATAGCTTAGAAAATTATGAAAATAAAAACACAACTAAATTGAAAAAGGGCGCAAATTCTTCTTTTTGAAAGATCTCATGAACTGCTTTCCAATAAATCTACGTTTCACTGCACGCATGTGCATATCATTGTAGTGGAACCACGGAAGATTGACACCGAGCCAAACAGCGAATGGACGAATAAATCTCATTTTTACACAGCACAGAAAAGTCAACGTATGAGAATAATCATATATCGACTTAAACCAATTTCCAATGGCTCTCAAGGAGAAAAAAAAAAGTCACATTGAAAGAAAGCGTTTCGGGGGCTGTACACAAAATACGAAAGAAACCAAAGATTGCATAGGTACGTAGTACTTTTACTATTAGTGGTATCCCGTGCCAATTTTGTTTAAACATGTCTATACACCTTTTTAAGATGCAAATCTTAAATTTGTACAGCACCCAATTAAGATATGGGGGCGCATTTTACTGATTCGGAATTTTTTGGACGGGGTCCGTGTAAAAATTTAAATTTTGTAATTTTTAGATTTAATCTCTTGAAAATTTTAATCTATACTCTAAATTCTGTACCATTTTTACCTAACCTTGTAATTTATTCTAGATAACCATGATCAATATTTAAGGAATAGAAGGATAGGTGAGTACTTTTGGGACACCTATCTTTATTACCACATTCAAATTCAACTGTTTCACTGAAAGTTTACCTTTTACAAGTTCATATCGAATGATGTGAAGTTCCGTATAGGTTTTAAATCGATGTTTGGTGTTGAAGGTAATAGACGTTACAATAAATATCTAACCATATTAATACTTTCATTCCAAGGTGGATTTTTCTTCCTTTCAGGAAACATTTATAATTAAATGTCACACTAAGATAAAGAAATCAGAAAGAAAAAAAATGGTTCAGAATGAAAAATCCTTTATTTCTAATAAGTACATTTTCAGATATAACTGTTTTATTCACAGTTTAATTTTTCGAGCTTAAACTGCATGATATGGAGTACTAGGAAGTATATATTTTTAGTGATATGTATGAATTAGAAGATAACTGGCATTACTCGAAATATTTCTCATTACACATGTTTTGTCTTGGTATTTTCCTTCTACTCTTAAGCATGAGTAGTTTTTGAATATTGTATTGATCGAATGCATCTGGAAGAGAAGTATTCACTTGGCATCCTTGTGTCAACTTAGTTCCTTGGTATCACCGCACAGTCTGCTGAGCAATATTTCACTGTAAATGGCATTGATCGGTCCGTCGACGTGGTATTTGATGTGAGATCTCAGTAGTCGTTGCGGGTCGTAGATGGTTTCTGCAGTCACCTGAAATGAAAAGATCAAAATAGCGACAGACATGCTTGAACACAATAACTTATCAGTTTATGAGCTGAAGGGAAGAACATGTTAAGAGATAATTTAGTAAATCTGGAATAATCAGTTGCAAAGTTACTTGGATGGCATATACAATAATAAACAGGCCATCCACGTAACTTTGCAGCGGTATATAATATCTTATTAAAATTCTAATAAGAATAGGAAGAACCAGTAAATGTCCAATATTTAATGCAGTATAGCATATTCTTCCACCCGGAAATCTCTAGATTTTTTAATTCCCTCAGTTCTTCAATGAAAATAGAAAGAAAGAGAAATAAATTTGTTTTGTGATAGCATCAGTGGTGCATATCGTTTTGTAACACGTCTTTTTTTCTTTAACTATAAGGTCATTAATTTCACTTCGCTAGAAATCGCTGTATTTTTTAATGGCAAATCACTTTAAAAATAAACCATTCATGAATTTTTTTCGCAAGGGCGGGCTGATTATGAACCATTTCTTCATATTTTGTTCATGACTGTATTTATTGTCAGAGATTATTTTTTTAAACTGCAAATAAATTTAGGCTTATTTCGATAAAAACGAAGCATTATGACGAAAAATATAACAGTGCTTGAAAACCGATCACGCGCGTGCATAACCGTATATTACAAAAACGAACAAAATACTCTAAACCTAATAACTTTGAAGTCAATGAGCGAATCCTAAATATTATCCAAATGCAGAAAAACAAATTTTCTGATATTTTATTCGGCAAATAGAACCTATTACCGATCCGTCCGACTCAAATTTCAAAAAACGCCATATTTTAAAACGCTCTACCATCCATGTAAAATGGAGCATTATTTTTAAATATATATATATATTCAAAAGATAATATTTAGATACGAGTAATTTATTTAATACGGATTTTCCTAAAAGAGCTTAAAATATCATTATTATTTAAACAACTGTCATTCTGCTCATGCGTATGCCACCACTTAGTTTACCTTTTGAAAATATCAACTTTTCTCCCGTTGTGTTCAATCTGCTGATCCATATTAGCTGCGGGAACACCGTTTTGAAACTGCTTTATCGAAGCTGACCCAATAAGTAATCAAGTAGCCAGATCGGTCTTGTACAAATCAGGTCCCGTTCGGTTCCGCATTTAAAGGAAGAAGATTCCATTCCAAGTACAGATAGTGTATCATTCGAATGTATCTTTGTCACGAACATTTAGTAGATGATAACATTATTCCTGTCCCCTCCAAATCAAACAACGCTTACTATCGTTTTAGAAGATAAACCGAGATTCATATACCGGGATCAGCTGCCCAATGGACAAGTTGATGTGCTCAGGAAAAAAGCTCCCTACATTCATGTGACATGAGTGCCAAACAAATGTCTAGTCATCTCGCGTAAAAATCCCCCCCCCTTGCAGAGCCTGCTGCTGACGGTAGACGTAACACCAACTTTTCAGTGGCTCAAAAAGACCTGGTTCTACGATGAGGTATGGTTGCGGTTCTTTTGCTCCGAGAAAGGAGCCACAAACTCATGGTTTAAAAGAGCTCACAAAATCTATGAACCATACAAAGATCAGAGCTGCCAAGCCTCCGGCTTTTTCCGAGAGATTTCCCACCACAATTTTTAGACAGTTTTATTTTCCATTAAATATTTGGACTTATATTAAGCATAAATTTGTAAGTAAAAATTGGTTGTGGGAAATCTCCCGAATAAAGCCGGAGACTTGGCAGCTCTGAAAGATTCATATTTAACTATCTGTCCCCTCTCGCATTGACTTCCTTGTATCCCAATGGCTCTAAATTGCTGTTCTGAGAAAAAGAATACTCCGAGAAAAATATAACGAATTGGGTATCCAAGAATTCTTATTTTTCTCTCGCACCGGTATCGTCAGCTTTAATCTGTAGCTTGCATTTTTATGGGTGCTGTGTTGTTTTTGTTGCGTGCACAGATGGCGCAAACCAATTACAGTTTCACTGATTTACGTATTATAAGTTTATTTAACATTTTTCATCTAACTACGCAACCAAATTTCATAAGGATTGATTTATTTTTTAACGAACTATGGCTAATTTTGCGTTTATGCATTACTTTTTAGAAGAAAGTGTAAATATTTTTTTGTTTAAGTAAAGGTTTACTTACGCGATGAAAATGACATGCACACTTTCCTTGCATAAAATCTTTGTATCTGGCCGTTGTTATGTTGAAGGTGTCAATGACTTCAAAATTGTAGTGATGAGCAAAATCAGAAAGACCTTTGTTATGAAGAATTAACTTTTGCTGTTCTTCCTGGAATGGAAATACGAAGTTGCATGACTTAGGAAATCAGTAAATCTAACATATATAGACTATAGAAACCCAAATATTCTCTATTCTGGTGTCATCATTACTGTGCTCTAATTGCAAGCAAGTATTCATCCAAAACAAAATTGCACAAATTTTATGCTCCATAATGTTACGAATTTTCAGGGCAATCCGCTGCTCTGGGGTTTAAAATGGTTTAAAATTCGTATTCTACGTTTCAAATAGATAAAGACATTTTGCTTTTTGTTGCATCAAAATCGGCCAATTAGAACCGGAGATACGGAGGTTTCAGTTTCCCTATTCTTTTTCTATGGGTTTCTAGAAATCTCGAGAAATATTGGTCCTAGGGCTTAGATCTCTTCACTTTTGGGGACTTATTTTCGGCGCCAAATTTGGCGATATTTCGCCAAAAGTCGCCAAGTGTGGCGACATTTTGGTCATTTGGCGCGATTTTCCCTATGGGGCCTGGAAGTTGGTTTTCCTGCATTAAAAACGCATAATAACCTAACATTTCTTTTCTATGACGTAATCAAAATTCTCGCTTTATGTAGAATCTTCGAGAAATAGACTTTTCTGGAAGCTGCTCGCAGCTTCTGCCTCCTCTATAAATTCCACCAACGCGCTGCTCCGAGAGTTCAGTGCGAGTTGAACGCCCAGTGTGTGAAGAGCTCTGTCAGTGTGAGTACGCTCTGTTATAGAAGCGGTGTTTCGCGCTTGATTTCAAACCTGTATTTGAAGTGCTGTGTGTGAATTCTTCACTATTGAGTCTTGAGAGATTGTTAGTGTTATCCCTCGTATATTTCCACTGAATTTTACCTGTGGAAGTGTTTTATTTTGTGTGAGAATTACAGCCTTTGTGAGAGCTTCAGATGTAAGCGGACTGTCAAAAGCACATAGCTGTTTAATTGTGTTTGTGAATTTTGTACAGCTTATTGTTCTACGAAGTTCTAGAAGTAATAAAGTTGTGTTCCATCCTGACCAGTAGACTTTTTACTACAACTTTTTGCACCAACTGGACTTTAGAACGACGAACCCCGGAAACAAGCAGAGTAGTTCTGCAACAATATATACAGACTTAGATTTTTAATCATGTTAAAAACAAAACTACAATTAATTATGATTTTAATTTAAATTATGATACATACAGGCTGACTCTGTGAGTATGATTAAACAAAACATTTAGCGAGAGAAAAATAAATAGAAGAAAAATCAAATGAAAAGAAGGAAACTCAAAAGCCGAAAAATATAGACATCAAGAGAAAACTTGCTTGCAAAAAGTAAAAGCACCCCCACGAGATAATACAGACAGTTTACCAAATTCAAAACGAGCTAAATTGAATCTGTAGTGACGAAGGACTGTCAGATTACAATGAAAATAATATGGAAGGAGTTACGAAAAAATTCCACTTTAGGAGATGTTAAGAAGGTGCTACAATGCATTCTGTATTTGAAGAGAAGAAATATTTTTGCAGTGTTTTTTGACATATATTGCATTGGGAAAATAAGGAAAAAGTAGAAATGAGATTTCTGGAACAAGGTGCCAGAAATTTTTGTTGGCCTAAATGAGGGTTTTAGAAGTAATTCAAACAAGTACATATCAACTTAAATGGAAATGACCCTTTTACTGTTGATTGTAATAGAATAAACACACCCTACAAATAAGAATCTTTGTCCTGAATTGTGGGCTTAGATCGAAAACTAATTGTAACACGCTCGTAAAAATAATCTTAATTTTTAAATTATTTTCTTTTCTTAACACAACAAATCCATAAAACATTGTTTTTGTGCTAAATAATGACAATTTAGAATATTTATTTACTTCTGACATGAATTACTATAGAAAAAGGGGGTGACCCACATTTTCCCCAAATGTGACCCATAATTGCCAAAATCCGGGGTAATTCTGGGTCTCTCAATAATTTAGATAAAATAAATAAAAATTCAATTTTAGGTAAAGTGATTATTTGAATAATGTCTAAATTATTTAAGCTTACTTCATGCCAAATTAAGGTGCCTTCATGCCAAATTAAGGTGCCTTCATACTTTAGAAAAATGTAAGTTGTTGTTGTTTTTTGGCCCATAATTCCCCTGTGTGACTCATTCTCATTTGGACGAACACACGTAGGCAATCTTTCTTCTACATACGTTCAAGACTTACTTTCTGTTCTTCCTTTAATTATTTGAAAGAGAATGTCATGCTAGCGAGATGGAATTCGATGTCAGGAATTCTAGAAATTACCGTGGCTGACGAGATATACAGGCTGCTGTGCTGACATTTTAGTCATACCCCTTTTGCACTCGAAAAATCTTGTGACCGAGGGGGTGTGACCATTTTAGTCCAAGATAGCCGTACTAGGAAAGAATCGGATGAGGTGATCACTTTACTTACCAATTCAACGGCACACTAAGCGCATTATCTGCAAAAAGTCCATCAGTTTTGCGGAAGCATTCTTACCCACAGACTCGTTTTTGTACGATTTTTGCATATGCTAGTCGATTATGCGGCTTTAGGACTCATCATACAGTACCGGCAGATTAGGTCAATTAAATATTTTTTCTGACTGTTTATGCAGATTTTTGATGGAAAATAGCTGTATGCATACTGTTATTTTATTTTTTTCATTAGCAAAATAATAAAGGAAAGCTGAAAAAATTTCTCTTACTGAAAAAAATAAATGTGGTGTGATTTGTGCTTTCCGTACGGCGCTTAACGCATTATTCGATAACGATAATTCAAAACCGTTAATGCACTAAAAAATTGAACACAATACTTAACGGAGCACTACTGCAAATTGCTCAGCGAGTTTAATATAAGATACTAAAAGAAATACTAGATAAGAGAAATACGAGATAATAAATTAAGTACTTACTATGGTTAAGGAATGGACATTGTCAACAGGCTGATGGAAACCAGCGCCTAATGTCTTCATGATTAGTTTTATACCGTGAAGGCGCTCCCTGCAATATTTTGCAAAAAAAAAGCACAGTAAGAAAGTGTGGGTAGAAAAAGGACTTAGAAATTGTATTTTTGTACAAAAATTGAGTCTTAAAAGATCGCTTAAGAAATATTTTAAAAAAAAGAAGAAGAAATAGGTACTGTAAGTAAAAGTTAGGATAATAATCATGCGAAAGAATAAATTATCTAATAGTTTACCATAAACTTTTTGCACCATAGAAATTACCAAGGTATTCATTTTTGTTTTATGAGAAAAGAGATTTCTTATGAGAAAACTTTTCATTTTTCCTTGTTCCGATAATTTTCAGCTACTTTTTTTATAAAATATATTGATATTTAAAAAAGAATAGTTGCTGCCTGGTCAGGGAAATAACTTAATTTTCCCGAAAAGCGTGAACAACCACTCTAAACCTATTTTCAGAGGACTCGATTTATCTAGTTTATAATTTAACTAGCTGCGTGCCCGTTCTTCGCACGGTAGGAAACTAAAATTTTCCTTACATGTGTAATTCGAAATTATTCGTGATGTGGAATTAAAAAAAAAAAAGAGCAAAATTATTTGACTCTTAATGTAAAGTTTGTGTCATGAGTACTAACCTGATCATTGCAGTATAATGACTCAAAAAAATACGTCAGTGTCATTCACTATCAAAAAAGTGGAAAGCTTAATGGTTTGCAGAGAACTCCAGGCTTTCAAAATGTCTTATTTCTACATAATACTGTTTTTTAGGCTCAAGTTGTAGCATTAAATACCTAAGACACTACATGAAATGGAGCACCATTTATTTCTTTCCGAACATGTACCATATAAGGAACGTATTGTAATCATGAAAGAATTCGACTTCGAGATTTTGGTGTATTTACACGTTTTGAGGTCTTCTGAATTCATTCATGCTATTTTCAAGAGATGTTTTTAAAATAGCTGCGCACCCGCTCTTCATACGGGAAGAAGGGAATATTTTACTACCAAAATCATATCTGCATGTGACAAAACAGAATTTCATTTTTAAAAAAGTTCAAGTAATCTCCTCTGTTGAAATGACTGCGGGATATATTAACGCAAATTAGAATTACTTTTCATTTAGTTGGTTGTAAGACAACCGTTGAAAAAGGATAAACACTTTTAATTTCATGAAATATTTATTAACGTGGTACATTGCGATTTATTCATATTATCTTTACAAATCTAATAATACTACCTATTACGTACATTAATACTATCTATACTCGCTTCTCCCTCTTCAAGGCTCCCTTAAAAGAAACAGCTTAGATTATTTGGCCTCAATGGGATCTTGTGATTCTGTGGCGATTCTTTGCAATTTACGCATTAGCATAAATAATAATCATTTCACATAATGGTTGCCATTAAGGAAACTCTCCATATATATTTAATTTATACATAGTTTTATAAGATTGGCGTATTTAGCGCCGCAAACCATTTCATCTTACTGTGGGGAGAAAATATCCAAGGGGTGCCATTTTAAATATCCATGTATCTAATATAGCGATATCTTTTATATCCTCCATAGTCCTGTCTCCTGAAAAACATCAAACTGTGTAATCTCGAGGAGCTACTTATTCCCATTTTAATTGTGACAGGGCGTTAGAGTTGCAGAGTTTACAAATTTCACGCATTTTTTTTTATTTATGACGTCACTGTTTGACTGCCGTAAAGGATACCCCGGTAGATTGAGGGAGTTAATTTCGATATTTCGCATAATTGTTTTCAAACGGTATCATTAAAACTTTGCGTTGGACCTTTATGGAGGAACGTAATTCAACGTTAAAATAAAACTATACTCGCAACCTGCATGCGTATGTTAGGCAACGCCTACGCTAAATTAAATGCCAAAAATAAAAATAGTAAATAGAAAAATTTTAATATATCGCGCTTTGTAACTTTTAAAATGAACATTTTCAGCGCCGTGAAAACATTTCAATTTTTAAATAAGCACCGGATTAAAATACCACTTCTAATAATAATAATCGCGAATTTCTTAGTTTATTTCTACAGTAAATTTTAATCAAAATATCGTCTCCCTGTGTTGAAAACAGAGCTGGAATAAATGAGTTAAAATTATGGCGTAATTTTTACGTATCTTAAAGCATTTGACGTCATAGATCCTCACTTGCGAATTGAAATTCTTATATCCCATTTAAAAACTCGATTGGTTGAAAAACCCCTTTTTTCTAATCCTTTCTGTGGCAACAACCGAACATAAATTCTCGTGCCGTGATCGCAATGTAATGAATGGCGTAAGATCGCGTTGATGCTATTAAATTCTAAACATTAGGCTGCATTAAAATTCGTAAAAAATCATCTAATTTACATAATTTTTTCGTTTTTATTTTAAAAGAGGGAGAAAAGAATGTTTCACGATTTGTCAAGATATCTAAAAGTTATGACGGATAGAATTCAAGATGCGACAGTTTTAAAATTATTTTACGAAAAAAAATCGCGAAGCAGATGTTTAGTAAAAAAATTCCTAAAAATCGGTAAATCATGTTACGTATTCAGAACAAACTGTTTTTAAAAGAAAATTTTCTCCTCTATCCGATGATACAAATGCCGTTTTGCTGCGAGCGTAATTTCCGCCGTCATTACGAATTAGGTGAGAAAAAATGCCAAAAATCGCATAAAACATAAAATAAAAAAAAATCTAGGTCGAATTTTGAAAAAATCGCTTCGAGGTGCACAACTACATGTTTACATCTTCCCGAGTACCAAATTTGGTGTTTCTAGGTGTAGCCGTTTGTCCGTAACGCTGCAGACAGACACACACACACACACACACACACACACACACAGACAGACACCTTCTTTTATAATAAGTAGAGATTATAAATTACATTTCCTGAATTCACCCTACAGCATCCAATGGTGTTTGACATTTTCCTTGCAACACTTAATACTTAAATAACTTACACTCGTATTGCTCTAAGAAGCATATGAAGATGCTGAGTAGCTAACCAGTGGACACCTCCGACAATAAGAATAGTGTTGCTGTTGTTTTCAAGCGGACGAGACCTGGAATTAATAGAAAAATTTCATAGCTCTAATTCGTGTGCAAAACTATTGAATTTGCATTAAACTTAGAATTCTATTAATCCATTTTGAAAATCACTATGTCTGAACTAAAGTTGTGTAAACTAAAATGTTTTAGAATTGTACATATTCACCTAATCTACTCTTTCCTTTCCCATGACCGGGTCGCCTGCTGGATATAGGCATAACCGCTATGTGCGCCAGATACCTTTATCATTTTAGTATATTCATTTCAGAAAACATGGACAGAAATTCAGATAATTGGCGTATTGGGATTAAGTTTGCATTCATATTTTCCAAAAGGAAAATATTTACTTCTGTCCGTTCGATTAATCCCTTATTTTGCTGGTACATTTATTTAAACGATTTCTACACATATTTGAAAAAAAAATTATTTCACTTTTATTAGTGAATGTATTTTAATTCAACTAAAAATTAGATTATTATTAATTATATCTAAATGCGTCGAATTGCGTTAATCTGATCAAACCACATACCTTTGAACTAGTTGATATAAAGCTTTGTCAAACACAGGTCTCTGATTCGTTGGCAGCCAAAACTGTGGATAATACGCAAAGCTGACCATTGTGCTTCCATTGTTAATATTGTAATACAAACGTATGTCATGTGTCTTGTCCCATTCTGTGAGGGTACCATTCACCTTTTCAATCAAGTAATGCATCATACCCCTGTTTGTAGAATCCCCAATGAAAAGGAGCTGTAAAACAAATGTACGTTTCTTGTATTTCAGTGCCATTTTGAATAACAAAATAATGTAAAATGAAATCACATTAGGTATTTGAAGCATCGCAGGGTATTTGTAGATATTTGTATCGCAAATACTAGTATATAATAAATGCATTCAGTATATAATAAAATAATATCAATAACAGGTGCTTTGAAAAACAAATAGAACAATATAAACAAATAGTAGAACAATATAAACAAATTAAATAAAGATACAAATAGAAAAACATGGTTTGACTGAAGACTTGCCTCTTAAAGAAATCACTGAAAATGAGTTTAAAATGCTTCTCTAAGGCACCGACTTCAGCAATTAACTTTCTCGTACCTAACTAAACAAGAAATGAAAGCACTGCACCTTTGGTATTTAGTTTATAACAGTTTCAGAAAATCAGAGGTCTATCTCTTATCTCCATGGTTAGTAGGGATTTCTTGTTTTCAACTTATAATCGCAAATGACCCACTATTGGAGCACTTACCTTATTATCTATTATTTATAGTCCTTAAAAGTTGAATGCAAATGTGAAAGCAAAAAATATTATCATAGACCTCCAACAAATGCCTCAAACACTATCCAATGAGCATTCTTAGTATTTCTGTCGACCCCCAAGGTGGTCCATCTGAAATTCCCCGGCTTTAAGTTCATTGCAGTTCATGTTTACTGCATGTATTCAGATATAAAAAAAAATAAAATATTAGTCACTCCTTTATACATGTATTAATATAAAAATTTAATAATATTTTTAAGAATTTATTGCTTTTCTTTTCATTTTCCTGAAATATTTATAGTTGAAACTTACATTTACTAAGTGGTCTAAAACGCTTTTTTTTCTAAAAATCTTCCCAATATATTTCATAAAAGTACTCCTCAACTTTTTTTCTAATTCAGATACTTATTAATATGAAGCATAACTTTCAAAATAATTCACTTTTTATGTCAAAATTATAATTACTTTTATAAACGATATTTCTTCCACAGCGTCTCCAACATCTACGGAATATAACTAACAAGTTTTTGTAAACAGAAACGTTCTGGTCAGAATATGAAAACAATTAATCATGCGAGCAGCTTTACCTCCTGAGAAAATTATTAAAACAATAAACGGTCTACACAAAAATTATATTTCGTTGAGGTAGTCTCTGTTTTCATGCAAGTCATTTTCCAGAAATTCTGTATTTTAAAAAAATCATCCCGGATGTTAATGCTGCATTAAAGCAGTATTTAACAAATTTAACAAAATACCATTGCTTTAATTTGTGACTCAATTTCTTCTAAGAGTGAACAAAGATTTACTTTGTAATAAGAAGTAACACGATGTAAAATAAAAACTTTATGGTATACCTTTTTATTTTTCAGGCACTTTCTTAAGGCATTTTCTGTTGTTATTTTATACCTGCAAGAATATGGATTCCAAACAGCTTTTTTCCAGAAACAGGTATTTCTGTCTGAACATTTTTGACAAGGTAAAACCCAGCGACCTGGATGTAATAAATAAATGAATAAAAGAATATTTTCTCCATATCAGCAGACAAAATCTCCGCGTGATCTTGTCCGCACAATATTACAGTGTAATATAATCATCAAAAGAACGGCAAAAAACTTCAATAAGTACTTAATAATTACCCGTAATCTTGAAATTATTAACGATCGTCTACAGTTACAAAGAAACACCGCATTTAAAGAAAGAGTTTAAGACAAGTTTCTTGTCTTTATTTCAATAATAGCTTCACATGCGACAAATTAAATGGTTCCTTATTAAGTGGTTTTTGAAATAATGGTTGGATAATAAAAATTTGAGCAGTACAGAGATGAATTAAACCGTAAAACCACATGGCATGAATATTATCTCACACTCGTATAATATTTTGTGTGTCTACATTACACTACAACACGAACAAATTTACAGTGACGAGCCAAAACTTTATGACCATCCCCACATTTTTCAATGAACTCGTCTTCATGACATACAGAGCACGTAATCAGTGAGAACGGCATTTAACTGTTGCTGGAGAACGTAAGGAATCGTTCTTGCAATTACGTTTGTGAGGGATGGGAAAGGCTGTTGATATAAGCGAATTGAATAAAGGGCAGATTGTAATGGCACGAAGACTTAGAACGTATATGTCCGAAACTGCATGACTGATCGGTAGTTCACTATCTGTCGTTGTTAGTATTTATAAAATGTGGATTAATGACGGTAAAACCAGCAATAGACGCCAAGATGTTGGGCTTCCACGCATAATCCAAGAAAGGGAATGTCGGAGACTGTCCCGCTAATACACCAAAATCGACGGCAGACAGTGGCTCAGCTGATAGTCCGATACAGTGCAAGTCCAAGTACAAATGTTTCGGAACAAACAGTTCAACGGGCACTGTTGGATATGGGACTACGGAGCAGACATTCCACTCGTGTGCCTCTGCTTACCGAGCGTCATTTTCAACTACGCCTACAGTGGCCACGGGAACATCCAGATTGAACCATGAATATGTGGAAGAGAGTTGCCTGGTTGGATGAATCACGGTTTCTCCTTCATCGCGTCGATGGTCATGTCAGGGTACGCCGCATCCCAGGAGAACAGCTGCTCCTCTCTTGTACAGCAGGCCATATGCAGGCTGGTGGCGGTGGTATTATGCTTTGGGGGAAGTTCCCTTGGGCGGCTCTAGGACCCGTAGTTATGGTAGAACAGACCGTGAATGCTGCGGACTATCTAAACAACATTGCGGATCAGTTGCACCATTACTTGACGTATGTCTTCCCAACATGAAATGGAATCTTCCAACTAGGAAACGCGCCATGTCACAAGGCTGGTATTATCTTGGAATTGTACGAGGGGCATAGTGATGAATTCCAATTAATGTCCTGACCCCCTAAATCGCCGGATCTTAATCCCATAGAGCATATTTGCGATTACATGGAGCGGCAGCTCAGAGCTCAAACACAACCACGTTCCAATGCCGCGACTTTGCATAACTTTTGCTTAAATATTTGGTACACCCTGTCTCCAGTTATCTACTAAGAACTCGTAGCATCCATGGTCAGGCGAATTGCAGTTGTTTTGAAAGCCAAAGGACGTGCAACGCGTTATTTAGTAGGTGGTCATAATGTTTTGGCTCTTCATAAACGCAAGATAAAACTATTCAACAAATATCTTTATTTTTATATTTAAGTTACCTAATGTGATAATTTGTGATGGTTTTTTTTTAGTTATTCTTTGACAAAACACAACTCCAAGTCCCGTAGATCTTACATGACTTCGATTATGCAGACGACGTTTAGTTTGACGTCACTTCTTGATATTAATGAATATATATTAAACGGAAAAAATGAGAATCCTGAAAAGTATCATGAACACATCTTTTGATGTATGAAATTCATGCGTTCGTCCCTAGATTGAGCTGAAATCGAAAAATATTAAAGGCACAGCTGCCAACATCTACGGAATATAATTAACCCTTTTCAGCAACCAGTATTTTTTTTAATATTTTTTTTTTCGAATACCAGCTGGTCAACGAGTTATCCGTAGCAAATTGTGCCATAAGTGTGCTGTACTATCGAAAAAACAGTCAATTATATACGGGAGCAGAGAGAATGTAGTTAAAGGGAATTCGCAGACTTACTAACTTCTTTCGCGGAGTGCGATCTATCACTTCTGGAGTAGGAGACATGTCTTGTAATAAACTAAATCAGCATATCGCGCGGTGATTACATACAAGTGTATCATATGTTACTGGATTTTTAAAAAGTAATGAGTATCACATTATAATATATTTATGAAGTAGCATACTTCGCAATAACTTGAAAACTGAGCATTTTACAATGCACATGTAATATATCGTGAAAACAAAAAAGTTGTTTAGTATTTGAATATTTAAAAATGGCCAATTAAAGCGTGGATATTAAAAAATAATGCCCACACTGTGAATCATGACACTTAAGTATATGTTTTACAGTTTATGTTATTAAAAAAAATTCGTATAAATATATTGAATTAAGAAAAACTCAAATTTTAGTCATAACAGTGTAATAAATACCTGCAGCATCGCCAGTTTGGCACAGAGGTTTTCTTTCGTGATCTCGAGTGTAATCTATCCAAGACTGACGGATAGGTGTGTTCGTTTGAACTCCACATGCCTCTCGGAAGAAAAGTTTCATTTCACACTCCTAAAATGTGAAATCATATTTTCTTATTCCAAACTAACTGTTTAAGTTATGTACTCATATGAAATACAAAAGGTGGAAGGTATTAATGTACATTCTAGCTTGATATTACATGTAAAGGATATATACAAATGAAACGCAATTATATATTTATACGCAATTTTTGAAATCAATTAATAATTTATTAATTGATTTCAAAAATTGATAGCTTCATTTTACAACATAGTATAATTTTTCCGCTACGTAAGTTTATATTTTACTCAAATTTTCTTAGTAGGTGCAATTCAACAAATTTTTAGTGACGTTCCGAATTCGTCTTATTGCGGTTCGACTTCCCAAAACATTGAATTTGTACAATGCATTTACCAGCACCATGACTCAATCACCTAACAGAGAGTTGCAACTGTTCCAGAATCTAACTAACCCCTTTCTGTAAACACAAATCTTTTCACGCATTCCTTCGGAATTGCAGTCAGTCTGCAGGTATATCTTACCGTGCAACTTTGCTGCACTTTAATGCGAAAATAACTGTTTAAAAAAAGTGGTAAGCTGCTGAGCAGTTGGCAACTCAGCCTAGCACTAAATCATATTCAAAGCCGTAAAAGCATATAACTTGTTTAAATTACAATTTTTTTCTTCATAATCTTTCTAGTGTGACAACAATACAGATTAGCAATATAAAGCTAGTGTTTGGGGTTAATAAATTAAAAAGTGTTTCATTAGTATTCGGAATACATCTAAAATGTTTGTGCTGATTTAAATATTTTTACGGATAAAATAGAAATAATTTTTGTATTTTGAATATTGCTGTAATATTTTTAAGTATGAAAAATTCGTATAAAGCTCAGTATTAAAAAAGAAAGAAAAATTGCTTCTATACTTAAAACCACACGGCGACAGTTAAATTAGAGCTTAAAGTGTAGCATTTTAGACTTAGATTAGAAATATGTCATAGAAATTTATTTTACATATAAAATTTCATTAGAAAAAAGAATTTTTTTATGTTGAGAATATTACCGAGTAACTTAAATATGTCCCGAAGGATAATTTGTTTAATATTTCGGATAATAATTGCATATTATCCAATTTTTCCAAACGGTACTTCTCAAGCATATCATATCAACACCTCCTAGACATAGAAAGATTGAGAACAGATGCTTTTACGTCATTAATAGGTCCACTAAAATGTATCTAGGAGGATCATATCTGCTTTGCAGTTTTTAATCACAAATTATAAAAAAAAAAGGTACCTGCTTCAGACTGCATACTTCGTGTTCTGCTGTTGGATCAAAGATATCTTCATTATGAGTAACTGGAAGTCTACGTATAATCAAAGTATAGCTGTTGATTATCCATGGCTCCGTACGACTAATATCTACAACCATAAATGTAATACGATTTTCACCTACACCCAGTGTTGTGTTTGTTGGTCTGTAAAAAAAAAATTATGCATCTTCTGAATGTGAAACATTGGTCTGTATCTTAAAAGATAAAAATAAACTTTTTTATTGTTTTACTTTTTACTTTTTTCTTGTTTAAAGAGTGTAAAATAAGTTCAGTCTGAAAATTATCAGAACAGATGTACAATGGTAGATGAGATGCACTAATAGGAAAGGTTGAACAGTAAAATGCCAGATATTCACTTAACAAATCTACAAGATTAATTGCGTACTAGAAATTTAGTAGGATAAAGCCAAGGTGTCAGCAACTTTCCTGTTCGATCAATAAAGACAATAACGTGAGCTACTTGCGTTGATAAAGTTATCCCGGTCATAAATTTTAATATCATCTCGAAAGTTTCTGAGTGGGTCTTAAAATTGCCCCTAAGATAAATAGATTTGTACACAGTTTTCACATGATTTACAGTTAAAGGATTTTTAAAGTTTAATCATTTGATTCAAATGTCCTTTATTGTATGCAAAGATACTTTTTCACAATTTTTTTAATTTTTACGAATTTTCTGAGGTTTTAAAAAGGTCACGTATTTTAAGTTTAACGAGTAATACAATCCAGATAATTTATAATGCAGAAAATGCCTCTATAAAAATACTTCATTTCATTATTTTCTTTATTTATAGTCCTGACGCTTTTTCCTAATGCAATTTTGTGAACAATCTGATAATCACGTAAAATAGTTATGCTTGTAATTTACACATGAAATTTACAGGCTTTATCACTCTCACTAGACATAATCACGCCAATAGATTTACAAATAAATTATAATTTTGAAAAATAGATGTCCAAACAAATTTGCATCTAATAATTGCAATTGAACTTGTACCAGTAATAGAGCACTACAAAATCTTATCGTAATGTAGAGAAATCCGGAAATAAGTAAAGAAGATCGTCAATTGTGTTTGGCTACTTTCAGAAAGGGTCGTTTAGCATATTATAAAAAAGTTCACGTTATATATATTAATTTTCTTGAAATATTTCTTTTACGAATTCAATTATAAGGAAATTTCACAAAACAATATATTTTTTAAATGGGCGGGCTCTTGACCATCAGCCATTCGCCTCTTCTAAGGCTTGAAATATTGGCATCTTTATTATGGAGGCACCTAACAGGTGGAGCAACATTGCCTACAATGTAGGGACGGACGAAATGACATCCAAGCCCATACCGGGAATCGAACCCGGAACCGTGGTGTGGTAGAATGTTTCTCTAGGCATTGCTCAACTCGGCAGCACAAAAAAATTTTCAGACTGACGAATTTGAGCTTCGGTATTTGCAAATTAGTTACATGAAGGTTTATGGTAATAGCTCAAAACGCGTATTCTCACCTAAATAGTCGTATGGTTATATATTTTGTTAGCGGTTATATATCAATTAAATCGAGCTCTGATAAGCTTTGTGAAATAAAGCGTATATATGGAGCTTTTAAGGATCAATATACTTCAAAAAAGTACCAACATATTTTTATAAATCACACAAAAGCTTTACATATTGCTCGAGAAATAAACGAGATCCAATATATCTACGGAAGATTGCAACGTATTCATAAAACATTAGAAATAGCAGCAGTCAAGCAAAAGAATTCTTTCAAAAAATTTCAAGAAGATAGTAAATGAAATGAAATGAAAAATATATACCTGGATGGACCGAATTTGTCATCTAGCCGGGCTTCGGTTTGACAGCTCATAACTGTAGCCCAAACTCGGAGAAGCATAGTGTCAAAGCTGACATTGACATAGTATTCTGTCACCCTGGGATCAAAAGAAGGTTGTAAAGTAAGCATTGGAAGAGTTTGGATGGAAGATAGAAAAGGCATTGTAGCGGGATCTGTGGAAAACAGATGAAGCGAGATCAAAAGAGAGAGCTTAAAGCGAAATTATTTATCTAAAATAAAATGTATCTATTGCTCAAAGAAACTTACAAATGTCAGTTTTGGATTCCACTGACTAAACTTTTTCGAATGTGTGTAATAAGCATTTTTTTTTTTAAATTTAGGGAAAATGCTTTTAAGTTTAGTGAATGCTCTATAAGCTCATGCGTTCTACCGGGCAATAGAAATTAAACATGAAATATTTTGGCTTCTCTGGTTTATATACTCAGAGTAGCCAACATTTACTGAATATAGAGAATTACTTTTTGTAAATAGTAATTTTCGGAATAAATATAGAAAAAATTCAACGTGCAATGAGCGAGTGTGCTGCCAATATAGAAAAAGTATTTAAAAAGCGCACATTTCAGTGGTTCATTTCATTCCTTGAAGGTTGATAACTCTGCATGTTTAAAAAAAATGTTTGCGGATCAAAGTAATCTATTGCTTTGGAGAGTGTGCGGTTTCGATATCCGATGGGGAAGTAGTTAACATTTTGTGTGACCAAGAATAGAACAATTAAAATTTCGTTGACGGTATAATTTTACAAGCCTTTGCTGTAAATCTTAAGACTCTCATAATGCATGAAATCTGGTTTTGCGGATCAACAGCATAAATACATATATATTTATTCGGATTGTACAGACTTTTCGGAGAAATTTTCAGCAGTTTTGCAACCCTTGTTTGAATGGTGGAGATACAAAAAAATTACGTCTGATTATTTCATTTTCAATATCAGTCAGGTTGCTTAGTTTTCTAAGAATAGCATTATGCTCTCAAGGTAGAATCTATACTATTAAAATCTGTGCGCGTCTGTCTGTGTGTGTGTGTGTGTGTGTGTGTGTAGCATCATCTCCTCCTAAACGGCTGGGAGTTGAGTTTCGACCGAGGTATCCACGAATTCGGAAAATTTCGAGAAAGAACCTCCGCTAATTTAAATTTCGAAATTCGAATTATTTTAAGAGATATTGATAAAAAAAACCCTGTCAAAAACGTTAACTTTTGCTCTTCGCAATTCCGCGATTGTAACCCCTGCAGTGAAAATGTGAGAAAAAAGCATCGAGGTTGCCATGTTTGGCTATTTTATTAAATTATTTAGACTCCTGCAGTAAAAATAAAAGAATAATGATTTTTTTTTTCTGATTAGATTATTTACAAAGTTATTTTTTAATTAAAATATTGCGTTCATGTTAAATCAGAGCTGGAATTCAATGTTTTTTATGTGTAAAAGAATAAGGGATTGAGAGATTTCCGAGACTAATATGTATATTTTTTAGTTTGGCCGAAGAAAAAATGGCTCATTTGGCGATTTTGAGAAAGTAGTAGGTTCTACCGATTTGCACAGTTTTGGGCTTGGCGCAAATTACTGAGAGCGTAACGAGAGCGTAACGAAATAGTATTTTAAATAACAAGTATAAGTTTTACGGCGCTATACTTCAATTTTTCATATAGAAATAGTGCAGTTATTAAGGCGATTTTAAACGATCTATAGAATTTTCACCAAAAATTAAGTAAACTGATTTAAGTTAGAGGAATTCCGCCAAATTTTAGAAAATTGAAATTCTCGCATTTTGTACATGGTAGTTAACGGTGATTAAAACCCGTTATAGTTAATAATAATTTAGATAACTGCTACTTATCAATAATATGCCTGCATTAAATTTTAGCGATCGAACCATATAAATGATAGATAACTATTTCCCATTATGATTACTGTTAAATCAAGCCTTCGAATGATTCTCTGAAAACAAAAAAATCTTGCAAAATGGTGCATGTTGGCATTTGGCGATCGAAGCACTGTGTAATAAATAATTGATTGTTATTTGTTAAAGCAGTGCTACGGAAGTTTCTTTTACTAAAAGCTGTTAGAAAGGCGTAATTAATACTGTCTAATATATTTTTTGTTTTAAGAATTGAAATGTATGTTGATTCCTACTTTAGTACATTTCTTAGCAAAGTTGGCGAAAAATATTCAAATGTAGTGCAGCTCTGTACGTATTATTAATTCCATTCCACAATTGAGATGAGCCGATGTCACTAGCGTATGCATAGATTTTTTTTTTAATTCCGCCAAACAAAGTATTGCGTATTGCCTTTAGTAAAAATGGGAAATAGTTATCTATCAAGTTTAATTTGTGGTTTGAGCTATTGGCCATCGACTGGCGGCGTTAATTTCGCCAATATGGCAGTTCTAGCAAAGAAAACATGAATAACTCATTTCATGTTCTATTTTTAACATTTCTATAATTTCCGTAGCAACGGAATCCATTGTTGCCAGTTAAGTTGTTAAATTTAACAATTAAGTGAAACCACTCATTTCTACAGCTTTTAAGACTGGAAAAAGGGAAAACGTATCAAACGTGAAATAAATAGAACTAACTGTAATCTTTAATTTTATTTCCCTCGCGTGTGGATGTCATTTTTTACGTCATTTTTGGTGTTTTGCTGGCAGATTATCCGGAGCAGCACATAACCTGTAATGTATTTGCTCCTCCGGACATAAGCAAGGGCGTATGTCCGGCGCGTATTTGTGTAACCCCATTGTGCTAATCAAAATTTTCTGGTGTCAGATTTTTTAGAGCATTTTTTTACCGCGGAGATTCCGATCCTGAAGTATATTGATCACTGATAAATGAAAAAAAAAGATCAATTATATGCAAGCAGGAGTAACCGAAAATTTTTCATGGGAATGTTACGGGAGTGAAGAATATACATTTTGTATGGCAAAAAACGCATGGGGGTTGTGATGCCTTATCTCCTCCTTGGCTACGCCACTGTACGCAAGCATCAGTTGTCACGTCATGAAAAACCGTCGTAGGTGGCAAACTCCGCAGTTGTTCTGAGTGTTATACAAAATTAAAAATTTTACTTTTAGTAAATTTTACTTTTGATACAGTTCGAATATTTGGTTTTAATACATTTCGGCCACCAAGGTAAGATGAAATATTACTAAATAAGGCAACCCAGAATTTTCTTAACTATTGAATTTGACACTATGCAACTACAGTAGATTCCCTATAACACGGTAGATACGTTCCGTGTTCTAGGAATCCGTGTGTACGGCTCCTGCGATATACTCCACCTGGAGTGCGGACTGCGCGGTATAATCGCGACAAAACTTATTTGCGCTTCGTAAAAATACAATGATGTTTTTTGTTGCATTCTAAAGGTATGTTAATTACAGGAGCTAAGGCGTCATAATATCAGAACACATGTCTCATTTCACCGTGCTGTACGAGTCTCTTTTAACGTGTTACACGAAAACGATCGTAATGCTTTCGTCGAGTTCTAAGAATTCGTGTTGTAGAATCATGTTATAAAGGGGTCAACTGTAATCTGTAAAAAATGAAATCAGTTATTTATTTAGTGCGAATTGGCAGTGAGATCAACGTCAGTTTTATGTAACAAGTGTGGTACTGCATTAAGAGTTCAATAAGGGTAATAAGCTTTTTCTCAGAAGTTACATCACGAACGTTTTCATTTACAAAAGCGACATGATTTTCACGGGAGCAGGGTACATTTTTGGCTTTTAAACGTAAATGATGCATCCATTGTTTCTTGTAGGTTTTTTACTTTATGTAAAATTTAATAAAGTCGTGTGTAACATAACTGCACTAATGCATTGTCCACGCTTTGAAAAATGCAAGATAAAATTGTTGTCAACATCATGTAATATTATTTATGTGGTATATACTATATATACTAAACCTCAAAGTGGTATATACTAAACCTCACAAAACGAATTATTTGATGTAGAAATCAGGCATTTTTCGAAAGAGAAAAGTTTTGTCTGCATACCATAAAGTTCTTTCTCTTTTGATCGCCAGTCACATTGACGTAGTTTTTGTGTCATGCTGCAATCGTCTAAAATTTGCACTCACGACGTCAACTTTAAGTCACGATTCAAATATTTTTTCACGTTTTGAGATTCCTCATTACTGGGTTTAATTCGAATTATATATGTGTAAGGAAAATATGCGTTTCCCACCGTGCGGAGAACGGGTACGCAGCTAGTCTATACTATTAAAATCTGTGCGCGTCTGTCTGTGTGTGTGTGTGTGTGTGTGTGTGTAACATCATCTCCTCCTAAACGGCTGGGAGTTGAGTTTCGAACGAGGTATCCACTTATTCGGAAAATTTCGAGAAAGAACCTCCGCTAATTTAAATTTCGAAATTCGAATTATTTTAGGAGATATTGATAAAAAAAAACCATGAAAAACGCTAATTTTTGCTCTCCGCAATTCCGTGATTGTAACCCCTGTACTCAAAAAAGTGAGAAAAAAGCATCGAGGTTGCCATGTTTGGCTATTTTATTAAATTATTTAGACTCCTGCAGTAAAAATAAAAGAATAATGATTTTTTTTCTGTTTAGATTATTTACAAAGTTATTTTTTAATTAAAATATTGCGTTCATGTTAAATCACAGCTGGAATTCAATGTGTTTTATGTGTAAAAGAATAAGGGATTGAGAGATTTCCGAGACTAATATGTATCTTTTTTACTTTGGTCGAAAAAAAAATGGCTCATTTGGCGATTTTGAGAAAGTAATAGGTTCTACCGATTTGTACAGTTTTGGGCTTGGCGCAAATTACTGAGAGCGTAAAGAAATAGTATTTTTAATAACAAGTATAATTTTTACGGCGCTATACTTCGATTTTTCATATAGAAATAATGCAGTTATTAAGGCGATTTTAAACGATCTATAGAATTTTCACGAAATTAAGTAAACTGATTTAAGTTAGAGGAATTCCGCCAAATTTCAGAAAATTGAAATTCTCGCATTTTGTACATGGTAGTTAAGTGATTAAAACCCGTTATAGTTAATAATAATTTAAATAACTGCTACTTATCAATAATATGCCTGTATTAAATTTTGGCGATGGAACCATATAAATGATAGATAACTATTTCCCATTTTGATTGCTGATAAATCAATGCTTCGAATGATTCCCTGAAAACAAAAAAATCTTGCAAAATGGTGTATGTTGGCATTTGGCGATCGAAGTACTGTGTAATAAGTAATTGATTCTTATTTGTTAAAGCAGCGCTACGGAAGTTTCTTTTACTAAAAGCTGTTAGAAAGGCGTAATTAATACTGTCTAATATATTTTTTGTTTTACGAATTGAAATGTATGTTGATTCCTACTTTAGTACATTTCTGAGCAAAGTTGGCGAACAATATTCAAATGTAGTGCAGCTCTGTACATATTATTAATTCCATTCCACAATTGAGATGAGCCGATGTCACTAGCGTATGCATAGATATTTTTTTTTTTAATTCCGCCAAACAAAGAATTGCGTATTGACTTTAGAGTCAAGTTTAATTTGTGGTTTGAGCTATTGGCCATCGACTGGCGGCGTTAATTTCGCCAATATGGCAGTTCTAGCAAAGTAAACATGAATAACTCATTTCATGTTCTATTTTTAACATTGCTATAATTTCCGTAGCAACGGAAACCATTGTTGCCACTTAAGTTGTTAAATTTAACAATTAGGTGAAACCACTCATTTCTACAGCTTTTAAGACTCGAAAAAGTGAAAGCGCATTAAACGTGAAATAAATAGAACTAACTGTAACAGACTTGAACTTTAATAATAATCGAAGTTTTCATGCAATTCTACATATCTTTAATTTTATTTCCTTCGCGTGTGGATGTCATTTTTTACGTCATTTTTGCTATTTTGCTGGCAGATTATCCGGAGCAGCACATAACCTCTAATGTATTTGCTCCTCCGGACATAAGCAAGGGCGTATGTCCGGCGCGTATTTGTGTAACCCCACTGTGTTAATCAGATTTTTCTGGTGTCAGATTTTTTAGACCATTTTTTACCGCGGAGATTCCGATCCTGGAGTATATTGATCACTGATAAATGAAAAAAAAAGATCAATTATATGCAAGCAGGAGTAGCCAAAAATTTTTCATGGGAATCTTACGGGAGTTAAGAATATACATTTTGTATGGCAAAAAACTCGACATGGGGGGTTGTGACCCCCTATCTCCTCCTTGGCTACGCCACTGTACGCAAGCATCAGTTGTCACGTCATGAAAAACCGTCGTAGACGGCAAACTCCGAAGTTGTTCTGAGGGTTATACATAATTAAAAATTTTGCTTTTAGTAAATTTTACTTTTGATACAGTTCGAATATTTTGTTTTAATACATTTCGGCCACCAAGGTAAAATGAAATATTACTAAATACGGCAACCCAGAATTTTCTTAACTATTGAATTTGACACTATGCAACTACAGTAGATCACTGCCACCTAGATACAGAAAGCCTGAGCGCTGATGCTTCGATGTCATCATTAGGCCTTCGAATAATGACGTCACCACAGTTTCATTCTCATAAAGTAAAACTATTTCAGATTTCTGGTGAATGCTACAAATATTAAAAAGTATCTTAGGTGAAAGATAAAAATTAAAATACGTTCGTGACACAAAACAATTCATTGTGATTTACTCCCTTATTACATTATATAATTAGTTACAGATAAAAACTGCTCTTTTTTGTAATATTAATTTTTCTATGTCAATTCATTAAAATGTTGTTATGAGAGAGTAAATTCACCAGAAATTTCGAATAGTTTTACTTTATGAAATTTAATCTGTGATGACGTCACCTTTAGAAGGCCAGTTCATGACGTAGAGGCTTGGTGACGTAGCAGCGGTTAGGCTTTCTAGGTCTAGGAGGCAGTGAGTAGATTCCCTATAACACGCTAGATACGTTCCGTGTTATAGGAATCCGTGTTGTACGGGTCCTGCGCTATACTCCACCTGGAGTGCGAACTGCGCGGTATAATAGCGGCAAAACTTATTCGCGCTCCGTAAAAATGCAATGATGTTTGGTGTTGCCATTCAAAAGGAATGTTAATTACAGGAGCTAAGGCGTCATAATATCAGAACATATGTCTCATTTCACCGTGCTGTACGAGTCTCTTTTAACGATTTACACGAAAACGATCGTAATGCTTTCGTCTTGTTGACCCATGCTATTAAGGGGTCAACTGTAATCTGTAAAAAATGAAAAATGAAATTAGTTATTTATTTAGTGCGAATTGACAGTGAGATAAACGTCACTTTTATGTAACAAGTGTGATACTGCATTAAGAGTTCAATAAGGGTAGTAAGCTTTTTCTCAGAAGTTACATCACGAACGTTTTCATTTACAAAAGCGACATGATTTTCACCCGAGCAGGGTACATTTTTGGCTTTTAAACGTAAATGCTGCATCCATTGTTTCATGTAGGTTTTTTAATTTAGGCAAAATTTAATAAAGTCGTGTGTAGCATAACTGACAAATGCATTGTCCACGCTTTAAAAAATGGAAGATAAAATTATTGTCAATATCATGCAATGTTATTTATGTGGTATATACTATATATACTAAACCTCAATGTGGTATATACTAAAAATCGTAAAACGAATTATTTGATGTAGAAATCAGGCATTTTTCGAAAGAGAAAAGTTTTGTCTGCATACCATAAAGTTCTTTCTTTTTTGATTGCCAGTCACATTGACGTAGTTTTTGTGTCATGTTGTAATCGTCTAAAATTTGCACTCATGACGTCAACTTTTAGTCACGATTCAAGTATTTTTTCACGTTTTGAGATTCCGAATTACTGGGTTTAATTCGAATTATATATGTGTAAGGAAAATATGCGTTTCCCACCGTGCGGAGAACGGGCAAGCAGCTAGTAACAATATTAATTTTTGTGGTATGATCCTAGTTTTGACTAGCATAGGTGGAAGTGGGGAAGCATTACTGAATTAAAGACTTTGTTTCACTCTTCCGACATAGCCGTACCAGTTAATTTATCAAACGTTATTTGTTCTTTTTTTAATACATTTTTAAAGTTTACGGGCAATTTCAACGCACTCGCTGACTTGTTTATTTAGCATACCAGTTATAACTGATCATTGCTCAGGCGTAATAAAATATGAAATTAAAACTTATTACGTCATGGCTTTTGAATTACCAAGATAGCTGGAAAGTGTGCCAGATGAAAGACGCATGACAAAAAAAAAATTCACAGATATTTAAAAAAAATGTACATATAAATATTCAACTTACCATCGTTACAAGACATCCTCTCGTAATCTAAATCAATAAAGTTTAAAAATGTCTATGAATCTTTAAGTGACACAGAAACAAAAAATATTTTTATGTATATAAATGCATTATGAATTTTACAAATCATGCAACTGTAAACAGGAAAGACAAAAAACAGATAAGCAAAGCTTTGTTCTTCGCGAGAGATATTTTTAATAGTTGTATTATGATGAACTGTCTTGAATGTTCGGGGGAGAAGTTTTTGAAATCAATGTGTGCGGGCGATTTTATTAAAAATTTAACTTGAATGGAAGCTACATTTAGTTACACAAAAGGAAATTTTTAAATATTTCTGAGATCAAATACGATTTAAATGATCAGTAATGTTTGTGGATTCTGTATCAAGTAATTAAACTGTATTTTGCATTATTCCATAGCTGCCAACTACCATGGAATATAATTAACTAATTTTTGTAGACAGTATATGTTTTTAGTTTTTTTTTTCGGAATAATAACAGCTCCGAATCGCAGACAATTTTGCTATATTTTAAGCCGACAACTATTGTTTAAAAAACGTGGTTGATTATATTCCGTAGTAATTGGCAGCTAAGCATTATTCACTTACATTTCCTTAGTGAGCATCCAATTGTTGCACCACATCCACATGAAATGGAGCAATTGACTTAGCAAAAATTTGCGCAACTCACTGAAGGGGTGAGGGTTCTCTCTACAATTATCTTGAATCAAAATTATCTTTGAATCAAATTTTGGATTATCGTAACTCATGGATCCATTATCTTCAGCTTGTTCTCGATCACAAATTTCCTTCTATCCTTAATACACCTGTTATTGATAAAATAATAGGCCTTGACGATCGACATACGCTCATAACAGTTGCATTTCGACAATTACGCGAGAACAACAGCAGAGTGTACATTCCTAAAAAAATCCTACTTTAACCACCATGTTTTAATTGACTCTTGCCAAAAACTTGATACTTAAAAAAGTTCTCTTACATGTAGCTAGATAATAGGCTTATGTTCTTATTTAAATTTCAAGAAAACACCAAATTTCTCATCAGCTGAAAATTGTTTTTTTCTTGTACATTAAAAATACGTAAGCTATTTTTGCATGGGAAAGTAATGGCACAAAAGTACTTAAGCATAATTTAGAAAAAGTGTGTGCATAATTCAGTACTTACCACCATAATCACTTAATAACGAATAATCATCTGACATCTGCACTCCGTCCTCTTTCCTTTTAAGTATATTGGTTATATTGACAAATTTCCTACATTTAAAATAAAGAGATTCATGAAACATTTCGATGTGTTGAATACGTGATCATTTTTTATTTATGATATTTGATAAAATATCAAACTTTTTAACCTAATTAAACATGATCTTTCTTCCTATTTAATTTGCAAAATTCACTTTCATCATTTATGAAACTTAGGTTTCACCCGAAATTTTAAACAGTTTTTTCTCGTGAAAACAAACTTAAGAAGTTGCTCCTGAAGATGCATCGCTAATAATAATAATCATTAAAAGGAGTTTGAGAATTTTCATTCAAACGACGCGGTTTCGCCCTTCTGCCAATAATCTGTGGCCTCAACAGCATTTTCCAAATTTACCTTTAAAATGTGATTCATATTTATCATCATGCTGAACGTCCGTTCACCGTATGGCAGAGAGGCAGAAGCGTAACGATTTTTTAAACACAAATATTTGGAAGTAATTCGATCGGAGTGCAAACTTCAAAACTGAAAAATCTTTCCCCTCATAACATTTTCATAACAGAAACTGACATGAATTTAGAAGGAAAGAACTATATTTTGTTTTATTGAACATTGCCATTTTTCAATAATACCAAAAGTGTCACGTTCCACCAGAACGCAGCTGCCAAATTTCACGGAATATAATTAACCACTCTTACTAAACAACAGTTTTCGACTTTGATCATACAGCACAAATTCACAGTTTAGCGCATGAGCTTATTACTAATTTGAGGGAATGTTTAACAAAATTTACTGATTACAAAAATCGGTTTGTTATATTCCGTTAAATTTGGCATCTACGGCCAGAATCTCCAACATCCTGAAATATAACTACTCACTTTTTGTAAACAGCCTATTTTCAGATATTTTTTCAGATGAATCAGCCGTCCGAGCTTCAAAACTTGCAATTTTGCCGTATTCTATGCCGGAACTTGATGTTTACCAAAAAAGGTTAATTACATTCCTTAGAAGCTGGAAAATGCATTCTGCAATGCAGTCCAGTGTTCGCCTAATTCAGTGTCTGACTGCAGTTAGCTTCTGGAACTATATGTTCTGGATTTTCGTCCAGGACAATTTCCGACGTATTCTGAAACGACTAGGCAAAATTTCCCTGTTAGGTAGAGCTCATCGCAATCATTCGAGTGTAATCGCCAAAGAGCGTCTTAAAGTTTGGGTTTGATGACGTAACACAATTTAAAATTTCTGTTGATTTATTCCAGCACAACAGCATTCTAATACAATTTGAGTTAGGAAATTTAATTTTACGACGAACGGGAATTTTTATCCATCCCTAATTATATATATATAATGTGATAAGGAAATAGATCCTAATGAATTATTTTTTATGAGAAAGGTATTTTAATTATCTTCTATTTAAAATATTTTCTAATATTTGCAGCTTTCAACCGGAATTTTAAACAGTTTTTTCTCGTGAAAACAAACTTAAGAAGTTGCTCCTGAAGATGCATCGCTAATAATAATAATCATCAAAAGGAGTTTGAGTATTTTCATTCGACGACGAGGTTTCGCCGTCTATGGTCGTTCTATATGCATGTCCGTGGCTACTTAGAGTTTCACATCATGCCATTGATAGATATATGCTAAGCTGGACTGCTGTCTTGATCCGATTTTCCGAATCGTCTGAGCGTCTCTAAAATCCCCATAATGGAGGCAAAAATACATCCATGGTTAAGAACATGTACGGAATAAAATTAACCATTTTTTTTCGTAAATTATATTTAAAAAATATTTTTTAGAAACATTACCAGTTTATAAGACTGTTTAAAAATTTTGGTACAAATTATATTGCTTACAAAAACAGTGAAGTTTTTAACCAGGCGCATGACCTTCTGCCACCTTTTTGGCGATTTTTACCTCGCCCAGATGGCACGATATCTCGACAAAAATCCACTTTAGCATACATATCGATGCATAATGCAGCCGAAATTATTATGCGACGTTTGACACATTAACTCATCCAGATCTTTACCAAATGATCTATTCTTTCCCAAGAGCTACAATTTAGAGGAAAAAGAAAAACATAAAATTCTTAAGAATAACAGTTAGAAGATTAAATTTTTAAAAATATGTACACGAAAAAAAAAATTGTTAAATCAACAAAATTATTTGGTTATTTCAGTAAAAAACTTTGCCAGTTTAACCAAAGAATTTTGATAAAATAAGCAAATTTTTGGTTAATTTAACCAAACTACTTGTTTAAATGGTTTACTTGGTTAACATCAACCAAATTATTTGTTTGACTTAGCAATTTTTTTTTGTTTCCTGGTATGCTCATGACTCCTTTAGCAAAATTATTTTGTTGATTTTACTATGTTATTTTCTTAAACCATAAACAGTCGGTTGAAAATTTCAGAGTTGAAGCTAATTAATTATCTATACATGAAAATTTGCATTTTTATTTGAGTTGCTTTTATATATCTAAAAGTTCAATTTTATCAACTTCAACGTCAGATGTTTTTTCCTCCGCATAAGACAAACTTAGTAAGACAGTCACATTATTCTAAATGAGTGTGTTTTTCTATTATATAGTCACTTTCAAAATAATATAATGCCAAAATCTGGGTGAATATTTATCACTTACACATGGAAACAAACAATATGTATCGTAAAAGAAGAGTTTCTTGTGATTAGTGAAAATAACCGTTAGCCGTAAATTTAGGTAGTCATGCACACAAATAACCGCTGAATTAATTATTTTAAATGAGCGAAACATTGTTTATGCATACTAAATAGGTAATTAGATAAATTAGTCAAGGTAAAAATACTTTGTAAGAATATGGAAAATGTGTAGTTTGTTGAGAGTAACGTTACTTAAAGAACTACTTCCCTAAGTATGTCGTTAATAATAATATAAACTGTGTCAAGCAAACTTATTCCATGTTATTTTTTAACGCTGCTTTCGAGTTTATATTACATGTGAAACATTTAGCAATTGATTCTTAATCGGAAACGTTTATGCGAGGGGTATCTAAATCAGAGGACGTATTTTGACATTTATTTCTTTTCCCCCTGTTATTTCTATAATCACATATAAGTCTTGCATTAGAGAAACCGGAAAGTAAATGTCTGTTTTCGTACAGCAATATTTAGCCTAGAGAACAACACTACTGAAGCTAATAATACAAAATTTGGAATACGTGTGAGCTTGATAGCGTAGATCACAATTCAAACTGCTTCGGAAAAATATTAACCACTTCATTAAGACAGTAGCTTAAAAAAAAAATTCGAAGACGTATATAGCCCATCTACTCAGCAACGAAATCTTTCGAAATTTTAAGCCATAAATGACTCTTTCAAAAAAGTGGTTAGTGATATTCCCTAGCAGTTGGCGACTGCGGCGTAGATGATTTGACATTTTTTTTTTAAATTCGTAACCTATGCGGGTTTAGGGGACCACACAGTTCTTTTCACATACCTACCTCTATCTAAAAAAAAAAAAAAAAAAAAAAAAGACATCTATAAAAATTCTTTCTGTGAAATAGTGAAATACAACACTTACGAATACCTAAAAATCCCTTTCAGGATATTTTTTTTTTTTTTTTTTAAGTTCGTCCTTCGGGAAGGTGGACGCCCCTCTCTTTCTTTTTCACGTCTTTCTTGAATTAAAAAAAAAATCTTCAAAACTCTTGCTTTAGAATGTAGAAAAAAATATATACATGTAAAGAATGGGCCTTACGCATCCCTTGTTGAAATGATCGACACAAATCCATTGGGGTTCTAGGTTGAATAGTTTATTTCAAAGTTCGGACAGAGGGCAGGAGTCAGGCCGGCGACCTTATTAGTTCCGTGGCTATCTTCTTACATCGCAGTCTAAAAGCTCGAAGCTAAGGCTAAGCTAAGCTTCACGTTCCAAACTCCTAAAAGGCTAGGCTAAGCTCCTGAAATTTCCGCGCTCTTGCTTAAATACTCCTTAGTTACTACACCTGCTGGCAGGGCGCAGCACCGTCACGAAGGCGTTACTCTCAAACGTAATTAGTTAACTAGATTGTCAATCAAGACATGAGAAATACCTGCTTACCCAGGAGTTCTAAAAGCACATAGCAACGAAACCACAGAAAACTGAAAATACTGCTAAATCAACAATTTTACTCTTTATGAACTTCAAAAAACGTCTCTGAGCGTAATATTTGTATGGCCGAGAAACAAACTTTACAGTAAGTGTAACAAAGAAGCCTTTCCAGTTAACATTAAATTAAATTAGGTTAAATTAGAAAAGTTTATTTTATTATTACATACATGTATATGAATCCTATGTTTAGGCATGGCTTGCCTGTAATTAAAAATTGTTGAAAATCCATTTGTTTGATTTTAATGTAAAAGAAGACATCACTTTCCGATCCTCCTAATACCTCCTTAGCAGAAGCCCGTGAATTTTAGTGACACAAGTAGGGAATCACGTAGCTCTCTGAAATAAATGCGTTACTGGAAAAATCACTTAAGTCTAAAAATCTAAGTATTTGTGTGTGCATATCCAATGTCCCAGCATTTAAGGATTCTTGGAAAGTTGTGACTTAAGTGTTTTTGAAATGACTGAATTAATGTATTCTATACGATGGATGTGAATTTATGTATGTACAAGTTTCTGAAGAAGTATTTGTTGTTATAAGCTCACAAAGGAAAAAAAAACAGTTTTCAAATGAATATAAATTGCAAAGATTCATGGTTCAATTAGTAAAAAGTCATCATAATGAATTACCTATATGCTAGACTTCATTTATTACTTTCTTTATGTAAAGGTGCTTTAAGTTTATTATTTTACTCCTTTCTGTCTCGCACTAAATAGTTTGTGTGATTATGGCAATGCTACGCTAGGACGATCTGCCAAGGAGGAGGGGTGCCTTGGTAGGAGGATTATCTAAGGGGTTCAAAAGTGTATTCAAGTTTACATCTGGAGAAAACCCACCAAAACTCCAGACCGTCCGATCGACAGCCACCCGATGGCCTTCACACTTCCACACTAAATAATATCCCAGCAAGCGCACACACGTATATATTACGTATTCCCGATGTCGAAATGTCGAAAATAGGTCGAGGAAAAATTACAGCAAAAAATAGCGTTTAAAAGAGATCAAACATACATTGTGTTGTCGACGTTTTAAAGAGCCGTTGTATGCTGGTCAGGGAGGCGGCTATCTTCGACTGTTAATGTTTGTCACCCCCACGAGGTCTATAATCCGTCAATATATCGACGATTTTCCGCTCATAGCTTCGGCGATCTGGAGAGACCCCCCAGCCAGCCAAGAAGAAACAGATGGAGCACCGAGAAATTTTTTCAGCTTAGTTAATAGTCAGTTTAACGTCGAATAAACAGTGCAGGGGAGACAAACGTTACCGTGTCCTTTCACACGACCTTTGACCTGTCCACCCCACGCGATTTCTCAGAATTTTGGAGAACGCTGAAGTCACGTCACAGATGCCTTTTTTTTTCTTCTTTTTGTGTGTGTATTCCGTCGTGGTTCGCTTCGCAGTTTTTTTATGCAAGGGCAGATCTAGCTTCATTTTCATCGCGTGGTCACTGGCTGAGCTGCTGCGCTGCACATAAGAGTACATTTTCGATAGTTTTAACTATAAAAGTGGATATTTTTCAAGAATCTCTTGGAATATTTTCAAGTTTAATGCTAACACGATTTATCGTTAGCTTGACATGTATTAATAAGTTTGTCTGGCTCTCTTTAAATTGTGTTGGCCGGTGTTGTTAAAGTTTGTCGGGGTAACTACTAATTTTAATTTCGGCTGTCAAAATTTTAGAGGTGAGTTACATAATTACTTAACTAATACTTATGTGCTTTGTTTCTTTTAATCATTTTCTTTTTAATCGCTAATTATAAGTCTTGTTATTCCTTATTATAGAGTGAAATATACAGGTACAATTACCATAAAATCAACTGCTTACCTTAAACATATAAAATATTTTTTTCTCATAATAAGCACGATTTTACTTAATGTGAGCTTACTATAACAAAAGTCAACCATTATTGCATTATGGCTTAGAATGAAATAGGTTAAGCTTTTTTGTGCAAAGGTAATTTTTTTTTCTTTTTAAATTGTATACTAATATGTATGCATCTAGTATGTAATATAAACCTGTTTGGAGTAGTAAAATTTAACAAATCAAAGAATTAAGAGAGATAAATAAAAAACTGTTTGTGTAATGAAGTAGACAAGATTTTTCTCGTGGGACGGGGGGGGGGACTAAAATTTATAGATAGAAAACTTGTTCTCATTTTATTACATGGAAAAAGTAATAAAAAAAGCAGGCTTATTCGTCTAATAGGTCGTTCCTTGACGATTTCGTCGAATCCTGACAATTTATAAACGTTCTAATTGTACCTCAATTCTAGATAATTAGAGAATGTGTGAGTCACATACTATTTACATACATCGTGAAAGCATGGAAATTCAAGCAGTTCTTATCTTGCGCACATGCCGTTTAAAAAAAGGAAACACTTTATATTTTTAAATATAAAACATTTTACTACTGGTTTTAGCTAATGAAAAGCAATTTTGAATTAAATGTTCAGTAATAACAAGTTTTAAATTAACTTCTAATCGTTTAGATAAAGTTATAAAATATATATTGATAAAAGTTTGAACATATATTAAAAATATATTAAAGTTAAAAATATAATCTTGATTTTGAATTGAACTCATAAGGGTTATTCCACGTCAAATCAAACACAAAACTGGAGAAAGTTCACCACACCAACTTAGATTTTCCTCAAATTTTATATAGAGGATTTATGGGCTAAGATATCAACAAATCTCAATTTTGAAGGTTCTACGATAATTAATTACCGAGAAATTAATTATGCAAATTTTTAAGTTTTCTGCAAGATGCGCCAACTTTTTTCTCAATTCCTTAAATAACTCCTTACCTGTAAAAGTTACTGAAGTGAAAATTTGTTTCTAGGAGAAACTTTTTACGCTGATTCCAAAAATGTTATCGAAATTTGCGTATCTTCTATAGTTTATGCATGAGCACTGCATTTGCTAAAAAACATCATGAATTTTTTTCGGCATGTCTGATCACAGACACATGTTTTAAATTTTTATATGTTGTTAAGATGGAATAACCCTACATTCCAAAAAAATTTCATCTTGGCTTTCTGCTCAGGCGCAGAGAAAAAAAATTGTATGTATGTGCTTATATATGAGGAGTTTCATATGCAACATTTATACTGAACATGAAAAAATTTAGAAGCGTTAGTCAATTTTATTATGTCTTTTAAATTGATATCAGAAATTTAACTACTACTCCGGGTATTTGCAAAAACTAGAAAATACATAAAAGTGCTTGCATCGGAAAAAGTGAAACAAACAAACAACAAAAAATGCATGTCACACACAGTGTTAAATTAAAAAGAAATCTAAAGTTAAAATTTTGAATTACTTTTAATTTAACCTTGTTGTTTTTGGCAGTCATCCATCAGCCAATAAATCTTTGGAATTCTGTATGACATTCAAGTCAATAGAAGGAACAAAGTTTATTGAAAGAATTCCTGTAAGTTACAGTACTTATTTACCTTTAACAGAATGCCAACAAAATTGTGCTTCGGCTAGTTTTGTGGATGGATACAGCAATTTTAAATAGGTTTTACTGTATACTGTATTAAATTTTTATTGTTACAACAAGTAGCATAGGAATGTCAGGCACTTTGTCAAATTGCACATTTGGTGATATATTGCAGAATAAATGTCATGTAACCATTTATTCACGGCAATCTTTTACGCCTGCCCTCCTAGGAGGATTATATTCGAAATGTTCTGAAATCGATTTTTAGGCATTCTTGAGTGTTGTGTATTTTACAGCAAGAATTTTACCGTTATCTCTTTTCTTCTTTGAGATCCCACAGAATATGTGAAAACAAAATTCTGGGCTTTATCCTCCATAAATTACGAATTTTGGAAAAGACACTCTAATCTAGAACCTACGCTATAAAATCCCACCCGTGCTAAATTTCGTGTTATTAGCTTCAGTAGTTTTGGCTAGGCAAAATATTGACATACGGAAAACAGATAAAACTTTCCTGTAGACCTAATATATATATGCATATATATGCTTTATTTAACATTGTTCTTTCTTCTGAGTTCAATATCATACAGAATTCCAAACATTTATTGGCTGATGGATGACTTCCAAACACAACAAGGTTAAATTAAAAGTAATTCAAAATTTTAACTTTATAATTCTTTTTAATTTAACACTGTGTGTGACATGCATTTTTTGTTGTTTGTTTGTTTCACGTTTTCCGATGCAAGCACTTTTATGCATTTTCTAGTTTTTGCAAATACCCGGAGTAGAAGTTAAATTTCTGATATCAGTTGAAAAGACATACTAAAATTGACTAACGCTTCTAAATTTTTTCATGTTCAGTATAAATGTTGCATATGACAACTCCTCATATATAAGCACATACTTACAATTTTTTTTCTCTGCTCCTGAGCAGAAGCCAAGATGAAATTTTTTTGGAATGTAGGGTGAATATTTATCACTTACACATGGAAACAAACAATATGTATCGTAAAAGAAGAGTTTCTTGTGATTAGTGAAAATAACCGTTAGCCGTAAATTTAGGTAGTCATGCACACAAATAACCGCTGAATTAATTATTTTAAATGAGCGAAACATTGTTTATGCATACTAAATAGGTAATTAGATAAATTAGTCAAGGTAAAAATACTTTGTAAGAATATGGAAAATGTGTAGTTTGTTGAGAGTAACGTTACTTAAAGAACTACTTCCTAAGTATGTCGTTAATAATAATATAAACTGTGTCAAGCAAACTTATTCCATGTTATTTTTTACGCTGCTTTCGAGTTTATATTACATGTGAAACATTTAGCAATTGATTCTTAATCGGAAACGTTTATGCGAGGGTATCTAAATCAGAGGACGTATTTTGACATTTATTTCTTTTCCCCCTGTTATTTCTATAATCACATATAAGTCTTGCATTAGAGAAACCGGAAAGTAAATGTCTGTTTTCGTACAGCAATATTTAGCCTAGAGAACAACACTACTGAAGCTAATAATACAAAATTTGGAATACGTGTGAGCTTGATAGCGTAGATCACAGTTCAAACTGCTTCGGAAAAATATTAACCACTACGTTAAGACAGTAGTTTAAAAAAAAAAAAAAAATTTCGAAGACGTATATAGCCCATCTACTCAGCAACGAAATCTTTCGAAATTTTAAGCCATAAATGACTCTTTCAAAAAAGTGGTTAGTGATATTCCCTAGCAGTTGGCGACTGCGGCGTAGATGATTTGACATTTTTTTTTTTAATTCGTAACCTATGCGGGTTTAGGGGACCACACAGTTCTTTTCACATACCTACCTCTATCTAAAAAAAAAAAAAAAAAAAAACAGACATCTATAAAAATTCTTTCTATGAAATAGTGAAATACAACACTTACGAATACCTAAAAATCCCTTCAGGATTTTTTTTATTTTTTTTTTGAAGTTCGTCCTTCGGGAAGGTGGACGCCCCTCTCTTTCTTTTCACGTCTTTCTTGAATTAAAAAAAAATCTTCAAAACTCTTGCTTTAGAATGTAGAAAAAAATATATACATGTAAAGAATGGGCCTTACGGCATCCTTGTTGAAATGATCGACACACATCCATTGGGTTCTAGGTTGAATAGTTTATTTCAAAGTTCGGACAGAGGGCAGGAGTCAGGCCGGCGACCTTATTCGTTCCGTGGCTATCTTCTTACATCGCAGTCTAAAAGCTGAAGCTAAGGCTAAGCTTCAAGTTCCAAACTCCCAAAAAGCTCCCGAAATTTCCGTGCTCTTGCTTAAATACTCCTTAGTTACTACACCTGCTGGCAGGGCGCAGCACGATCGCGAAGGCGTTACTCTCAAACGTAATTAGTTAACTAGATTGTCAATCAAGACATGAGAAACACCTGCTTACCCAGGAGTTCTAAAAGCGCGTAGCAACGAAACCACAGAAAACTGAAAATACTGCTAAATCAACAATTTTACTCCTTATGGAACTTCAAAAAACGTCTCCGAGCGTAATATTTGTATGGCCGAGAAACAAACTTTACAGTAAGTGTAACAAAGAAGCTTTTCCAGTTAACATTAAATTAAATTAGGTTAAATTAGAAAAGTTTATTTTATTATTACATACATGTATATGAATCCTATGTTTAGGCATGGCTTGCCTGTAATTAAAAATTGTTGAAAATCCATTTGTTTGATTTTAATGTAAAAGAAGACATCACTTTCCGAGCCTCTAATACCTCCTTTGCAGAAGCCGTGAATTTTAGTGACACAAGCGGGAATCACGTAGCACTCTGAAATAAATGCGTTACTGGAAAAATCACTTAAGTCTAAAAATCTAAGTATTTGTGTGTGCATATCCAATGTCCCAGCATTTAAGGATTCTGGAAAGTTGTGACTTAAGTGTTTTTGAAATGACTGAATTATGTATTCTATACGATGGATGTGAATTTATGTATGTACAAGTTTCTGAAGAAGTATTTGTTGTTATAAGCTCACAAAGGAAAAAAAAACAGTTTTCAAATGAATATAAATTGCAAAGATTCATGGTTCAATTAGTAAAAAGTCATCATAATGAATTACCTAATGCTAGACTTCATTTATTACTTTCTTTATGTAAAGGTGCTTTAAGTTTATTATTTTACTCCTTTCTGTCTCGCACTAAATAGTTTGTGTGATTATGCAATGCTACGCTAGGACGATCTGCCAAGGAGGAGGGGTGCCTTGGTAGGAGGATTATCTAAGGGGTTCAAAAGTGTATTCAAGTTTACATCTGGAGAAAACCCACCAAAACTCCAGACCGTCCGATCGACAGCCACAAGATGGCCTTCACACTTCCACACTAAATAATATGGTTCATTTATAAATTTTTATGTACTTTCGCAAATGAACGTAATTTGTCTTTGTGAATATAATACCTAATAAGAGCATGCTTTTGTAAAAAGAATAACGGAATAAGTTTTATTCCGGGAGTTGCTACACTGGCAATACTTTATCATAAAATTTTTCATACTCTACAATATCATTTCGTCTATATCTCTGCCATGCAAGAGGATATAATTAATTAAACTTCCCTTACTAACAACATGCCGCTCGTGGAGAGTTTGCCATCAACTGCCGAAAACAGTATATAAAAACTGCGTTCGTTTTTTTTTATTTAGTTCAGTATTGTCTTCTACCCAGACAGCACATAAGCTTAAATCAAGCTTGACATTTCTTTGAATTTGATGTATTAATACAAGCTTGACAGTTCAATCCATTAGCTTGATTATTGCGCTTATGGCGCCATCTGTCGCTGTAGGCGAGAAGGAGAATGGGTGTTGAAAAGTCTGAGGGGAAGGAATGAATGGGATAAGCCCCTCTGAAGTGTAACACGAGGGGAGTTTTAGTTTTATTTACATCTACTTAACATTAGTAATTCCATTAACTAATTACTTAGCCCTAAAAATAAATTTTAATATAATTAACACAATTTAGTTGGTTAATATACTTCACTTTATGGGTGGTAGAAGGAGGCGGTTTCCGGCCGCTACAAAATAATTTATAATCAGTCATAAATGTACTTCACCATAGAATTAAAAAAAAAATTCTATATTTCCAGTATGGAAATTCTTCAAAATAAAATACAAAATTATACTACGAAATTGATTTCAAAATCAGTCGTTTGTCTCGATTTTGAAAGTTTTAAAAGGTGTGCTGCTGTTAAGTTTATATTATGTTTATTTCCCTATTAGTAGAGTCTCTAAATCACACATAACATTATTTTAATTTTTATGCATCCCATGGAAAAATAAAAAAAAACAAATAACACATCGGCCATTTATCAATCTGGCCAGAAAACGGCGTGATAACACCCAAACAGTCACTTCAAACTTTTGTCATATCGGCCCGACTGAGAGTGGCGCAACGGTTAGGACGCTCGCCTCCGAACCCAAAGGTCCCGGGTTCTATTCTAGCTGCGGACACTTGAGGGAAACAGATTAAATTAAATTGAAATTTCGGCGTAGAGGGGAAAATGCGTCGCAAAATAAAATATGTGGGCCGAGTTCGCCGACTGGCGTCCCGTGTAATTAGGAAAATTTTTTAAGCTTGAAATTAAGCTTGCTATGTCAAGCTTGATTCAAGCTTGAAATGTCAATCTTAATGCAAGCTGGGCAAGTGTAAACTAGAACACTTGATTCAAGCTTGCATTAAGCTTACACGCTTGAAATTTTCAAGCTTAATTCAAGTTTATTGACTTGATAAATCAAGCTTGCTGCAAGTTAATGCAAGTTTGCTGTGCTGTCTGGGTAGGTGACACATTGCATGAAAAACAGTAAATTTAATGAAGATATAACCCACTCAAGGAAAAAACAAATTTTGCAGTCTGTTCACTTGATTATGATGATTTGTTCACTATGAAGTTACTTCCTCAGTTGAATTTCCCGACTATCCAAGCAAAACAACACTAATTAGGCATTTTTGATCCTTTCTTCTGTGCTTCGCGTCTGCATAGTCATATAGCAAAGCTGGTAGTGTTCATTCTCCCGCTGCAGTTGCAGGAAGTTGTTTATACTGGTAGTTCAATTGTATATAGAAGTATATGTTAATCTTAAAGATATACGTTATATAGAGATATATATTGGTTCTGGAATTAGCTTTTTTTTTCAATTATTACGGTTCCATAAGATATTAAATTTACTCCCTTTTTTGTTTTTAGTACACTCCCTTCTGTTTAACTTGTTACAAGCACGCAACTACATGTTGCTCCCTGAAAGTCTTTCTTTTTCATATGGATAAAAGAAATTTTTTGGAAAGTAAATAATAAAATAATAAAGATATTTTGAGTATTAAATATGTGTTTTTTTCTTTGTACGAACACTCACATCGCCAAGAACTTCGTTAAGTAAGATTTTCGTACAACCTCTAAAAAACTTTTATCATTTTTCTTCAGTAAAAGTTAATTACTTCTTTTAGGGTGTACATATTGAGTTCTGAATAGCATTATAAAACGTTAATAACATAAAATTACCACTGTAACTTCGGTTCATTGTTGGTATCCATATCATTGTAATAATCATCAGACGCGGTGTTCCCGTACCATCTTTCTAAATTCACCAGAAGACGATGTAGTTCAGATGTTGAGTGACGTCTGAGAAATAAATCATTACTTATAAAATAAATATCATTATTAAGGAAAGGTTTTAACAGAAAATTACGCAAAGCTTTCTCAAAAATATTTTTCAATGTATAAAAACCTACCTATGTTGTAACCATAATCTAGTTGTTTGGTGTTCCGTAAACTGTCTTTGAAGTTGCTCAATAACAACTCCATAACGACCTGCATCTGCCGATGGGTACAGCTGCAATTAATAATAACATTTATGTAAGGTTTTGAGCAAGACAAATGTATTTTCACGATTTCAGACTCTATAAGAAGTTACCTGCCTGAATCCGCCTTGGTTAACAGACTCTTGCCGCGATCTTAAAAGGAATTCCATATCAGGAAGGCTAAGGCAAAGTTCACTAGATATTGGGCAGTTCCAGTCCTATAAAATAAATTAAATATTTCACAGAAAAATTCTAAATAGTTATTCTTTTAACTGCCCATTACTGTTGCCTTCAGAGAATATTTTGAAGGTTTATAATGAGAAAAGCCGTGACCTTCGACAGGAAGGTTTGTAGACATATGAGACGAGCTAAGCTTCATAAAATTATTAAGGCGGAAAATGATATTTTGTATTGAGAGATTCTGCTTTCTCATCACAATTTTATCAATTTTATCATTTATTAAATTTATCATGATAAATCATGAAGACAACAATAACAAAATTTGGATTTTTAAACTAACAGTTTGTTTTAAACTCTGATTACAGATATAATTTTAGATATAATTTTAACTGTTGTTTCAAAGATAAAATAAGTAATATAAAACTCTATGTAAATGGTGATGAGTAACCAGGATATTAATTTCTCGCTGCATAATTTTCATTTTCCACCTGAACTTGCCAACATAGACTGACCCATTTCACATGCCCTCAGGTTTCCGTCTCGGCGGTCACGGCAAAAGTACACAAAATTAGTAACCTCCCTTGTAATGCAGAGTTATCAACATTTGCACAACACAACTAACCACTTTTTGAAAACGGAAAATTCTTAAAATATCTTTTCGAAGTTGTCGCAAGTAAAGGGCTTGAAAATAACTTTTTAAATTAGCAACTGAGCTACATGTTAGTTAAAGGTACTTTGTTATATTCTAAGCTTAAAATTACTCTTCGTGAAAGATGGTTAATTCTATTCCGTGAAAGTTGGCAGCTGTTGTGATGCAATAAAATTTTATGGGCTTTCATAATTTTGATGCTTATGTGAGCTTTGAAGACTGACAAGAATAAAGAATGTTATTGAGTTGTATACGTTTAATGCAAGAAAATTTATATCACTCGGATTTTTTTAATGATGGTGTACATGTCTTCTACATCACCATTTTTTTATTTATATTCATTGGTGACACTCTATGAACAAACTAAATTTTAAATCAAACAGAACAACTTTCTAGACACAGAAAAAAATAATACTCAGCTCACTGAGAGTTTCGTAAGAATAAATTAAGTTGAAGAATTTAGAACTTCTAACATCTACATGTAAATGCAATGTATCACATGAAAGAATGTCCCGCGGTGGCCTAGTCACTAAACTCCGTTCCCGTAAGAACACGAAAAGTGAAGCAGCACCCGGCTTGGCTAGTTGCTTGGCTTCCTATATGGGAGATCTGGCACCACTCCGCGGTTGCTAGAGGGCATTAGAAACAACAACAAAAACAACACATGAAAGAATTTATAACACATTTTCTGCTGGAATGCTTTACTAGTTTTGTCAGTTAACAGATAGTAGTAGTATAAAATAGCAATTAATAATCATAAACTTGGCAGACTGTTTATTATGAATGCTAGACTGTGTATTCTGGGAGAAACTGTATGAGAAATGACTGTTTATTATGAATGTTATGACTGTTTTGTCTAGCAACCGCGGAGCGGTGCCAGATCCCCCATATAGGAAGCCAAGCCGGGTGCTGCTTCACTTTTCGTGTTCTTACGTGAACGGAGTTTAGTGACTAGGCCACCGCGGGACATTCTTTCATGAGATACATTGCATTTACATGTAGATGTTAGAAGTTCTAAGTTCTTCAACTTAATGTATTCTTACGAAACTCTCAGTGAGCTGAGTATTATTTTTTTCTGTGTCTAGAAAGTTGTTCTGTTTGATTTAACAATTAGTTTGTTCATAGAGTGTCTTAAATGAAAAATGTTTGAATTGAGGGTGCGTATTTAATATTCTTAAAGTATATTTCTAATTCACTTCGTTGAATTTGGCGTTTAAAATCTGAGCTAAATGCTAAAACATGAATATCTTAAATAGAACAGTTAATTCACAATGAATCTAGGCGAAGAAAGGTGATTCCTACACTGAGCCAACAGTCGGCAGCTATATAATTGTGTACCAGAACACTTCTATTGATTAGGAAGATCCCAGACAGCACAGCAAACTTGCATCAAACTTGCAGCAAGCTTGATTTATCAAGTCAATAAGCTTGAATTAAGCTTGAAAATTTCAAGCGTGTAAGCTTAATGCAAGCTTGAATCAAGTGTTCTTGTTTACACTTGCCGAGCTTGCATTAAGCTTGACATTTCAAGCTTAAAAAATATTCCTAAAAAAAATGTCCTAAATACAAGGGGCGCCGGTCGGCGAACTCGCCCCACATATTTTACTTTGCCTCGCATTTTCCCCCTCTACGCTGAAATTTCAATATAATTTAATCTGTTTCCATCAAGTGTTCGTGGCTGGAATAGAACCCGGGACCTTTCGGTTGGGAGTCGAGCTCGCTATCCGTTCAGCTACTAAGCTTCACGCAGATATGACTAAAGTGTGAAGTTACTTATCACGCCGTTTTCTCGCCAGATTGATAAGTGGGCGATGTGCTATTTGTTTCTTTTATTTTTCCATGGGATGCATCAAAATTAAAATAATGTTATGTGTGATTTAGAGACTCTACTAATAGGGAAATAAACATAATATAAACTTAAGAGCAGCACACGTTTTAAAACTTTCAGTACTGCAACACTCATGAGCAATACTGCTGGCCAAAATCGAGACAAACGACTGATTTTGAAATCAAGTTCGTAGTGTAATTGTATTTTATTTTGAAGAGCTAACATGTATTGAATACAAACACTTGAGTCATTTTTGTAAATATTTCTTAAAATAACAAATAATTGAAAAATTTTGCTATTTCTTAACGCTAAAAATTCTCTTTACAAATGTGGTTATTTTCCTACATATTGGTATGCTATATCGATATAGAGCATTTCGAAGAATTAAAAATAAGTTTAAATTAATTTATACAAATGTAAATTTGAATTATTTTCATTGTTCATACTTTATAATTAAAAAAATTATTTAACTTCTGAATTTTTTTTATCCTTTGTAATATTATTTTAATATTTATTTTTGGGCCCTAAAATCTGTAGGCCCTGGGCAGTTGCCCCGTTTGCCCTGCCGGTAATACGGCACTGGTAATAAACTAAAACACATCTTTTACGAACTTTCAGCAAATCTGAGGACTAGACAATTAATGTCCATTCTCTTTCACAGATGGCGCCATCACTGCGCACTTTGAAAGCTAAAATCATGCCAAAGCCAAGCTTGCATTAATACGTCAAATTCAAGGAAATGTCAAGCTTGATTTAAACTTATGTGCTGTCTGGGATTGGTAAATATCTACAGCTAAGATGTTAGTTCTAAATTAATTGTCAAGGACTATTTATTATTGCCATAGACTACTGCAGTCAATTGCTCGAGGCTGACGGGCTGCGGTGCTGACCTAGGAGGTGTGGCTGTCTTATTCCGAGATATCCTCAGTAAGATGACCATACCCATTAGGTCACATGACTCTTCGATAGCAAGAGTGTGTTACCATAATTCCAGCACATCAGCCTGTATTTCTCGTCTGCTACGTATTGAATGCATTTCTGGTAGTGGTATTTCACAAATTAGCCCGTTGAGCTCAATTAACACTTACGAGAATTCCAATGTCAGAAGTTACTCCATGTAAAGCATCGGCGACTTCGTGGGCAACTGAGCTTAAGGGCGGAAAAAGAAGTCCAATGACGTCATCTAAGAGCGATTTCTTCATTCTGTTGACTTTTGGTGCTTTGACTCCTTTCCGGAAAGTGGGCTGTGCATTCACTTCTAATATCACAGGATGTAAGGTACTGTTAAAGACACAGTCAACGCCTAGAAGTTGAAAGCAATGTCTGCAACTGGAAAAGTGACAGCATTTGAATAATTATTTATCCACTACCTTAGTATTGTTAAAATTAAAGATTTACATTAAAAATGTGAATTCAGTTTCAATTCGCATTTTTGAAATAGTACACAAACATTAAGTTTTCAAAATATTGAGGCCCATCATGGCCGAATGTCTAAGACACTCAAAATGTTAGACGGCTGAAGTGGAAAACAAAGTTGCTAACTGTTCCGGAATATAATTAACCACTTTTTGCCAACAGTAATTCGTTTTAAAAAAATTTCGAAATGTAAACGAGTCCGCAGTAAGCACTGGCAGTGCCAAGAGCAGAAAGTAATTTTGTCTAATTTTCTCCGACGCCAGCAATCAGGCCCGCTCTTCCATCAGAGGTTGCCAGGATTATCAAGGGGCTGAGCGTTAAAACGTTCCTTGGAATTGTTAATGTTAATAATACTGTGTTGCGAAATGTTACAGGTAACACTTTATCAATCAGAGCCCTGATAAACGTGCTTCGACTGCAGTACTTCCCGGACTGTTGGAAAACTGCAACCGTATGCCCATTCCCAAACCTGGACTAAGTCCCACTAGTGCAAGCTCCTACAAGCCCATCCACCTACTACGCAGCTTAAGAAAACTGACAGAACGTGTCATACTAAACAGGATTATCGATCGCATTGTTAATACACAGCTTATGATCCCGGAACAATACGGTTCACATAATGGAACAAGTTCCATACTTTATATGTTTTTTTGTTTTTGTTTTTGTTTTTTTTTCTGCGTGTGTTTGTTTTGTTTGTTTGTTTCAAATGAAAGCATTTGCAAAACCTTCTTAAATAAATTTTAACCCATTCCCTGCCGCTCTAACTTTTTATTAATTTTTTTTGCTCTACAATGATAAATTACGATAATTTGGTCCTATTATTGACAAAATTGTAAAGAAAAAAAATTGGCTTTATTAGTTCAATAATTATAAAACGGTGCGAAAACGCACCATCAGCAGAAACCATTCAAAAAGTAAACACAAACAGATATTGATAATAGAGCAAAACCAAAGTATCAGTTACATGAATTTATTCCAATATCAGTAAAAAATAATGAAAATTCAGATTTAAATTATTTATGAAATGTTTCAAAGCACTTAGCATGTACAGTAGGGTGGATCGAAAAAAATTTTTTTTCGAAATCTTTATCTCCTGAGGTGTTAAAAGTTGTAAATATATATAAATAAGACATGTGTAAAATTTGAATGTTCTACGACAACGTCTTGGGGTTGCGCATCGAGCTTGAAATTTAGAAGTTTTTGAAAAATATGACTTTTTCTAAAAATCGATCAAAAAAATTCTTTTCCAAATTATTAGGCTCCCGAGGTTTTACAAGTTGTATATTGTTATGAATAAGACGTATGAAAAATCTGAAGTGGCTGTGACAATTTCTCGGAATTTCACATCCAGCTTGAAATCTATAAATATCTGAAAAATTTGCGTTTTTTTGACAAAAATATGTAGAAAGCAAAAATTATATTTTTAATGAATTAGTCCCTTTGAAAAATAGTATAACGTTCGCAGTCAGTAACGTTCGCAGCTCTTCTCTAGTAGAACCATAATCTTTACTACATTACTCAGGGCCCACCTCGTTTATTTGCCTGCGATCCGAGTCCTGCCCGTGCCAGCCCAAACATCCAATTATTTGATCATGCGTTTTAATGAAGCCTAACTTCAAATCAAACTGTGGCATTTTTTGTCAAGTGTAATAATCTAGATCGTAGGGAACCATCATCTGATAGAGGGATAGACAGCAAATTTCGGAGTGGCTGTTTGCTATGGTGTGAAGTTGGCAAATACAGCATTGCAGAGATTTAGTTAGATTGGAGAACTGTGTTTCTAGATTTCGGATGACGCCTTTGTTATTTCCAGAATTCGATGATTCGCCACCACCGCCAGTGCATGTGAGGGTGCCAAGATCAATAGATTTGTGTCAAACTTTCCCAAATTTTCATTGAAATTCTTAAAATCAGATCGCGACATACGGCCAAAGTATGTTGAACCCAAGTTCGATTATCAGCGAGATATTTTCTTTGGGACAAACACTTGGTTGTAATTTGCAGTCAACAAATTTTTCTATGTATCTGGTTTTGTTGTTCCTCCTATCAAAAGACAATCCAAAGAACATTTTAAAGCCTTCTGTTTCTTCCACTGCGAGTCATCTTAGACATCCTCTAACTTTATGTGGGTTGAGAATCAGTTGAGAAGGTTTCTCACTATCTACATTCCTTCCGCTTTCTAGAATGGGAAATAAAGTAGATACCAGAGTTCCTGCTGCCCAGTCCGTAATAACTTTGTGTAACAGAGTTGTGAAAGCACTGAGATTTTCATTCTAACTTGGTCGTTTGTGAACGCATCTCCTAAAGTGGCGGTAGATAGGCATTCAGCGTTTTCTTCAGTCTTTCGTACTTCTCTTTCGTTATTTTCACTTTCCAAATCAATGACTCGAGTTAAAACATACACTTGATATAGAAAATTTCACCTCTTTCTCCACCAATCTCGAAATTTCTCTTTCTAACCTTTCATCTTTTCTCTCATTCACCATAAACTTCTCTACTTTACAGTTCCATCAATTGTCACATATATAGCTCCCGTCTGGTCTGCTAATGACTCCCGTTCTGTGTGAGGTATGTGAGGCTGTGAGCCACACCTGCTCCGGGAAAAGTCAGTATATTTGCAAGTGCGATATTCAAAAGCTCGGTAAGGGAGAGTTTTTACCACTTTCTTCATAAACAATTCCTTATATCCGTCTCTAACATACGATTCATTTAGCTGCTGATCTTGCTCATGACCTTTTCTAACTATCTCTTGAATTCCTTGCATTGACACAGTAGGGACACTGGCCTTGATCCAAATTTCCTGTATTTTGATCGCCACAATTACGGTTACTTCTACTTCCGGTGGACCCTGCCCTCTTTTCATAAATTTTTCTTCTAAAGTTTAAAATAGTAATATAGAAGTACGAGTATGTCTTCTTGGCTTGGTAACTTGGTACAAGGTAATTCTTTTGATATTCCCCGCTCATCTATGAACACTGATTTTTTTCTATGTTATGTTGCAGACAGTTTCACTCTATTCAGAATCGTATCAGTGCAAGGCCCACCTTTTAGCTTTTCTGGGAGTAAACTGGGAGCACCATCTATCTGAAACGTTAAACTAAATGCCTGTTTCAACAAAATATATCGTGCCTGATTTAACCGAACGCATGTGCATCGCCATCACTCGGCAGGCAAACCGGCGCTAGTTGTCTGGAACACAGCTTGCGTACTGCGCCCAAGACAAAACGACAGCATGACGTGTGCATTGTATAAAACTATTCGTAAAGCCATTTTATGTGATTTACTGAGCTTCTCTGAACATTTTTTAACATATAAAAAGACCAAATTATTTTTAACGAATAAAGTTTGCTTTCTACATATTTTTTTCAAAAAATATATAATTTTTAGATATTTGTAGATTTCAAGCTCGATTTGCAATCACTAGAAACTGTCGTAGCCCCTCCAGATTTTGCATACGTGTTTTTCATAACAATATATGCTCCTAAAGCCTCGGGAACCTAATAATTCGGAAAAGAATTATTTTGGTCGATTTTTTAGAAAAGTCACATTTTTCAAAAATTCCTGAATTTCAAGCTCGATGCGCAACCCCAAGACGTTGCCGTAGAACACTCAAATTTTACACACGTCTTATTCATATCAACATACAACTTTTGAGATCACAGGAGATAAAGATTTCAAAAAAAAAAATTTTTTTCGATCCACCCTAATGTACAGGTACATTGCATTTTTTGCAGAGTGTCACAGTATGGCTATGGCATATTTTGCATCTTCGGCGAGAATTTGAAGGATTTCGTACTTATGTTGTCCAACTTCATCCTTAGTAACACTTTTCAAAATTGGTTCTTGAAATGTCGATGGGCGCCTAGTGTGGCTGGTTGAAGGTTGAGAATTTTGTTCAGTATTTGTATGTATAGGCGTTCGTAGAATATATGTTGCTAGAATTCTTTGGAACTGTAATAAACTCATATACATCTATTTCCTTTTTTGGTATAATTTCCAAGCATTCACTTTGGCCACTTCCAGAAAATTCACAAATAGGGGCCACCACATTTTTTCCCTTTTACTTGTGTTCTGTACATGGATATAAAATTATCGAATAAATCAACACCCTCCATGTATTTGTTATAATTTGATATTAGCTTGGGTGTAACAATGTCAATTCTTTTGTGTTCCTTTCTGTTGAAACGCTTTGCAATTACAGTTGGCTCCACTTGATCCCAATTTGTTGCTGCTAAACACACCACTGAATTGTCATTCCACTTTACAATTGTTACTTTATTCTCGCTATCAAACATATAGTCATATGAACCTCTGATCTTCCTTTTCATATCATTTGGATTTATTGAAGGTGACACAAAATTTTCTTTTCTTTACCTTGTGCATTTTTTTTTTTATCCTGTTGAGTAATTATTGCACTCTCAGATGATCGCTGAATTTCTATGTCAGCAGTTATATCCTGAAAAGCATGCAATTCATTTTCATTTATGTCTTCATTGTCTGTTAGCACATTGACTTTAGGGGGAATTATAACCATATCTACTTCTGCTTTGTTCAGATTATTGGATAATGTATCTTCATCATCCCTCAAAAGTTCATCTAACATTGCTATTGCTTCAGCAATAGTGAGAACACGTTTCCTATTGCGATTTTTGTAACCTGGATAAAAAATAACCGAAATGTAAATAATAATGCTTTTATGCTGATGGTGCGTTTTTGCACCATTAATTTCAAATATCAAAATATGTAGCAAAAGTTTAGAATAAAACTTACCGCTTGCAGCCATTTTGTTGTTCTGTTATTCTTATCAAAATTAACTGTAACAATTATTCTATTGCTAACAGCGCCATCTGTTGGACTGCACACAAACTAACATAAGTCTCAAGCAAGAAAAAAACTATTATTTCACGATTTTTTTTAAACAATTAAATATTGTGACTGGTGATGGAAAAAAATCAGTTAGTTAAAACAAACGTTACTTTTTTAAGCAAAAATATTTGTGTTGATCAAAGTATTTATTTTCATTACAGAAAAAAATATTTAAGTTAATGGTGCGTTTTCGCACCATCAGCAGGGAATGGGTTAAATACTACTTGATTTCTGAGTGAATTTCAGAAAAAAAAATATAAATGCATGCGAATTCAAAAACATCACTCACTGATAATTGTATTGTGTTATAATTAAACTACGACCAACATGATAGACATAAGAGAATACTAATCAACAGGTACTTATACGTAACATAGAGAATTTTTACTGATATTGTTAATTCATATCCACAGTCACACTCATTGTGATCCATACAAATTAATATTTTCAAAATTGTATTTAATTCTGTAAAAATAGATGACCCACATTTTTAGGTCTCCGCTCTCTTTTGAGTCAACCATCGTTCTAAAATTATAAACTGCAGATACTTAAACGCAGGATTACATAGCCAGATATAAGTACTCAAATTTACTTTCAACCTGCCTCCAAGATGTAGGCAGGCTTTTAGTACATAATCGACGACTGATACAAATAACATTGCTATGCTTGAACTTGCAGTGTCCATATTATCAAAACAAATTTATTCTGTTAAAGAATTGGTTGAATGAATGCGAAGAAATTAAAATCTGTATCACTTTGCATACATACTCGTAATTAAATTTAAATGCAGTTCCTTGCATCATTATACCTTTTAATTTAGATAGAAGTACCAAAACGTTTTAATGTGTCCAAGTTTTGTATGTTTGTTGGATTACGGCCGATTAGCTACGCGCGGGCTCTAGGCCGAAAGGTGGGGGTCATTCTAAGCGGTCCTAAGCGGTTCGGAGGAAACCAAAGTGTGGCCAAGAAGGAAAGCACCAAACAACTGATACTAGTTTTCCAAAAAATTCCATTCCTGTATTCCTGGGTGAAAGGAAATGTGTTTTTTCTAAAAATAATTATCACTCAACTTTTACAAAAAGCGTTGTGAGCTTGTCCATTAGGTGAGACGTAAAAATTGAAATTTATATATTCGAAAGTAATAGGGCAGAAAAGTTGGTATGGGTAGGACAAATAAACTTTCAAAGTATTATACAAATCGGTTAGTATTTTTGCCTCCTAGAAACGGTTCAAGTTTCAAAAAATCGTAAGAAACATGATACACGATAATACGTGTTCTGAGAGAATTGAACTGCTGCAGCAATGTATTAGGAATGCCCTAGTAAAATTTTATTGTGGTAAAATCATACTTTTATTGTCAAAGAAGAGTGAAAACATACAAAAAAGTGTAAAAAAGTCATTTTGCCATTTTTAAGTAACATAATTTTATAAATTAAGTTTGGACATGAAATAGTTACCATAATAATTCCCCTTACATTTCGTGGTCAACTTACATTCTAAGAAGAGTATGAGTAAGATCAGTGGCATAGCCAAGGAAAGGTGGGAAAGAGGGGTCACAAACCCCCCATGAGAATTTTTTTTTGCCTTTCAAAATGTATATTCTTCACTCCCATATCACACACACACGTATACATGTATGAGAGTTGCAATAGTCGCAACCCGCCCTATGAAAAATTATATACATACCGTACCGTATGAAACAGACGCCATGTCTAATCCCATATCATAATAGAGCAGCAGATACTGTATCTATCTGATATTGCGTCATCAGTAACGAAAACGAAACATACGGATCTTTCAAACCTCATCAAAACGAGACCATTCGGCACATGCGAAATGCAACCCCCTTACTAGTCAGCAACGAATAGCGAAACGGCTACTCAAATACGTCGAATACCAAGACTCATTTTCCCCTTCAAACCGCGATCCGGTATCCAATAACAAATAAAGAAAGATATTAGAACTCGATTACCGGAACTCATTTCCCCCTTGAAATCTCGCCTGGCAGTCTGTATTCGAAGTTCAAAGCTGGTCGATCCGACTGCAGTAAAGGCGCATATTCGAAAGTAGCAATTCGTTACTTCGAGTCTGAGTGATTATCCGCATCTCAGTAACGAATACATACGGTTTCTTACAGCTCTAGTAGAAACCTTTCTTTGATTATTCATTTTTCATCTGTTTCCCTTTCAGGACGGCGCTTTAATGTCGCATTAAACTCACAGTGTCTCACATAAGTCCTAGTGTGGCTTCACGGCGGCGGCACTTTGAGCGTTTCCGCGGTAGGGCATTCGAAAGTCAAGATGGCACATTTGTCACTCATTCCCGACCTCACGGTGACTTCACATTATGTCACCGTGCTATTACATGGAGGACTAAGGGAAATGCAACTTTCTTGCTTTTTTTTATTAATCACGTCACATATTTCGCGAGTACAAATATGAAAACTACGATTTCTGCATCTTTTTTAATAATTGAGTAAGAGTATTTCTCAATTATTAAAAACTCAATTATTAGAAACTTGAAAGGGCAAAAATACAGTCTTTGATTCATTGTTTATTTTTCAGTAGCATTTTAAAGCAGTGAAAATACTTTTACGAAGTGCGCGATACTTAAATCTTACTCCGTATTCATGCCACAAATATTTTCACTGTATTCAGTTAAATCGAATTCATTAAGAAAGTCGAAATCGTTATAAAAATGTATGAACTTTCTCTTTTTTGTATTTGTGTATTTTCATTTCCGATTCTAAGGACTCTTGGTGTGGGTGATCCTATCAATTGGAATCCAGAATCCAAATACCTTCCGCGAACGCCATGTCAAAGGAATTATTTTCCTGTTGTATTTCGCAATCAGAGCTGTATGGGGAAGTTTTCCCCAGGTTCACATCCCATATTTTTTATGAAGGCGAAACCCAGGCCGTGAAGAAAGAACAAGACTTTATAGTGGCAATCACATTTTATTTGAATATCAACACATAACGTTAAAATTATAAAGTCCTACGGTGGCTGAGCAGACCCCTGAACAACGCAGGTTCACTTGACAACTGCTAAGGCGTGAATGATGACGATAAACGCAAGCTAAGAGGTTAATACAGAACCAAAACACGCCACAAGGGCATGCCAAACAAAATGCAAAATTAACTTGACGCCATTAGACGTTAAGAACATTTCCATATAATTATTTTTGAATCCCAGTCTCGCCAACAAGATAAAACAAACAATCCAGCAGCTAAATTATAACCCAAAATTAAAGCCAATATTATTTATAGATTTGATACCACATATGGTCATAAACAAATCATGAGAACAGAAATGCTAGGCTTTACCAATGCAAAAGTGAAATAAAAAGGAAAAATAAATGAAAACGGAAGATTGCTTTTAAATACGGTAGGTGCAGAAATAAAAACTTTACAGGCGAAGGGAAAAGAAATCCAAATCGAAAGTGCAAAGACTAAATTTTGAACACAGATTAAATTTAGAAATAATTAACAATTAAGTAATTGATAGTTAAAAATAATATATGTGATTATCTGCATCACAAGCTGCCAAGTCTCCTGCTTTTACCAGGAGATTTCCCACCACAATTTTTAGACAGTTTTATTTTACATTAAATATTTGGACATACTTTAAGCATAAATTTGTAAGTAAAAATTAGCGCTGGGAGATCTCTCAAAAAGAAGCCGGGGACTTGGCAGCTCTGCGCAATGTTTAGGAGTACAATTGTTCTGTACCTAGCTGCAATATCCACAGAATTTCTCGAATTTCCGGATTCCGAGTTGTTGCGAAAAGTGATCCGATAAAAAACTGCTCATTACAATTATTTCAAATTTTCATGCCTTAGGCCAAAACCTTCTAGAAAACCTAACAACTAAAGCTTTGATGCTGCAACCAGGGGCGTAGCCATGGGGGGGTATCAGGATATATCCCCACCGAAATATTTGGATTAGTGGTCACAAGATTAATGGTGTGCAGAAATTCCGTCTATTTATACACATATAAGTTCATATCCTCCCCCCCCGAAAAATTTTTCTGGCTAGGCGCCTGGATGCAACACTGGATCTTTTCAAATGACGCCATCACAGTTTTATCTGCAAAAAGAAAAACTATTAAATATTTTTGGATAATGCTACAAACTAGAAAATATCTGAAGTTAAAGATAAAAATTACAGTTCCTGTCTGATAGAAAATAATTTAATATGATCTATTTCTATATCGTATATAATTACTGATAGTTAAAAATGGTATTTGTCGTAAAGTGAATTTTTCTATCTTTAATCATTGAAAGGTTTTATGGATGAGAAAATTCATAACAGTTCATAACAAAAATTAAAATAGTTTTAATTTTTGACAGTAAAACTGCCAATAAGAAAAGTGTAGGTCAAAGCTTGAGGCGCTAAAATTTCTTTATCTAGAACTTGTCGCTTATGTTGAAAGGTAATTGTATTATGTTGAAAGTTAATTGTAATATTTTTAATTTTTGACAATAAAACTTACAATAAGAAAGGTGTAGGGATAGCGTCAAAGCTTCACGCTTTAAAATTTGTCTATCTAGAACGTGTTGCTTAGATTTAAATTTAATTGTGAAGGAGTAAATATTAACTTTTCTTCGATACACGTGCATATTGTTCTCGTAACATGCTATTATATAGCTTATAAAGCCTTCCTCATTCAACGGGTTATCTATGCAAAAAAAATGTTGTCAAACTGAACTGGGAGTTTCTGAGATTACCCCGTCCAAACGAACATTGTCTTTTTATTATACATATAGGTGTACACATAACATAAAGATTTTTCATTTCATTAGGTCCCACGTTCTCCTGGTTCTGTTACATGTCATACTACATTGGAAAAGTCTTTTCTTTCTCGCAAAAATGTGGTAATGAAAATTTGCTTGCTTTAAGATAAAAACATTAATGTGACGGCGCAAGTACAGCATTTTTCTTCCATGCACGTGCATAATTTTTTCGTACCCTGGCATAACACAAGCTACAATCTTCCTCATCAAACGGGTTATCTAACGTATTTTTTTTTCCAAATCGAACTGGTAGTTCCTGTGATTAGTCTATTAAATCAAAATCTGTCAGTTTATTACATTAATATAGATTATTTTGTATTTATGCATTTTGTAGTTAATCAGCACACCGAGCAAGTACTGTATAGTAAAACATATCTTAAAATCCTTAAAGCGAGGCTTTCTATCAGCTCAGCAATTGCAGTGCAATGTGGTACATCTCGCAGTCTGTAGAGTTTTAAATCATGTTACACCCATGCCGCCGTTCTTAGAGAACGGCGGAGTTCGTGGCAAGTTTCTTATGCAGCTACTATCCGACGCAGAAATTGTTTTTCTCAACGGTTTAAAACCAAAAGCTACTATAACTCTCTGGTTGCTTTCATTAAAATGATTTTAGCAATGTTTTATAAACAGTACTTTCTTTTAAATATTTTTTTTTAAACGGTACGCCCCCTCAGACTTTTAACTTCTAAATTTTGCAATAATGTAAGACAAAAATTACTGTTTCAGAAAATTGGTTAATTGTATTCCGAAGCAGTTGGCAACACTGACGTTCCGCTTTCTAACAGTATAGCAATTACTTTGTCAATGCGGATCATTACTTCGTCATGGTAAGACTAAAATCGCACAGATTCTGGTATAGTCCTTTCCCGTTTAACCCTCGCCGGCGTTTGAAGAGATAGGCGCGTTCGTGGTATTGTAATGTGGTAAAAGCTGCAAAGGAATTTAAAGTTAAATGTAGTCAATGATTTAAAAACAAAAGGTACTATAACTTTCTGGTAGTTTATTTTAAATGCTTTTAACAAAATATGTATAATTCATACCTTTAAGTAATAGAGCAAGAGCCCGCGGCCGCCAGACCTTTGTCGTAGTATAAAAGCTGAAACTTTCTCTGCGCATATTCATCAATAGAGGTAGGAACAATCGGCCACTATAAAGTTTGGATGACCGTGGCTTTGGCAGGTACCAGGTGGCAAAGGTGTATAAAATTGCAGAAAATTTTCGTCATTTCATAAAGCTTAATTTTTTTATATGTTCTCCTTCGCAGTACTAGAAATCAATTTATCCCTTGCCAGACAATTTTACATCGTGTTAAACCCCCGCCAGACAATCTCAAAGTCATAGAAAACGTAATTCTATTACGAGCGCGCTGCAGCATTGTAAGAAAGTTCAGAAGTAGCAATATAAAATGTGCTTGGCACTTTCTGACAGCTTGACGTACTTCGTCGCGGGAGTTTGCGAACACAACAGTTTTCCATGACTTTGAGATTGTCTGGCGGGGGTTTGCCACGATGGAAAAGTGTCTGGCAAGGGATAAAGTGATTTCTAGTATTGCAAAGAAGAACATATAAAAGAATTAAGCTTTATGAAATGACGAAAATATTCTGCAATTTTATACACCTTTGCCACCTGTTACCTGCCAAAGCCACGGTCATCCAAACTTTATAGTGGCCGATTGTTCCTACCTCTGCTGGGGGTTATGCGCAGAGAAAGTTTCAGCTTTTATACTATGACGAAGGTCTGGCGGTCGCTGGCTATTAGACTATAAGTGGTTTGTGTAAAATTCGCTTATTCAGGCAAGATGTAGGGTCCTTCTGAACTTCGTCTACCAAAATGCTACACTTTAACACCAAATATTATTCCCATTATCCTTCTTCAAAAGTTTTTTGTCAATTTAAAATTCAGTTATTGTATAATTAGGAAAAAAGGCTATTCTTCTACATGAAATATTGTTTTCTCTAAATTTGTCAAACAATTAATATTTGCATTTTGTAGCATGAATATCGGTTAACTTGATCACGAGATGGGGAATTTTGGGTGTCCCCATTGTTTAACATTAGGTTTTCTCGAATTTCTAGAGAAATATTGCGCTAACGCTTAGCTAACTTCGGTTTTGGGGACTCAGTTTTAGCTCGATATTTGGATATACTTCACCAAAAAGACACGAGGCGATATCACATTTGGTCTGTAATGTTTGCTTCCCTGCATCAGTTTTACGCAATAGCCTAGAATTAAACAACTGCATTTCTATTACCCAATCAAAGTTTGGGGATCATTGCGATTTCTCTGGAGGTAGAATCTCTGAAGTGTTCGTGCAACGTCGGCGTAAGGTAAAAGAGATCAGAGTCGCTCAACTACCCCCCATAAGAAATTTTTTGCCTTACAAAATGTCTATTCTTCACTCCCTTATCACACACACGTATACATGTATGTGAGTTGCAATAGTCGCAACCCGCCCCATGAAAAATTTCTGGCTATGCCACTGGGTAAGATATAACAAGGCAATCGGGGCCCATCTCTGATCCTGGGTCCAGGGCATGTAATCGAATGTAGGGGCCATGTGGAGAGAATTCATTTCATCCCAAACGACTAGCGATGGATGGCTGCAACATAAAAAAAAGCCTTTTCCTTTTTGCATAACTGTAAATCTGTCAAATCTCGCATCCTAAACGACGTAACACTCATGAAATGATGATAAATTAACTGAAATTACACTCTACTGCCAAAGGGCCTTGCGAACACATGGACTCCTCCCTCAAGTATTTAAAGGCCCATTGCCAGAAGCAACGATTTTCCCAAAAACGGAACGGGAATATTTGACACAGTACCTTGGCCCCCAAAGTACCGATATGGTAGAAGAAAATAACACACAAATAACAATTAGCTTGGCAGAAGTTCTATTAATTTATAACTTTTATAGGATTTCCCTTCAGATTCTAATAAACTAGAATTTTTGAAACTCGTGATCGCTACATCGAGTACTGTTCCTCTGGAATTTTAGAGACATAAACATACTCTCTGCTGTGACCAGAGACCAATCAAGAACCCTGGACGAGCGAATAAAAATTGGATCCCCCTCAACCCCTCCCCTTTCCAGGAAAAGATTTGATTCTCATATTCTGAAAATTTTAAATATACGTTTTCTTTCTCGATGCTATTGATAAACATTAGTTTATACAAGTTTAAATTTGAATTTTTTTTATTGTTTATAATTCACAATTCAAAAATAATATTATTCGCAAACTTTTTCTCTTTTGTAATGTTATTGTACGAAAATTTGAAAAAAAGTACAGAATTTATAAGATTTTGGGGTCCCTAAAATATGTGGGACCTTGCCAATAGCCCCGTTTATCCTGCATTTATCACTGGCTGTGACTGGTTTACAAGACCTGTGCTTGTGGCAAAATTAACGAACACGGTGAGCTTAATTTTTTCAAGGTGGCCAGGGACTTACAAGCAGAGAATTAATTGTGTATTTTGTATATGCTTTTTAATAAAAGTACAAAGTTTCTTTTAACATGTTAAACTAAATTTCCTGGAATCACTCATTGAAGTTTCTGATGCACAAAAGTAAATTTCCTGGCATTTTTAAAACATTCAGATTAATTAAGAATGCCTAGCATTTGAAATTTACGGGAATTTCAGTAAATAGCGATCCATGGGCACACCTGAGACAACATCAGTAGCATTTACGACTCCAGCTCATTATTTATTGAATTCGCTTTTTAATTTAATTTTCACCAATATAATGTCTAGTGAGTAAAAAGTGCGCAATAAAAGGGAAGGAGGAGAGCTGAGTTGATCACCTATGCGGCGTACAGTCAGTAATTAAAATACAAGTAAGAGAGTTTTTAATTTTTTCCCCTTGATATCATATTTAATTTGAATAATGATATAAAATTAACATTTTTCACGTGATATCGTATTCTACTGCAGACCGAGTTTGGTAGATGGTTGCGATACATCGTGAATAAAAGCCGAGAAATAAAGCTAATATGTACTAGCAGTGCTAGTAGTAACTTACATAAGACATGATCGAAAAGAGGCCCCGATCTTTTGGTTGGCCTGGTGTTCTTCACGCCCCTCGGGCCGGCCCTGTACTACAGAAATAAACAGAAATACAGAGGTTCAAGTCGTCCCTCCTTCCCCTTAGACGTCAACATTTTCAAAACATACTGGACTTTTTTAAAATTATTTTAATACCACTGGCGTACGCAGGGGTGGACATAGAACTCCCGGGTCCCTCTCGAAATCTTTGTTTAAAACGAAACGAAAAAAAAATGTGTTTTAAGTTTACATGCCAAATATTTTTTTTTAATTTTCAAATAATATTTTAAATAATAAAACTGCGCGAATTCGTTTACCTCATAAAAATAGTTTTTTAAGGCGGTACTACGGAAATAAATGGGTCATCCTTATTTTGAATTGTTTTGCTACCTCCCTTTATGATTTCTACTCTTATAGTATCAGGTACGGGTAATGGCCAATAGCCAATGTCCATTTGTAAAGAAGAATACATACCTATACGTTTCCCCCACAAAAAAATTTCCGAGAACATTTGTCCCTTCAGAAATCTTGAATAGATTTTTGTATGCTTATCGTAGTAACGTACCAATGCACGTTTACCTTAGATTTGTGTAAGTACACCTTTTCCTAGCAATCTCTTCTAGAAATGAAGGTATCCATCTTTTAGTAGAAACTTGAAAAAGAAAAGAAAACTGGAAAGCAGAAAGGGAAAGTAAATGGTGCTTTACTCAATCCGTTTTTTTTAACAAATGTACGAAAACGACGCACCCTCTTTTCCTTGGTACCTGGGGCGGACCGACTCCCTCCCCCCCCCTCCCCTTGGCACGCCACTGGTAGACGGCTGAAGTGGGAAGGTCCCGGCTTCGGGCCCCATCGCTTGGCTGTCGATCTAACGGTCTGCATTATTTGTCAGTTTTCTCTAGATGTAGCATTCATACGCGTTAGAATCATTTAGAAAGTCCTCCGACAAAGGCGAAACATCTATGTATATATAAATACGCTAAGCAAAACCTTAGTGTCCCTTTTGCAGCGCACTGCGCAAACGGATGACCGTGAAATTCTGCACAGTTAAAGTTCGTATGGAATTGTTTGTGCGAATGTTAAAATTTTTGTGTAGTATGGAGATGCACGGTAAAAAATTAGAGAAGTCATTTGACACGCAGTATTTCCCGCCAAGTCGGCCGATTGTTCCATTGTTGTGTCAGTTTTGAAATAACAGCACTTAGTTTCAGCAGTACTATAGGGTTATATTATTACAACAAAATTTGCAAAAAGTGGAATTATTGCCCAGTTTGGTGATACGGGAATGACTCAAATGAGCTTTAGCTATGTGCTTGGCGACTTTTTTTAGACGGCGATAAGTGGGCGAAGTGTAGTAAATTCAATGTTTAAAAGCAGTAGAAAAACCTTACAGGAGAGAATAATATTTACAATGCGTTCCGGGCAGGTTGGAATCCAAGAGACGTTGCGCAGACACGTGCGAATTCGACAATTTCTTCATAACTTACCGGCAGGTAGTATGCTAAAGAAAATTTTCTCCAAAAATATTATTGAACAAATACCTGATCAATTAAGAGGGAGTGAAAATAATATTATTAATGTAGTGTATGGAAATATTTCCGAAAACATATTCTCAGATAACATATTGAAGTCAGTTGTAATAGAACCTATAAATGATAATTGAACTTTTATTAATGTTAATAATCGAATATCAGGCGCGGATCCAAGGGGAGGGAAGTGGGGGCGATCGCCCCCTCCTGGGCGAATTCCAAAAATCTGTTATAATCTGTTAAAAAATATTATGAAAGTATAATGAAAATTATGTAGCCTTTTTCTAAGGGGTGTATTGCGGGTACTACTCCCTGTCCTTTTTAATCATCGCTCATATATAGATTTTATAGATAAAATAATTAATTACATTAATTGGTATAATTGATTATATTACATAATTATAAAATGATTTTGCGCATTCTACCCCTCTGTTTCAGGTACAAAATCGCCCCCTCCTTGAGTAATTTCTGGATCCGCCCCTGTACGCATATCTGATGAATAGAGAACATATCACCGTGGCTACGATAAAATAATTTGTTATGATGACAGTGAAAGTTTTTCCAAAGTCCAGTAGAGTTTTTAAATTCTTTGACTGTGAGTATTTTTCTTTTTTTTTTCGGTTAGCCGGGAGCAAGTGAAAAATTGCCAAATAATTGTGATCTGCGCAAAATTCTTACAAACCTAAAGCGATTTCCAGTACATGGCTGTTTATCCCTTTCCATATTTCGTAAGTTTAATTTAATTTCGTATTTTTATTCAATTCCACACGTTTTCCGAAATTCCCCATTATGTAACCAATAAGCATATGAATTTCATTTTAGTATATTGATATTTTTGTATTTATTTGATTCTGTATCTAAATACTATTTTGTATATGGATTAAAATTTCCGCCTTTTTGGGAGGAAAAAGACAGTGTTTCAGAAGTAGTCTTTAAACGTTTCCCAGAAAAAACAGTTGGCGGTATTTGCACCTGGATAAAAGAAAATAACAGAGTTTGCCACCACATAAGTTAGTAAATTGCATCATTATACTAATAAGAAACTTAAATACAAAGGAAGCATTACTCCATGGAACAGGAATGCGCATCAAGTTTATAAATCGTAATGCTACTGATCGCGAAGTTTGAACTGGAGCCGCAGGCAATAAAAGAATTTTAATTCCACTTAGAAAATATTTTGGTACTATTTTACCATATCCTTTCAAAAAACTCAATTTCGAAATAAACCTGCATATGCGATGATAGTAAATAAATCTCAAGGACAATCATTCGAAAAGAGGGCAAATTTATTGAGGCAGCAAGGTTTCATACATGCTCAATGGTACGCCTCAGCAAGTAGACTTGAATCATTCGACTTTTTAAAGTTTTATAACTCCAAACATAATGGGCCTTTAGCCGAGGCATAATGGGCCTTTCCAGGTTCAATTTTCGGAGGGGTACACTAGACTTTTTAGATTAGCTTAAATTGTTCAAAATGTAAACTGAATGCGTGAAATCCAAGGTCGGTAGAGGAAGATGACCCTATGACCCACTCGCTGGAGCTGCCTTCAATATTTAGCAAAATATGATATAGTTTTTACAAAAACTCCGTCTTCACAGAAAAGTGTTGTGGTTGTTAAGTGAAATTCTACAAAAGTGGTCACTAAAGACAGATAGTCTCTTAGCCAAGGAGGTCACTTTACTAGGTTCCAGTGTATACGGAATGGTGAGACATATTCTTTGACAGAAGAACTTTATTCACACTCAAATAGAAAAAAAAAATAATGCATTATGGTCGTATTTCGACCACTGACAGACAACTACTCCTTTTAAAAGCCTTACACGTTACGCTTTCTATCAGCACAGCAATTGCAGCGTCGACAGCGTTAGAAATTTCATAGTTTGCATAGTCTGACAAAATACTACACTGACGGAAAAAAATATCCCAACACCAAGAAAAAGTTATTGTACAGTAATGAAATTTGGACAATGCATTTGCCTAGTTAACATGTTTAATTGGTTAAATTTTCAAGATCACAGGTTAATTTAAACTCAAGAAAATGCATTTCAAGTGTGAAATGCTGCTACATTAATAGCCGGTGTAACCTACAGAATTTTGAATGCAAGTTTAAAACGTGCATGCATTGTGTCATACAGGTGTCGAATGTCACTTGGTGGTATGGAGTTCCATGCTTTTTGTACTTGAGCGGTCAGTACTGCGACGGTCAGTGCTGGCTGTGGATGATGCTGGAGCTGTCGTCCAATGATATCCCATACTTGTTTAACTGGAGACAGATCTGGTGATCTCGCAGGCCAAGGTAACATGTCGACACTCCGTAGAGCAAGTTGCGTTACAACAGCGGTATGAGGTTGAGCGTTATCCTGTTGGAAAGCACTCCCTTTAATGCTGTTCATGAATGGCATCACTACAGGCTTAATTACCAGACTGACGTACAAATTTGCAGTCAGTGTGTTTCGGATAACCACGACAGTGCTCCTGCTGTCATACGAAATTGCTCCCCAGACTGTGACTCCAAGTGTAGGTCCAGTGTGTCTAGGCCGCAGACAGTTGTGTTGCAGGCGTTCCCCTGGCCTCCTTCTGACTTGCACAGGACCATCACTGGCACTAAGGCAGAACCTGCTTTCATAAGAAAACTCAACAGATCCCTACTCCATCCTCCAATGATCTCTGGCTTGACACCACTGGTGTCGTAAACGGCAATAGCTCGGAGTTACTGGAATGGACGCTACGGGGCGCCTGTCTCGGACCTGTCCTTCAAGTAACCGATTTCTAACTGTTTATTTTTCACTGTGGTACCAACTGCAGCTCGAATTTCTGCCGCAGATGCAGTACGATACGCCGCAGCTATAGGCCGAACTGCTGTACGTCTTCCCTCTCAGTAGTGCCAAATTCCGTTTATCTAAGAGAAGTCTTTCTTGGTGTCGTGATTTTTTTTCCGTCAGTGTATTTAGACCGGGCCACCGTTCGGAGAGAGTGGCATCGTTCGTGACAGCTCATCAAGGCAATTTCGTAAAGTGCAGCTCAACCTATGCTCAATGTTTTAAAACCAAAATCAACTAAGTTTCCGGTGTTTTTCATTAAAATGCTTATTACAAAATAAATAAATATATATAACTTTAAGTATGCAGTTTGTATAAAATTCCTTTATCCAGGCAAGATGTAGCGTCCATCTACATTCTGCTCACCAAACCCTACATTTTAACAATAAAAATTATTCTCATTATTTTTGTCATTCTTCTGCAACAGTCTTTTCTCTCATTTAGAAATCGTTTATGTAATAATTATACCAAAATGCTCCTCTTCTAAATATTGGGAAGCTTTCTATTTTCCGGTTTATCGGAATGGAATCCTAAAGAGCTGCATTTTAAATTTGTAGTTTCATTTTGGCACCATTTGTTTTGAAGTTGTACAACACTCATCATATCTTTTATATAAACGTTGTACTATTTCGGAGTATAATTATAAAAAATACTTAAAAAATGCACATTGCCGTACAACCTGAGTGTATCTGAACGATAATTTTCCTGTAGATAGACAGGTATTTCGTTATTAGTGCAACGTCTCATGGGCACGTATAACATCATGCCTATACTTTTACCACTTTAGCTATAGTTCGAAATGTAGAAACTAGTGCTGTAAAAATAACGAAAATATTAATACTCGTATGTATTCATTACTCTAAACTCATTACCTGTCACTAAGCATTCGTTACTCGTTACTTTCGTTACCAGTTCGAATGCGAGAAAAAAAGTCGTATAACTAGGCGCGTATCTAGAGGAGGGGGTTGGCTGCAGCCCTCTTTCCCAAAATCTGACCCTTTACTTAGCTTACTAGGTGATAGTTTTTTAGCAATTCGAGTTTTTTAGCAATACTTAGTTAGCAATTCGATACACACACACACACACCCCTCCTGAATTAAAATCTTGGCTACGCCACTGGACATAGCATTACGTAGATTACGAATGTTTAAAATGCTACATTGAATTATATTTTTTGGTTTAAAAAAAACAAATAAAAATACCATACATGATTTTTTTACTTTAAAGCGTAAGAGGTGTATCTAGAGCTTATTTTCTTGGATTAATAGATGTTTTTATGCAAATGTATTGTTTTATACAATGTTAAATTATCCGATTAACTCAGACAGCGCCCATAGAAATCATCAAAAAAATATGCTGCCCCCCTCCATAGTCTCCCTCCCCCTTTTTTTATTCTGAACGCTGGTTTAACCAGTTCATTCGCATCATAAAAAGTACAAGGAAAAGCTTTTGCCTAGTATTGCTTCTGAGCGAGGATTCTTGAAAGATGGGGGTCAAGTTGTCTCTCCCTCCCCCTTAGACGTCAATATTTTTAAAACATACTGGACTTTTTTGAATTATTTTAATACCAATGGCGTACGCTGGGATGACCATAGAAATCCCGGGTCCCTCTAGAAATTTTTGTTTAAAACGAAACGATAACTTTAAAAAAATGTGTAATGCATTACAGAAAAAAATATTAGGCATTTACATGCCTAATATTTTTTTTATTTCCAAATAATATTTTAAATAATAAAAATTCATGAATTCGTTTACTTTATAAAAATATTTTTAAGGCGTATTTCAATAATTTGTTATTTATAACTCTTATTTAGGTTCTAGATTAAGCATTTAAAAAAATAAGTTCTAAATCCTAATCTAAATTCTAATCTTTGGGACTACTCTGAAAAATAATCCTGATTAAAGCACTGTTTAGTACTAAAATGCCAGAAAGCATGAGCACCCCCTTGCTAACGTGCTTCTATTCTTAAAGATATTGCTCTACAATTGCAAGAACACACCCTTTCTCCCCCATCCCCCCCCCGAAATATCTGATTTTGGCACCCACGCATAACATACTATATACCGTAGAGAAGAGGAGGGTATTATGGAATACCATTTACATTTCTAACTGCATAGATTTTTGAATAAAATCCCCAAAAACAGCATAAGTACATGCTATAATTAATCGTAATGAAATGTGTCTTGCAAAGAAAAACGCAGTTTATTTTGTTGTCATAGAAAAAAATATTTTTTTTAAATGTTACGAATGGAGTATAATATGGAATAGTCGGCAAATATGGAATAGGTGGTTGAAACCGTTGAAAAGCAATTCATATGCTTCATAAAGTATAGTTATTTGTTACTATAAAACTACATTTTTATAGTTTTGTAGTTCCAGTCATTATGTTTGAGTCATTTCTGCTTCGAGTCGATTTAGAAAAGCTGTAGATATAATCTTCTTTCTCTGCTCCTCTACAGTCATGGTGAGCCCACAGAGATGCTGGAGCATTGAATCCAAACTTCTCCTCGTTGATCTTTGGACAATTTTCCGAGACAAAAGATGCATTCAGCGTCTTAGTTTTCAGGTTCGTCAGCGCTTGGCATGAAATCCATTATACAATATTATCCAGTATTCCATAATACCCGACATGCCATCGCGGAAAATGAATCTTTAAAACTAATTGGCAAAACCCTGTCATCTAAAAAATAATCAAAGCACAACAAACTACTATTCTCTTAATGTACATTATGCGTAACATCAATGTTCTTGTAACGTCTTTACTAGTAAGTTAAAATGTTTGAAAACTTATCTACAAAAACTCTTGAAAATCGCAAAACACACTTTGTTCTGTAGCGAGTGGTACGGCAACAACAAGCGGTAAACTCTTACTGCATCGTAACAAGGGAATCTTTCTTGAGTAGTTCATGGTATTACCTTGTGACAACAGCAACTAACAGAGCCAAGAGTTCGGTATTAAATATTTCCCGACTATTCCATAATACCCTCCTCTTCTCTACATCCCCGCATTGTATAAAACAGACGCCGCGCCGTGTCTAATCCCGTATCATAATAGAGCAGCAGATACTGTATCTATCTGATATTGCATCATCAGTAACGAAAACGAAACACACGGATCTTTCAAACCTCATCAAAACCAGACCATTCGGCACATGGGAAATGCAACCCCCTTACTACTCAGCAACGAATAGCGAAACTGCTACTCAAATACCTAAAAACCAAGACTCATTTTCCCCGTCTAACCGCGATCCGGTATCCAGGAAAAAATAACGAAAGATATTAGTACTCGATTACCGGAACTCACTTTAAACCTTCAAAGCTCGCCTGGCAGACTGTATTCGAAGTTCGAAGCTAGTCGATCCAAATGCACTAACGGCGAACTTCGAAAGTAGCAATTCGTTATTTTGAGTCCGAGTGATTATCCGCATCTCAGTAACGAAAACATACGGTTTTCTACAGCTCTAGCAGAAACCTTTGTTTGTTATTCATTTTTCAACTGTTTCCCTTTCAGTACGACGCTTTAATGTAGCATTAAACTCACAATGTCTCACATGAGTCCTAGTGTGACTTCACGGTGACTCCATTTTTAGACGTTGCCGCTGTAGGGCATTCGACATTCAAGCTGACACATTTGTGACTCATTCCCGACCTCACGGTGAGTTCACATTATGTCACGGTGCTATTACATCGAGTCCTAAGGGAAATGCGACTTTCTTGCTCCTTTTTTTATTAATCACGTCACATATTTCGCGAGTACAAATATCAAAACTGTGACTTCTGCATCTTTTTTAATAATTGAGTAAGAGTATTTCTCTTCGGAAAGAGCAAAAACACAGTGTTTGATTTATTGTTTATTTTTCAGTAGCATTTTCAAGAAGTGAAAATATTTTTACGAAGTAAGCGATAATTAAATCTTAATCCGTATTCCTGCCCCAAAAATTTTCATTTTATTCAGTTAAATCGAACTCATTAAGAAAGTCGAAATCGTTATAAAAATGTATGAACTTTATCTTTTTTACATTTGTGTACTTTCATTTTCCGATTCTAAGGACTCTTGGTTTGGGTGATCCCAGCAAATCGGAATCCAGAATCCAAATACATTCAGAAAACGCCATGACAAAGGAAATATTTTCATGTTGTATTTTGCAATGTTTCGGAGTACATTTGTACTGTTCCTAGCTGCAATATCAACAGAATTTCTCAAATTTCCGGATTCCGATTTGTTGCGAGTAATGATCAGATAAAAAACTGCTCATTACAGTTATTTGAAATTTGCATGTCGTAGGCCAAAACCTTCTGGAAAACCTAACAACTAAAGCTTTGATGCAACACCAGATCATTTCAAATTTCGCCATCTCAGTTTTATCTTAAAAACAAAAACTATTAAAAAACTTTGGAGAATGCTACAAATGTTAGAACATATGTGAATTTAAAGATAAAAATTACAAATCCTGTCTGATACAAAATAATTTACTATGATCTATTTCTATATCATATATAATTAGTTAGGATTAAAAATGGCATTTGTGTTAATTTTCCTATCTTTTCTCTATCTTTAAACATTGAAAAGTTTTATGGATGAAAAATTTCATAATTTAAAATATTTTTAATTTTTTACAATAAAACTTATAATAAGAAAGATGTAGGGATAGCGTCAAAGCTTCACGCTTTAAAATTTGTCTATCTAGAACGTTGTGACAAGTTACTACTCCCCCCAAAAATGTACCAAGGACTCCATGTGTTTCCCACGATGCGGAAAGCACACTTGACCAGTGCACGTTCCAAGAGCAAAGGGGGTCCTTTGATTTTGCCGACCGACCCCACACGACGAGTGCGAACGCCCAGGGGGCTTGGAGGAAGATCGGAGGCGAGGCCTTTGGATTTTGCCGACCGACCCCACACGAATGTGGAAACCCTAGGCTGGGCGCTGACAGAGAGCTCAGAGTCGTTTTGGAGACTGTTCGAGGAGGTCGAACAGAGATCCGCTCTCAGAGGGACGAGAGTTCCCGAATTCCAGAGCGGAAGTTGATGCTTGTATTTAAGTCTGCAGAATGCAGTCAATGTTTGTAAATGTGTATTTTAATAATCAACGTTAAACAAAAACCTCAACTCCTGTCTCGAGTCTCTTCAATTTTGTTTGTGTTTCCTGTTTAGCACTTATGGCGAGTCCAAAACGCCACAACGTGTTGCTTAGGTTTAAATTTAATTGTGAAGGAGTAAATATTAACTTTTCTTCGATACACGTGCATATTGTTCTCGTAACGTGCTATTATATAGCTTATAAAGCCTTCCTCATTAAACGGGTTATCTCATGCAAAATAATGTTATCAAATTGAACTGGTAGTTCCTGAGATTACCCCGTTCAAACGAACATTGTCTCTTAATTATACATATAGGTGTTTTTCATTTCATCATATTCCACGTTCTTCTGGTTCTGTTAGACAACATACTTCATTGGAAAAAATATTTTTCTTTCTCGCAAAAGTGTGGTAATATAAATTCGCTTTCTTTAAGCTAAAAACATTGAATTGGAGGCGCAACTATAGCTTTTTTCGTCCATGCCGTGCATATTGTTTTCGTACCCTTGCATAACATAATCTACAATCTTCCTCATGAAACGGGTTATCTTACGTTTTTTTTTGTTTCTGTTTTTTTTTCAAATCGAACTGGTTGTTCCCGAGATTACTCTATTAAACCAAACTCAGTCAGCTTATTATAATAATATAGATTATTTTGTATTTATGCATTTTGTAGTTAATCAGCACACCTAGCAAGTAAAGTATATTAAACCATCCTCTTAAAAACCTTATACGCGAGGCTTTCTATCAGCTCAGCAATTGCATCGCAATGTGATGCATCTCCCAGTTAGAGGTCTGCGCCGCCGCGCCACGCTGCGCTGCCGGGCATTTGTACCACGCCGCCGCCGCCAAGGTCTAGGCCGGCGCGCCGACAAAGAACGCCGATTGCTTGCCGCAGCGTACAATCGGCTTCAAAACTTTTTAAAAAATTTTGCCTAAACTTTCAACTGCTTATTTTTTTTCTGGATACTTCTTACCCTTTTATTGGCCAGTGTTCCCAATTGAGAACATCAAATTAAAAAAAATTTGAGAAATTAAATGTTATCAATATTGACTAGAAAAAATAGCAGATAAAATTGAAAGTTGACTTGATTGTTGAAATGCAAGTTGCATTTCAACTGGGGAACTGGGAAAAAAAATCATAAAAATAGCCATTTTCATAAATTTTTATAGAGCAATCTTGACCCCCCCCCTTCAAGCTTAATTCATATCTTTATTTAAATTTAAAAATAAATCTTTCATTAATTCTTAATATTTCACTTATTATTTAAGCCATTGGTCAACAACCCCCGGGCCACGGACCGGTCCCGGTCCTCAGATGAAATAGTACCGGGCCGCCAAGGAACATTGAATTCTTTGGATTTTATTTACTTTGGTGTATTTTTCACGGGTTTTTGCGACTTTGTCGTGTTTGTGTTTACTTATACCTTTGCAACAGAAGAAATATTGTAATTCTTTTAACATTTCTCTTTTCTTTTTGCTGTCTATTAAAGATTTCAAGAACATAAATTAAAATTGCAGTCATAAAATAGAGAATAAATGTTCTTACCTTAAAACTATTCCAGACAACAACTCTGTCGGTTGAAATGCTACATTTCTTTATATTCATTTTTTGTGTGTGTGTGTGTAACTGTATTTTATTTTAGAGGCATGTTTAAATACAATTAAATTAAAGTTGTTAAATCAAACCAGTCTAAATTAGAAACATTGAACGCCCTCGCCCTCCCACCCTCAGCGGGCTGCTGTAAAATTATCAAAAGGAGTGCACAGATTTAAGCTACCCATCACTACATCACAGCTGCCAACCGTTCCGATTTTACAGGATCATTTTCCACCCCTATTTATGAACAATTTTATTTTACATTAAAAATGTGGACTTGATTTAAGATGCAACTGCCACCGAAAGAGTGGTAGGCAAGGGCTGAAAGGGAGATATGAAGTGATAAACAGGATCATTTTCCACCGCTATTTATGAACAATTTTATTTTACATTAAAAATGTGGACTTGATTTAAGATGCAACTGCCACCGAAAGAGTAGTAGGCAAGGACTGAAAGGGAGATATGAAGAGATAACTGAATTGCAGATGATGTAAAATAATATATTTTAAAACAAGAACTCTTCACAAATACTGGTGTTGGAATGTAAAATTGACAAAAATTTCGTATAGTAACACATGCATATAATACCACATTTAAAATGAAAAACCAAATCTACTAAATTTAGAACTCATGATAAAGGCACATGAAAAACTGAACATGATGATTTCTTTTTAAATAAAATATATTGGAACTGTTAATGTCCATATTTTTACGGTAAGAGTATAAAATAATCAGCTGTTAATTTATAATGAGTTTTAGCTAAATTTAGTAGCTTTGTTTTCTCGTTTAAAATTTATAAAGACTTAAAAACAAAGTTCTGCAACTAAATCCTTTGACCTTTTTAAGTGGAGAAATTATTTTATGTATGTATATATATATTTCATTTAAAAAAAAGGGTGGAGAGCGCTTGAATTGAAAACAAACTATTTTTAAAATAGAGTGATTAGTTGTTTTAGATTTTTTAAAAACGATCTAGAGAAGGAAAACATATGAAACATCCATAAATGGTATTTATCCACAGTGTGTTATAATACATTTTTTATCAATTTTACATTCTAACACCAGTAACTCTTAAGAGTTCTTATTAAATATATTAATTTAAATTATCCACCTAACCGGGAAGGTGCGCAACGTAAGTAGCACCACCTATCGTTTAACCTCTCATTGCATTATTCCATAGATGACAGGCAAGAAGGCGATCGTAACCAACACCGCCTAGATACTGAAAGCCTGACAACTGAAATTTTGACGTCATCACAGTTTTACTTTCATAAAGTAAAACTATTTAAAATTTCTGGTGAATGCTACAAATATTAGAAAATACCTTAAATAAAAAATTAAAATACCTTTCTCATACAAAATTATTCATTCCCATCTATTTCCTTATCATACTATCTAATTAGTCATGATTAAAAACTGCAATTTGTCATACAATTATATTTTTTATCTCAAATTATTGTTATTTATGAGTAAATTCACCAGAAACTTTCTATAGTTTTATTTTGTGAAAATGAAACATTTAAATGTAGGCCGAATGATGACGTCCAGGCTTGGTGACGTAAGAGTTGTTAGGCTTTCATTATCTAGGAGGTGTTGTGGTAACACAAAAAATTCAGATGCCCCTAGGACAGCCAAGAAAAAACAACTATTCCCATTTTTATTCCTTAGCTTGAAAATGCAGTTTCTTATTCCTATTTTAATTCTGAACTTATTTTTATTTTCATTTCCGAATAGTAATGGCAATTTTATGAATAAACCTTTGTCAACACATTTTCATTGTAACGGTCGCATGTTCTTAAAAAATTGTGTAGCGAAGATTTTATAGGAAAAAAACTTCATTTGCAGGCAACCAAAATAATTTCAGTGATTGCCCAACGGACAACCGAAAAAAATCACAGGAGTCTATCCCTGGTGGTGAGAAATGTTCCGATAAAAACGGAACGTTTGGCAGCTATGCTAATTCCGTTTTTGAAACCAATGTAAAAGTTTGTCCCCCCATTTAAATGACTAATATCCTCTAATTAACGCACTAGAAGGCAAAATATGCAGAAAACGAATTCAAAATATGGCTGGATCTGAATTCGGTCTGTAAAAGGTTAACACTAGTAAGTAGTACACTCATCACACTAGATACCATTTAAATTTTTTTGAATCAATTGGCGTAATTTGATTGCTTAAAAAACCGCTTAAAAGCAAAGTTATCAATTGTACACTAACAGCTAAATGTATCGTGAATGTGCTATAAGAGCAATATAAGCCCATGCGAGTTTGATAAAATCTATTGTTCCTTTTGCAGTAGAAATGTTTTAAAAGTGCACCGAAACGACAGGCTCATACTCTGGAGCCCAACCACTGGCCGAGCGCATAGTCCTCTGAAATGTGAGACGGAAGGAGCCTGGTTGAAACCCAAGTCGCATCCGCCGACCAAACCGTTCGGACTTTTCCGTCGTTTCCTCCGAAATGCTTGTTAGGACCCCTTAGAAAGACCCCCACGGAGAACACTCCACACCTCGTTCTAGAGCCCACATGTAGCTAATTGGCCGTAATCCCACAGCATCAGAAACTCATACTCAAGACTTGTTTTCTTATCGTCTTAATATAGTCTTCTTATAGTCTTAAAAAATCTTTTAACGTCAGTCAATACATAGGTGTGCATGTGTTCGTACGCATACATCCATTTTCTTTATGATCTTTTTCAATAATTTTTTCATGCCGCGGCGCGCCGCCGCCGCCGTGTTTCTGAGGTCGTTACGCCGCCGCCGCGAATTTTTGTGCGGCGCAGACCTCTACTCCCAGTCTGCAGAGTTTGATATGTTGTTTAACCCATACCGCCGATAACGGAGAACGGCGGCGTTCATGAGAGGTTACCTAAATGGGAATATTACACGCAGAATTACCTTTTCTCAATGTTTTAAAACCGAAAGCTACTACAACTTTCTGGTTGTTTTCATCAAAATGATTTTTACAATGTTTTCTAAACAGTACTTTCTCTTAAATATTTTTTTAAACGGTACGCCGCCATAACTTTTAACTTCGAGATTTTACGATGATGTAAGACAGAAATTACTGTTTCAGAAAATTGGTTAATTATATTCCGAAGCAGTTTGCAACTCTGACGTTCCGCTTTGCAACTGTATAGCAATTGCTTTGTCATCGAGTATCATTTCTTCGTCATGGTAAGACTAAAATCCAGCAGAGTCTCATACAGTCCTGTTCAACCCTCACCGGCCCTCGAAGAGATCGGCATGTTCATTGTATGCAACATAGCGAGAGCTACAGGAGAACTTACAGTTATAATGTACTCAATGCTTAAAAACCAAAAAAACACTATAACTTTCCGGTGGTTTTATTTAAAATGCTTTTAACAAAATATGAATAATACAAACCTTTAAGTAAGTAGTTTGTGTAAAATTCGCATATTCAGGCAAGATGCAATTGCAGGCCCATTACGCTTCTGCAAAAGTGTTCTTTCAATTTAAAATTCAGTTACAGTATAATTTGGAAAAAAGGCTACTCTTCTACAAGAAATACTGTTTTCTCTAAATTTGTCAAACAATTTATATTTGCGTTTTGTTGCATGAATTTCGGTTAACTAGAACGCGAGATGGGGAATTTTGGGTATCCCCATTGTTTAACATTAGGTTTCTTGAATTTCTAGAGAAATATTACACTATCTATTAGTTAACTTTAGTTTCGGTAACTCATTTTTAGCGCAAAATTTGGATATACTTTACCAAAAAGACTCGAGGCGTGGCGACATTTCGCCTGTAATGTTTGCTTCCCTGCATCAGTTTTACACAATAGCCTGGAATTAATCAATTGCATTTCTGTTACCCAATCAAATCTTGCGGATCATTGAGATTTCTCTGGAGATGGAATCACTGGAATGTTCGTGCAACGTCGACGTAAGGTATAAAAGATCAGGATTGCACTTTGTTACATGAATTTCGGTTAACTAAACCGATTTGGGGGATTTTGGGTGGAATTTTGGGTGTCCCCATTGTTTAACATTAGGTTTTCTCGAATTTCTAGTGAAATATTGCGCTATCGCTTAGCTAACTTTAGTTTTAAGGACTCACTTTTAGCCTGAAATTTGGATATACTTCACCAAAAAAACACGAGGCGTGGCAACATTTGGCCTGTAATATTTGCTTCCCTGCATCACTTTTACACAATAACCTAGAATTAACTGCATTTCTATTATCCAATAAAAGTTTGCGGATTATTGTGATTTCTCTGGAGATGGAATCTCTGAAGTGTTCGTGCAACTTCGGCGTAAGATATAAAAAATCAGGGTCGCTCCAGAGTCGCTCACAACCCCCCCCCCCAAATAAAATTTTTGGCCTTAAAAAATGTATTCTTCACTCCCTTATCACACACACGTATACATGTATGTGAGTTGCAACATTCGCAACCCGCCCCATGAAAAATTTCTTGCTACGCCACTGGGTAAGACATAACAGTGCAGTTATAATACAGCATATGGTAGGGAAAAAAGGGGGGAGGATGGGGCCTGTAACTGATCCTGCGTCCAGGGCCCGTAATCGAATGTAGGGACCATGCGGAGAGAAATCACTTCATCCCAAACAACTAGGGATGGATGGCTGAAAAAAAAAAGACTGTTCCTTCTTGCATAACTGTAAATCTGTCAAATCTCGCATCCTTCCCGGCGTAACACACATGCAATGATGATAAATTAACTGAAGTTACACTCTACTGCCAAAGGGTCTTGCGTACAGATGGACTCCTCCCTCCCAAGTATTTAAAGGCCCATTGCCAGAAGCAACGATTTTCCCAAAAACGGAACGGGAATATTTGACACAGTACCTTGGCCCACAAAATACCGAAAAGGTGAAAGCAAAATAAAACACAAATAACAATTAGCTTGGCAGAAGTTGTATCATTTTATAACTTTTTTAGAATTTCCCTTCAGATTCTAATAAACTAGAATTTTTGAAACTCAACATCGCTATATTGCTTACTGTTCCTCTATAATTTTAGAGACGTAAACATACCCTCGTCTGTGACCAGAGACCAATCAAGGACAATGGAGAAGCGAATGAAAATTGGATCCCCCACAACCCCTCCTCTTTCCAGGAAAAGAATTTGATTCTCATATTCTGAAAATTTTAAGTATATGTTTTATTTTCTGATGCTATTGATAAACATTAGTTTATACAAGTTTAAATTTGATTTTTTTTCTTTGTTTATAATTCACAATTCAAAAATAATGTAATGTTCGTAAACTTTTTCTCTTTTGTAAGTTTATTGTAGAACAATTTGAAAAAAAAAAAAAAGAGGCAGAATTTAAGATTTTGGGGTCCCTAAAATATGTGGTCGATTGGCACCGGCCCCGTTTATCCTGCCGTTATTACTGGCTGTGATTGGTTTACAAGACGTGTGTGCTTGGGGCAAAATTAACGAACACGGTGCGCTTAATTCTTTCAAGGTGGCCAGGGCCTTACAACCTGGATTAATTGTGTATTTTGTATATGCTTTTTAATAAAAGTACAAAGTTTCCTTTTACCATCTTAAACTAAATTTTTTGGAATCACTCATTGAAGTTTCTGATGCAAGAAAGTAAATTTCTTGGCATTTAAAAAAATTTAAGATTAATGAAGAATGCCTAGCATTTGAAATATACGGGAGATTCAATAAATAGCGATCCATGGGCACACCGGAGACAGCAGCAGTAGCATTTACGACTCCAGATCATTATTTATTAAATGCGCTTTTTAATTTAATGTTCACCAATATAATGTCTACTGAGGAAAAAGTACGCAATAAAAGGGAAGGAGGAGAGCTGAGTTGATCACCTATGCGGCGTACAGTCAGTAATTAAAATACAAGTAAGAGAGTTTTTAATTTTTTTCCCCTTGATATCATATTGTATTTGAATAATGATATAAAATTAACATTTTCACGTGATATCGTATTCTACTGCAGACCGAGTTTGGTAGATGGTTGCGATATATCCCGAATAAAAGCCGAGAAATAAAGCTAATATTTACTAGCAGTGCTAGTAGTAACTTACATAAGACATGACAGAAAAGAGTCCCCGCCCTTCTGGTTCGCCTGAAGCCCTTCACGCCCCTCGGGCCGACCCTGCACTACGAAAATAAATGATTCATCCTTATTTTGTATGGGTTTGCTACCTCTCTTTATGATTTCTACTTTTATAGTATCAGGTACCGGTAATGGCCAATAGCCTATATCCGTATGTAATGAAGAATACATATTTATACGTTTCCCCCAAAAAAAACATTTCCGAGAACCCTTCGTCTCTTCAGAAATCTTGAATAGATGTTTTTATACTTATCGTAGTATCGTACCAATGCACGTTTACCTTAGATTTGTGTAAGTACGCATTTTCCTAGCAATCTCTTCTAGCAGTGAAGGTATCGATGTTTTAGTAGAAACTTGAAAAAGAAAACAAAACTGAAAAGCAGAAAGGGAAAATACATGGTGCTTTACTCAACTTTACTCAATCTTTTTTTAACAAATGTACGTAAACTACACACCCTCTTTTCCTTGGTACCCGGAGCGGACCGCCTCCCTCACCTCACCCCCCCCCCTTGGCACGCCACTGGTAGACGGCTGAAGTATAAAGGTCCCGGGTTCGGGCCCCATCTCTTGGCTGTCGATCTAACAGTCTGCAGCATTTTTCAGTTTCCTCTACATGTAGCGTTCATACGCGTTAGAATCATTTAGAAAGTCCTCTGACAAAGGCAAAACATCCTTTTAAAAGCCTTACACGTTGCACTTTCTATCAGCACAGCAACTGCAGCGTCGACAGCGTTAGACATTTCATAGATTGCATAGTCTGAGAACTTACTACACTGACGGAAAAAAAAATCCCAACACCATGAAAAAATTATTGTACAGTAATGAAATTTGGACAATGCATTTGTTTAGTTAATGTGTTTAATTGATTAAATTTTCACAATCACAGGTTAATTTAAGCTCAAGAAAATGCATTCCAAGTGCGAAATTCTGCTACATTAATAGCCCGTGCAACCTCCAGAATTTTGAAAGCAAGTTTACAAACGTGCATGTATTGTGTCATACAGGTGCCGAATGTCACTTGGTGGTATGTAGTTCCATGCTTTTTGTACTTGTGCTGTCAATACTGCGACGGTCAGTGCTGGCTGTGGATGATGCTGGAGCTGTCGTCCAATGATATCCCATACTTGATGGTGATCTCGCAGGCCAAGGTAACATTTCAACACTCTGTAGAGCACGGTGCGTAACAACAGCGGTATGAGGGCGAGCGTTATCCCGTTGGAAAACACCCCCTTCAATTCTGTTCATGAATGGCATCACTACAGGCTTAATTACCAGACTGACGTTCAAATTTGCAGTCAGTGTGTTTCGGATAACCACGAGAATGCTCCTGCTGTCATACGAAATTGCTCCCCAGACAATGACTCCAGGTGTAGGTCCAGAGTGTCTAGGCCGCAGACAGTTTGGCTGCAGGCGTTCCCCTCGCCTCCTTCTGACCAACACAGGACCATCACTAGCACCAAGGCAGAACCTGCTTTCATCAGAAAACTCAACAGATCCCCACTCCATCCTACAATGATCTCTGGCTTGACACCATTGGTGTCGTAAACGACAATGGCCGCTACTGAGCGTCTGTCTCGGAGATGTCCTTCAAGTAACCGATTTCTAACTGTTTATTTTGTCACTGTGGTACCAACTGCAGCTCGAATTTCTGCCGCAGATGCAGTACGATACGCCACAGCTATACGCCGAACTGCTGTACGTCTTCTCTCTCAGTAGTGCCATGTGGCCACCCGGAACCCGGTCTTCGTGAGGCAGAACCATCCCTTGACCACCGCACCCAAGAATCATGCACAGTGCATACATTCACGCCAAGTCTTTCAGCAATATCGCGGAAAGAAAATCCACCTTCTCTTAGCCCTATTACAAGACCACCTTGTTCCAACTCAGGGAAATGTTCATAACGGCATTTTTGGCTAATATCAACTAAATACGTCAAATTTCAAAGCTTAATAACGTTCACGAACGTCACAGCACGCATTTAAAGCAAACCTGATTTGCGTGTTCTGAGTGGTGCTTAGCGCCACACTAATGCGCGAAGCACGAAATTTCATTCGATGCCATTTTTCAGATGTATAAACACCCCTATTAATTTCGTTTATGTAAGAGAAGTCTTTCTTCGTGTCGGGATTTTTTTTTTCTTCAGTGCATTTATCCCGTGCCACCGTTCCAAGAGAGTGGCATCGTTCGCGACAGATAATCAAAGCATTTTTGGAATGTGCAGCTGAACCGAACCGAACCGAAGTGAGTTTTTAAGGGACTACCGTAGCAGTAGGCTATAACGTCCAGTGTGTATTTATGAGTGTGTTTTGGAATCTTGTCGTAAGAACCCCTATCTGACCGGGGAGTCTGGTGGAAACACCATTTGTTTTGAAGTTGTAGAATACTCATCATATCTTTTCTATAAACATTAGACATTGCATTTTAAATTTGTAGTTTAATTTTTGCTCCATTTGTTTTGAGGTTGTACAACATTCATGTTGTTTTTTCTATAAACATTGTACTATTTCGAAGTATAATTATGAAAAAATACTAAAAAAAATGCACATTGCCGTTCAACCTGAATGTATCCGAACGATAATTTACCTGTAGATAGACAAGTATTTCGTTATTACTGCAACGTCTCACGGGCACGTATAACATCGTGCCTATGCTTTTACCACTTTAGCTATAGTTCGAGATGTAGAAACTAGTGCTGTAAAAGTAACGAAAATATTAATACCTGTATGTATTCGTTTCTCTAAACTCACTACCTGTTACTAAGTATTCGTTACTCGTTACTTTCATTACTAGTTCCAATGCGAGAAACAAGTTTTATTGCCAGGCGCGTATATGGAGGGGAGGGGGGACTGCAGCCCTCTTTCCCAAAATCTGACCCTTCACTTACCCTACAAGGTGATATTTATTTAAATCTGATACCTAGTTAGCAATTCGATACACACACACACCCCTCCTGAATTAAAATCCTGGCTACGCCACTGGACATAGCATTGCGTTCGATTACGTATGTTTAAAATACTACATGCAATTAGATTTTTTGGTTTAAAAACAAATAAAAATATCATACATGATTTTTTGACTTTAAAGCGTACGAGCTGTATTTAGAGCTTATTTTTTCAGATTAATAGATGTTTTTATGCAAATGTATTGTTTTATACCATGTTAAATTATCCGAATAACTCAGTCAGCGCCCATAGAAATCTTCAAAAAACATGCTGCCCCCCTCCATAGTCTACCTCCCCTTTCTTTTATTCTGAACGCTGGTTTAACCTGTTCATTCACATCATAAATATATAACGGAAAGCTTGTGCCTAGTATTACTTCTGAGCGTGGATTCTTGAAAGATGGGGGTCAAGTCGTCCCTCCCTCCAACTTAGACGTCAACATCTTAAAAACATACTGGACTTTTTTGAATTATTTTAATACCATTGGCGTACGCAGGGTTGGACATAGAAATCCCGGGTCCCTCTAGAAATTTTTGTTTAAAACGAAACGATAACTTTTAAAAAAAAATGTGTGTTTAAGTTTACACGAATAATATTTTTTTTTTTAATTTCCAAATAATATTTTAAATAATAAAAATTTGTGAATTCGTTTACTTTATAAAAGTATTTTTAAGGGGTATTTAACCCGTAAGCAGGCACGCCTACTTTTGTAACTTAAGCACTCGCGTGGAGTAAATCTTACCCCATTTTGTCTTCTTTATGTTTTTCACTAAAAACATTTGAAAAACAAATTTGTGGACTTATAACATAAAATACATCAGTTCACGGTAGGAAATCGTGATTTTCGTATTTATTTAGAAATTTTCTAGCAGTTCCTTTAATATCATGGTTTTTGAGAAGAAAATTTCACAGGATATGCTTTATACATGACAACACTAATTACTTTATTAATATGATATTAATTCCATCTAATAGCCTTGTGTCAATTCATACCAGTAGTGTAACATCCATTTATATTTAATTTACATTTAGTTTATATTTAGTTTTCGTTAACAACGTAATGAAACGTTGTTAGTCGCGCGGGAGTATTTAATCCCACAGTGGAATTTTCTTCCCTTCCAGATAACAAAGAAACGACATTATTTCACCCACCTCAACTAGACCTTGACATTGAAAGGTAGAAGTCGGGTCAAAATTGTTCTCAGAAAATTTCTCACATTTTACGAAGATAAAATGTCGCTGGGGTGAGATTTACCCCAACGCGCGTGCTTGCGGGTTAAATAACTTGCTATTTATAACTCATATTTCGGTTCCAGCTTAAGCATTTAAAAAAAAAAAAATTCTCAATCCTTCGGGACTGACCGGAAAAATAATCCTGATTAAAGCACTATATAGTACTAAAATGTCAGCAAGCACGAGCACCCCCTTAATAACGTGCTTCCATTCTTATAGATATTGCTCTACAATTGCAAGAACACACCCTTTCTCCCCCTAAGCCCCCCCCCCAAATATCTGATATTGGCACCCACGCATAACATACTATATACCGTATATCCCCGCATTGTATAAAACAGACGCCATGTCTAATCCCGTATCATTATAGAGCAGCAGATACTGTATCTATCTCATATTGCGTCATCAGTAACGAAAATGAAACACACGGATCTTTCAAACCTCATCAAAACAAGATAATCCGGCACATGCGAAATGCAACCCCCTTACTAGTCAGCAACCAATAGCGAAACTGCTACTCAAATACCTCAAACACCAAGACTCCTTTTCCTCTTCAAACCGCGATCCGGTGTCCAGGAACAAATAACGAAAGATATTAGTACTTGATTACCGGAACTCATTTTCAACCTTCAAAGCTCGCCTGGCAGTCTGTATTCGAAGTTCGAAGCTAGTCGATCCGAATTCAGTAACGGCGCATATTCGAAAGTAGCAATTCGTTACTTCGAGTCTGAGTGATTATCCGCATCTCAGTAAAGAATACATACGGTTTTCTACAGCTCTAGTAGAACTGTTCAACTGTTTCCCTTCCAGGACGACGCTTTAATGTCGCATTAAACTCACAATGTCTCACATAAGTCCTAGTGTGACTTCACGGTGACTGCATTTTGAGACGTTGCCGCAATAGGGCATTTGACATTCAAGGTGACAATTTTGTCACTCATTCCCGACCTCACGGTGACTTCACATTATGTCACGGTGATATTACATCGAGTCCTAAGGGAAATGCAACTTTCTTGCTCCTTTTTTTATTAATCACGTCACATATTTCGCGAGTACAAATATTAAAACTATGACTTCTGCATCTTTTTTAATAATTCAGTAAGAGTATTTCTCTTCAGAAAGAGCAAAAACACGGTGTTTGATTTATTGTTTATTTTTCAGTAGCATTTTCAAGAAGTGAAACTATTTTTACGAAGTAAGCGATAATTAAATCTTACTCTGCATTCATGACACAAAAATTTTCATTTTATTCAGATAAATCGAATTCATTAAGAAATTCGAAATCATTATAAAAATGTATGAACTCTATCTTTTTTACATTTGTGTACTTTCATTTTCCGATTCTAAGCACTCTTGGTGTGGGTGATCCTAGAATATCGGAATCCAGAATCCGAATAACTTCCGAAAACGCCATGACAAAGGAATTATTTTCACGTTGTATTTTGCAATGTTTTGGAGTGCATTTGTTCTGTTCCTAGCTGCAATATCAACAGAACAGAATTTCTCATATTCCCGGAGTCCGATTTGTTGCGAATAATGATCAGATAAAAAACTGCTCATTACAGTTATTTGAAATTTGCATGTCGTAGGCCAAAACCTTCTGGAAAACCTAACAACTAAAGCTTTGATGCAACACCAGATCTTTTCAAATTTCGCCACCACAGTTTTATCTTCAAAAAGAAAAACTATTAAAAAACTTTGGAGAATGCTACAAACGTTAGAAAATATCTGAAGTTAAAGATAAAAATTACAATTCCTGTCTGATACAAAATAATTTATTATGATTTATTTCTATGTCATATATGATTAGTTATGATTAAAAATGGCATTTGTCGCAAAGTTAATTTTTCTATCTTTAAACATTGAAAGGTTTTTATGAATGAAGAAATTCATAATTTAAAATATTTTTAATTTTTGACAATAAAACTGCCAATGAGAAAGGTGTAAGGACAGCTTCAAAGCTTCGCGCTTTAAAATTTGCCTATCTAGAACGTGTCCCTTAGGTTGAAAGTTAATTGTGAAGGAGTAAATATTAACTTTTCTTCGATACACGTGCATATTGTACTCGTAACGTGCTATATTATATAGCTTATAAAGCCTTCCTCAATAAACGGGTTATCTCATGCAAAAAAATCTTATCAAATTGAAGTGGTAGTTCCTGAGATTACCCGTTCAAACGAACATTGTCTCTTAATTATACATGTAGGTGTACACATACATATACATAAAGATTTTTCATTTCATCAAATTCCACGTTCTTCTGGTTCTGTTAGACGTCATACTTCATTGGAAAAAATCTTTTTCTTTCTCGCAAAAGTGTGGTAATAAAAATTCGCTTGCTTTAAGCTAAAAACATTAAATTGGAGGCGCAACTATAGCTTTTTTCTTCCATGCCGTGCATATTATTTTCGTACCCTTGCATAACACGAGCTACAATCTTCCTCATCAAACGGGCTATCTTACGTTTTTTTGTTTTTGTTTTTTTCAAATCGAACTGGTTGTTCCTGAGATTAATCCATTAAACCAAACTCAGTCAGCTTATTATAATAATATAGATTATTTTGTATTTATGCATTTTGTAGTTAATCAGCACACCGAGCAAGTACCATATAGTAAAGCAACCTCTTAAAAACCTTATACGCGAGGCTTTCTATCAGCTCAGCAATTACAGCGCAATGTGATACATCTCACAGCCTAACCCATACCGCCGTTAACGGAGAACGGCGGCGTTCTTGAGAAGCTTGAACGTCTCAGGCAGCCCACGCAGAATTAATTTTTCTCAATGTTTTAAAACCGAAAGCTACTATACCTTTCTGGTTGTTTTCATTAAAATGATTTTTACAATTTTTTCTAAACAGTACTTTCTTTTAAATATTTTTTTAAACGGTACGCCGCCCACACTTTTAACTTCGAGATTTTGCGATAATGTAAGACAGACATTACTGCTTCAGAAAATTGGTTAATTATATTCCGAAGCAGTTTGCGACTCAGACGTTCCGCTTTTTAACTGTATAGCAATTGCTTTGTCATCGCGGATCATTCCCTCGTCACGGTAGGACCAAGATCCGGCAGTCTGATACAGTCCTGTTTAACCCTCACCGGCCCTCGAAGAGGTCGGCACGTTCACTGTATGCAACGTAGCAAGAGCTACATGAGAACATTCAGTTAAAATGTACTCAATGATAAAAACCAAGAGATACTATAACTTTCCGGTGGTTTTATTTAAAATGCTTTTAACAAAATATGAATAATACATACCTTTAAGTACGTAGTTTGTGTAAAATTCGCATATTCAGGCAAGATGTAGCGCCCTTCTGAACTTTGTATACCAAAATGCTACACTTTAACACCAAAGATTATTCCCATTATGCTTCTGCAAAAGTGTTCTTTCAATTTAAAATTCAGTTACAGTATAATTTGGAAAAAAGGCTACTCTTCTATACAAGAAATACTTTTTCTCTAAATTTGTCAAACAATCAATATTTACGTTTTGCTGCATGAATTTCGGTTAACTAGAACGCGAGATGGGGAATTTTTAGTATCCTCATTGTTTAACATTAGGTTTTCTCGAATTTCTAGAAAAACATTACGCTATAGCTTAGCTAACTTCAGTTTCGGAAACTCATTTTTAACGCGAAATTTGGATATACTTTACTAAAAAGACTCGAGGCGTGGCGACATTTGGCCTGTAATGTTTGCTTCCCTGCATCAGTTTTACGCAATAGCCTGGAATTAATCAATTGCATTTCTGTTACCCAATCAAAGCTTGCGGATCATTGAGATTTCTCTGGAGATGGAATCTCTGGAATGTTCGTGCAACGTCGACGTAAGGTATAAAAGATCAGGATCGCTCTAGAGTTCAGTTACTGGAACTTCCAGATACACTGGACTTTTAATCTACGATCTCGAAAAATAAGCAGAATTTTCTGTAACACAAGTGTCAGAAACGGGATTATAACGAAAGACTAATTTTCCAGTACATGGTTTGAATTGAATTTAAAGGACTGTTGAAGCAAATGAAGACCAATTTTGAGCAGAAGATTAAAGCAGGACAAGAAGCGATGAAAACCGAGATGAAATCTGAGATGAATTAGAATTGAGGTGAAACTGATACTTATCTTTTAATGGAGAGGGGAGGAGGAAGTTATGGAAGCTGTGACAAGCACCTTTCCTACAACTAAAACGATCCATTTTTATAAAATGTAAACAATTATGAACTTTTTCTTTCCAGCTGGCGGGTATTTTTGGCTACTAGACTTTTTGCCATCACTAAGGCCAGAACCACTGGCCATTTTATTTTGGGAGCACCCGACGGGCGGACAGAAATACCCCCTATGAAAGGACGGACAGGTTAAAATCCATGCCCAAGCCGGTTTTCTTCTCGAACCTTGTACCCGAGTCGTGATAGAATGGTTCGTAAGCCACTTCACCACCTGGGCGGCAACTTTTAAAATGAAATAAGAGATACCTTGTAGTATTAAGTTCATGCTATTGAGTGATTTCGTGCTCCTGTAACAGGCTTGTATCACTAAACGGGTGATAGCTAACGTCGATTAGCGGGGTAAGCTCAATTTTTACAGGAAATAAATAAATTAAATAATTAAAAACCAAACTACGTAATCAGCTTTATGGTCCCGTTTCAATGTTCTCAAAAAGACCTTTAATTTTATTTTATCTAAGAATCCAAACCAAAAAGTCAACTAATATGTTTATTATGCCACGTGTACATTTTACTGTTGTTACGTTCGAGCTTAAAAGGGCCTGGCTGAAGAGTGGATATAGGAGGATCATCGACTAACGGTGGACGGGCGAAATAGCATCAGTCTCTCAAAGAAAATGCTCATCCCTCTTTCAATGATTAGCTAAATAAGCGTCCTCTGGCGATGCATATCGACGAATCATGCGGCAATCTACTATTAGCCAGAGTTGCCAACTGCTCCGGAATATAATGAACCACATTTTTAAAACAGAAATGTTTGGCTTAAATAATCGCAAAATTTCGCAGTTAAACGTATGGGCTGATTACCATTTCGACAACATGTTTGCTGCGTACGAAATGTTGATGCTTATATTCCGGAGCAGTTGGCAGTTCTGTAGTAACGCATGCATGTACAGTATAATGATTTCGACTCTTTGAGCCATCTTGCAGGAAAATTTCGTTTATCTCTTTTAGACTATGTCGAAATGGTAGTCAGCCCATGCGTTTGAGCTCAAAATTTTGCTATAACTTAAGCCAAAAATTACTGTTCAAAAAATGGTTAATTATATTCTGGAGCAGTTGACAACTCTGAACAAAAATAAAACATTAATTTTGTGCAGTTATTAGAGGTAGATAGTTTTCTCATAATACATGCTGTTCCTTCTTTCGATAAGAAACATTATTTTAAAAATCATCGTGATAATAGTGATGAGTATTGAAAAAAGTATTACATGAAGAAAATTAAAAAAATATTATTTTGTTAAATAGGTTTAAAACTAGGCTATTGTTATTTTGGTAAGAAAGATATAAATTAACATTTTGAGTTAGAGAAAGTTTGGAAAACATGAAATTTAGAACTCATTATAAGTAAAAATCGAAATTCTTAAACACATAAAAATATTGTGCAGATGGATTGTGTTTAAGATCTATCGTTATATAATATTTATACTTAAAAAGGGCTTTTTGCGCATTTTCCAAGTGAGCTCCAAGAAACGATTATTTTGTTTTTCTTCCATGTTGTTAATTTCTTTGAAAACTGAAGAGGTAATTTGATTATTCATACACAAAGTTCATTTTTATCTGTTCCATTACATCCACACATACCTCAGCTAATATTCATGAAAGCAAAGTATTTTTTAATTTAATCTTTTACGTGAAAGTATAAGGTATTGACACTAAAGAAAACTTTAAAAATGTTGTTTGAAAATCCGCACCAGAATAAAATTATTGGCAGAGCGAGCAACTTTTCAGAAATATGTATAACATTGTAAAAGCCAGAATCCTCTAAATTCTAAGCCGATAATGATTATCCACAAAGCCGATTAGTCATATTCTGAATCAATTAGCAGCTCTTTTATTGGTTCATTTCGAAATGATTCTGAATTACCATTTCCACTAACTTGTATAAAAATATTTTGCATTAGATTCAGAATAATTTTGAGCAGTAGAATGTTTCTCTATTTTTTATACTATGAGAAAGAAATAATTTTAATATAGATAACGATTTAGTTGAGCTCAACTATCGATTAATAAATCTGCATACAGTCTGAATTATTAATAGAGTAAAAAATGCCATTAAATCACTCCATCAAATTCATGCAATGAAACTCAATTTCCCATGCTTAATAGTGAGCGTTTGGACTGGATATTTATTTAATTAATTCAAAGTTAATGCATCTGGAAGATCGAAGATTTATTTATTAATTCATTTTTATGCTATTTTATTTTATTTTTTGACTTCTAACATGAAACTAACTAACAATTATTTGTTATTTTGTTATAAAAAGTGTTTTTTCGCTTTTTTAAATCCGAAATAATTTTATCTTGCATGTTAAGCATCACTTTTCTGGTTTTATGATTATTAATCGAGTTCCCTTGAAAATTTCATGCCAAAAATACCTATATTATCGAATGGATACATTAATCAAGCATATGCAAGATAGTCTTAAACTGTTGTCGTAAACAATATGTATGTATATACAATGTATTTCATACTTACATATCGTAATCATTTTTAGCTAAGGATGACAAAATAGCAGCCTCTACTATTAGCAGCATCTGAAGTAAAACATGATACAGGTTGGTGACTGCAGATTTTACTGAACTTGACCCGCCTCTGTTTTTTGCTAAATAATGCCAGAGTTCGGACAGTAACCATGTTTTACCAGGTATCTATAAAGAAAAAATACGAAATTATTTTTTTATTTAAATAAATGCACTTAAATTATTTTCAACCATTCATCAGATTTCATTCAGATCAGAGAAGGTGACTGTATAAAAGCAAACTGTCAGAACATACAAGAAAGGGAGAAAACGATTTTTGCTCAACGTGCGGATGAACATAGACTTCGAAGATCTCAGTTTCATCAAAAAAATCTTTTGTGGTACTTAGTGTAAAGCTTCACTACACGATGGGATTTAATTTTTATATGACACGTGAATCGTGTTTAATTGAATATCCGACTCATTAATCTTTGATCCTGATTGTACTTCAAAGAATTTAAAGACTCTGAAGCGTAAAATTTTCAGAAAGCTCTGCAAGATTTCTTTTATTTTACAAAACACGACTATAGAGTCAGAAAAATAGAGTTAGTTCAAAAAGTATACCTTAGTTCGACAGTACCTTTAGATTGCAACGACATGAATGAATCTTCCGAAAGTATGACTTACGATTGAATGACGATGTGGACATAAGACTAAATTACTGCGCTCGTTTTACCTGTGACAAATAAATATTTGTTTGCTGAGCGGCTCTTGAAATCAGAGGAAGAACAAAAAATGCATAGCTGCCAAATGATCCGGTATGTAACTAATCACTTTTTCTAAACAGTATATTTTTATAAACATTTTTTTAAAGTATCAATCAGCTCTTCGTTTAACGCAAAAATTTTACTATATTCTAAGCCGAAAAATCCAGTTTTTAAAAATGGGATACTTATATTCCGGAGCAGTTGGCAGCTATGAGAATGCTCCATGAATTAATGTATTTAGTTTGGTATTCCATCGCCACCGTGACTTCAGAAGGATTATTTAAGCAGGATAAATTTCCGCGAGTTCAAGATCAAATCTTTAAAAAATTTCCTACATGTATTCTAATACATTTCCACTTATCGCGATTTTTTACAGCAACAGATGGATATTACAGGTGGGGGGATATCATTTGCCCTCCTTCTGAATTATCTTAACGCAAGATGGTTTTAAAATCTGAAAATAAGCTCCTAGCAAAAAAAAAAAAAAACGCATTTAACACTACAAGGCACCTGGCACCATATGTGGAACAACCACTTTAATTATTCCTCTACGTCTATAAAACATACTAGTATAGACATCTGTCGGTTTTTAAGAGTATTTATACATAGATAGCAACGATATAATTCAGGCTGTTGCATGTAGATGTACTTACTGTTCACAATATTGCCAAAACTGATTGAAATTTAAACAGTAGTCTTTTGAATGTGGTTTTGTTTATTTTAGAAAATTAACAAAAAATAGTTAACAAAGAGTTTTGACAGGGAAAAAATAACTGTGTGTTAGAGTTCGTCCTATCAAATGATTTGAATACTAAAATTTCAAAATAAAACCCTAAAAGGTATAGCTAAGACCCAGTGTACCGCATACAAAACTGAAATAAAAAAGCGATTTTCTAGTAAAATGTTAGGTTATTATTTTTTAAACTATTTTTAAACAAATAATAATCACTAACATTATCACATATATTTATTTCAGACACAGAAAAAAAATTGAGCCTTATAGGGTTAACAGTATCTCCCTCGACTGATTATTTAATTGAAAAATATTTTTTGTAATATGTGCAAGCTATTCTTCTTTGATTGCATTACAACGCAGGGCGATCTTTAGCCTGCCGCTCACTGTTTCTCCAGATAGCACCGTACTTGAGTTTATATTTTTCCAGTTGGAATGTGAGCTATTGCAGCTACATAGCTGCCAACTATTTCGGAATATAATTAACTACTTTTTGCAAATAGAAAAATGTTTTAAGAATTTTTTCATAATATCAAGCAGCCTGCGTGCCAAGATAAAAATTTTTGCTAGATTTAAGGCAAATGCTTCTGCATAAGAAAATTGGTTAAAGATATTCCGGAATAGTTGGCAGCTATGCAATTACAAAAACATTCACATATCATAAAAGCATGGCTGACTGCGGTGCTAATATTTTAGTCACACCCATTTGCACACGAAAGTCCTGTGAACTAGGGGGTGTGACCATCTTAGTCCGACATAGCCATACTAAAATGATTACACCCCCTAGGTCACATGACACTTAGAGGGCAAAGGGGCGTGACCAAAATGTCAGCGCCGTAGCTTGTATGTCTTCTCAGCCACGCATAAAAGTGTATTTTGCAAAAGACAATTACTTACCTTCCTGAAGTTGTTTTCTGCACCTTGCCTATGAAACACTAAGCCTTCATTGTGGACGTATGCACGTAATGGAGCTATTGAAGTTATTAAAACATAAACTCTGATATTGACTGGCTGACCAAACACCTTTAATGGATTTTCTTGTAGTTGTTGAACTATAACTCTTTGATTCGACAATCTAAAATAAGGGAGGAGGAGGGAAAATGTACTGAAATAATAAGCTAAAATATATGACATGCCAGTTACAAATGAATAGAATTTTAAAAATGTGTAAAAATATTTTTCACTAATATCTAATATTATTTTATAAATAAGAATTACATTATTAAAATTAAATCAAGAGATTTTTTATAATTAATATCACAACGTTCATATGTAAGGACCTTACAGTATCTTATCGGGAAATTAGAGTATAAAAATAGTGTTTAACCCTTTCTTAATCGGCGTCGCAGCTCACACGTTCGTCGTTTTTGTGCCCCTATCACCGGCGGCGCATGCCATGCGACGAAAGATTGATAGCCTTTATGGAATATATTTAACCACTTTTTGTCAAAAGTCATTTTTAACTTAGAATATAACAAGCACCTTAAGTGAAGGCAGTTATCTTCCCGGGAAATTATTTAAAAGAATTACTGTGTCCAAAGTACGGTTAGTTACAAAATGGTTTTTAGGGGGTTGGAAATTCAAAAGAAGGAAGAAAATCTGAAGCACTTTCAGATTTTAAATGCGCACTAAAGTGCTATATACTAAAAGCGTATCATAATTGCGTCGTCCCTATGTTTCCTCCTTATTCCATTAAGTTGGAAAGTGTATCATTATTCATGAGTGTGCCGTATTGTTCTTCCTTGTTTCATAAAACACATCTTTGAAATTGAAATCTATCTTAAAATCGTCCACTAAAACTATTTTACAATCATTGCCAAGTATATTACAACTATACTTCACCGTTTTAAATAGTGTTTCGAATGTGCATCATAATCCATGAGTGTGTCGTGTTTGTCTTTCTTGGGTTGATTCCTATTTTAACGCCCCGACTCTTGCCAATGTTGCAATAACTAAACATATGCAGTTATAATGACGATTTTTTGTATTTATGTGGCAATCGTAATTTAGAATTAAAATGGGGATTTGGAACAACATGTAAGTACATCATTCCGTTACATTTTTATTTATTTTGGGTAGCCAATTAATGTAGTTTTAATAATTAAGTGTCTTCAAATTCCTTAACTGGTGCGTTTATCGCTAATTTGTTCACTTTAGTTTTCATCTAGTTCTTTTAGGAGCGTTGAAACTTTTGCATAATTCCTAGAGACCCATGACGGCAAAGCTCGCCAAAGTGTGGTGATTTCTTAGGTAGGCGAGAGTGGAGGCGTTAAAATAGGAATAAACTCTTTCTTGTACCATAAAACACATCTTTAGAATCGAAATCTATCTTAAAATCGTCCACTGAAACTGTTTTACAATCTTCGCCAGGCATATTCCAACTATATCGCGTAGACATTTTAAATACTGTTTGGAAGGGGCATCATAGTCCATGTGCGTACCGTGTTTTCCTTCCTTGTTCCATGAAACACTTCTTCGGAATAGAAATCTATATTAAAATCGCTTATCAAAACTGTTTAACAATTTTCGCCAGGCATAATCAAACGATACTTCACCTTTATAAATACCATTTGGAAAGTGTATCATAATCTATGAGTGTACCGTATTTGTCTTCTCTGTTCTATAAAATTCTTTTTAGGAATTAAAACGTATATTAAAATCGCCTACTAAAACTATTTTTCAATATTCGCCAGTCGTTTTCTAATTATACTCGAATATATTTATAATAAATTGTCGCGTTTTGGCACCAAATTTAGCGATCAATTATCAGAAATTACAAATCTTGTGTGACTTTCAACATTTTATTAAGCACCCTCTCTCACGTTATCTGGCAAACAAATTTGAAAATATCTTCAGCGTGACAGTTCGTATCTGCAAAACTTGTCGACAAGATAGCGTAGACAAAATTATCGTACTGAGCCAAACAGCACCCTAGTGCTGAAAAATCGGACTAAGGTGGGATTAAGAATTTATTATATTAAGTTCTAACAAAATGCACAGATATTTATTACAGTTGCATATTATTAACTCAATTTACAGAACTAGTCGGTTAGCTAATATTTTAATTTTTAATCACAGCCTTGTTCATGTAATATGTTTCGGTAGTATAACCTGTAGGCCCCGTTTTTTACTAACTATAAGGCCGGGGCATATGCTACTACACTCCTGGGCCTTAGTTGAAAATTCTTGGCTGGGCATCACAAGTCTTGCTCTTATATGGGCTGTTGTGAATTTAGTTAAGACTGGTAAAAATGTAACTTAGTATTTAGATTCTTGTTCAGGGTGTCATCATAGTATCTGCATTGAATAAATTTTATGTGACTAAATTCTGTGGGCCTGTGATTTATTTTTTAACTGTCGTTTTTATTCTAGTACAACATAAAAAACAAATACGTTGTCAAAAGCTGTAACATTTTTTAAAAAATCAACTTTGCTTTCTCATGAATATCAGAAGAGATGGCTTATTTACACTTGCTGTAAAATATCTATAGGCATTATTTGTTTTGAAATTGATGAGGAATACGTCTTACTTTTTAAGTTGAGGACATTTACTTATACAATTGTACATAATATGTGCTATTAAATTATTAATATTCATAAATGTGATCGAGAGTCTTCCTTGATTTGGTCATGATGAAAAGCGTATCAGTCGTAAATCAACCCTGTATTACCACTTCTCTGCTTTGTCCAGTTTGGTTTTCCAATCGACCGCTGCACAATTTTTGGCAGTAATTTTTGTGACAAATATTACTTCGAGTGGTACTGCTTACTTGTAATTGCTTCGGTTACTCTATGTCACGGTTTTAGTTTACCAATCGTTTGTCAAACTCTTGAACTCCTCGAGGTATAACAACAGTGGTTAATATCTTGCACCTCCACAGCTGTATGCGCTCCTTCAAGCAATGGCGTCATCACAGGTTTACTTTCAAAAAAGTAAGACTATTTAAAATTTCTGGTGAATGCTACAAATATTAGAAAATATGTTAAATACAAAATTAAAATTAAAATACCTTTCTCATACAAAACTTTTAATTCCGATCTATTTACTTACCATGTTATCTAATTAGTCATGGTTAAAAACTGCCATTTGATAGAAAATTATTTTTTTAACTCAAATTATTAAAATATTGCTAGTCATGAGTAAATTCACCAGAAACTTTTTATACTTTTATTTTACGAAAATAAAACATTTAACTGTAGGCTAAATGATGACGTCAAAGCTTACTGACGTAGGAATTGTTAGGCTTTCCTTATCCAGGAGCAGGGTGCGAATTGACGGGGGGGGGATGCCGGGGATTGTCCCCGGCTGAAGAATGTAATATCCCTGGCTAGAGAAATATTAATGGATCCCTGCCAGGGATACTATTTATCCCCTGCTGGAAAAATGTTAAAATTAGTCTCTGTCCTTACAAATTCAGTACCTAACGATTTTAAGTATTGAGAATCGAAATTCTTTTTGTTTACTAGACAAAGGAGCAAGTTTCAAACACCCCTATGAAATAGATATATACATGCCTGATGCCACTTCTCATTTTGCAACTGGGGTCAGGTTTCAAATTAAGACTTTGAAATGATCGAACAAGCGCTGCTCTGCCGCGAGCCGAATTTGAGGGTAGACGAGAATCGCTGTGCATAGAAAATCGGTGGTCGACTTTTATTTGAATTCAAGTCCCTTCCCAGACATGTTGGCGACTGCATTTGTCATGTAATACTAATATATTATGTGAGTGGAGCATTTTACGCCTTCCCTCCTTTTTTTTTTTTCAAATGTCCGCCGCAAAATGTTCAATTCGCACCCTGTCCAGGAGGTGTTGGCCAGCACCTCCAAGATAAAGAAGACAAGCAATTGAAGCTTTTACGGAATCACTAGGTCTACTGAAATGAGTTTATCACAGTTTTATTATCACAAAGTAAAAATATTTAAATTTTGTAAATTTATTAACCCATAAAAAATTTTGATAATTTAATATAGAAAATTTAATTTTTAATCATTTAACCAAATTTAGAACCAAAAAATTAAATTTTAAAGAAATAGTAATTTTTTAACTATTACTAAATATACATACAATATAATATAGATATCATAGACAACTCTCCAGATTTTTTCGGGAGATTTTCCACCACAAATTTTTACTTAGCGAATCATACTTAAAATAAGTCCATATTTCCAAGTGAAATGAGGCTGTTTAAAAATCGTATAAGTTGGCACTTTTGAGAAATACACCAGAATGCAATAGATCAGAAAATAAGGTAATTCAGTGTTTATCTTTTACATAAGATGCTTTTTGATACTTACAGTATTCACTAGAAATCCGAAATAGATAATGATAGACTAGCATCCACGTGGCGCACCCCCAAGTAAATCTTAAAGGCAAAGCAGTCTGCAGCTTTCAAGCCACTGAAGTGAGACAAGCCTCATGCAGTTGAATTGACTACAAATCAGCTGCAAATTTCATAAATATGAAAATGAAATATCTTCAAAGGCTAAAGCTGGAAGAACTGGCCAAGAATAGACTGTAGCACCTTCCCTGCACACCAGTTACGCGAACACCCAACAAAGTCTGGTTGTGGTAGCTTTTAGACTGGCGACGATACACGACTACGTCACCGCTCATCTTCATAGAAGCAATGTCTTGATTAGCCCCTTGTTAAAGAAAGGGTTCTTTTATGATGGTTTTCTTGAAAATAATACAACCATTCAAAGTCAAACATTGGCACAACAGCCCCTCTGCGGGGCCAAGGCCTACGCTGCCCAGCCGGCCATCGCGACCATAGGCTTTGGGGTACGGATGCATATTCGGCCAGGTGGTACGCCTGACGTGAAGCCCCCAGTGTTTGACCCCAAGCAAGCTTGGTCCTCATTTTATCAACCCACTCAAGGCATGAAAAGCTGAGTCGACCTTGGCCAGCACGGGATTCGAACCCCAGACCTGTGGGACGTCAGCGCGCTGCGTTAACCATTAATACGACCATTAGGGGGTTAATAACGAATAATTGTACATAAAGACATCATTTTTCTATGTTAAGCCAAAAATTACTGTTTACAATAAGTGATTATAATTCTATTCCTTCAAGGTTAGAGACTGCATGACGAGTAAAGTTCGTCAGTGTGCTGTGTGGCATGAAGTCGGAATATTAAAAATTGAATCAGCATTTTGGCAAAAGTATAGATAGCAAAGCAATAACTTCCCTGTATTGTTACAAAAATTGCGTGTCAGAATGTTAAAACAATTTCCTCTGTAGAAGCAGTTTATCCTCACCATTAAAGATATCTTGTAGTGGAATGAGATTTTTACGTCAGTCAAAGTTGACAAAGAGGACTCTGCTAATGAATATTTGGGAAATGCTTTTTAATAGCAAATACGATATTTTTATTACGTCAGCGTTTAATTTGATTATATTTAGATTATTTTACTTGATGCGCTATTCAACTTTTCGCATATTGCGTAATACTTCAAAAGGTATTCAGATTTGTAGAAAATTTAAAACCCGCATTTTAAACTGAGTAAGCACCTTTCATACTCCAGATTCCACTTTATTCTCTTTAATTGTTTTTGCATAATACAAAGACAAAACTTACTTTTTCCCAAACTCATATTTTTTTTTTTACTTATATAAAAAAGTAAATATTATTATTCAAATCTAACAATATCCTCATCTCTAACTAAAATGTACCTAATTGGTAGTAAATATTTTTACATATTTTCGTCCCAGTGAACGGCCAGCGTTACTCCCTATGAGGAGACAGATAAGCTAGCATCCATGCCCAGGATTCGAACCCGGGCCTGGCACGTGAAAGAATGGTTCTTAAGCCATTACACCACCTGGGGGGGCACAAACTTTTAATCGATTTCCAAAAAATGACATATTTTAAATAAAAAATACTTATCATCTATAATTTAATTCAAATGATCTGTTATATCTGTTATTCGTTCCATTTACTTCAGCCTTTTTAAGTGATAATTGAATTACAACCAAAAAAAAAAAACATGCGTCACGGACAGAACGACAGAATGACGCCCTCTTTGACCTCTGTTTGCTTGAAACAGATAGGAATTGTAAATTTTTTAAATTCCAAGTAATGTACAGTAATGTTTAAATGTCCACTATGCGAAATGTGGAATTCACGCGCTCTCTGAGGAAAGACTTGACTGCAAACTTTGCAGGATGTCCACAAAATTATACACATCATGAAGACGAACAACTGAGTCAGTTTCTCTAATAAATCGGTCTTTTTATATCAATTCTTTCAGATGGCTCCACAGACAGGAATCCAAAGGAGACAAATATAGCGATCACAACAGACTTAAAACCGCCGTCTTACAGCTAATCCAGTGGACAATGACTGTGGATCTAATAATTTTTCACCCTTACACCGGAGACGACGCCATATTTTCTTCGGGTTTTTATCGAAAACCATGGGTCAGAGAAGTACAGTTTCCCAGGATTTTTTGTACATTCCAAATGAGTATTCTTGCTGCGCAGAAAATTGTCCGTGGTTCTGATGGAACGCCCTTAATATATATATATAATATGGTAGTATAAATACACAACAAACACACGCAGAAATGTCCGAATGTATGTAGAAGTTTACTCTTTATACGTATAAACCTATATGATTTTACATATTTATATATACTTATGCACACGCTTGCCAGGCGTCTCGGTTTGACCGGGACAGTCCCGGTTTGCAGACAAAATCTCGGTGCCCGGCCGGTTAACTTCTCATCCCGGTAAAAATTAAATTTGATTACAGACGACCAAAGATGACTAAAAATAATTAACTGTGAAGGATTTTTAAGGATAAATACTTTATCATTTGTTTCATTGTACTATATAAAAAGTGAGAACTAAGTGGTGGTGTGCTAATAAGTATTGTTCAAATTTTTATTCTTCATTCAAAGTGTTTCTTTTTACTTAAGCAACTTATAAATATTAACATGTACGAAATAAAATGTTTAAATTTATATGCTTGTGTCATTTATTAATACCCCTGGTTCAGGTTCTTAATCAGTAACCATTTATTCATAGCATTGAGAATAAACTATCCTCTAAAACACTCCAAAAACCCGCCAAAAGTGTGTACCCTTGAGGGGGAAATGTAAATGTAGTGTTACGACCAGGAATCTGGACTAAGGGGAGGAGATTTCCCTCCGTGGTGGACTTTCTAAGGAATCCTAACCCGTATTTTATGCGAAGTTTCGTAGAAAACCACGGGAAACTCCGAACGGTTAGGTCGGCAGACTCGACCTGGTTTTGAACCAGGCATCTTCCGTCTCCCAGTTGAGAGCGCAAACGCATTCAGCCACAGGTCGGGCAAATGTACCCTTGAATACCCGTGACACTGGGGGCATTCCGGTGTCCCGGTTGAATATTTCAGAAACCTGGCAAGCCTACTTATGCATATGCTGTAATGTCTGTTTAAGTATAGATGAGGATAAACGAGAACTTCTTTTTGACTATGAAGAATACTTTAAATGGGGGCTTTTTCAAAGTTAAAACAAGCACATTATTTAATTGCATCAATATTGTTAGTACACTCACTTCCAAAAGTTAAACACGGAGCGGTAAAATGCTAAAAAAATTGACAACTACTGCCTTTACTGATACGAAATTCTCCAAGTAAGTAGTTTTATTCATGAAACAAAACAAATTACATACAGAGATTAAAAAACATTGAATTTTCATAAATTATAAGATGACGTCATATTTGCATCATTAACAAAATGATATTTCAATGCAAAACAAACAATGAAAACCGATATTAATAGGACATGTGAGTGCCCCTAGCCTTAATACAAAGAGTACAATGTCCAGCGCGTGATAATGCTTATTACGAGGTGATCAACCACCGCAATGTCCAATAATCGATATTCCTCCTGTAGGGCAGTTTCTAAATCTCTCAGAGTGGCTGAAGGTGGTAAACAGCTACATATAGCAGGGCCAAGAGCATCCCAAAGATTTTGAGTTGGATTAAGGTCCAGCGAGTAAACCGTCCAATCCATACGCGCAATCCCCTCACTCTCCAGAAAGTCGTCAACGATAGCAGCTCCATGGGGACGCGCATTATCGTCCATTAAAACGAAAGCAGCACAACTGCTTCAGCGCAAAGTTTCACAATAGGGTCTAGGACTTCATCTCGATACCGTGCAGCCGTCACAGAACCTCGCCTGCAGATGTGCAGGTCTGTGCGATATCACAATGAAATCCCTGCCAAATTCAGACACAGTCCAATTCACACATCGGCGGCACCATTTTAATCGCGCCCCTCTGGATTGGACGGATAAAGGAACACAAACTCCTGGTACCCGGACGTACTGACCATTCATGTGTAGACTTTGACAAATAATAGTGGCAGATATCGTCTTACCAATGGCCGCTGCAACCATAAATGTCACGCGTTTGGAAATCGATCTTCGATTCCGCTTGCTCACAGTAGCGATATATCGATCTTCCGCGGGGTCTGTAGCCCTTGGAGGACCGGCTACAGGTCTTCGGACATCTATTTGGCTGAACTGGAATTGTTTTCATAATCCTAAAATGACGGAATAAGAACACCAAAGAGAAGAGGAAGATATGTGATAGACTGTCCTGCTCAATGCATCCGGCAGCCCGCCAGCGCTGTCTTCCCTTTGTCTTCTGGAAGTCATAGAAACACGTTTAGCTTGAAAACAAATCGTACGAATGTTCTAAACACCTTTCATCAGCACTTACATGCAACTCCTGTCAACTCCTGTAACTCCCATGCAACATGGAACTTCATAATGGCGGCTTCCTATACGATTGCCTTTTTTACATATTTCTCGCCGCAGAAACCGTAATTTTCTGTTACCTAACATGTTTGCATACTTTCATCTAGCTTTGCAGCAAATTTCAACTTCTTTAATTCAGATTGCCGTGCGGAAACTACCATTTTCCTCTCTGAGCTTAACTTTTGGAATTGAGTGAACATATACGCAAGAAAATAATGGGGGGAAAAGAAGGAGCAGAAGATGCCCAACCAGAATATATTTACGGTGAAATGAAACAAACATTAAAACTTGAAATGCTGCAAGTAAGTAGGTTTATTCAAGAAACAAAACAAATTACACACAGAGATTAACAAATATTGAATTTTCATAAATTATAAGATGACGTCCTATATGCGTCATTAACAAAAGAAACAATAAAACCGACATTAATAGGGTATGTGAGTACCGCTAGCCTTAATATAAGTGTACAGCCACGGCCTCCTAGACGAAGAAAGCCTAACCACTACTACGTCACCAATCCTCTACGTCATCAATCGGCCTTCTAAAGTTGACGTCATCACAGATTAGATTTCATAAAGTAAAATTATTCGAAATTTCTGGTGAATTTACTCTCTCATAACAACATTTTAATGAATTGACATAGAAAAATTAATATTACAGAAAGGAGCAGTTTTTAACTGTAATTAATTATATAATGTAAAAAGGGAGTAAATCACAATGAATTATTTTGTGTCACGAACGTATTTTAATTTTTATCTTTCACCTAAGATACTTTTTAATATTTGTAGCATTCACCAGAAATCTGAAATAGTTTTACTTTATGAGAATGAAAGTGTGGTTACGTCATTACTGGAAGGCCTAATGATGACGTCAAAGCTTCCGCGCTGAGGCTTTCTGTATCTAGGTGGCAGTGGTACAGCGCGTGATAATGCTTATAACGAGGTGATTAACCACCGCAAAGTCCAGTAATCGATATTCCTCCTGTAGGGCAGTTTCTAAATCTCTCAGAGTGGCTGAAGGTGGTAAAATTCTACATACAGCAGGGCCGAGAGCATCCCGAAGATTTTCAGTTGGATTAAGGTAAGGTGACCATACGTCCTCGAAATTCGAGGACAGTCCCCAAATATGGATCGTTTTCTCATTTTGTCCCCAAAAATACTTTGTCCCCAAATGTCCCCAAATTTAAAGATTTGTACTTTTTTTCCTGAAAGTTTCCTTTAGTTTATTTCTTTCAGAAAAAGCTGAAGAAATAAGAAAATAAACCAACTAAAAGCGCCATCTACTCAGAGAAACAGTGAAATTTGATCCCTGAAAACGTTTGTTGTCATTGTGTGTGTAGCGTGTACAGACATTCAATAAAGTATCCGACTATGAGCTAAATTTCCCATTTCAGTTTTGTTAATGATTAATCACTTTTCATGAAGAACCATGCTTGAAATTGACGTACGAAAATTTTCTTGCACTCGAATACTTTTTTTAAGGGCGTACAAAGTTTTATGAAATATTATCACAAAATGATACAATGTAAAAAGCAATGTCTTCTGAAAAATACAAATACTATTCCAAGAGTTAAATTTTGAATAAATTTCAATATTTCAACATGATGTTACTTTCATGCTTCTGGTTTAAATAAATATTTATAAATGAATGAAATATTTCCATTAATTTATCAGAAATAAGAATACACAATTGATAAAAAGAGCTATTAGAGTTCATTTTCAAGTATCAAAGTCAGTCAAGATTTAAAGTATGGGTATAGTGGGATACACTCTCAAAAACAGTACTCGAGTAAAAATTTCCTACGTTGGTTTCGTATATTAAAAATTATTTATCATAGAATATGAATTAGGCTATGTATAAATATGACTTTCCATATTTCTGTCACGTTTTACGTTTTTCAAAAACTCAATTATTATACGCAAATCTAAAATAGTAAATTTATCTCTTACTCGAATACTTTTTTTGGAGGGTGTACATGGTAATATGTTGTGTCCTCGAATAAGTCCTCGAAAATATTTTCTAGTGTCCCCAAGTTTTGTTTAGATTCGAGGACAATGCTTAATTTGTCCCCAAATTACTGTTTAGAAATATGGTCGCCTTAATTAAGGTCGAGCGAGTAAACCATCCCCTCCATACGCGCAATCCCCTCACTCTCCAGAAAGTCGTCAACAATGGCAGCTCCATGGGGATGGGCGTTACTGTTCATTTAAACGAAAGAAGGAAAACTGCTTCAGCGCACAGCCGTCACAAAACCGCGTCTGTCGGGATGATGTGCTGGTCAGTGAAGGATGTGCAGGTCAGTGCGATATCACAACGAAATCCCTGCCCAAACCATGATGATTCCACCGTAGAAGACGTGATGTTCGGTGATGTTCTCGGGTAAATTGCGTCTGCCTTACTCCCTCCAGACACTTACACGCTTATCATTGGTTTGGAAGGCAAATTTGGACTCATCTCTTAACATAACGCCTGTTACCCGAGCGTACAGACAATTTATGTGTAGCCTTCGACGAACAATAGTGGCAGATATCGTCCTGCCAATGGCCGCTGCAACCATAAATGCCACACGCTTGGAGGTCGATCTTCGATTCCGGTTGCCTACAACAGCGATATATCGATCTTCCGCGGGGGTCGTAGCCCTTGGACGACCGGCTACAGGTCGTCGGACATCTATTTGGCTTATTTGGAATAGTTGTCATAATCCTGAAATGACAGAATTATGAACACCGAAGAGAAGAGGAACATTTGTGATGACTGTCCTGTTCAATGCATCCGACAGCCCGCCTATACGATTGCCTGTTTTGCATAGTTCTCAATGCGAAACCGTAATTGGCTGTTACCTAACATATTTGCATACTTTCTTCTACCTCTGCAGGAAATTTCAACTTCTTTAATTCAGATTGACGTACGGAAATTAACATTTTCCTCTCTGTGCTTAACTTTTGGAATTGAGTGAACAAATACGCAAGAAAATAATGGGGGAAAGGAAGGAGCAGAAGATGCCTAACCAGAAAATATTTACGGTAAAATGAAACAAACATTTAATATGACCACTTTAATTCCTTGCATTAGTTCATTGGTATCGGATTTATCAAGAAGCTTTTACTTGCGTAAAAGTTGCAAATTGAAGTATGAAATGTGGGAAAATGTTATGACCGTGTATGGTGTTTGCGAGGAAACGTATGGTTGATTAAAATATTTGTGCATTTTAAGTAAAGAAATCTAATTGTATAATTTCCTTCAAATCATTTTGATATGTATGCAGAAGTTATATTTGTTAATGAAATTCTTTCTTAGCTCCCTTTTTCATTCATAAAATGTTCTCTTTATTTTATCAGTGTGTATTTGAAGTAAAACTTCTTTAGTGGCGACTGCGGAGTAACTCAGATTATTTTGCTGATGGAATTAACGCTCAGTAAAGGAAGTGACGTGTGCGCTCCAAAAAAGAAGAACCTCTGAAAAACCTACCTTTTCGACCTGCTTTCGCCGTTCCCCGAATTCATCGTGTAAAAATGCGCGGAACCTGTTTGGGAAAGAAACAGCGAGAAAAGCAGTCAAGAGCCGTATCTTAGAGACACCAATCTTTATTTATATATCAATAAGCGTTTTGAAGGTACATCCAACATAATATTTTACATGTAATCCCAACCTCACAGGAGGTTCTCGATAATCCTTATTTTTAGATGAATACTATACAATACATGGTTTTGGAAAATCACAAAGAAATGGAACCTGCCTGCAATCGAACCGGAACAGTTAGGGACTGATTTACGGAGGGGCATTCGGGGCACGTGCCCTGGGCCCCCAATTTTTAGGGGCCCCCAAAACTTCCTTTTATGTAATCATAATAGCTACTAAAATTATCTCTCAAAAGAAAAATTTCTGATTACTTCATTTCATCACAAATATTCAAAATTTTTAATTTAATGTAACTTGTAGCGCTAAAAATCATGCATTCGATTCGACATTCGATAAATTCGATATTCGCAAATTCGTTCGGACACCTCAGCATGCTCCTCCTTTTATCTTCTCAAAGATGTGGTGACGGCTGTAAGTACCCATAAAAACATTTAAAAATCGAAAAATTCATATAAGTGGTATCTGTCGTGACATTTTACTGATTTGTAAATGTTTACGTATGGTTAACGTAGGAATGATAATTGGTTTTAACTTTAATTAAGTAATATTTTGCGGAAAATTTTTGTGCAGGGGCCCCCAAAAGTATCTGTGCCCTGGGCCCCCAAGTGTGTAGATCCATGGGAACAGTAGATGGAAACGTCAGTTTAAGAACACATTTCCTGGATTCTAACCCAACTTCCAGACAGAACAAGGGGATGGAACACCACAATTAAAGGGACAGTGGCTGCAAACGAACTTAAACAGCAGAGGGAAATTTTCGTTTAAGAACACTGTTGGAGGATCATACATCGATCCCAAGAAGGTAAATTTATAGGAGGGGACATTTCTCTTAGATGGTTGGATAACGCCGTAATTGCAAACAGATGGCGCTACTCACACTGGGTAACTGCGCATCTTCTGCTTCTGCGCATCTCAGATTGTTTATATTTCCATCGAGGCGAAGTAAATGGAGATCGTTGAATTAGCAGAACTTCAAAAAATTAAATACATAAACTTAAGAACGTGATATATAGTAATTACTGGCTTCAGACGTGTTTTAATTACATAATTGTCTTAGAATGCTATTTCGTAATGATTATAGGCAATAGTTTCGACGCGAAGTGATATTATTATTTGTCAAATGCCAGTTACATCGGCCGCTAGGCCATTAAACTCCATTAAACTCCTAAATATTATGTATGTTATGTCTGTTATGTCTGTTATTATTTTGCCCAAAAGCTGTATATTAAGAAATGTTAGTAAATATAGAAGAATGTAGTTTGTGTGGACGCAATATTTATAATGATCTAATATTTATATATAGTAATGATATATATATTTATAATGATATACATACAACGGTTTAAGAACACGGGTACGTAACACCATAAGAAACAAACACTGGCTGCAAAGGGTTTAAGAACAAAATAAAAGAATAACAAATGGACACTCCTTGGATTCTAACCCAACCTCAAGACGGAGCAACGCTTTAAGACCGGGATGGAACACCACAAAGAAACGGACCCTGGCTGCAATCAATCTCAAACAATAGACAGAACCTGCAGTTTAAAAACACGGATACAGAATAATAATTCGAAACCTACCAGCAGACGAAATCAACGCTTAAGAACACTGTGATAGAAAAACACACAAAAAAATTAAAAATTTACACTACCTGCATTCGAACTCAACAAACAGAGGAAAACATCAGTTAAAGAAGACAGTTAAAGTATAATACTAGACTATAGACATTCCCCCCATTCAAACCCAAACTCCAGACGGAATAATGGTGTGGTGGAGTGAAAGGGGCAGTCGTGACAATGTGTTTTTTTAAAGATAATTTGGATGCTGTTCCCATGAGAAGGCCGCACAGGTGGACAATAAATTACAAGAGGCGCCGGTCAGACGACGTTTGGACACTGTAAGCACAATGAACTGTCAACGTTAAAATATTTATGGCAGTCCCGAAAATGGTATGAAAATTTGGAGGGGTATATTGCCCCAGTGCCCCACCTATACGACTGTGATTCGGCGGAGGGCGTAGATGATTCCCCAATGCTAGCAAATCAAAACCCCCAGCCAACGAAGCAAGAGGGGGTAAAAAGAAACAGCCCCGTGAGAAGAAAAGAAAAAGCAGAGTGTCGAGAAAAGAGAATAGTTAACCCTTTAACGCGCAGTGTTCCAACTCTGAGAGTACCAAACTCTGACGTTTTGACTGTTGCCAGTCACGAAGAATAGATTTGATTTCTATAAAAATAGTTGCGGGTGACGTAGTTCCACGAGAATCCTTTACTTTTTAGCACGTCATTTCCCGCAAAAAAAAATGGTCACGATTATTTTTAACAGCACTGACATCTGCTGAAGAACGCGAGAACAGCTGGATAGATTGTCCAATTCTGAAAAAAGGACAGCCGTTGCCATCGCTCGACTTAACTACCAGCAAGTTGGCGGACGATCGAAACGTTCATCGCGTGCCACAGATCTAGAGACCCTTTTTTGACGACAGCTGGCTGTGCGGCACAGCCAGCTGTCGTCAAAAAAGGGTCTCAAAGGGTTAAAGAATTGCGCCTCAAAGGGTTAAAGAATAATACTACAACATGGACACTTCCTGGATTCTAAGTAATTATCATGAATTACCGATGATTCTTACTGGAGATTTTAATGTTAATTTTCGCTCTCAAGAATCTCAGTTGTTAGTTGATTTTTTAAAAGAAAAATTTGATTTCACTATGAATACTTCTTGACTTCAATCAACAACGCTTTTCGGTACAACGATAGATGCTGTATTTTCAAGAAAATTGGCAAATTTAGAGAGTAAAATTTATGTTTCACATTATAGATACCACAAACCTATAATTTCATGCATAAAAAATTATGATGGCATTCAAGTACCTATTTCCAATGAATAATATGAATATAACATTTATATAATCTTTGTAAAGTACATGAATAATAAATATAATTAAATTATAATATGATATTTATTTTAAGTTAAAGTTTAATCATTTCAGTGATAAGTGTCGTAAACGTTAAAGAAGTTTTACTTCAGCCGCTCGTAAAGATTACACGCATACTTTTTTTTGTTGTCTGGAGAAACTCTATTTAACGATTGCAGCCGCTGCTGTTCCTTTACAGATACCTATCGGACATCGTGATCATTGTGCATAATAAGAGGGGGGGGTGTATGCATACGTAGTGTACAAACGAGAGTCTTAATATTCGATTAATTTTTGAACACATAAAACTACAGTTACCGAAAAAGTATCCAACGATTAAAGAATGACTGCACCAATATAGAAGAGTGAATGAAGAACCTTTAGACTGGAAATTCGGAAGTTATTGACCCTATCCGAAAACCCATGAAAGGTAATGAACAAAAATTAATTGCAAAGGTGGGGAGCATTTTAAATTTATTGTGAAATTTCCTTACAGGCAAATACAAATTATAACTGGATCCTAGAATGCCTGGAATTTTAAATAGTTTGATAGGTAATCATCAGAATAATGAACTAAAAGAAGTTACGGTAATAGAGTTGTCTAAATTATAATACAACAATTAAGTCTGCAGGGTGGCTGTAATTAAACTTCTCCTATGAACAGTGCACCCTATAGCTAAAACGGGCAAACGGATTGCAACCAAAATTGGTATATTTGCTATACATTATATGTAAAAGATTAGTTAACAGAATGTCCACTAGGTGGCGTTTTGCATGAAAAATGGCAAATTGAATGATGGAAATTTCTAATTCGAAATATACAAACAATTTTAACTTATATTCAATAGTTTTGGGGCATTTCTTAACTCATTTGGGTAATATTTGAACTGATTTCACCATACAAAGTACCATCTCGTGGACATTTTTTAGCTAAACGTTCTGTAAATTCCCTTGACCGCATCTCGTGTCCAAATTTGGTAGCAATCTGCTCTCAGGTTACAGCTGCAGAATGATGTTTTTAGGGGAAGTTTAATTAAAACCAACCCTTAGTTTTTCTTTTCAGTACTTTTCGGCTTAAATAACACCAAATCGTTAATACTCGGTGTTTGTAATAGTTACTATCCTTAGAAAATACTTCAAAAATTCATTGTTTACTAGTATTGGTTAGTTCTGTTCTGTAAAGGTTGGAAACGAAGTTTAACCCATTCGTGCCTGGATATTTTTGCGACTTTCTTCGATTTTTGCTAACACCAGCAGTAATTGATAAATTTCTGATGTCAACTTTTTGAACAAGGGATGATTTCATTTAAAATCATTATGTATAAAAATTGAAATGTCAACATCCTACTTGGACATATTAAAATATTTTGTGGAATTGAGGTTCAATACTCACGAATAAAGGTTAGGAAAAATAAATAACGTTTTCGACTGATAGCGAAAATGCCGTCCCAAAAAAGGGACGCTAGACATAAATGGGTTAATAATGAAATAGAGTTTACTCAAGATATCTACAATTGGCAAAAAATGCATATCTTCGCTCACTGATCCTCCCATCTGAACTTTGTTAAAGAACGATCAGTATGTGGAACGGAATGTACCAATCAAAGCGTCTCTTTGGCATATTTATGAGAGAATTAAGTGAAGTAACCTAAGCAGTTAAACTGCAGTCCTAAATTGATGTTATTGCGTTTCATGGTCTGAATCAGCAGATATTGAACTTCCAACGAGTGGATAAAATTAGCGGGAAACTTCAACTATCAAGTAATAATAACTGACAATTTCTTGCATACAGAAAAATTAGCAATAAATGAATAAAAGAGAAAGAAAATGGAGAAAATATCTTAATTTAAATGTATTCAGAGTTGCCAACTGCTCCAGAATATAACTAACCACTTTTTATGAACAGGAATTTTCGCATTAAACGATCCCAAGATCTTGAAGCTAAACGCGAGACTCTTTATCATTTCGAAAAATTTTTTAAAAGAAATTACTGTTTACAAAAAGTGGTTAATTATATTCCGAAGTAGTTGGCAACTTATTGTATTTGTTAATGCTATCTCAAGTATTACAAAAATATATGAAAAGCTTCAAATAGTGCATCACCTTTTTAATTGATCTCGTCCTCCACCGTCAAACAAATCTATTAGTTTTGGTCCAGGATCCATTCCATTTCTAATACTTTTGCTGCTTCCAATAGGTTTCACCGCCCACTTTATCGCATATCCTAGTGCGTGGGCTACATGCACTAACTGATTGTATTGCTTGGGAAGAACAAAACACAGGGGTGATATTTGTTCATTTCGAAATTCTAAGGGAAAAAAATAACGCCTAGTTAAAATGATGAAAATAACACCACTCATTAATACACACAAATAACCCAGAACATGAGCATGCTGTAGGGAACAAGAGGTCCTCGCAAACAGACCGACAGAGTCCATAACTTTTTAAAATAATGAACTCAAGTATTATTCATGCACAATTTCCTTCATACTTTAAACATTTAATAAAATTATTCGTTAGTATTTAAATTAATCGCATAAGATGAATTATTTTTAAAGCTATCATTTTAAAAAGCAACTTTTAAACTAAACAAAAATGTTCATTTTTCAGATTTGACAGATTTAAAGGGTCTTACGACGTTCCTTACCTGGCAACTGTTTCGCTATGGACATTGTAGCACAGAAAGATCCCTTTTTAGACAGCACACTTTTCAAACCTGGAAAAGTATTTACCTAAATAAAGAAAATACTGTGTCGTTAGTTTCTTTTACTAAAGGAATTTGCAAATTGGCGGTTAATTTATTTAAGAAGAAACTGAAGAAACGAAAGCAGAGGATTACCTTTTGATACCTTTTTAAGGCTTGCATTTCATGAGAGGGCAGACATGGTGCATCATAAAATGTCAGACAAAGGAGCAGAAACCAGTCAGTATCAGAATTTTTTTCTCTTCTGGACCAGTTGAATATATCTGTGAACAAAACATTAAAGTAGGTTACGTGATTGGATGATTATGAAGTAAGCACACTTTTCTTGCTTTAATAGTTTTTATTATTATTATCGTTTTATTTAGCACTTAATTTGCTATTAATTTCGGACAGGGATTTTTGCCTATTCGTCAAAACGGCGAGAAACATTTTTCAAAGGTTATCAGACTGCGTCGGAGTAATAAAATGTGAAATGTCACCAAAGTTGGCCATTTTTGGCTATTCATCTCACAATTGGCGCCCAAAACTGAACCCAGCTTGGCGATATTTTCTATAATTGTTCAGAAATTGTGATATCCTGCAGTTTAACGAGACAATTAGCCAGTGTCTATGAAGGTGTCTATACTAGTGTAAATGACGGTGAAGCAAAGTTAAAAATATGCTTAACGAAGATTGTCAAACAGTTTTAGTAGGCGATTTTAATACAGATTTCATTTCTGAAGAAGAGTTTTATGAAACAAGAAAGACAAATACGGCACACTCGTGGATTATGACGTTCTTTCCAACATTATGAAACAAGGAAGACAAGTTTGTTTGTTTGCGTGGTGGTATTACGGCCGATTAGCTACGCGAGGGCTGGGGTGCCCTCCGTGGGGGTCTTTCTAAGGGGTCCTAACTCATATTTACGGTAAGTTTAAGAGAAAACCACGGAAAACTCCGAACGGTCAGGTCGGCGGACGCGACCTGGTTTCGAACCTGGCACTTTCCGTCTCCCAGTTCAGAGCGCTATGCGCTATGCCACTGGTGGGGCCACGGAAGACAAGTAGTGAAGACGCATGTATAAATGATACACTTTTATTATATAGCACTTTAGTGCGTATTTGAAATATTAAAGTGTTTCAGATTTCATTTTTATTTTCTCTTTTTATGGTCGGACACTTGCCAATTAAGCATCCTCCTCTACAACGGCGGAAGCATTGCCCATTCTAATAAGGCGGCGCAATGTGGGCAGCCAGCGTTACGCCTATGAAGGGGTTTTATATATGATGATTTAATGCTTTTAGTATTTTAATATACTGGTATTGTATATATATATATATATATATATATATATATATATATATGATACTTTTAAAGATATTTTATAATAGATTTAATGTTTTAATACTTTATATCAGTTTAATACCTTGATATTTCAATTGTTTAATGTTTTTAATGATTTGGTTGGAAAAAGAGAAAGGAGAGGGGGGGGGAGAAAACGAGGCACAAGAGGATTATAATGTGTTGATGCTTCTGAATCAATTTTATCCGCTGTACTATTTTCATTTTAATGCCGTATTATTTTAACGCTTTTATAAAATTATACTGTTTTCATCTATATATTAAGTAAATAAATAAATAAATAAATAAAAGGCTTTTTAAAGTTTTAGGGCTTTTACATTTTATTGTATACATTTATTCGTTTTATTTCAAGTTTTAATTGCTTTAATATAGTTTTGTTGACGGTGAGGCCATAACGGTGCATTTTCTTGTGGGGTCAGGTGAAAAAAAAAAAAAAAAAAGAAAAGGGAAAAGAAGAAAAGAAGAAAAAGGGAAAAAAAGAGGAAGAAGTGATTGAGGATGAATATTGACCTTTATATATATGGACTCTTTCATTGGACTATTACATGTTTCCTCATTTTATATATTTTTAGATTTTGCTTTGTAGATGCTTTGTTTTGTTTAATAAATGTAGGGTGATGGAGGGTGTTTTTCCATAAACCCTTTGGGTCGACTCCCTCCGGTGGGTACCTTACCTTACCTTACCCCTATCAAAGGACGAACGAGTTTACACCCTAGTCCATGCCGGGAGTCGCACCCAGATCCAAGGCATGATAGAATAGTTCGTTAGACATTACACCATCTGGGCGGCTGTTCAGTAAGCAAAATCTATGAAATTCACAGTCCGTGTACGAAATTCGTCAACTTGAGTAGACTATAACAGCAACACAACACAGTACAAAACAAGAAAACTCAAAAGTTTTTGTCACAGTATAACATTCCTTCTTATCAGTTAATGAAAATACAGCGTGCCTGTAAATTATTTCTGCAAATTTATACGCTTAAAGCTGAAAGATTAAACACGATACAAAAAAGGACTTTTAACACGTAAAAAGTAAATTCATAAATTTGGGAAGTGTTCGATTTCTTAATGCCTCGTAGACTTAAAGAGACGCGTCCTTGCAATTTTTAAACAGGTTGCATGGCATCAGTTGCAATACCAACTTTTCGCTGTCCATGTGACGAGGAATACACGTATGGGCATTTATGGCGTTTTGCATTAAATCATACTCTGACATGTAGTCAAAAAAATTTTTAGAGTGTGAGGGAAAACGGAAAAGGAATTTCTGAAAAATCTTACTTATTTTAATTTTTATAGTAAAAATCCAAATTTGGCACTGGCCATGCCAATAAACAAGTCTCGTACCTAAATCGGCCTGAATAAACCATGAAAAATCCAAATTCAATAGTTATAATATTGAATTTGGTATGGGTAAGTATGGGTGATATAACTAATCAAATTGAATAGTTATATCATCCATACTTACGTACACTTATAGGCATTGCATGTGTCAACAGCCTTTTTTCGTCTAATGAACAGCATTCGAAAAACTCTGGTCGCCCAGGCAACTAAAAGCATTCCTTGTGACTAGTTTTTCCTTTCATTAATATAATTCAATACGTATTTCACTCCAAAAATGTTTGCTGGCTTCTAAGATTTTTCAACTTTTGTCGATCCCATCTAATGAAAATGGACGTTTTCTTCTCTCCCTCTGGCGTGTGATGTCCTGCGCATGTCCTTCACGCATGTGTAAATTGACTATTCAACGATTTCAAATGCCATTGGTTCTGAGTGTCATCCACGGTTTCAACAAAAAAAATTTGTTATTTAAAAACGCATTTTGTAAAATCAATTTGGTTGAATCAAAGAAACTTTTAAAGTAAATAAAAAACTTTGTAAAAAACATACATAAGATGTTATAGGTAAGAGGATACGTACGTTTCAGCCAGAAATTGTTTTGGCCTTCTTCAGTCCAAGCCCTTCGTCGCAAGCAACACAGGGAAGAGTTCCCTGTGTTGCTTGCGACGAAGGGCTTGGACTGAAGAAGGCCAAAACAATTTTTGGCTGAAACGTACGTATCCTCTTACCTATAACATCTTATGTGTGTTTTTTACAAAGTTTTTTATTTACTTTATTGTTTAACACCAGTTTTTTGAGTGTTTTTTCCAAAGAAACTTTTGTTGAATCAACATAATGAAATTACTAAACTGATTAACCAAAGACGTTTTGATAAATTCAACAAAACATATTTTAGAGTGCAGTTGGCATCCAGCTTGATAAACTTACGTTTTTGCTCCGATCATGTTTTTCCAATAGGAGATCACGATTTTCAAATTCTTCCCAATTTTCAAGATGCAGCCAGAAACCTGCTTCATATTGTACACTTAAGCTGCAGCGAGAATGCTTAAGCACAATTACAACACCCTGCAAACCAGTTTTAGATGTTGCACTTTAAAGATTTCAGTCATATACAACGGGCATTCAAAAGGTAAGCTACACTTGTTCCTCAACGGATGGCAACATTGCGAAACAAGACCGAAGCTTAATCGGACGATAGTTCAGTTCCAGGGCTTCCAACGGTAGCAATTTCCTTCGGAAGGTGACAATCGTTGGTGCGTACTACGAGAAGGAAATGCCGCGTGAACTGGAAGCTTACTCCAAGGGGTTCCAATTCCAGACTGTACGGTGGATGCTGCCAGACCTCCCATCCAAAGCTGCAAGTCAAATCCTGTGTTGTGCGTGCCTTGTGAGGTCTTGCATTGTCATGCAAGAGGACAATGCCTTTGCTTGAAGCGTTTTGCCCACAAAAACGTAGTGTGCCGTGTACTTCAACTTTGGAGAAGCTTCCAGTTTACACGGCATTTCCTTCTCGTAGTACGCAACAACGATTGTCACTATCCGAATGAAATTGCTACCGTTGGAAGCCGTGGAACTGAACTATCGTCTGATTAAGCTTCGGTCTTGTTTCGCAATGTTCCCATGCGTGGAGGAACAAGTGTAACTTACTTTCTGAATGCCCCTAGTATAAGGGAAATTCATCCACTGAAGAATAAAACTGAAACTTACTTTTTCTTCTTAAATCAGTTGTATTAGCCGATGTATTTTGAAAAACTGAATCTTTGAAAATGACTTTAAATCCATTTTTCTTCAGCACATTTTCGAATAGCTTCATGTCACGAATTGTCACGTCCCTATGTCCACGGATTTCAGCTATACGTTTTTCATTTGTTTCTGATTTCTTCCAGTCATTTTCAACCTGTCAAAAGTTAATATAACATATAGTTAAGAAAAGTAAGAGTTTTAGAGCAATGTATTTAAATACCCTTAAATTCTAATGAACTACACTATGAAGTTGTTGTAGATCGATCCAAGTGCCTTATCCGGCAATTTATATGAACAACCTATGTGTTTGAGGTCTGAAGTATGCCGTTCGAAATGAGACCAAATTTTTACGACATATAATTCAAATGAGAATTATCATTTAAAAAAAAAAAAAAAAAACTTTCCATATGTGGCACTTGAGCCCACGTGCAATACTGAATATGGTCTTAATCACTGAAAAATACTGGAGAGAAAAGTGTTTTCTCTATGTCAGTTTAATGAATGAATTCAACAGTATTTCCTGAAACATCCAACTGAACAGAAATTTTATAACTAACACTTTACTTTAAATTATTCATTTTTACAATTTACTTTGGAAACTACTATGGAAAAATTTGTCTTAGTCTCGAATATTTTTTAAATAACCTTAAAATACTGCAAAAATGGCCCCTCACTCTTCAAATAAAATTGGGATACACTTGGGATGCGGTAGTTTAAATAGTAAAGATAAGCTGAAGTACAGAAATTGACCAATATTGTACGGCTAAAATTAAGTAGCAGAAAAATCATTTTAAAACACACATACACTATATAGTTTTAAGTTTCAATAAGTAAAAAAAATAAATACAGCGAACTCTTGGTCAACTGGCATTCAACTAACCAGAAAAATTCGATTCCCCCTTACCTCTTCTAGTAAATTGTTGTTGCAACATTTACCTCTCGATAGCGTTAAGGAAGCTTATGATTTCCATTTTCAAATAATCACGGTGATCAATTTAATATAAATCGCATCAATGTTTAGATTTACAAAGGTGAATCTTATATAAAAAAAAATATCAGGTTGTAATGAAATTTTTCCGCCATATCTGCCTGAAAAACTAACTTCTAACTGCTCAGATACCTGTTTTTGAACTTTCGGTATGAAACCTGTACCGTGTCACATGATACAACAATAGTACTTAAAGCTGTACTCATAATTCGTTGATATTCTGTAGCTGACTTTTTGAAACAGAACTGGAAGAAATGATGGTTCTAATCCTCTAGAGTGATAGTTCCATTTGAGACACCTTGTTCTTAATGATAATTATTTTTTTTACAGATTTCACAACACAGTGTCATAAAGCAAGTCTCTTTCTTTCAAATGCCAAAAATCATTTGACAAAATATGAGCAAATACGCTAACGCGAACTGTGTGCTTCCGATGTTTGCGGTGGCGGGAAACTTTCGTTAAAACCTAATAAATAGCCAAGCCTTAGTATACTGCCATTTTGTTCTTTGAGTCGATCGTTTTCCTTCCCAACGGGGGTTCCGGTCGGTCTGCGGTCTTTCTCTTCGGCCGACAGACCGTCAGCTGAAAATGGTAACGTAACACTACGAGCATGGATCGGAGAAATGTTTGTTTTATGAAATGGCGCAATGAAAACAGAAGAGCGAGGAAAAGAAGAGAGAAATAAAGAGGAGCGTTTATTCTATAGTTTAAGAGCAAATGAAATTCTTGCGAAAATCACCGTGGTGACGCTTCTGTGCTCTTTTACGGTACACTCGTAAATTTTCTTTACTGAAAGCTAAAACTATTCATTGTGTGCCCCTTCCAGGGTGCGAATTAACGGGGGGGATGCCGGGGATCGTCCCCGGCTGAAGAATGTAATATCCCTGGCTAGAGAAATATGAATGGATCCCTGCCAGGGATACTTTTTATCCCCTGCTGAAGAAATGTTAAACCGGTGAGTGAAGATTTGGGATTGAAGTCAAGAAGTCAAAATGAAGGTTATATGTTATCGTTTGTTACTATACTCTAAGGCGACTGCTTTAAAATTTCGTCTCTTTTCTAAGCTAAAACCCCTCAAGGGTGGCTTCCAATACAGGTACATTGTATGTAGCTTGTGTATCTGTGATTCCACAGAACAAACAATCTATGACTTTAGTTTGAATATAAGTCAGTTCCCACACGTGTCGGCGACTGCATTTGCCAAGTAATATCATGTGAGTAAATCATTTGCACCTTCTCTCCTTTTCCTTTTCAAGTGTCCCCCCCCCCCTGGAGAATGTTTTCTTTAAAATGTCCCCCCATGGAGAAAATGTTCAGTTCGCACCCTGGCCCCTTCTTATAGCTCAGTCCGCAGAAAAATCTTTTTTTTTCAGCTGAACGAGTTGAATTTTCTGGAATATTCAGAACAGGATGCCGAATGCAATGCATGCGCGTTTTCAATGGTAGACCATCTTCCCACTTTTTTTAAACGGCTCAAAAAAAAAAAAACACGAATTATAAATACCAACAAGTTTGGAAAGCAGTAGCGGATTGGGGAAATGGACTATACCAAAACCGTAAACTTTTAAAAGTCGTCGGTTGTCTATTTCTTGGAAACTAAACTCGTAACGAAAAACCAACGGAGAGATACGAAAAAGGAAATAGTGCACGATGTCCGAGAATTACAGATGACTATTAGCAGAAGTTTCGAATGCTGAAGTAACGATTGATAATAACGACGTTTCCCAACCGGGGGGGGCACGCTTCCTTAGGGGAGCGCAGAGCGCTTGAAGGGGAGGCGTGAGAAAATCAGGCAAAAGCCATCTGATATGTATCTAGATAGATATATTTAAATGCTACCCATAGATAAAATTGGCCACAAAACCTCACCATACAGTTACTTTTCAGGATAGTTTTTCTTCTTAGATAATGGAGGAATTTTTTACTACTGAAATTCTATAGGGGTGGATGAAAAGCAACCTTTGGATGCCGGCAGAGAAAGCAGTTATTTTGTCTGGACGGTTGCTGGCGTGGTAGACCGGGATACAGTGATCACTGACTTTCGTATTTTAAGAGTTATATGACTGCAGAAAGGGGTGTCATCACGTTAGTCTGCCTATTTATCACCCATGTCTATCTTGACAGCCTCACTTGAAAAGCGTGACATAAATCTTCAGGCTGGAATGACTGTCTACCGGAGCCAAATTACTTCGTCAGCCACGGTTGACGAAATAGTCTGGTTACAGACATCTATAGCCACAAAAGATAGATATGAGGCAGCAGATCTTTTCATATCTATCTTCTGTGGCTATATTCTATAAGAAGCGAAAAAGTCTTATTGTTTCAGGTGGGATAATATTGGTGGAGCTTTTTTCGTTTAACTTAAACGTCGAGCGCAAGTAACAAATAACGCAATTTTCTTCGATTTTCTTAACAACGAGTCATCCAAATGAGGCATGAACTGCAACAAGTTGCTGTTAACCTTGTTTGACCCTTCATAGGGGGTAACGCTTCCACCCATTGGTTGTTCCCATAATAAAATGGCCAGTAATGTGGGCCTTAGTAGTGGTAAAATGCTTGATGAGCAAGTGCCCGCCCATTGGAAGGAAAAAAAAACATTGTTGTTAACACTTTTTCCTTTTATCCTTAAATAAACGCAATTCACCTTTAAAAACATGTGCCTTTTCATACAATCTATAGAATAATTAATTAGTATATTTAAAAAAAACAATGGTTTACGACAATTGATAGTTCCAATCTATACGAAAATTAATCAGCTTATTAAAAAGAAATTATTTACGATTTGACAGCTCCATTTTACCGTATAAGCTTCGATATTGCGAATTATTTCTTGTTAATATCCTTCTTAAAATCTCATCATTAGATTAAATTTACTATTTAAAGCAGTTTTGTCGTTAATCCTGTCATGGAAATTTAATATGACACACTAATTGGTAACACTCTTAATCTTAACCTTCATGTTGTAACTCTTCACGGAGTTAGAGCCAGGAGGCTGCAAATTCAGCCAGCAGCAGTTCGCAGCTTAGAAGTAAAGTGTATCTGGGAGTTCCAGTAAACAGTCTAGTTGACAGCACGTAAAACAATTTTTATTGGTTCGAGAACTTCCACGAACAACCTGCTATACACAATTCAAAGGAATTAATAAGCAATAACACGTTTTATAACATTTAGCATAGAAGCTTTCTCAGATGTTGTCTCACACAGTAAAATACTTTCACAGGCAAAAATTCAGTGGACCTTCTCGAGGAAAAACGAAATCTATTCTTCAGTATAAAACAATGAAAAATTCATCAACAGAATTCATATATAAGTTTCTCAAAACAAGCGGAAATAATCGCTCACCAAAGCACACAATGCAGAGCCCTGTGTCTGAGCAGGATCAACGCCTGCTATATCTGACTATTCCGAGCTGAACTCTGGAGTGAGCCTGCTTTTTTATTTCTTAAGCCTATGTTGCACAAACATTTCAGAGGTTCCATCGCTAGAGAAATCTCAATGATCCGCGATCTCTGATTTCGTAATAGAAATGCAATTGAATAATACTAAGCCATTGCGTAATACTCATACAGGGAAGCAAGCATTAAAGGCTCCCATTAATAAAATCGCGCCAAATGTCATCAGTCTTGGAGACTTTTTGGTGAAATATCTCCTAATTTTGCGCTAAAATTAAGTCCCCAAAATTGAAGTTACCTAAGAAATAGAGCAATATTTCTCCAGAATTCGAAGGAACCGTATGTTAAACAATGGGGACACGCAAAACTCCCTATCCTGATACATTTTTAGAAAGTGATTCCATCAACCTTTCAAGTTATTAGGCAAGTTCGAGTGTATAGGCTGATTAATTTTATTTTTTACCAACTATGCGAAAAATTCCAGAGCTGGGAATCGAACCAAACGGCTCTAATGCCAGGAATGCATCTGGGAATCGTCCCAGAGTAGCTCAGTGGTAGAGCACCCGCGTGTTATGCGGCAGTCCTGGGTTCGATTCCCAGCTCTGGAATTTTTCGCATAGTTGGTAAAAAATAAAATTAATCAGCCTATACACTCCAACTTGCCTAATAACTTGAAAGGTTGATGGAATCACTTTCTAAAAATGTATAATATCCGCGGCGTAATGGAGTTGTCGCGAATTAATTGTTTCATCTGTTCTATCTGTGGTTTGCAGAGGAAGATGATAAATGCCAACGGCTCTAATGCCAGGAATGCATCTGGGAATCGTCCCAGAGTAGCTCAGTGGTAGAGCACCCGCGTGTTATGCGGCAGTCCTGGGTTCGATTCCCAGCTCTGGAATTTTTCGCATAGTTGGTAAAAAATAAAATTAATCAGCCTATACACTCCAACTTGCCTAACTCCCTATCCTGAGTTCTAAGTAACCGATTTTCCTGCAGCAAAAGCAAATATTTATTATTTAACGAATTTTAGACTAGCTTAATCCCCGGAAGAGCGGGTCACCCCCAAAATTGGTAACAGTACACTTTGAAATAATACAACTATCATACAAAAGTCATGATAAACGAGATGCATTCTCAAAACAAATGGAAAATCAAACTGCAAATTTAGAGGGCAACTGTTTTGGATTCCATTCCGATAAACCGGAAAGCAGAAAACTTTCGTACTTGTCGAAGAGTAAACTTTTTTCCAAATTATACAGTAACCGAATTTTAAATTGAGAAAACACTTTTGCAGAAGCATACACTGTAAAA